>CM041017.1:24950571-25572000 GCA_022984855.1 Dimocarpus longan
TCACTTACTGAATTAGTTGTCCAAGGGACCCTCTAAAAATATAGGTTCATGTTGACAATGTTGATTATTATTATTATTATTATTTTCCTTTGTCACCTTAGCTTGACATTGAATACTAACAATTACATTAGAGAAGCATATTTTGAGTTAATGTCAATTTATCCTTGGTTGATTTTTATTTTTTTTCACAATCCATTGGTCTATTGGAGATGTTCTAACATCTTCAATACTTTCATAGATTGTAAAAAAATTACAAGTCATGTAGGAGAAACAAATATTGAGTTAAAATAAAATTTTCATATGCAATTATTACTTATCAATATCAAGTTGAGGTGGCAAGAAAAAAAATAGACATTGACAAAATGACCATCTATTTTCAAAGGATCTGTTAGACAGTCATCTTAGCAAGTCAATAACTATTTAATTCTAATTTTTCAAATCTAATTTAAAAAAAAATGAAAACTGTTAACGTCGAAAAATGGTTTCCTTAGCCAACGAGGTTGTTTTAGGGCCCAAGCTACAGTTTCGGATGTTCAGTAGAATGCATGTAAAGTAGTAAAAATGAGAAGGAGAGATTAGAGGCGAGGAGAAAAGGCACGAAGGATTTTTAGAGTGGTTCGGTCCAAAAAAATGCCTACGTTCACTATTCACTCTCTCACTATTTGACAGAGTAACAACACTCAGAAATTAGATCCTTTTTACAGTAAAAACCGTCCCCTATTTATAGAGAAAGGGGACATACTACAGTGAAACAGAATAAGACAAAAATAAACAGTTAGCTATAGTTACAATGATGGACAGCATTTAATGCGCCGGGATCTTAATTAATGCGGCTGACAGTGCATTAAATACTGCCGAAAATACATTAAATGCGACCGAACCCGTCGCATCTGAGGTCTGCCAAAGGGAGATTTCTAGTGATTGGCTCGGATATATCATGATAGGCTGTCGAGATCGTGATCGCATCTTCTGGTGGAGATAGCGTGCATGACACATTTTGGAACTGTACTCTGCATGGCTCCTTTGACCTCTGGAGAGTCGAGGAGGTGGACTTTAGGTCAACATGTCCGCGACTGGTCATGGCAATGAGACGGGTAATATTGCGAATGGAAGAGTCGGTATACGGTCACGCTCAGAGACAAGCGGTTAGTTTAGCTGGATCATCTAGGGCGAGGAGGTCTTGCGGATATGTCGACGGATGGCTCCTCTTGGCGGATATCTCAAACGGACAGAATTAGAGAATAAATAGGCGGCCTGCTATAGCGGATAATCTGGCGAACAGGCTTAGCGGATACGGCTAGCGGTCAACAGTCAGTCTGAGCGATGGGAGCCAACGGTCAGCGATCAGGACCATCGATCAGACTGAACAAACAAAACTGACGGATAGACTGATGAATAGAGCTGACGAATAGAGCTGACGGACGGAGTCAATGGTCACAGATAACATTTAGGATTGGCGCCTGCGGTCAAAATCAACGGACAGGCTGAGCGATGGCGATTAACGGTCACATCGAGCGGTCACAAATGGGCCCTCCATCAGGATGGCGAATTGGGAGAGATAACGAAAAATTGGGCCTTCTAGCCATTGGGCCTACACTATAGATCCTTCTGGGCCCGATTATTCTGATCGCTAAATTATCCATAACAAAAACATTAAACAAAAATATATGGAAGTATTAAACGGAAATACATGAAAGCATTAAATAGAAACATTAAATGAAAATATATTAAGACATTAAAGCACAATTTTTAATTTGATTGTCTATCAAATGATATTTAAAGCACCTCTATTACTCTTATAGTTTGTGAAAATATTACATATCATATAAAATTAGTAGACATTGAGTTAAAATAAATCTTTCCAAAGCAATTATCACTCATTAATGTCAAACTGAGATGGCGCAAAAAAAAAAAAAAAACATTATCAACATGACTATCTATTTTCAGAGAGTGTGTTAAACAGTCATATCAGTAAATCAATAATTATTTAATTTTAATTTTAAAATCTAATTAAAAGTCAAAAAAAAAAATGAAAGCATTAAATGAAAATATATTGAGACATTAAATAGAAATATATGAAAGTATTGATGAATAATTTTTCAATTTGATTGTCTATTAAATGATTGTAATGATACATATGTTATATATGAAGTAAATCCCTTAACATTGATAGCATGACATTTTTTTTTTTAAGACACAATCTATGGAAGCATAGGAGATGTTCTTATACCATACAGAAAGTTAATCTTTTGACATTGATGACATGACACTTATTTTTAAAACACAATCTCTTAGAGCATTGAAGATGCTCTTATTATGATGCACAAAATATTTTATGAGGTATTATGACAAATCGCTGTTACAACTCTAACCATAAATTTAACATGAAGAAAGATTTCGGGTTCTTTGCTACCCGGTACATGCATGCTTGATCATTTTAAAATTAGTTAAAATTATTAGAATTGATTAATGAAAAAGTATAATTTCACTTCTATTAAAAAAATTATTTATTTTTAATCCTAACAAGATTTTAGGGGGTGTATAATCTAAACTTTTTAATTTTCTTTAACCCGTTTCTAATTTTATTTTTTGTTAGGACCCCCTTTGAATTTGTCCCTTAAAGTTATATTTTATAATACAATTAATTATTCATTTCGTTAGTTAGTTTTATTGATTTCAGTAGGTTAAACATATCTAATCATAACGCAAATATTTCTGTATTTTTTCGTGACATTGGTGATTAACATTCAAAATTCTACATTATGTTGTTTTTCTAATTTGAATGTGCAGTCCAATATTATCCATTTGGCCCACTTAATTCATTAGTTTGGATTGGATTTGAATTTGAGAACTTGAATACATCGAATGAGTAGCTATATTACACCCCTTAAAATGTTATCTACACCCATTTGCGCATATACACCCCGTTAAAAGTTTACGGAAGATAATATTTCCTAAAGACACTCCACAGATTACCAATTATGTCATTTTATTATTTTTTTTAATAAACCATGCCCTTTATTTTTATTTTAAATTACTATTACAAAGAAATAAATAATAAAATATTAAAAAAAAAATGGAAAGAGAAGAGCTCCAGATTTGGGAGGAGGCAGCAACCTTTTTTTACAAGTTTTGTTGGAGAAGGCTTGTTGCCTCCTGTGTCTTTTGGATCAATGATGTATTTTTGCCTTTTAAAATTGGACAGCCTCTTGACTCTTCTCTCATTTTTTTTTTTAATTTAGGTTTTATTTATTTATTTATATGTTTATGAAAGATTCATAAAAGCATATGGTCTATCAAAGCGATGTTTAGGAGGGTGAGCAAACAGTTCACTAGCGTACGTGTTTCGTCACAAGGTATTTTACACTGGCATACTTGGAGGGAATGGATGAGATGGAGTTTACAAAGATAGAAAGCAACTTGAATGGATGATTAATAAAATTTCATTATTAATCAAATAAATTATTAAGAATTTTATTAAGGGTAATGTTGGAATTTTAAAAATGTACAAATCTAGTATCACAATAAAAAATTATTTTCACATATATTCAAAGAAAGGATATATGAATAAAGTGTTGATTTAATGAATTATATACATATGTATATTTATTTTAAATTCCATTATTGTTTTTTGATTGAAAACAAAAAATAAACATATCTATATCTATATATATATATATATATATATATATATATATTATATGTGTGTGTGTGGGGTTTTTCAAAGTAACTTTCATCCAAAACTCTCCAACTTATTTAACTTTCACGCAAGGAGTTCATATTTTACACATACCTTAATGCATTGGATACAAAAGAATAGGTAGGACGTAGGAGTGCAATAATAGTACTTGACCAATTCAAAATAAGTCAATTATTTTATTTAACCATCTTTAATTTCCACTTATGAAACACTCTGTAATGCTTTTGACAATTTTCCATTGTTTAGAGTTGTTTTTTCGTTAGTTCATCGAACGCATATCTAACATTAAGAAAGTCACTACTATTAACATATCCAAAAATCAAATATGTAGTCCCATTGTCCTTTTATTTATTTATTTATTTGATAATTCAATCTCATTATTCCAAACATCATCACAATAAACCATGAAAAAAATTCACATAAAAAAAATTTGAATAAGAGACGAGGAAGAAAAAGAAAATCAAGCAAGAGACAAACATTTTTAGAAGTATAAAGAGAATTCTAAATAAAATTCTAAATAAAATTCATAGGAATATTATCAGAAACACCCAAAATTAAATTTGAAATAAGAACAACCACCATTAATGTAAATGGATCTAATGAGGAAAAAAATGATTAAAGTTATAAGTAATATGTCATGATAGTTTTGGAAATTTGAACGGTGTAAGAAGTAAAAATTTTTATTATAACTTTTTAATACGCATGTAGTGAGTAAATGGGTATGGCGAGAAAAATAATGGTTTTCCAAGTTCTTTGAAATTATATGTAAGGCCCATTTCTTGTTTACATTTTTCAGTCCATAATGTCCCACAATGTTTTACATAGACCAACCCAGCAGAAATTTTAAAAGCATGTATTGAACCCAGCTAATCTAAAAACAGACTAGCACTAAGTGCAGCCACCAAACTCTCTAAAAAAAAGCCCAAGTTTGGTTTTAAAAAAGAAAGGAAAACTTCATTTGCGCCCTATATTTTTTTATAAGCTTCTCGTTTTTAAATGTAAATTCATTTATAGCATTCGTGGTTCCTTCCTTTTAGAAAATTTATCAAATCAGTTCTTACCATCAGTCAACAAACAATCAAACGTTACACATATATGGATGGTTTCATCTTTTAATGTTAACTTGTGACACAAGGACACGTGTCAAATCAAAAAAATTAAAAATCAAATAAAAACAATAAGTAAAATTGTATATAAAGTTAAGGCCAAAACCGTTCTTTATTATTCTTTACTGATATTGACCATCGAAGATCACGTCAAAAGACTAATTTGATGAGTTTTTGAAACGTAAGGAATCATGAATGTTATAAATGAATTCATATTTAAAAAAGAGAAATTTTTCAAAAATATAGGGACCACATGAAGTTCTTCCAAAAAAAATAAATGTTAAAACACGAATAGAGAGCCGCTACTCCCAATTAAACACCACACATAAAGTACATCAAACAGCCACAATCCATTTACAATAGCCCAACCTCGGTTCACATCACCACATTCGGATACTCAAAGCAAATAAAACTAGTCAAATAAAAAAACCACTAGTAGAGAAGAAATCGATATCGTAGAGAAGAAGTCGGTCAGTTATAGCACAGTACAATGTTGTCGAAAACCTCGCTCACTCCTTTTATTGGCCATGAGAAGAAAGAACAAACTTTGGGCATGAAAAGTGAAAAGAGAGTAAGATGTGGAAAGTAAGAAGACCAAATGAGATGTGGGAAAAGACAAAATGGAACGCAACAATGGGCGTAAGGGTCACAGCAACTAAGTTTCAGCAATGGAAGGCTACAATGGGTTATGAATGTTGTGGAGTATTTGGCGAGTTAAGAAAAACTGATGGCGTCCATTTTCATTAAGAGCATTTTTGTCCATTCAATTTTTTTTTTTTAAGAATAAAAAATACGAAGGCTAGTTTGGATGTTCCTCTTTCCAAATGAGTTATTTTATACATTTTCTTAAACTAATAGGTACTCTAAGTGACGGGGCTTAGGGGGTGGCCGCAGGGCTCATGGCCCACGATACCCCCAACTTTTGTTTATTTATTTTTAACTTACCTCATTTTTATTTTTATTTTTTTAAGAATATAACTAAATTATAATGTGTATAAATATCGATCATACATATATATATATATTATGTTCCCCTTTAAATATTGTATATTGAATCATTTTGGCTCCTTAAATACATTATTTTGACTCTATTCATGCTCAGTGAATAGGATAGATGACACGTATAAATTATATTTTTGGTCATTTAAAATACAATAACCATAAACTCTAAAACTTTGTGTCTAGAATTATGTAAATCATGAATCAACAAATCAAAAATAAGTTCTATAATGAATTTTGTTTATATGAGAATTTATTACCAACTTATAATGCTGAAAGATGTTGAATTACCCTTTTAAAAGGGACGTGATAATAATTAAACAAACATTTAACAAGAAATTGATAGGTGATGATCATTTTGCAAATTGCAATTGACAGGTCAAAAATACAATCCACAAACATCCTAATCAGTTGTATTTGACTTCTAATAGCAGCAAATACTAACCATTTAGTGGGTGCCAAATTAGATGATTTTCACTATAAGCCTAGATTTTCTTACATTAGCCTCACCATGACTTGGAATGCTGCTCTTCTAATTCAAAATTCAAAGCTACAATATTACTTCACTTCAGCTGGACCATAATCTATCATGTCATAATAATAATGCTAGATTGTGCCTGCCTCCTTAAACCACTAACACACAGAAGATTTCAAGTAATATATATATCTCTAGCAAAAGCAAGTAAATGAAGACATATGTTGATCCAATTCACATACAAGATCAAATCATATAGGTACTCTTAAATGCATATCACGATTTAAATATTATATGTCCTACCTATTGCCAATAGAAGATATTAAACCATATCATATAAGTGAACAAAAGTTTAAGACAAAACCTACACAAGATAAAACATTGGTTACTCGTGTCGTGTGAAACGATTAGTAACTGAAAAGCATTCTAATCTGTTATGTTATCTTTCAGACCCTAAAACACAGAAACTTTCAGCTTTAAGTCCTCCATCCTGACTAGCTCAAACACACAGATGTCATCTGCCTTTAATTTCATCTCAGTCATAAATGCCTTCCACCCCTTTTTGGTATAACATGAATTTTTGCGCCTATGAATTTGAACAGCCCACTCTCTTCCATCTGAAACTTGTATAATGATACGTTTGGCACTCTGAGTCAAATACTTGGCAACAAATTTAGCTGGCAAAAACTGCATAAGCAAAAACAAATGCCACAAATCATATAACAAATGCTAATATGAAAATCTGTTTGTCACATTTATTTGAAAAGCTTACCACAGAACCGCCACAGATATGACGTTGTCGGAAGAAAATCATAAAAGAAGGATATTTAGGCTTCAATGATTTTGCAATATTGAAAATTTTTTCTCTTTCTTCGGCTGACGAAACTCTATAATTTTCACTAAAAGCGATTCCTTTGCTTGCAAGTAACGTCAATAACTCTTTCTCATCTGCAAATTGTGGAATTGGATTAAAACATAAATAAATTTCAGTCACTATACACAAAAAAGGATCTATGAGTACAAAGATAATGAAGCATAGATTTTTTAAGCTCACACTCGTTACCTTCGTTTTGAGTTGGGTGTGTGTCTTCCACACAGTGAGCGGTTGTCTTCAATATGGTCTTTTTAACCTTAAGGTCCCTGTCTTGAGCTAATGGACTTGGTGCATATAAAATTTCAGCATTTTTGTTCAAATGCTTCCTGTGATGTAAATTTCCTTTTGAACTGCATAGTTTACCCCTTTCAGATTGGCCTGGCTTTGATTCACTCGCATGATTCGTCTCTTTTACCTGCAACAACTCTTCCCATTTACGCTTCTTGCTCTGCATCTCATTCTCACATTCATGGTTCAATCTTGAATTGTCAAGATTAG
This sequence comes from Dimocarpus longan, assembly GCA_022984855.1. Classification (NCBI taxonomy): domain Eukaryota; kingdom Viridiplantae; phylum Streptophyta; class Magnoliopsida; order Sapindales; family Sapindaceae; genus Dimocarpus; species Dimocarpus longan. The sequence continues at coordinate 24,958,224 of CM041017.1, forward strand.
CAGCACCCCTGTGATTCCTATTAGTGAAACCACTTATCTGCCTAAAATCTTCATTTTCAATTTCGTCGTGGGGAATCGATTTCTGCTCGTCCTCACGCTCTTTAAAATTATAGGGATACTGAATCTCACAAGCCGTTGAATCAAAGATAAGAACATGAAATTTTGAATTCTTTTCGTACTTGAATACCAAGAAGTATCCAGCACAAATTGAATGATATTCTACGAAATCATTCCAACCATCAAGGAACCAAATCTTTCCCCCCTCTGAGGATAACCCCACGCGCCAAACTCGACCATTAGGAACGGTGAGTGTAGCAAAAACCGACAGTTCATCCCCGAATTTCCTCACAAACTTCACTGGAATCCTCTGCAATTATACAAATTCTGTTAGACAATCTACTTCATAAAGAAGTGAACATCAAACAATTCCATGACATTACAGTCATATGTTTCATTAGCAGACAGAAAACTCACTAGCTCATTCTATTTCACTATTTAACAATTATATTAAATAGAATCCATATATACATCATCAAAAAAGCTATCAAATATCACTTCTACCATATCATGAAAGTTACTTTCTTATGACACAAATTCATCATAAACAGCAGAACATAGTGTAGCATTTAAATCTACATACATATATGGTGTTTGAGAGCTATTTCTACAATGCAAACTTATTCCTTATAATTCTAGATTTTTATGCCGTTATTCGGATCCTTTAGTGGATCTCTTTGATTTCATCAGTATTATTTAATTTATGTTGCTACAAACAAGACTTCTCTCGGCTAAATTACTCTGCTATAGCTTTCTTAAATCTACTTGGTCTCAAAGCATATTCTGATTTCCAAGTTCAGAATACAGAATACTAGAGATTATCATTTCTATTTTGTTATAATTGAAAAGTAGTACATTTCACGCAAACGAATACCCCATTTGTCAATTTCATCACTACTTCAAACACATAAATCAGTTTCATTCAACAAAGACAAAGCTAACAACTTTAGTCACTTTCAACACTCATTTTCACAACTCATCGATCACAAAAGAGTAAAGCACCAAACTTCCATACCACAAGCAAAATCCATCATTAATCACAAGCAAAGTTCCAAACATGAAACAAAGCAAAATTTGGACCGACAAAATTTGTTCAATGACCCATTTTGATATGACCGCTTGTGAGATTCAGTATCCCTATAATTTTAAAGAGCATAAATATGAGCAGAATTCGATTCCCCACAACGAAATTGAAAATGAAGATTTTAGGCAGACAAGTGGTTTCACTAATAGGAATCACAGGGGTGCAGCTAATCTTGACAATTAAAGATTGAACCATGAATGTGAGAATGAGATGCGAAGCAAGAAGCGTAAATGGGAAGAGTTGGTGCATACCTTCAATAAATCACAAGCAAAGTTCCAAACATGAAACAAAGCAAAATTTGGACAGCAATGTAGAACTCCAGCAAAACAAAGCTTGAAAAATCAGAAATAGAAGTTGTGGGGTGTACCAGTTTCTTGTCTTCAAGAGTAGAAGCAAGAATGACCCTGAAAAAGTGTTGGGGTGTGTCCGCCATCTCCACAGACTTCTAACACCAAACTTCTTCTTGTTGTTGCAGAGAGGTATATAAAAACCAGTGGCTTCTTCCAAATCACTTTAGCATAAACAGATAATAAACACATATATCAATAAACACATATATCAATAAACAAAACCACACAAGAGGAATACAGAAACATAAAGAGTGAGCTACCACTTTGATGAATAGGCCATCTTTCTCTCTCTCAAGAGAGACCATCTTGTCTAATGTTTGTCTGGTGGTCAACACACAGACTGAGAAAAGTGTGATATGGTTTGTCTGAGCTTTTTAATTTCTTTAACCCGTTTCTAATTTTATTTTTAGTTTGGACCCCCTTTGAATTTGTCCCTTAAAGTTATATTATATAATACAATTAATTATTCATTTCGTTAATTAGTTTTATTGATTTCAGTAGGTTAAACATATCTAATCATAACTCAGATATTTTTGCATTTTTTCGTGACATTGGTGATTACCATTCAAAATTGTACAATATGTCGTTTTTCTAATTTGAATGGGCAGATCCAATAATATACATTTGGGCCCACGTAATTCATTACCTTGGATTGGATTTGAATTTGAGAACATGACTTAGCTATTTTTACACACCCCTTACAATTCTATCTACACCCATTTGTGCATATACATTTATACACCCCATTAAAAGTTTATGAAGGATCATATTTCCTAAAGACACTCCACATATTACCAATTATGTAATTTCCTTTTTATTTTATTTTATTTTTTTATAAACTATAGCCGTTTATTTTTATTTTAAATGACTTTTACAAACAAATAAATAATAAAATATTTTTTAAAAAAATGGAAAGGGAACAGCTCCAGATTTGGGAGGAGGCAGCAACCTTTTTTTCAAAGTTTTGTTGGAGAAGGCTTGTTGCCTCCTGTGTCTTTTGGATCAATGTTGATGTACATATTCCTTTTAAAATTGGACAGCCTCTTGACTCTTCTCTCATTTTTTTAATTTTAATTTAGGATTTATTTATTTATTTAATATCTTTATGAAAGATTCATAAAAGCATATAGTCTATCAAAGCGATGTTTAGGAGGGTGAGCAAACAGTTCACTAGCATGTTTCGTCACAAGGTATTTTGCAGTGGTATACTTGGAGAGAATGGATGAGATGGAGTTTACAAAGGTAGAAAGCAACTTGAATGGATGATGTGTTAGTTTGTTAATAAAATTTCATTATTAATCAAATAAATTATTAAGAATTTTATTAAGGGTAATGTTGGAATTTTAAAAATGTACAAATCTAGTATCACAATAAAAAATTATTTTCACATGTATTCAAAGAAATGATATATGAATAAAGAGTTTTGATTTAATGAATTATATATATGTATCTTTATTTTAAATTCTATTATTGTTTTTTGATTGAAAACAAATATATATATATATGTGGGCGCGCGCGCGCGTGTGTGTGGGGTTTTTCAAAGTAACTTTCATCCAAAACTCTCCAACTTATTTAACTTTTACGCAAGGAGTTCATATTTTGCACGTGCCTTAATGCATTGGATTCAAAAGAATAGGTAGGACGTACGACGGTACGAGTGCAATAATAGTACTTGACCAATTCAAAATAAGCCAATTATTTTATTTAACCATCTTTACTTTCCAGTCATGAAACACCCTACAATGCTTTTGACAATTTTTTATTGTTTAGAGTTGTTTTTTCATAAGGACATTTCATCAAAGACATATCTAACGTTAAGAAAGTCACTGTTATTAATATATCCAAAAGTCAAATATGTAGTCTCAATGTCCTTTTATTTATTTGTTTGTTTGTTTATTTATTCGATAATTCAATCTCATTATTCCAAACATCATCACAATAAACCATGAAAAAAATGTTGGAAAATGGTCATCAATAATCATTTTCATGGTTGATTAAATGAATGAGAAATTGAATCTCAAATTGCATTCTTTGATGCAAGGAATGGTCATTAATCCCATATTGGAAGATGAAAAGGGATTTGGGTTGTTTTCCATTCAAATTATTTGTTTCAATTTAAATTAAATTGTCATTAATTGATTTTAATAATTTTCAGTTGACAAATCAAATTTTAATGATTTTGTAACTGAATTATGAGTTAATGGATGTGTTTAAATTTTGATTTTAAATTAAAATTGTAACAACCATGTCTTAATAATTTTCAGTTATCAAATCAATTTTAATGGCAAATTAATTTAAATAAATTTTGTAACCATTAATAAAATAATGGATGGAATTGAATGGAGGCATTTAAATTCTGATTTTAAATCAGAATTGTAACAGTCATGAGTAATGACCATAATTGAGCCATGAGTAATGATCATAATTGTTAGAATATAATTCTAATTTATGGTGAGTAAATTCTGATTTTAAAATCAGAATTGTAACGGTAAAAAGAATGACCATAATTGAGAGTTGTTAATTCCCCAAAAGTTGAATGTTATATATTGACATCCAAGTTGAAGAAAGGGAGTGAGTGATTTTTGAGAAATAATCTTCTTTGTTTTCTTACACTTTCAACTCTAGTTTAGGCTTCCAGTGTGATAGAGATCAGATTCAACTCGGTTCGCCGGACGGTTTCAGCCGCTGTATCCTGGGAGACGAACGCAAATAATACACCGCGAATTCGTTTTAAGGACACTGTAATTCTTACAGGCCTCGGCTGCTTCAAGTTATATTCAGAAGCTTATTGTATTTTGATGTAATTTGTTGTTTAGTTTTTGCTTTTGTATTGTTTGTTTCTTTTTCCTTTACTCTGCGTATGTGCAGAAACATAATCTTGTAATCTGTAACTGACTTCCAACAATTTAAAACGAATTCCTAACTACTAACGATTACTGTATTGTGCTAACTTGTTTTCAAAACCTTGGCTTAAATTCTTGTTGGCCATTGGAAAAAGAAAAAAAAAAAAAATTTCCCCTGCTGAAATATTTATCTACAAATTTTTTTTTGGGAAAAAATTTTATTTCTCATACAATGTTTTAAAAACTTTGTTGATTTAAATTTTTCCAACAAAATTGTTCAAGCACTGAAATTTCAGATTTCGGGTTTGATAAATATATATATATTTTTTTTCAAGAAATTTGTTTTCGTTTATTCAAACACTGAAATTTTAGATTTTGGGTTTGATAAATATCATTGTTTCTCAATAAATTTGTTTTCACTCAATCAAATACTGAAATTTTATATTTCGGGTTTGATAAATATCATTGTTTCTTAAGAAATTTGTTTTCATTCATTCAAACACTGAAATTTCAGATTTTGGGTTTGATAAATATTATTGATTTCTCAAGAAATTTGTTTTCATTCATTCAAATACTGAAATTTCAGATTTTGGGTTTGATAAATATTATTGATTTCTCAATAAATTTGTTTTCGTTCATTCAAACACTGAAATTTCAGATTTTGGGTTTGACAAATATTATAGAATTCTCAGTTTTCGGGTTTGTATTTAACACTAGAATTGAGGTTTTTGAGTTTCATACATGTTGACACTTATTTTTGGTCAACCCTGTTCTTCAAGCCCAATACCTGTGACACAACAAACCTCATACAATGCAAACAATATAGGATCAAAACACACAGGACACAGCAAGACTTTTACGTGGTTCGGCAAAAAACGATGGCCTACGTCCACGACAATTACCCTCTCTTGGTGTAATTGTATTTTTTATTTCACTCTGTCCTTTACCCTAAATTATATCTCCTATTTATAATGGAGATGTTATAATCAGAATAGGCTTGAGAATCTTACAGATAAGGCAAAAAATAATATACATTAATTAAGATAATATCTTCTGAGATTATCTCTCGTATATAGCAATTTCCTAGAATGTAGAGATTCGATTTGCATGCAAATAGGTAATTCGACTCCTTTCCCGTTTCGGATTGATTCTTCTTCCAGAAGGTCTCGGATTGATTCTTCTTCCAGAAGGTCAACTGGTCAATTTAAGTGTTTTGCCTGTTCAACGATCAGACAGCAAATTGAGCGAGCAGATATCTCCGAGCAAACGAGCAGACTTCTTTATTCTTTTGGCCGCCGAGCAGACGAACATATCTCCAGTCAGTAGGAATGTTTGAGCAGGTTATCTTTGTGCTTTTAACTTTCCTTTGACTATTTGACCAAGTGTCTTCTTGGCTCTTAATGGGCCTCCATTTTTTGGGCCTTTTCTTATTGCACCAAAAAATACCCATAACACAAGCCCCCTTGTTTCTGGTACACTTTTTGTACTGGAAACAATGTTCTTGCGCCTAGACTTGCGCCCAGAAAACTTTTAGTGAGATGTGAACCGTTGCTTTTCTTCCTTTTTGCCCTGTGTCAGTCCCCCAGGCGCTGACTACTTGTCACTCAACTGTCGCGCTCCTTACTGCATGTATTAAATGCGCGTCTTTTCAATATTTGCTCATGATGGCTCTTTCGGTTTTTTGCGTCTATTGCCAAACTTTGGCGACGATTGAAATGTCTTGATTTGCCGATTGGGATTCCGAAGCGTCAGCTATATATTACCCTTTGTCGTTCTCTTTTCGTCTTCTCTCTTCTGCCTTTGCAAACCCTGACATTTTTGTCTGCTACCATTCTCCTGCATTCTCAAGGTTCTTTGTCAACGCCATCTTCAAGGTAACTCCTATTCTTTTCTTCTGCGATTATTATTTGCGTATCTGGGGCATGATTTCTTCTTTTTTCTTTTTTTTTTTTTTTTTTTTTAAATAGATACTTGTATTGTTGCTTTGAGTTGCTGTCTGTTTGTAATATCTTTTGCCCATCCAACTTTTCGCTCCAATAGCCCCCCTTGTGTTCATAGGAGTATCGTATCCGTATGTACTGAGTTCTGGTCTGCTTTCTGCGACCTGACACCCCTGTTGATTTTGTAGATGTCTGGTCGTAGTCGTCGCAGTCATAAGGTGGGATCCACTGATGTTGCCTCCGAGGAGGATCTTAGTGCTACCTCTCAAGGTGGTGGGGCTACTTCAGTCCCTTCTGAACACCATTCCTCCTCTGCTCGCGCACCTTTTTTTCATTATGAATCTTCCCTTGGCCTCAGCGACCTTGAAACCATCGCTGAGGGCTTCTCCTTACCTAAGGGCTGCCGAGCTATGGTGCCTAAGGCTTCTGACCATGCAGCTTTTCCTCCCAAGGGTTTCTTTGCCATTAGTCATCAACACATAGAAGCCGGTTTCAGGTTTCCGGTTCATCCTTACCTGGTCGCTCTTTTAAACGACCTTAACTTAGCCCCTTTTCAACTTACCCCCAACTCTTATGCTCATCTCACCGCTTTGGCTTCCATCTTTCTTAAAAACGACCTTCCTCCTCCTACCCCCGCGATGATTCATCACCTCTTTTTGTTTAGAAGTACTACGGGTCCGAAGGCTAATAAGAAGGATGGGTTTTATTATACTTCAGCCCGAAAATCTCCTTACAAAGTGAACCTTCCTCAAGGGATTGGAAAATCCAACGTAGGAGATTACAAGTCACGATGGTTCTACGCGTCGTGCTTATCATTGTCGGATTTAAAGAATTTTTCTTTTTGCCTTTCGCCCAGTAAGTATATTTGTCTCAGTTTTCCATCTTGTATTTCTGCTCGTTGCTAACATTTTTCTTTGTGCAGATGTCTCTAGGGGCGAGATTCCTCTATCCGATCAGGAGCTCTCTCTGTTAAATAAATTTTCGGATGTAAAGACACCATCCGACGATCAGACACCTTCCGAGCACCTGCTTCAATTTCATGGTCTCGCTCCTCCTGCCGACCAAGAATTATTGGACCCCGCTTCTGATTTAGGCTCTCGTGAGGAGAAAGAAATTCCTTCTGCTTTCGAAGCTTCCGGACAGGAAATTCCACATCCAGCGAATACTTCAGTTTCGGAAATGGTGAGGCTTCATTTCGAGCAGCCTTTACCCAGCCAGGCTCCTGCTCAGTCTTCTGCTCCCAAAGAGCCTGTTCAAGCGGCCGGAGGTTCTGGCTCTCCCCCTGCTGCTGAAGTCTCTCCAGAATCGCCTCCTCAACAGGGTTCTGTCGGTTCTCCTGCTCGCTCGATAAGGCATAAATCAGTGGCGAGGAAATCTTCGAACAAGAGTGCTCGTCGAGGGGATATATCTCAGCCTGCTCCGCCCAGCAGTTCCCCATCCGCCTCTACTCAAAATGTCGACAAGGGCAAAGGGATCGCCGATTCAGAAACTGCGGAACCGCCTCATAAACGCCAGAAAACAGCCGCGGCCGGTTCTGGTGCTGAGGAGCAGTCCCAAGAGTTTGATGCCGGGGAATATTATAGCGATCTTTTAGATCGCGTGCCCCAATTCCTTGGAGCGAGGAAGCCTGCCCTGTACAAGAAAGAAATAACGGGCGAACGGCTCATCAACTATTTGGGCTTCCACAGTACGCTTGTAAGTTTTACTTTTTTGCTGTTATAGTATCTCTTTCCATTTTTTCTGTACTAACAAATGCTTTGTCTCAGGCGTCCATGGCGTACATGAAACTTTTGCGGGAGATTGGGGACTGGCCCGAGGAGAAGGCCGCCATGGCAACTACCATCAATTCTCTGGAGGAAGAGAAGGCTAAACTGCAGGATGATCATGAACTAGAGCTGGAAAAAGCGCAGGGGGCACATCGTGAGCTGGAGCAGGAAATTGAGAAACTGAACAATCAGAAGAACGAACAGCGGGAGTCCTTGGAGAGGCAGGAAATACAGATTGCTTTTAGGGATAAAAAGATCGAGACATTGACGCATGATCTCCACTTTGCTCGGGAATCGGAGGAGAAGTTGAAAACTGAGAATAAGGAACTAAAGGGAGAACTGTCCTCGCATAAGCATAAAGCCGCGGAGGCCAAGATTGTTATGGAAGCAATGAGGCAGGAAACAGTTTCTCTCAAGGAACACATTGCTTCGGAGAAGGGACGTATCGAAGCCGCGGTTCGAGAGGCAGAAGAGAGGACAGGAAGTTTATTCCTGTATAATCTGTGGCTCAAGCGACCAGATGTGGACGTTTCGTTCTTTGGTCCAGACGCCGTGGCTGAAGTAAAGCTGTACGCTCAGCAGGAGAAACTTAAAGCCGGTCCTTCAGCTTCTTCTGCTGGTGCTGCCTCTGCTGATATTCCCAGCTCAGAATCTCCCAGCTCTCCTCGTCCAATCAACATTGATGACAGCGACCAGAGGAATTTTCCTGCTCGATGATATTTTGTTTTGTACTTATTACATTTTTTAACAATTTTTAAATAAATCTTTATTTTCTTGTTTGTATTTATGTTCGTTATTTTTTATTTAGTCGTGACTTGGATTTTCGACTAGTACTTATTTGAGCAGAGTAGGTGTGGGGACGACCAACTTGCCGAAATTACCCTTTCAGGCCCCTTTCCTCTGCTTGATTAAAACAAATTCCCAGCTTTCTTGAATGGCCAATTTCTCCCAGCTTTTAAATTTTGTTCGAGCAGAGTAAGTGTGGGGACAGCTAGTCATGCTGAAATTACCCATTTTTGAGGCCCCTTACCTCTGCTCGTTTGAACCTACAGACCCAATGTTCCTTCAAGATACTATTCGTTCTTAAGTTACATGGATCTTCCAAGGTTTACTAAGTCCACAGGCCATAAGCATCCCTTCCAGAGTCCTTGTACTCACAGGTTATGCTAAGGTCTTCCAGGACATTTTTTTTTTTATAGCTCACAGATAATGATTACACCTTCCAGAGCCCGGCTACTCACAGGTGGTAATCACATCTTCCAGAGCATTTGCTTCAATCGAAATGCGAGTAGATCATCAGTAACAACAAGAAACGATCAAGCATTGCCATTCAAGGAGAATCTGATTCAATTTTACTGCACTGAAACAAAATTGACAAATTATCAAAGCGAATTAAAACAAAAACTTAAACCAATTAAATAAAATATGGTCGAAGGTTTTCAGCATTCCATGCTCTGGGAACTAGCGCCCCTTCCATGCTAGTTAAGTGGTAGGCTCCGTTCTGCAAACTTTCCTTCACAATGTAAGGCCCTTCCCAATTTGGACCAAGTGTTCCCTCACCAGCTTTCCGAGCAGCAGGTAGAATAAGGCGCAGAACTAAATCCCCCGTCTTAAACCTTCGGGTACGGACTTTTCTATTGTAAAATCTGGCCACTCGCCTCTGATAGACAGCAATCCTTATTTGAGCATCATCCCTCATCTCTTCCACCAGGTCCAGGCTAGCAACGAGCAAACTGCTATTATCTTCTGGGTTGAAGGTTGTTCGGCGCTGACTGGTAACTTCATATTCTGCTGGAATCATCGCCTCCGAGCCGTAGACCAATGAAAAGGGAGTTTCCCCGGTAGTGTTGCGAGCAGTAGTTCTGTATGCCCACAACACTTTTTGCAGCTCGTCTACCCAAGCCCCCTTTCTCGCTTCCAGCTTAGTCTTCAGGTTTTGCTTGATGATTTTATTAATGGCCTCTACTTGTCCATTGGCCTGAGGGTGGTCCACCGCTGAGAAGCTCTTTTTAATTCCCAGATCCGTGCAAAATCTCTGAAACTGTTCGCTACTGAACTGGGTTCCATTATCTGTTACGATTTGTTGGGGGACTCCAAACCTGCAGATAATATTTTCCCAAACAAATTTTTCGACCTTGGTGGTAGATATTTCAGCTAACTCCTTTGCTTCTGCCCATTTTGTGAAGTAGTCAACTGCTACAATAGCGTGCCTACACCTTCCTCGGGCTGTAGGAAGAGGTCCAATCAGGTCCATTCCCCATATGGCAAATGGCCACGGACTGATCATTTGTTGCAAAAAAGTTGGAGGGGCTCGAGGTATCTTGGCAAATCTCTGACACTTGTCACACCTCTTGACCATTTCAATTGAATCTTTTTTCATAGTTGGCCAATAGTACCCCTGTCGGAGGGCTTTCTGGGCCAACGATAGCCCCCCGGCGTGATTACCACAATGCTCAGCATGTATCTCATTTAACACGACTTGACAATCTAGACTGTCAATGCACCTAAGCAACGGAGCTGAGAATCCCCTCTTGTATAATTTATCATCATAGATGCAGTACCGAGCAGCTCGCGTCCGAAGGCGGCGAGATTCTAGCTTTCCTTCAGGTAGCTTCCCATCTTGCAAATATTCTACCAAAGGATTCATCCAGGAGTCCTGTGCTACCACAATTGCCATTATCTCATCTTGCGATTCAGTGCTAGGAATGGGCAATACCTCTATTGGCACAACTCCCATGAAATCTGCATGTTTTGCAGTGGCTAAACGAGCCAAAGCATCCGCGTGAGAATTTTGCGATCGAGGGACATGCTGCAGCTCATATTTCTCAAACTTTGTCAAGAGTTCCCTTACTTTCTGTAGATAAAGGGTCATTTTTGATCCTTTGGCCTGATATTCTCCCCGGACTTGACCTACAACAAGCTGGGAATCACTGTAAATCCTTATTCGTTCTGCTCGCACTTCTAAGGCCAGTCGCAATCCTGCCAGCAACGCTTCATACTCAGCTTCATTATTAGTGGCTTTGAACTCGAATCTTAAAGCAGACAAGATTTTGTGTCCTTCCGGGCTGATCAACATTATTCCAGCCCCTGCTTTCTGCTCGCTGGAAGAACCATCGACATATAATTCCCAAAATGGACCTTCAGAAGACTCGGGCTCATCATTACTCGACCCCGTGAACTCAGCAACAAAATCGGCCAATACCTGCCCCTTGATCGCCGTTCGAGGCTTAAATTCTATTTCAAACTGGGCGAGCTCAATAGCCCATTTCAGCAAACGACCAGAGGCATCAGGTTTTTGCAAAACCTGTTTCAGAGGATATTTGGTCGGGATTTCTATTGCGTGGGCTTGAAAATAAGGACGAAGCTTCCTGGAAGCTACCACCAGGCTGTATGCGAGCTTCTCCATAGGTGTGTATCTGGTTTCTGCATCAATCAACCTTTTGCTTACATAATACACAGGAAGCTGCCTTCCGTCTTCCTCGCGAACCAAGGCCCCACTGAGAGCGTGCTGGGAAACACCCAAATAAACGACCAGTTTCTCCCCTTCTACTGGTTTGGATAACAGTGGAGCTCGGCCCATGTATTCCTTTAGTTGCTGAAAGGCTACTTCACATTCTGCAGTCCATTGAAAGTTCCTAGCCTTCTTCAACGCATCAAAAAATGGAATGCATTTATCTGTCGACCTGGATATAAACCTGCTCAGGGCAGCGACTTGGCCGTTCAAGCTCTGCACTTCCTTGATCTTAGTAGGCGACTTTAAGTCAATAAGAGCCCTGACTTTTTCGGGGTTTGCCTCAATCCCTCTGCTGTTGACCATGAACCCCAAAAACTTGCCCGAAGCAACTCCAAACGCACATTTCAGAGGATTTAACTTCATTTGGAATTTACGCAAGATTCGGAACATCTCTCCTAAATCTTGCACATGCCCACACGCCTGTTTTGACTTTACCAACATGTCATCAACATACACTTCCATTATCCCCCCGATGAGATGTTCGAACATCATGTTCACCAACCGTTGGTAAGTAGCTCCTGCATTCTTTAATCCGAATGGCATCACCTTGTAACAATAAAGTCCCCGATCAGTAATGAAAGACGTGTGTTCCTCATCACTCGGTTCCATTGGGATCTGATTATACCCTGAGTAGGCGTCCATGAAGCTAAGGAGCTGATGCCCAGCAGTTCCGTCAACGAGTTGATCGATCCGAGGCAAAGGAAAACTATCTTTTGGACAGGCTTTGTTCAAATCGGTGAAGTCAATACATGTCCTCCATTTTCCGTTTTTCTTTTTCACTAGAACAGGATTTGCTACCCACACAGGGTAGTGCACCTCCCTGATAAATTTATTTGCTAGCAGTTTTTCCACTTCTTCCCTGAGCGCCTCATATCGCTCTTCTGTCATAGGCCTCCTCTTTTGACGAGCCGGCCTATGGAGGGGATCAATATTTAGCCTATGCGACATTACTTCGGGACTGATCCCCACCATATCCTCATGAGTCCACGCAAAGACATCCAGATTTTCTTTTAAGAACTGAACGAGCTGCTCTCTGATGTCTGAGGGTAACTCTCTCCCTATCTTCAGGCACCGTCTGGTATCCTGCTCGCTAACTTGTACTTCTTCCAATTCTTCTACAGGGCCTGCCGTTCGATCTTCATCCACTTCTCTTGGATCCAGATCTTGACTAACTCCTGTACTACTGGCAGATTGTTTCTTCTCCTCGGTCACCATACTGATATTTTTTCCTTTAACCCCAGCCTTTACGGCGTTTTTATAGCACTTCCTTGCCACTTCTTGCTCGCCCCTAACACACCCTACCCCATTGGGAGTGGGAAATTTAATGGTGAGTGTTCGGGTGGATATTGCTATATCAAGATCATTCATAGCTGGTCTCCCGAGGATGGCATTGTATGCCGATGGACAATCAATAACTAGGAAGTCGGCCATTGCCAGAGCTTGTCTGTTCACGTCTCCTATGGCGAGGGGAAGTTTAATCTGCCCCAGCGGTACAATTGCATCCCCAGTGAAGCCAAAAAGAGGTTCTGGGGATGGAGTTAACTGCCCAATTGTTAAACCCATGTGCTCGAGACAGCCCTTGTACATCACATTTACTGAACTGCCTGTATCCATCATTATCCTTCTTACCTCAGCACCGCCAATCCTTGCTCTGATGACCAGTGCGTCATTATGGGCCAATGCAAGCCTTGAGCGTCATCTTCATTAAACAACATCCCGCCTCCAGCAACTCTGGCCTTCTTACATGGCCCTTCTCTTCCATTTTGACCTGTCAACAAGACTCGGCCAGCCTCCCGCACATAGCGCTCCTGTGATCGGTTGGATGTCCCTGCGATGTGCGGTCCTCCATGAATAGTAAAGATAGTCCTCACAGCGGGCTGGTGACCTTGATCAATCAGGCGTTGTGGCTGTTGTTGAGGAAGTTGCTGAGGTATATTAGGATGTTCTTGTACAGGCTGATTTCCCTGCAGAGGATGATGACTTTCAGGTTGCGCCACATATTCCCTCAAACGACCCCGTCTGATCAACTCTTCAATTGCATCCCTAAGTTCTCTGCATTGAGAAGTATAATGCCCGTTTTCTCTATGGTAAGCACAATACTTCCTTGGGTCTTGAAACCTCCTCGGGATGTTTGTGGGACTTGGCTTTCCGAAGTTCTCCCGTCTTTTTTCTGTTTCAAAGATCCTATCTTGTCTGTCCGTCAGGACGCTGTAATTCTGGTAACGATCTCTGGGTGGAGATGCCTTCCTCCGAGACTCATTTTTTGACCGCTTCGCTACCTGATTACTGGAGCGATGTTTGTGACCGCTCTCTTCATTTTCGCGCTGGTCCCTCTTTTTTCCTGGTCGCGAACTGTTCGCTCCTTTTTCTTGTTTGCTAGGCTTTTTCTGTCCGAATGTGTCTTCCCAGCACATCTCTTTTGCTGCACGGTCATAGAACTCTCCCAAACTCTTCACAGGATTACGATAAATGCTTTTGTAAAGCTTTCCATCCTTTCGCAGTCCTGCAGAAATTGCAGTTAAGACACTTTCATCAGAGGGATTTTGCACATTGTTTACCTCGCGCCTAAATCTGGCGATGTAATCTCTTAAAGTTTCCTCCCGCTTCTGAAAGATAGTCGCTAAGTGACAAGTCGGCGCGAGCTGCTTTTTCAGCGCTTTGTACTGGTCCTCGAACTTTCTCTGGCACTCATCCCAGCTGTTTATACTTCGGGCCGGAAGACTCCTTAGCCACGTCCTTGGAGTATTCCCCAGTGTTGCTGGGAATACCCTACACTTGACCAGAGGATTAGAGGTCTGCAGGTCCATTTGAACGTTGAAAATATCCAGATGATCATACGGGTCACTATCTCCATCATAAATTGGGATGTTCGGGAGTTTAAATCTTGGAGGCAGCAGTTGCGTTTCAATCTCTCTTGAAAACGGGGTTCTGTCTTGCTCTCTACCCTGGTCACGGTGTCCGGGTCTAGTCTCTAACTGCCGCACCCTCTGCATTAGTTCCTGTACCATGGGATCTTGCCGCTCAATCCCGTTCGCAGGGACTTGTCGATTCCCCCGGCTTTCTCCTGCTGCTGAGAGACGGGTTTGTGACCTTCCCCGGTCCAACGACATCCTTTCACGTGATCCACTCCTCCTGCGAGAACTTCCTGCATGGGGTGTCCCTTGTCTATGTGAACGTTCCCTTTCACGCTGTCGACCCCTTCCATGATCAGAGTTATTTTCCCCTCGGCGATTATTACCCTGACTTGTTCTAATCCTCTGATTGGAAGGATGCGGAGCCACTTCTTGATGAGCCGGATGCCTCTCCCCTTGTGGGCGCAGATTTGAGGAACGAACAGAAACTGCTGGTTGCTGTCTGTCCCTGCCAGCCTCTCCTCTCCTAACTGGAACAGCACTCACAGAACGGGGCTGGTGGTCTGCGTTCCCTGGAACTTCCTGAACTCGGGCCTGTGTCAAGGCTCTGATGGTTTCTGCCAATTGTGCTACCGTATTTTCTAAAGCCTCCTGTCGTGCTTCCTGACGACGCTGCCAAACTGGCATAACACCTCCGCCACCATCAGTTGGTTGAGGAGGCAATGGTGGCAAAGCGGCAGAAGACGTCCCTGCTGCCTGACCTTGACCTTGGTGCTCCTCCAATTGATCGGTTTCCGATGCTACAACCCTGGTTGTCTTGATCCTAGCCATGTCAGCCGTATCACAACCAAAACAAGTTTGTTAAATCACAGTCTGGGCCCTCCTTCTAGCGCCAAAAGATGTTGACACTTATTTTTGGTCAACCCTGTTCTTCAAGCCCAATACCTGTGACACAACAAACCTCATACAATGCAAACAATATAGGATCAAAACACACAGGACACAGCAAGACTTTTACGTGGTTCGGCAAAAAACGATGGCCTACGTCCACGACAATTACCCTCTCTTGGTGTAATTGTATTTTTTATTTCACTCTGTCCTTTACCCTAAATTATATCTCCTATTTATAATGGAGATGTTATAATCAGAATAGGCTTGAGAATCTTACAGATAAGGCAAAAAATAATATACATTAATTAAGATAATATCTTCTGAGATTATCTCTCGTATATAGCAATTTCCTAGAATGTAGAGATTCGATTTGCATGCAAATAGGTAATTCGACTCCTTTCCCGTTTCGGATTGATTCTTCTTCCAGAAGGTCTCGGATTGATTCTTCTTCCAGAAGGTCAACTGGTCAATTTAAGTGTTTTGCCTGTTCAACGATCAGACAGCAAATTGAGCGAGCAGATATCTCCGAGCAAACGAGCAGACTTCTTTATTCTTTTGGCCGCCGAGCAGACGAACATATCTCCAGTCAGTAGGAATGTTTGAGCAGGTTATCTTTGTGCTTTTAACTTTCCTTTGACTATTTGACCAAGTGTCTTCTTGGCTCTTAATGGGCCTCCATTTTTTGGGCCTTTTCTTATTGCACCAAAAAATACCCATAACAATACATACACTGAAATTGTGGTTTGGGTTTATTACAAACATCGAACAATTGATTTTGTGAAGATTGTGTTTATATATTAAATACTAAAATTCGATCCTAATTAGTTGGATTTGAATTTAAGACAAGAATTTTGAGATTCTTGATTGGTTTTAAATTAACTCAAAGAAATTGAGTTTGAATTTTGGATGTGTTTTGAACATTGAAATATTTGTTTTCGAGTTTGATACACACTCTGGAAATAATCTTTTGGATTATTGTTTAGGTTTTAGGTTTGTGTCAAACACTAAAATTCTGTTTCGAGTTTGATACAATCACTAAAATATTGAGTTTGAGATTTTAGGTTTATTTCAAATACTAAAATCAAATTGCAATTTGTTGATTATTAATAAGCAATTGTGATAATTGACTTATAAAATGTTTGTTTACGTCAATTATTGGAAAATTGAGACATTAAAGTCCAATTTTATGAACCATTTTGATTAAGGTTTGATCTCAATTTGGAAGATCAAGGTGATTGTGTTCTTCTTTACAAGAACATCGAATTGATGTGATTATAAGTCCAAAATGGTTATTGAGTGAATAATGAATTGAAGCTCGAAAATCATTCGTTGGAATTGAAATTCATCTGAATTTGGATAAATTGCCATTAAGTATTGAAATAGTGATAGAATGATTGCAATTAACTTCATTTGAACTATTTCATTTATGGTTTTGAATTAAACAAATAATTGCAATTGATTTCATGAAATAATGAATTAGATTAATAACTTATTTATTTCATTTCAGTTATGAATGAAATAAATAATTTTATTTAAATTTTGAATGACAATTGTAACTGAATATTACAATTGATTCCATTGCAATTATGTTGGTTTAATAAGTTAATTATTTCATGAAGCTATAAGTTTTGGATTGCAATTGTAATAATTATTTACAATTGAATGCATTTGAATGAAATAATTACAAGGTTGAGTGGCAATTATGGTTGTAACGGAAAGATTTATGGATGAAATAAATCTGAATAATTGCAATTTGCAATGGTAACTGCTAAAGTATTAATTTTGAATTTTGTGACTGTAGTCATATTTAATTCTGAATTGAATTTGCAGTATTAATTATTAGATTAATACATTGTAACTGCAAAATCAACATAATTAATAATGGATTAAAAGACCATTAAGTTTTGGTTTTGTAAGTGCATATGTGATAATGACTTTGTCTGTCGCATAGTTGGATAATCCAGGTGCTAATCATTGGAAAACAATAGTTAAAATACTAAGGTATTTACGGTTTATTCGTAATTATGGGTTGCACTATGGTAGATATCCGGCTGTTTTAGAAGGATACAATGATGCGAACTGGATATCTGATATGAAGGATTTTAAATCTACTAGTGGATATGTTTTCACACTAGCAGGTGTAGCCGTATCATAGAAATCCTCTAAACAAACGTGTATAGCCAGATCCACAATGGAATCTGAATTCATTGCATTAGATAAATGTGGAGAAGAGGCTGAATGGTTACGTCAATTTTTAGAGGATATTCCAATGTGGCCAAAGCCAGTTCCTGCAATTTGCATTCACTGTGATAGTCAGTCTGCAATAGGAAGGGCACAGAGCAATATGTATAACGGTAAGTCTAGACATATACGTCGTAGACATAATACCGTGAGACAACTACTCTCAACTGGAGTTATCTCGGTTGACTATGTAAGGTCAAAGGATAACATTGCGGATCCGTTAACCAAAGGGTTAAATAGAGAGTTGGTTGAAAAATCATCTAAGGGAATAGGACTGAAGCCCATAAAAGAATAAGTCACTACAAAGGAAAACCCAACCTATGTGACTGGAGATCCCAAAATCTAGGTTCAATGGGACAACCTAATTGTAAAGACTTGGTTGTATCACTATATAGAGGTTATCCTCTGGTCCATTCCTATGATGAGATAGTGATACCCGTAGAGTTAGGATAAGCTATGCTTTTAATGATCTTTATGCGTCGGGAATCCGAGCGGAGTAATGCGGGTTACTCTAAATTAAGAGATCACCTATGTGAAAGAGAAGTGGGGCCGCTTCTAAAGAGAATTGTGGGGGCTTAATTCTTTAGAAACTTTCACAGAACCAGGCATATGTTCATGGCCAAAACGAACATAACAATGAGAACCGATTTGTGTCAGGAAGACATCTGTGTGGAGTATATAATCATTTATGCAAATGGCAGAACAGTTCAAGGACATCATGTCTACTGATCAGCTAGTAAATTAAATATATTCTCACAAGGGAAGGTTCAAAGGTAAACACCTACCTATCCTATGCAGATCTTGACCGTTGAGCTCTATCACCAAGTCATACGTGTCCTTGTGTTATAGTTTCCTCTGTCAATTTCATTCATGTGGGGGATTGTTGGAAAATGGTCATCAATAATCATTTTCATGGTTGATTAAATGAATGAGAAATTGAATCTCAAATTGCATTCTTTGATGCAAGGAATGGTCATTAATCCCATATTGGAAGATGAAAAGGGATTTGGGTTGTTTTCCATTCAAATTATTTGTTTCAATTTAAATTAAATTGTCATTAATTGATTTTAATAATTTTCAGTTGACAAATCAAATTTTAATGATTTTGTAACTGAATTATGAGTTAATGGATGTGTTTAAATTTTGATTTTAAATTAAAATTGTAACAACCATGTCTTAATAATTTTCAGTTATCAAATCAATTTTAATGGCAAATTAATTTAAATAAATTTTGTAACCATTAATAAAATAATGGATGGAATTGAATGGAGGCATTTAAATTCTGATTTTAAATCAGAATTGTAACAGTCATGAGTAATGACCATAATTGAGCCATGAGTAATGATCATAATTGTTAGAATATAATTCTAATTTATGGTGAGTAAATTCTGATTTTAAAATCAGAATTGTAACGGTCAAAAGAATGACCATAATTGAGAGTTGTTAATTCCCCAAAAGTTGAATGTTATATATTGACATCCAAGTTGAAGAAAGGGAGTGAGTGATTTTTGAGAAATAATCTTCTTTGTTTTCTTACACTTTCAACTCTAGTTTAGGCTTCCAGTGTGATAGAGATCAGATTCAACTCGGTTCGCCGGACGGTTTCAGCCGCTGTATCCTGGGAGACGAACGCAAGTAATACACCGCGAATTCGTTTTAAGGACACTGTAATTCTTACAGGCCTCGGCTGCTTCAAGTTATATTCAGAAGCTTATTGTATTTTGATGTAATTTGTTGTTTAGTTTTTGCTTTTGTATTGTTTGTTTCTTTTTCCTTTACTCTGCGTATGTGCAGAAACATAATCTTGTAATCTGTAACTGACTTCCAACAAAAAATTCACATAAAAAATTTTTGAATAAGAGACGAGGAAGAAAAAGAAAATCAAGCAAGAGACAAACATTTTTAAAAGAAGTATAAAGAGAATTCTAAATAAAATTCATAGGAATATTATCAGAAACACCCAAATTAAATTTGAAATAAGAATAACCACCATTAATGTAAATGGGTCTAATGAGAAAAAAAAAATATTGATTAAAGTTATAAGTAATATATCGTGATAGTTTTGGAAATTTGAACGGTGTAAGAAGTAAAAATTTTTATTTTAACTTTTTAATATGAGTGTAGTAAGTAAATGGGTATGGCAAGAAAATGTTGAGTTGCTCCTTAAATGGTTTTCCAAGTTCTTTGAAATTATATGTAAGGCCCATTTCTTGTTTACAGTTTTCAGTCCATAATGTCCCACAGAGTTTTATATGGACCAACCCAGCAGAAATTTTAAAAACATGTATTGAACCCAGCCAATCTAAAAACAGATTAGCACTAAGTACAGCCACCAAAATCTCTAAAAAAACCCAGCTTTGTTTTTTAAAAAAGGGAAAATTTCATTTGGGCACTATATTTTTTATAAACTTCTCGTTTTTAAATGTAAATCTATTTATAACGTTTATAGTCCCTTACTTTTTAAAAACTTATCAAATCAGTTCTTACCATCAGTTAACAGACAATCAAACATTACACATGTGTAGATGGTTTCATCTTTTAATACTAATTTGTGATACAAAGACACGTTTCAAATAAAAAAAAAAATTAAATAAAAACAATAAGTAAAATTGTATATAAAGTTAAGGCCAAAACCATCTTTTATCATTTTTTGCTGATGTTAACTATCAAAAATCATATCAAAAAACTAATTTGATAAGTTTTTGAAACATAAAAGATTATAAATGTTATAAACGGATTCGTATTTAAAAAAAGAAAAAATTTCCAAAAATATAGGAACCAAAATAAAGTTTTTCCAAAAAAAAATAAATGTTAAAACATGAACAGAGAGCTATTGCTCTCAATTAAATCGAACCGAAAACTGAAAATGAAGAAGAAAAGATCCGAAGGAGAAGGAAAAGACCAATAACGAGAGAAGAAAATGAAGTTTGAAACTACAGAAAGGAGGGGGAGGGGGGGGGCGGGGCGGGTGGTGGTGGTATGTGTGTTTAGTTTGGGGATGGGGAGGTGTGGGGCTTGTCAAAAACAGAGAAAAGATTTGAAACTAAAGATGAAAGGAAGACCAAGAAGACAAGTTGCTAGGCTGAAGAAAGTTTAAGAGATCCTCTTCATAGTTGTTGTTGGGCTATAGAGGAAGAAGCTAAAAATAGAGTTAGAGAACAGAACCTACAAAGAAGGTATGTAAAAGAAGTTGTTGCTAGATGGTTTACAAATAAATATTAGATATAAGTTAATTTATTTTATAAGGTTAGATTATATAATGTTTTATTTGTTTTTATGTTGAATTTTGGTTTCGAGTTTGATGTGATTTTAGGGTAGATATAGGTTACGATAAAAAAGAATTGTATGAAAATCCATATTATATTCAGATATAAGCAAAAAATTTATGTAAGTGAAAAATTTATTTTTAAATTAATTATAATTATTTATATTTTAGCTTTTTATTATTTATTAGAAATGAATGACTTATTCTTTTAAATATGTTTTATGATTCAATTATAGAATGAACTGTGATATATGTACTTTAAAGGAAGCCCTAGATAAAGAAGAATATATTTATCTTGAAATGATAATTTAATTATTAAATTATGTGTACTTACTAGAAATTTCAATTGAAATTTTATGCTTTCGATTTGAATTATTATAAGAAATATTCAGTAAGTTTTAAGTAATAATATTTTATGTTTTTGAGAAAGAGTATTTATTTATATTTTGAGAAAAGTGTTTATTAAGATTATATATGTATTCAAAAGAGAATTATGTATATTTGTATATGGAAATCATTTACGATTTAAAAAAATAATAATATTTTTCAAACATCAAGATTGTACTCTTCCTTTTAACGATCAGACTACACATGTATCAATCCTTGAGTCACTTTCCATGTGTATGACAAATGTCAGGAGAGTCATTAGGTCAATCTGTACGTGTATGAAAATGTTATCTTTATCTCTGCGTGTGTGATGATGTTTTCTGCCACCTATGACCATATGTATTTCACTCGTTCTACGTGTGCGTTGAATATTTTCACCATGCATGACTAATGTCCTTAGGTACTACTTTGATATAGATTTTCATATTATGTATGTTATATACTACGTATGATTAGTAATGAAAAGATTTCAAATATTAGTTTTACATAAGAGATTTATCATAATAAAACATTTGAAAATTTTTCATTGGCATGGATGTTCTTTATTTTTTGTTGTTTTTAAAACTTGAATTCATTTTCCATTGAATTGGTCCCTCTATATTTCAATATACACCACTTTAGTAACCCTAACAAAAAATTTGACAATTAGATTAAGCAGAAAGTATTTGGCTTTTAAATAACAAAAATTATCAAATTACCCTTCATAAACTAAAATGTATTATTATTATTATTATTATTATTATATATTTTAAAAGAAAAAGGGTCTTTGATCTCCATTGTCCAATATCATATTGATAGATAGTGAAGGTTTTTTTTTATTTTTTCACAATTAAAACATAATGAAAGAACTTAAATACAAAAAAAGAACGGTAAGGAATTGACACATCAATTAAAACAAACTAATTTGAAAAAGAAAATAAAAATTTAATAAAATGATATGATTGAACCCATATCTTTAAAATGTGAGTTTATTTTTTTGTTTTTACTTTTAGTTATGTTTTTTTTTTTTTTTTCGTTAAGTTTAATCTCTGTCATTCATATTAAATATAAACCGTGGAGATCTTTCGTTTTTTTAATCGCTTAATTATTTTTTAAAAATTTTATTTTAATTAGTTTTTATATTCATCATCTATCTTTAGGATGAGCAATTGAGAACTTCCATTTTTTAATCATAATGTTTATTTATTTTTATTTTACTTAAAATTAAAAGAAATATATTAAAATGAAACAATCCCTTCCTTTTTTAAAATTGACCGTCGGTCGGTTGGAAATAAAGTGGTGTATTTTGAAACGTAAAGGGATCAATTCATGTAAAAGTGGATTTGTATTTAAAACCAAAATAATAATAATAATAATAATAATAATTAGAACAAGAATGAAATTCTCCCCGTGTGTTTTCTTAATCGCATCTTACACCATTATAAAGTATGACTGTACTCCAAATTAATATATAATAATTGTAACAAAACAATTTTTTTTCAATTTTTGTCCTTAGCCAGTTATATGATGTCTAATGTTATCCATTACAAAAATATCTGTAAATTAGGTTGGTGACAATGTTTAAGAAGTCGGCGACTAGCGCCAGTTCTCGCCAAGAAGCCGCTGGACGGCTCTTCAGCAACTGAGAAACTGAGAAGCACTTGTGAAATCGGCAGCCATGGCAGTTCGACAAGAGTTGCATGTCGGCGGCCAAGAAAAAGAGAAGGTGCGACGGTTAACAAAGATAGCAATGGAGGTCCAGTGGCAACGCTTAATGAAGAAAAGAGATGCGAATCAGACAGTCATGGAGGTTTGACAAAAGTTGCGGCGGTTTGGAGATCATGACGGCTTCAAGTTGGGTTCGGAGTTGCGGTCAGAGGTTGGAACATAGAAGAGAGAACTGCTGCAGTCGGCCATGGTGTAGAAAGGAGAAGTTACGGTTGGTGGGCATGGAGGTTGCGGCTAGTACGGAGGTTGTGGGTTAAAGTTGCAGTTTGCAAATCTGATCGCCGGAAATGGGAGAAGAAAATGGCGAGTCTGCTGCTTAAGTTTGGAGAAGAAAGAGTAGCAAGTCTGACTCGTTTGACTTAGGTTTAGGGGCTATGGAACTTGGGCCTGATACTTTTGATTTGGGCCACTGAATTCGTTTGCTGAAAACATTATAAGCCCAAAATCAATTACCCATAAATCATAAATTTCCATTAGCGAACATATCACAAATAATAAACAAAAATATAAACTCTAATGAGTAGAAAAATACACTAATTCAAAATGATTTTTATTAATTATATTTATAAAAATGAATAAATAAATATATTTCATTAAACAATACATTTCGATAAATATAATCAATTTATTAATATTAAAATGTATTTTCATGCACCAGTCACCCACAAATCGAGGATTATAGTATATTGTAATCATGTTGTTATGTTAAAGTTGCTTTTAAGATTGTATGAAATATGTTTTATAATATTATATGGTCATAAGATTGTATTTTGATCTTATATATATATATATATTTTTACAGGTTCGACCGATGATCAATGGATTGACCATTGACCAATAGCCGACTAATTGACTAGTTGCTAGATGATCAAGTTTGTGAATAATTGTTTATTATGATTTACATGATATATCATAATGATATTATGTCATAATTGAGCTTAACTCAAAGAATAAAAGATTTGTGAATAATTTGTTTACTATGATTTACATGATATATCATGATGATATTATGTCATAATTGAGTTTTAACTCAAAGAATACAAGGTGTAAATAGAAGCAATTGACAAAACTCAATCACCAATTAACGACTAATGCGCTTTCTTAAACAATGGTTGGTAATTGTGTATTGTCAAAGTCAATTACCACTATATACATTTTTTTTCTTTAAGTTAAACTCAATTATGACATAATATTATCATGCTATATCATGTAAATCAAAGTAAACAAATTATTCCTGAACTAAATGTCTCATGATAATATTTTAGTATGATTACTGGAATAACAAAGTGCTTAAACTAGTGATGATCATCACCTAATCAGCCCATGGGATGACTATATCTCATTTTAATGAGACCCGAGGAATTTCTTTAAATGTGTGCATTCTCCATATTAAGTATAAGTGCATAACTAATCGACCAATGTACCAAGATATTGACCATTGACCGATACGAGTTCATAACCCTTTCTAGATTAAAACTCATTATTTTCGTAACGGTCATGCTATTTATAAATTATTCATTGTTATTATTTTGTTTATCTATCAAATTTTTTTAATTTTAATAATATATATTTTATGAAATGATGCTATTTTTATGGAGAAAAACCGTTATAATTGTAAACTCGTGAATTTTCACCCATAATGATTGAATGTGAATTTTTGGTAGAATGAGATATTTATTCATTAGCACAAGAGTAAATAGAATACAAAGACACAGGCAGGTGACATGCAAAAAATTACTACAACATTCACCAACCTGCGGTTAAATTTGTCGATGAGAAGTATGGACCACTCCAAGACAGTCACAAGCAAACACAAAGAGACTCTTGATGCAGCTTATAAATGTAATGCCACTGAGAGGTGGTGCCTCTCCCAAGTTTTCGCAGAGGACACATTTGATCATGGAAAATTACCAAGTCATGTGATTTTGATGGTTACCAAGTCGTGTAATATCACTAAAGCTACTCTCAATTTTTTATGAAATGCTATTAGTTTTATGAAATGATCTAAGATGCCAAATAGAAACTCATAAAAATTAAATGCAAACTCACAGAATCCATTTCACTATGAAGGTATACTTTTACCTGCTGTAGAAGGAATCAATATCAGATTGCTTATATCACTGATATTGCAAACTCATAAACTCGATGACTCTGTTTTGCTCATAAACTGCAGAAGGAATTTGTGGCATTGGGGGTGTAGGCAAAACTACTCTTAGGTTAATTACGGATGGAATATTTTCATCGGAGAAGAGTTCTTTGTTCATCACATTTGGATCCAATTTTCTTGCTGTTGGAGAAATAGTAGGAAGGATCCTAATAGGCCTATTAGGATCCTTCAAGCTTAGAATATTTTCATTGGAGAAGAGTTCTTTGTTTAGGATGAACAAAGTGGTAAACAAAGAACAATTTGGGGAAATAAAAGTATTCTAGGCTTGAAGCCATGATGAGTAATCAAGATGTTATTAGTCATCAGTTTGGGGAATACTAGAAGCCATGATGGATGAGTGGATAAAGGGCCAATATTCATCAGAGGCTGCATGGCATGCAGCACAACTTACTTAAAAATGTCTAGAGTTAAATTCTAAAGACTGCCCCCCCGTAAAAGAAGTCTTGAAGGCGTTGGAACAGATCGAAGCAATGAAGGCGAAACCAGAGAACCGGGCTAACCACGCATTCAGCACTGGTTCTTCTTCTCACTTAACTCAAGGCCCTGTGTCTATATGGGATCTTGAAACCGAATCGCAAGAGAATGTGAAGTAACAAGATATATCCCCCACATATACATATAAATATATATATATATATATATATATTTGATAAAAAGACATATCCCATATTTAAGTTCACCAAAGGGAAAAAAAAAAAAAAAGAAATGTGTTCCCTTTGTACTATAATTGTAAATGGACTTCAGAGTTAAAAAGAAAATAAAAAAAATCGTAATGATAATTTAGTCTGGTTTTCAGTTCTTGTGTTTTTCAGTTATGCTATTATAACCGCAACCTAATATCATTTAATGATTAAAACACTCATTCAACATAATAATGTTTCAGGTCAAAATCGTCATTACAACAACTAAAATTAAAAAAAAAAAAAAAAAAATTGTCCTATTGACTGACATGGGTAGTGTTGCCTATGGGCCCCCAATTATAATGGGCATAGTTTACCTTATAATTAGGAGAGGGGTGCTAATTGGCCCAAACATATTGGGCACAGTTGACCCAATATTTACTAGAGTGATACTATCAGGCCTTATCAACTACACTAATAATACATTTCAAAAAACAAAAAAAAAAAAAAAAAACTACACTAATAATACACTATTTCGCTGCACTGCTGCTACGGCCTGAAACTTAAATGTCATTAGCTTCTTTAAAACGGTCTCCCATAACCTCCCACATTTAACCAGGTCAGAAACGTCATTAACCAATTTTCTTTTCAAACTCGAACACACACTAATAATGTATTTAGACAGTTTTCTTTCTTCTAAATGGCCATATGTTATTGTGAATAGAGTGAAGAAAAATGTTGAAGACCTAACTATAAACCTAACAACTAACGGCTCTTACTCGCATCACACTTTAGGTTAGAGATTGCACCAACTAGCCGACTGAATGGATAGACTGATTCTTTAAAATTAGATCACAAAATTGACCTAACTCTAACTTAAGTAAATCCAAGTAAGAATACCCAAAAAATCCTATTCAAAACACGAGATTTGTAGCAAGATTTTATTGATATGTTCCCAAAAACAGAACAACTCTAATTTGAATCCTTATTTATATTGAAACAATTTTAACTTTCCTAAGAAACATAACTTTATTAGAAAAGAATTTTTTTTTTAAAAAAGAATCGTAAAAGAAACAAATCAAATTAACTTAAAGAAATAATATTAACCAATAAAAGAAATAATATCTAAATTCTAAATAAGAAAATAATATAATAAAAGTCCACAAATGTTGGAATCAACCAGCCCCTGTTAAACCCTCCTTTCCCAACTTGCATCACTAACTGCAACTTTGCCACTCTCTAGATTAGTTCTACAGGTTGCATCACTGGTTGTAATATCGTAGTTGCTCTCTGGAATAATCTCACAGGTTGCATTGCTAGTTGCATCCAGCGATATAGGTCACACTTATCTTTTACCCTCTTGGATCTACTATTCTCATCAAAAACATCTAGTGGTCACTTGATTTTAAGTTCTTTTTTGTTATTATGATTTTGTATAACATTGTCGGTGTCGTTTTTGGCAATGACAAACTTAAATTAACTTGTTTGTGGTTCTCACAAATTGGAAAAAATTTCTTTTAATGATATGGTCCATCTAATTTCATAGATATGAAATTACTGACCTTTTGCGATTCTAATTTCGTCATTCAAGACACATTACAAGAGAAAAATAATCACATAATCTAATTGTTTGAAACTAGTGCTGATATTTTAAACTATGCTTCTAAACTTTCAACAGATTTCTACAACGCACTTTACATGATTTTCTACTTGTATTATTTTCAAGCTTCAATTCTCTCTTTTTTTTCTTGTTTTATAGTGATCTGCATACAACAATAGACATAACATGATTGCACAACAAACAAACTATTATTGCACGAACACCTTTCACGCTACCAATATCACATTAGTACATTTACAGACAATTGAAAACTATGTTTTTTCCCCTGAATTGCAACACAAATTACTGAAATAGAGATTGATGATTATAATTTGGGGTCCTGCCTAATTAGTAATTACTTCACCTTCTCATGTATTGGTTGGCCGTGATGATCAGTTGTTGAATGTTGATTTAATTTGAGAGTTCTCTGCATTAATGCTTCAGAGCATCAATCTCTTTCAACACCTCCACTACTTCTTTCATGGACGGGCGGCTTTGAGGCTCTGACTCTAGGCATTTTAGGCTAAGTTGTGCTGTTTGAACTGCTGCTTCAAACGAATACTGGCCCTCCATCCTCACATCCATAATGGCTTTCAGCTTCTTTCTTTGAGAGAGCATTGGCTTCAACCATTCAACCAATCTGTGTTGTTTATCAGGGCGGCCACTATCGATTGCCTTTAAGCCCGTTAATAACTCAAGTAGCACAACGCCATAATTATACACATCACTTTTCAAATATATATTTCCTGATGTGTAATAACCAAATGACAACTAAGTTAATTTTATCCAATAAGGGAAAAAATTAAAGTTATCCCTACATTTTGAACTAAAAATTTAAATCCTAAGCAGTTTCCAATTTCCTTGTTTCACTCAACAAACTACATATTTATTAATATAACCTAAATAACTACCCATTGTCATACATATTATAACTTCACCTAAAAAACCAGCAACTATGTTTCCTAATTTAGATAAAAAATAACTACCTGTTTACATATTTTGGGGCAGCATAACCATATGTGCTTACAACAGTGGTTATATTATTAATATAACCTAAATAACGCAATTACCCATTGTTATACATATTATAACTTGACCTTAAAAAACCAAGAACTATGTTTCCTAATTTAGATAAAAAAAAATAACTACCTGTTGTGACATATTCTGGGGCAGCATAACCATATGTGCTTACAATAGTAGTTGTGATGAATGACTCTTCACTAGAAGGTCCCAACATCGCGAAGGCAAAATTTGATAATTTTGCATTGTAGTTCTGTAATAAAAAATAGAAGAAGGAACAATATAATGTAGTAATGTTAACATATCTATACCCAGAAATCCTAAAGAGGTTTTCACTTGTCTTATTTTTCCATCTTTAATAGGAAACAAAGAACTTGGCTTACAAAGAGGAAGTAAACAAATGTTAATAGATAGAACAAATTGTGCATCTAACAAAAAATCATAAAAATAAGTAGTAGTAGAAAAACAAACATAAGAGGACCTTAAAGAAGACAAGCAATGTATGAACTTGGACATAAAATAAATTCCACATAATAATGAAAGGACAAAATACCACCACCAAACCTATTATTGAAAATGAAATAGGGATGCATTTCCAAGTTCCATTGTAACAAAAAACTTATTGTTTGATAGACGTGCAAGGATCGAACAAGAAACTAACCTTGTCAAGCAATATATTGGTGACATTTAAATCTCTATAAATAACTTTCTTTTCTAAAGTATGTAGAAAAGTCAATCCACGGGCTACTCCAATGGCAATTTTAAGTCGTATATCCCAATCTAACGGTTTGACTTTTACATTTCCTAGATAACCAAATCAATTAAACAATCAAGACAAAATATCCATGAATATCCTTGAGTGTTTGCATTTTGTATTTCTTACCTGTAAAAAGATGACTGTACAAACTTCCCCTCGGCATGAATTCATATACAAGGGCCAACTTTTCATTCTCCCAGTGATATCCCAATAGACTAATAATGTTGGGATGATAATGTCTTCCCAAAACGTTAACTTCTGACTGCCCAACAAAGAAACAAAGCACTCTAGCCTCAATCATAGAACATTTTTCTTTAGAAAAAAACTTATCAAACACATTATCAAAACAATTCTCGAGGCAAGTAATACTAATACTTTTGGTTTTTTTTTCCATCAAATTTTGTTCTTTTACACTCCTTTTCAAATGATACAAAATTCATACTTTGTATTGATAATAGAGTTGAAAAAAGAATACCTGCCATGCTTCAAAACGTTGCATACTTGTACTAGGGTTGAATATCTTGATAGCAACGGCCATCCCAGTTCCCCTTTTGGAAGGAGCTAGTGTTTCCTCATGAACCCAACCTTTGTAGACTTTCCAAACACTTCTCTCACCTACCAACCTGTCATGACTGAAGTAGTTAGTTGTAATCTTCAAATCTTTAAAACTGAACTCTTTCAGACTTGGTGTTCTCCACAGCTGTGCCATTGGATTTTCCTCCTCAACAACTTCACTAACAACTTCTGAACATTGGTTTTTGCCTGCACTGCTGAAACTGGCTTGAAATTCCAGGCTGCTACCACAATTTTTTGATGTATCTAAATATTTTTCACAAATGCAAAAAACTAATGAAGTTCAAAGAATCCTGAAATGGTAGTCAAAAAAGAAGTAACGATTGGTAAACATAATACCTATACTGGTGGTACTGCTACGATTAGGCTCTCTAAAGAAAGATCTCCAGCTAGAATCCATGTTTGAAGAATGATATAGAAAAAGAGAAAATGTATAAAATGACCCATTTTTTAGAGTCAACTTGAAAACTAACTCATTTTTTTTAAGTTGAAAAAATCTCAACCCTGAAGTTGAGATTGATTTAAATTAACACTATGACTCACAACCTGAAAGTTGGGATTCCGAACCTAGAGGTTGAGATTCTCTATCTTAAGGTTGGGATTTAAAAAAAAAAAGTTATTTTTTAAATGAATTATCAAAAAAATGTTAGATTTCAATAAAACCCCAATAGTCCTCTTGTCTTTATGTAGTCCAATTTGTAAGCTGAACACTTCATTTTCAACTTTCAACATGGGTTGTTGGCGCCAGCAAGCAAAGACCTATTCGTTCTTTTAATGTTTACACACCTCTTCAATTAGTAATATCAGGGTTGTTTGTTGTCGTCCACTTCACATTTGATGAAACTAAATTAATTTTTTTAAATTCACCAAATAACTTTAAAATATTTATAAAAACAATCTTTTGAAAAAAAAAAAAAAATCTTAAACGTTCACTTGATTTATAAACATTAGATCATGATTAAAAAATATATTTTTTTAAATATAATCTTTCGGTTGTGATGGCATTATGCTTTAAGTTATTGATTTTGAAGTCATGAATTGTTTCAATTAAAGTTTTGTTCTGATTAATAGGTGGGCAGAGTGAATGGACCCCAAAATTGTTGGAGTCTGTGTTTGGGCCTCATGTCAACATTCTTTCACTATTGGGTTAAGTACATTATGTTCAGCTAGTTCCCAAATATTGCAAGGAGCCCATAACTTCCCAATACTGTAATAGTTGCTCTTAATTCTTCAATATTGGTTTAAACTCTCAATCTCATAAGTCTGCCAGATGACTGAAAAGCAAAAGAACTTTTTCAATTTCTCAAAATTTCAATTCAACAATCCTTGCCATGGGACAAGATAAGGTTGGCACAGTACTATATCCCTCTCGTTTACATTATTAAGATTGTGAATATGATTATTATCCCCTTAAATTTCACATTAATTATAATACTTAAATATATATATATAGGGACAGGATCGAAAGACACAAGTTTTAACACAATTTGTTGACCATTGAATTATGAATATTTCAATGGCTTAGATTTATTTATATATTTATACATAACTTAATTTTATACTCTATATAAATATGTTTTCTCATCTCTCTCTTCATCATTAATTACATCATATCTCCTCTCTTCTCTCTTTTATTAATTATAATTCTATATTAGTATATTTCTCTCATTTCTCTTCATTATGATATTATCTCTCTCATCTCCTTAATTAATATTACGTATATAATATTTTTAAAACTTTTCCAACTAATATTAAAAACCAATCAATTAATATTATTCTCACTTATTGGAATTCTTTACATCTTTATTTTTTTATTTACTTTTAAATTATATTAATTTCAAACATATATACGTTTAATAGTATCTCAAAAAATACTCACACAAACATATAAATATGTTTGAAAATAACATAATTTAAAAGTAAATAAAAAAAATAAAGATATAAAGAATTCCAATGAGCGAGAATAATATTAATTGATTGATTTTTAATATTAGTCGAAGAAGTTTTAAAAATATTATATAAATAAAATAAATTAGAGAGATGAAAGAGATAATATAATAATGAAGAGAAATAAGAGGAATATATTAATATAGAATTGTAATTAATAAAATATATGAGAGAGGAGACTTGATGTAATTAATTATGAAGAGAAAAATAAAAAAAACGGTGTAAATTAAATCGTGTATATTTGTGTGAATAAATCTAAGTCATTGAAATCTTCATAATTCAATAGTCAACAAATTATATTAAAATTTATATCAAAACTTGTGTCTCCCGATCCTGCCCCATATATATATATATATATATATATATATATATATATATTTGTCAAAGCAAGAGAGCCCAACTTGACAATTGAAGAATTGCAAGAAAGGCTTCCTGAAGAGCTCGACATGCAGATGATAATACCAGATTAATCAATTTAATTATCAAGATTTTATCCTTAAACTGAATAATATAAACAAGTATCTCGTTTCTGACTAGCCATAAAACCAGTAATA
The DNA here is from genome assembly GCA_022984855.1 of Dimocarpus longan. NCBI lineage: Eukaryota > Viridiplantae > Streptophyta > Magnoliopsida > Sapindales > Sapindaceae > Dimocarpus > Dimocarpus longan. Next base: position 24,990,359 of record CM041017.1, read on the forward strand.
CAAACCTTACAGACATCTAATCTTGAAATTTTGACCAATCCATCTAATCTTCTAATCTCTGGTTTTATCTATGATATATAATCCAATCACAACAATGGTGTAAAATGTCATTGTTGCATGGCCCCATGAATTGGCCATAGAAGTGGGTTCAAAAGAGCCTGTGGCCTAATATATAAAAGCAGGATCGAACAGCTGCTAAGTGTGCCATGTCTTCAGAAACTGATTTTTAACATTTTATGGTATATCATGCATGGTTTCACACTAATCTACTATCTGTAATTTGACCTGCAGCTAGGCAGCAATATCTTCTATAACCCTATATGTACTTGATTATTTCTTGGCTTAAATTGACTTGTTTGTGTGGTTCTCTCAAACTGAAAAAAAAAAAAAAAAAATCTTTTGATAATATCGTTCCATCTAATTTCAGAGACAAAAAATTACTGATCTTTTACAATTCTAATTTCATCCTTCAAAATACATAACAAAAGAAAAACAATCGACATAATCCAATTATTTGAGACTAGCTGATATTTAAAGCTCCGCTTTTAGACTTTCAACAGATTTCTACAATGCATTTCTACTTGTATTCTTTTCGAGCTTCAATTCTCTCTTTTTTCTGTTTTTTAGTGATCTGTATACAACAAAGAACATAACATGATAGCACAACAAATGAACTATTATTTCACGAACACCTTTCAACTACCAATATCACATTATGTTGTACATTTACAGACAATTGAAAACTATGTTTCTCCCCGGAATTGCTGCACAAATTACTTAAATAAAAGGTTGATAATTACAAGTTTTTGTCCTGTCTAATTAGTAATTACTTCACCTTCTCATGTATTGGTACCTTCATAGCTTCAATCTCTTTCAACACCTCTACTACTTATTGATGGATGGGCGGCTTTGAGGTTCTGACTCGAGGCATTTTAGACTAAGTTGTGCTGCTTGAACTGCTGCTTCAAAGGAATGCTGACCCTCCATCCTCACATCCATTATGGTTTTCAGCTTCTTTCTTTGTGAGAGCTTTGGCTTCAACCAATCAACCAAGTTTTGCTTCACTTCGTGTGCCCTTAAGCCCGTTAATAGTTCGAGTAGTACAATTCCATAATCATACCGATCACTTTTCAAATATATATTACCTAATGGGAAAATTGAAATTATTCCTTTATTTTAAATAAAAATTTAAATATTAAACAGTTTCCGGTATCCCTTTCACTCTACAATCTATATATTATTAGTATAACCTAAATAATGCAATCACCCATTCTTAAACATATCATGACTTGGCCTAAATAAACCAACAACTACGTTTCCTAGTTAACAGGAACATAACTACCTGTTGCTGCGTATGCGGGGGTCAGCAAAACCATACGTGCCCATAACTGTAGTTGAGATAGGCGACTCTTCACTAGAAGGCACAAACAACGCCAAACCAAAATCCGATAATTTTGCACTGTAGTTCTGTAAAACAAAATAAGAGAACAACAATGCAGTAATGTTAACTTATGTGTACCAAGAAACAGGAAACTCGATTTACGTAAACAAGATAAACATATGTAAATAGGATACGTCATACAACAAATTGTGCATCTAACAAAATCATAAAAATAAAATAATAGTAGTAACTAGTAAAAAAATAAAAGAGGGCGGCCCTTTAAAAGAACACAAGCAGTGTATGAACTAATTGGACAATAAAAATTTAAAATAAATTCCACCTCATATTCCAAAGATAAAATTAACGCCAGAGAAAGAAAAAAGGCAATGCATTTCCATATTTCATTTGTAACAAAAAGTTAAAGTGGTGTTTGGATAATTTTTAAAAGTGGTTTTTCAGTTTTTAAATGGAAAAATGGATGTAAATGTGTTTAGTTGAAAGTTCCATAAAATATGTTTTTGAAAATTAAAAATAACTTTTTTATAGTATTACCAAAAAGTTAAAAAATAAAAATAAATAAAAATTCCTATGTTTTTCATCATTTCCAAAACATATTTTCATAACAAACCATATTTTTCCTCTAAACAATTATTTTATTTATTTTCAAAAGTAATGATACATCATTCTCGATCAATTTTTGCAAGTAACTTTCAATAAAACCTATCAAATACATTTCATTTTCAAACACATCATTTTTTTAACATAATTTTCATTTTAAAAAATAAAATTAAAAGCTTGTTCATAATAATAATAATAATAATAATAATACCTAACGTACTATTGTCAAATAGAAGTGCAAGAATTGAATAAGAAACCTACCTTATCAAACAATGTATTGGAGACCTTGAAATCTCTATAAATAATTTTCTTCTCTAAAGTATATAGAAAAGCCGGACCTCAAGCTGCTCTGATGGTAATTTTAAGTCGTGTATCCCAAGATAATGGTACGGCACTTCCTAAATAAATAACCAAACAATTAAACAATCAAATACAAAATATCCATGAATACTATTAAACCCCCGATTATCGTGACTTATTATAGGAGAAAGAAGCGTATCAAGAATCTTAAAGTTTATAAAAGGAAATTTCCTAATAGGAAGGTTTTGGTCATTAGTGAGATTGAGTCAAAAAAAGAAAGAAATAATTTGGGCAGATAATTATGAGAGGATATTATGAGATTCTTATATGGTTTTACTAGTATTTAAATAATGGGGCTGTAGGGTTTAATTTTCATCTTTGTATTAGAATTAAGTAGAGAAACTCTGTGAGAGACATCGTATAGCACGATACTCAACCCTCAGTGTAGCATTGAGGTTTTGTTGGCTTGTAATCGCTGTCTTTTCAGTTTTTAATTAATAAAAACTCTCACATTTTCATATAAGTTCTCCATTTATTGTTATAATATTTTCTATGTTAGCGAGAATCCTAACAAATTAGTATCAGAGCCTTTGAATGGTGAATACACGCATGGAGGGACGTGTAGAAAGGCTGGAACAGGATATGGCAGATGTGAAAGAGCACTTGGCGACCATGGACAGTAAGCTAACGTGGGAAGGATTCTCAATGGAATTAATGAGACGGTTTTGAGGATAGAAGGCCGGTAATCCATATGAACAGATGGCAGGGCTGAAACAAGAAACCACAGTGGAAGAGTATGTGTAGCAGTTTGAATACCTCGCAGGGATGGTGCCGGGGTTGCCAGAACCTGCGTATGTTGGGAACTTCATCAATGGGTTGCGAGAGGAGATAGGAAGATATGCGCACACGACCCACTAGATTTAATGAGGGCAATGGAACTTGCCCGAGAATTGGAAGAGGAGTTGGTGGGTTGGCAATCGTACCAGTAGAATTATTGCACCACCAAAATCGTTGTCAACATTCCGAGACTAACAACTCATAACTTGAATACGCCAACGCCCAGCAGACCCGACTCGCGCCAGCGTTTTCCTACCTCAGCTGCAACCGTAGTGCCTTCGAGCCCTGCCCCAACCCGTACGCAGCCACCAGTTCGGAGTAACTTCACCCTATCACCAGCTAAGATGAGAGCACGGCGTGCGCGAAACCAATGTTTTCGTTGTGAGGGGCAGTATTCTTATATGCACGTCTGTCGTAATGCCCATTTGAGGGTAATGATAACTGCCGAAGATGAGGAGGAGATAGTAGTGGATGTGCCATCTCTCGAGGTTGAACGCGAAGCTTCAACTTCTATGATCAGTTGCGATACTATAGAGTTACATGTATTTTCAACAACGGGGTTGACACGTCCGAGCACCATGAAGTTTAAAGGTACCCTCAATAGTTGTTCCATAGTAATTTTAGTAGACAATGGCGCAAGCCACAAGTTTATTTCAAAGGATTTGGTATGTGCCTTGGGTTTAGCTGTACAGCCTACCTCGACGTTTGGAGTTAAATTGGGTGACGGCCAAAATATTCTGTGTAGTGGAATTTGTAAGGGGATTGTTTTCAGCGTTTAGGGATTGAAAATTTCTACAGATTGTTACCCATTCCAGTTAGGCGGAGTGGATGTCGTCTTAGGTGTGGCTTGGCTTAAGACATTAAGGGATATCAAGATAAATTGGCATAAGATGACCATGGCATTTGAAGCTCAAGGGCAGCCTCAGCAACTTCAAGGTGACCCCGCATTACAATCATCCCTTGTATCCTTTAAGAACCTATTATATGCCACAGAAGTCGAATACAGTGTGCTTTTATGGTCATTAGAGAGCCAGATGGAAGTACGATTAAACGAGTCACATTTGCAAGAGTCACAACATCAATCGTTACATGCAATATTGGAACAGTTTTCTATAGTGTTTCAGGAGCCTAAAGGTTTACCGCCCTTGCGAAACTGAGCTCATACAATCCAATTGAAACCGGAGGTTACAGCAGTCAATGTTAGGCCTTACCGATATGCTTGCAACTAGAAAAATGAAACAGAACGTTTGGTGCGAGAAATGTTAATGGTGGGGATCTTTCAGCCAAGTTGTAGCTCTTTCTCAAGTTCGGTCATTTTGGTTAAAAAGAAATATGGTAGTTGGAGATTTTACTTAGATTATCGAGCTTTGAATAAGGCTACAATTCCGGATAAATATCCCATTCTAGTTATTAATGAGTTACTAGATGAGTTGTATGGGGCGGTGTACTTTTCCAAAATTGACCTTCGCGCTGGTTACCAACAAATTCGGATTCACCCAGAAGATATTCCTAAAACAGCTTTCCGCACTCATGAGGGGCATTATGAGTTTTTAGTCATGCTCTTTGGCCTTACCAATGCTTCGGCAACTTTTCAAGTCATCATGAATGATTTGCTTCGTCCTTTCTTACGTAAGTTTGTGCTTGTCTTTTTTATGACATTTTGATCTACAGTAGGGATTGGGACGCACACCTTCAACATTTGTGCCTTGTGCTTGATACCTTTGCGTCCAACCAATTTTTTGCTAATCGAAAGAAGTGCACGTTCAAACAGATTCAGGTGAAATATTTGGGACATATCATTTCAGCAGCTAGCGTAGCCATGAACCCCAATAAGATACGTGCAATACAGGATTGGCCTATTCCAACTTCAGTAAAGGAGATTCGAGGGTTTTTGGGGCTCATCGGATATTATAGGAAATTCATCTGAGATTGCGGCAAGATTGCTCGTCCTCTGACAGATTTACTCAAAAAGAATGTTTTTGGTTGGACGGAGATGACCTAAGCTTCTTTGACACAGCTAAAGCAAGCATTGATGACGAGGCCTGTACTAGTAATGCCTGATTTTTCTCAACCATTTGTAGTCGAGTGTGACGCCTCGAGTAAGGGTATGGGAGCTGTTCTAATGCAACAGAATTGGTCAGTCACCTATTTTAGCAAGGCCATCTCTGTCCGAGCAGCTAGTAAGTCAGCTTACAAGAAAGAATTATTGACATTAGTGTTGGCTATATAGCATTGGAGATCGTACCTTTTAGGTCAGAAGTTTGTGATTCATACTGACCAAACAAGCCTCAAGCATTGGTTAACTCAGCGGATTACCACCCCAGATCAACAGATGGTTAGCTCGCCTTCTGGGGTATGATTTTTCTGTAGTATATAAATCTGGAAAGGATAATTCCGCAGCTGATTCTCTTTCTCGACGAGACGATTACTTTGGGGATTCCAAGGACATTGCGGCACCCCTAGAGCTATCGACTATGTCACAACCTCAGTGGGTGGATACCACAGCCTTGGTTGCTGCCATTACCGCTGACCCCCAGTTGTCGGCCATTTGATCAGCTTTAGAGTCTGGAGCAACAACGAAACCGAGGTTTTCATTGTCACACGATATATTATTGTATAAAGGCCAGCTAGTGTTACCCTCTAAATCTCAGTGGGTGTAGCAATTTTTGGTTGAGTTTCATTCTACACCTATGGGTGGTCACTTTGGGTTTCTGAGGACCTATAAACGAATTGCTAGTAATTTGTATTGGATTGGGATGAAAGCTGACATCATGAAGTTTATGGTAGAGTGTACCATTTGTCAACAGCACAAGTATCAAGCTACCTCTCCCGCTGGGTTATTGCAACCTCTCAACCTTCCTACCAATGTTTGGGAAGATATATCCTTGGACTTCATCTCAGGGCTTCCAAAGTCCCAAGGATTTGACACTCTATTGGTAGTCATTGATCGTTTTTCAAAGTATGGGCACTTCATTCTACTCAAGCATCCGTATACAGCCAGGAAGGTGGCTAAGGTGTTTGCAAAAGAGATTGCACGATTACATGGCATGCCTCGTTCAGTGGTTAGTGACCACGACCCTACGTTCATAAGTCAGTTTTGGACAGAATTCTTTAAGTTGCAGGGTACGGTTTACGCATGAGTTCAGCATACCATCCAGAATCTGATGGTCAGACCAAAGTGTTGAAATTTGTGCGGAAACATACCTCCGTTGTTTTGCGTTTGACCAACCCTGTCACTGGAGTTGTTGGGTACATTGGGCAGAATATTGGTATAACACTTCTTTTCAGGCTTCTATCAAAATGACTCCCTTTCAGGTGGAATACAAGCGTTACCCACCCACTATTGCCAAGTTCTTGTCTAGGGAGACTTTTGTGGATGCAGTGGCTCAAGAATTAGAAGAGCGAGATGAGATTCTTCGACAACTACAATATAATTTAGAAAGGGCACAACACTGAATGAAGAAATATGCAGATGAAAAACGGCGATCGATCTCTTATCAAATTGGTGATTGGGTGTACTTGAAGCTACGTCCTTATCGCCAACAATCAATGGCTCATCGGGTGCATCCTAAATTGGCAACTCGTTTTTATAGACCCTTTTTAATTGAGGCTCGCATAGGTACTGTGGCTTATCGCCTTAAGCTTCCAGAAAGATCTTGAGTTCGTCCAGTTTTCCATGTTTCTTTGCTTAAGAAAGCTGTGGAAATTGTGCCCTTACCGGGAACTCATCCTAGGTTGGAAACAGATCTTCCTATTTCTTACAACCCCGAGCGCATTATGGCATTTCTCAATGTGATTAATGATGACATTACTAGTCGACAGGCGTTAGTCCAGTGGTACGGTCATTCTGCAGATGACACCACGTGGGAAGATGTGCAGGAGTTACGAGAGCGTTTTCCTTCATTTCGCCTTGAGGATAAGGCGGTTGTTGAGGGGGAGAGTATTGTTAAACCCCCGATTATCATGACCTATCATAGGAGAAAGAAGCGTATCAAGGATCTTAAAGTTTATAAAAGGAAATTTCCTAATAGGAAGGTTTTGGCCATTAGTGGGATTGAGTCAAAAAAAGAAAGAAACAATTTGGATAGATAATTATGGGAGGATATTATGAGATTCTTGTATGGTTTTACTAGTATTTAAATGGTGGGGCTATAGGGTTTAATTTTCATCTTTGTGTTAGAATTTAGCAAAGGAGCTCTATGAAAGGCATCGTGTAGCACGATACTCAATCCTTAGTGTAGCATTGAGGTTTTGTTCGCTTGTAATCGCTGTCTTTTCAGTTTTTAATTAATAAAAGCATATTTTCATATAAGTTCTCCATTTATTGCTCTAATATTTTCTTTGTTAGCGAGGATCCTAACAAATACCCTTTAATGTTTCCTTTAGTGTTTGCATTTTGTATTTCTTACTTTTAAAAAGATGATCTGCCAAACTTACAAGGGCCAACTTTTCATTCTCTTAGTGATATCCCAATAGACTAATAATGTTGGGATGATAATGTCTTCCAAAAAAGTTCACTTCGAATTGCTCAAAAGGGAAGCAAATCACTCTAGCCTCAATCCTAGAACATTGTTCTTCAGAAAAAAATCGGAATAATAATAATACTTTTTATTTTCTTTCTTTCAAATTTTGTCCTTTGACATTCCTTTTCAAATGATACAAAATGCTTACTTTGTATTGATCATAGAGTTGGAAAAAGAAGACCTGCCATTCTTCAGAACCTTGGAAACTTTCAGGGTGCAATATCTTGATAGCAACTACCGTCCCAATTGCCCTTTTGGAAAGTGCTAATGTCTCCTCATCAACCCAACCTTTGTACACTCTCCCAAAACCTCCCTCACCCAAGAACCTGTTATGCTTGAAGTTGTTAGTTGCAATCTTCAAATCATTAAAATTGAACTCTTTCAAACTTGGTGTTCTCAACAGCAGTGCCATTGGATTTTCCTCCTCAACAACTTCACTAACAACATCTGAACATTGACTTTTGTCTGCACTAATGAAACTAGCTTGAATTTCCAGGCTGCTACCACAATTTTTTGGTGTACCTAAATATTTTTCACAGATGCGAAAAAACTAATAAAGTTCAAAGAATCTTGAATGATAATCAAAAGGAAGTTAATTGATTGATATACGTTATACCTGTACTGGTGGTACTGTTAGGATTAGGCTCTGTAAAGAAAGATCTCCAGTGAGAACCCATGTCAACTTTCACTCTGCTACTCTTTAGTGCTGTTTGAAGAAGTACAATAACAAAAAATTTTATGTTAATGAGGTTTCAGGTCAAACCTGAAAAGAGGGAAAAAAAAAAAAAAGATGATGAAAAATAAGTTACCATGAATCCCCTTGTCCTCTTTTTGTAGTCCAATTTGTAAGCTGAATCACTTCATTTACAACTCTGAACATGGTATTGCTACTGAAAATGATCATGTCAACTACCTTGTTTCCATGAAGGATGACCTTGTAGACTTGTGATTGTGGATGTTTCTTATGGTCATGAAATTTTTCCATCAAGAGGCTTTTTCGTATTCTTTTTTTGCCTTTTACTTGCTTTTCAATGTTTACACATCTTTTCAGATAGAAATATTGGTGGGTTCTTAGTATTTTTTTTTATTTTTTCTTTTCATGTAACAACTTGCAAAGTTTGACATTTTTTCAGAGAGGAAGACAAATAACTCACTAGTGTCCTTTTAGGACTTCTATCGAGCATTTAATGAACAACTTCTAGCAACACTAGTAACACTCAAGATTTTATTTAAATGATCTTATTTGAATGGCGTCACAAATATAACAAGTATCACAAAATAAAGGTAGGAATACAATCACGTTAAGAGCAAAATCAAACTACAACACAACACGAAATATTCTACATGATGCACTAATATTGTTATATCCACGGAAATTATAAATTTCACTAGTACAAAAATAATAAAGTTATAAGAGATTACCTCTACTCTCTTCTACCTCTATTTCTCAATTTTTAACCTCACAAGTTTTCTAGTTAAATTTTCTTCCTTCTCATAACTTATAAAGACACACTCTTTTCTTACAAAAAAAAAAAAAAAAACTCTTAATAACACAATATATAATTATATTAAGAGACTTATTAAAATTATAATAAAACCCACCTAAACTGAAAGTAATAAAATAGCCCAAAAAAACAAATACTTTGAGACATACGTCAACATTTTTTAAGTGCTCAAACAGGCTAAACATACGGCCCCCGCCCTCGCCCCACCCCCAAAGAAAAAAAAAAAAAAAAAAAACATAACAATTGAAAAAAGAAGGAAAGAAATCTCAAATTTTGACTTTCAATTACAAAGCATTCGATTATATTTATTTATTTTTGCAAATCTAAGCTTTCAATGGTTATGTATTTCTAATTTTATTCTAATTTTATATTTATAAAAAAAAAAATTATTGTAATATAATACTATAATAAACAAAAGCTAATTGTCCATGTCTTTTTTTGTTAAAAATAATTTAAAAATTGTGCTTAATCATTAAATATTTAAATATTCATTTTGATTTTTGAACAATATATAAAAACCATTTTTTTACGGTTAAGATAAGTTTAGGGATCAATCGAACTAAACAAGGTTTGATTTTATGATGCGACCCGGGAAGTGACTCCTATGCGAGAGGAAATAATCCACATATAGGTGAAAGGAGGACCGACATAAGGTAGAGGGACAACCCACATATTTTTATATAATGGAGGAGAAGTTGCCTTGGATAAAAGTCAAACTTGAGCCTTATGAGGCATAAGGTTAGTAGCTTTACTAACTACGTTACGCCCGACTCTCTATATAAAAACCATTTTTACATCATGTTTTATTGTATTTTAATTATGTAGGTGTACAACTTTTCCTAGGTTGAAATTTTTCGATATTTACATAAAAATAGTATAAGATTTATTAAATTATTTGTTTTTAATATAAATAATAAAATATATGATAAAATAAAGTATAAATGTCTAATTAATTGTTTTTCGATAATTTTATCTTTAAAAGATAAATAAGCTGGAAGTGCATTCATGGATAGTAAAAAAATAAAATAAAATAAAATAAAAGCAATTTAGGATTAAATTTCTATCTCATTTCAATCTTCAATAAAATTAAAACTATTTAATATTCAGTCAAAAATCACAATCCCAAAAAATTAATTATTTCATAGTCAAAATGATTATTATAAATTAACTTCCTGCCAAAACAAAATTGTGCAAGATAGCATAGTTCTTTCAAGTTATTGATGCCAAAGCCAAAAATTATTTCATAAATAAATTTTAATGAACACTTGAGCAGAGTGAATGGTCTCCAAAATTGATGGAATTTGGGCTTGGGCCTAAGGTGGGCACACAGAAGTATCTCCAACACAACAAAAAGTAGTAATATTTGCATGCAAAAAAAAAAAAAAATGAAAAAATGAAAACAAAATTAGGTGTGCCCCCATTTTCTATATAAGCCTCATTAAAAATTTAATTTAAAATTTTAACCCATTTAAGTTTTAAATAATATATCTTTAATGTTATTGTATTTGATTATTGTAAACAAACTTCACTAAAAATATTTTCTAAATAAATTTTAAAACATATTTAATGGAATGTTATCAAAATATATATATGTGTGTGTATATATATATATATATGTGTGTGTGTGTGTGTGTGTGTGTGTGTTTAGTGGGATGTAAACAAAGGGGTGCACACATAACTGTTTCATTGAATGAAATCAAGAGTGAGAGGATCACCCCATGGATGCATTGCTTTCTTGATTAATTGTTTCGGAAAATAACTAATATATCAGTACTTTGTGATAACTCTTGATAAAATTGGCTGCAGGCACAATAACTCAAATGTTTGAGAGTGGTTTATGTTACATTGCTATGTACAGAAACTTTCTGCAGATTTATATACCTCTTTTCGTGGTTCTACTTGTATCCTTTCCCAGCATCAATTCTCTCTTCTTTTGCTTTGTAATGATCTGAATGCAATAAAGGACATAAAATGGTAGCAGAGTAAACGACCTATCATTAAAAGAAACACCATTAACACAGCCTATCAATGCCATGTCACGTACACGTACAGGAAACTGATACCTGCAATATTTTCCCTGGATTTCAACACAAGTTATTGAACATCAGATGAAAGAATTGTATCAGAATTTGGTGTCTTGTCTAGTCAGAGATTCACCTGCTCATGTGAATGGTTGGCCATGATGATAAGTTGTAGTAGAATGTGGAGTAAGATTTGGGAGTAATTCTTTTGTTTCATCCTTCATAATTTCAATCTCTTTCAACACCTCCACTACTTGTTTCATGGACGGGCGACGTTTAGGGTCCAAATCTAGGCATTTTAAAATAAGTTGTGCTGCTTGAAATGCTGCCTCAGATGAATACTGGCCATCCATCCGCACATCCATTATGATTCTCAGCATATTTCTTTGAGGGAGCATTGGTTTCAACCAATCAACCAAGTTTTGCTGCTCTCTAGGGCGGTTTATATCTACTGCCCTTAAGCCTGTTAATAATTCAAGTAGCGTAACGCCATAGCCATACACATCACTCTTTACGCATAAATGACCTGATATATAATGAACAAATGTCAAGTTAACTAATAATCTAAGAGTGTTATAATTGCACCTATGCTTTGAACTACAACTTCTATAGCCTAACATATTGCAATTTTCAATTTTCAATCTTCACCTAAATATATACTTGAGTTCCCTATTTCAACAAGGATATAATATAACTACCTGTCGCAATGTATTCTGGATCAGCATAACCATATGTGCCAATAATATTCGTTGATATGTGCGAGTCTTCACTAGAAGGTCCAAATGTCACCACATTAAAATTTGATAATATTGCGTTGTAGTTCTGTACATAGGTAGGAGAGGTAAATAAGGGATATTTTATATAAAGCAAGCCTCTTTAAAATTATATAATTAATATGCAATATTAAAAAGGTTTTCACTTGTCTTATTATTTCTCTTCTTTGTTGAAAAATAAAGAGAACTTAAAATCATAAAACGAAAAGACTTGTAAACAAGATTGAATAAGTTGTGTACTTAACAAATACGTAAGAGGACTACTGGAAATAAGAGAAGCAGAGTATGGGAAAAAATACATCCCTGCTGCCAGCCAGCTTTATTATTGAGAATGGGAAAAAGGGATGCATTTTCAAATTCCAATGCACAAAGAGCATATTGTCATGTGAAAGTGCAAGAATGAGCAGAAGCCAACCTTGTCAAGCAGTATATTGGATGCCTTGAAATCTCTATAAATAATTTTCTTCTCTAAATTATGTAGAAAAGCCAGACCTCGAGCCGCTCCAATAGCAATGTTAAGTCTTATATCCCAAGATAATGGTATAGAACCTTGTGATTAATCAACCAATCCAACAATCAGTACAAAATATCAATGAATAAGCCTTTTCTTTTCCTTTTTTTGTGTTTGAATTTCTTGATTCTTACTTTGAAAAAGATGGTTCTCCAAACTTCCCTTATGCATAAATTCATATACAAGAACTAGCTTTTCATCCTCCCAACAATATCCAAGTAAGCCAATAACATTTGGATGATAGTGTCTTCCCAAAAAGTTCACTTCCGACTGTTCAAACAATCAAATTTAAAAGACAAATCACTTCATCAATTTTTATAAAAACCATTTCAAAAGATGTTATTTGAAGAAAAGTATTCAGAGACATTGATCATGTCTATTGACATTTGAAATCTGTCATTCGCCTTGCATGTTACTAAAAGAAACATAATACCTGCCACTCATGAAAACTTTGCATATTTGTAGGATTTAATATCTTGATAGCAACTGTCATTCCAATTCCATTTCTTGAAGGAGCTAGTGTTTTCTCATCAACCCAACCTTTGTAAACTCTCCCATAACCTGCTTCACCTAACAAGCTGTCAGGACTGAAGTTCCTAGTTGCAATCTTCAAATCTTTAAAACTGAACTCTTTCAAACTTGTTCCTGACATTTCTGCTATTGGATTTTTCCTCTTCAACCACTCCACTAACCAAGTCTCCAATTTGACTTTTGCCTGCACTCCTGCTACTGCTAGAAACTCTAGGCTGCTGCTGATATAAATCATTTCATGTAAAATAATTTTCACAAATACAAACATATTATAAAATTCAAAGAATCCTGAAATGATAATCAAATAAGAATCAAGAACAAGAAAATAAGACGGATAAATATATAACACCTTTAATGAAGTTCATATCAAATTTCTGCTACTCCTTTGATATGTTTGAAGAACTATAACAGAAAAATTGATGATAATGAGGTTAGAGGTCAAACCTGAAAAGAACAGAAAAAGAAGGGAAGTAGATTATGGAAAAAATGAGTTACCATCTTTCTTGTCTTCTATTTGCTGTCAAATTTGTGTGCTGAATCTTTTCTTTGCAACACGCAATTGACTTTGATCTGTTTTCACATAGGAGGACCTTATAAAGCTTGTGATTGTGGAATGTTTCTGTAGGGAAGACTTTGATTTTGCTTTTGTTGGTTTTTGTTTTTTTTTTATATTTGCACAACTTTCCAAGTCATTGAGTAACCTGTATTATTAAAACTTTGTCCTCCAAATCAATTAGCAATCTGGTCCCAGGAATAATCGGGTTGCTAATTAAATATATCCTCAAAGTTGAAGTTCAAATTTAAATCTTCTCTAAGTCAAAAAACAAGTAAATAAACAATTCCATTTATATCAAACAATTTATCAATATATTATTCCATAACTAATACAATTGTCACAAATTCGCCACAAATTTAAGTATAATGCTTAGACAAAGTCTTGGACAATTAATAATCATTTTTTCGACTGATGCTGAAGTCATAAACTGGTTCATATGCAGTTCGCTCCTATTGGACTTCTGGGCAGAGTGAATAGCCTCCAAGGTTGGTGGAATTTTTGGTTTGTGTCTAATGTGGGCACCCATAAGTATGTCCAACACAACGCATGGCAAAGAGTAGTAGTAAGAGCTTTTGTATGGGTCCACTACATTTCAGTCCAAAATCTTCTAAAACGCCCACTACCATTCCATATTAGGCCTACTTTTTTTCTTTTTCTTTTTTTTTCCAAAAAATTTTTGAATTGTTTAGAATGATAATGCTAAGATCTTTATGACAATGAAAGGAAAGCTTAAGCGGTTAATACTGAAAACAATTATTACTAAATACATGATAGGATATAAGTGGAGTTGAAATTTAGGTTTATCTTAATATAATAACTATATTTAAAAGCCACAATCTTATGGATTGAATGTAGTTATGAGAATTTTATCACTAGATCATTTTATCTTTCATTTAATTTGGAAATTCCTCAGTTTTATCTTTATGTGCTTCAATCTATTTTAGTTTTATCTTCTAAAACTTGAATCTCCTTTAACACCTCTACAACTTCTTTGATGGATGGGCGGTTTTGAGGGTTTGACTCTAGGCACTTTAGACAAAATTGTGCTACTTGAAATGCCGCTTCAACCGAATACCGACCTTCCATCCGCACATCCATTATGATGCTCAGCTTGCTTTTCAAAGAGAGCATTGGCTTCAACCATTTAACCAAGTTTTGTTGTTCTGAAGAGCGTTGAATATCTATTGTTCTTAAACCTATTAATAATTCAAGCAACATTACACCAAAGGCGATACATATCACTCTTTAAATATAAGGTACCTATAGTACAATAATAAAATGACAAATCAGCTTAATTTATTTCACCGCATATGGTGTAAAAACTAGGTATGTGAATTGAACTACAAATTGTAATTGCCTAATAGAAAACAATTTTTAATTTTCAATTATCACTAAACAAAAGATATGTTATTAAACAATCGAGTAAAGATTTTTTGTTAATCTTTTGTTTGTACTAATCTTTTTATGAGAGTAATTAAGTTTGAGTTATGTTGAGAAAGAAAATTTTAACAATCTTAGTCATTAATTTTTTTAAATATTGTTGACGTTCAATACCGGTCAACTAAGGTTCATTGAAGCCCAACGTTGCAGCTAATAAAAAGTGAAGAAAATGAACGAATAAGATCAGAAAAAGAAGGGTGGACACAAGGTTTTTAAAGTGGCTCGGCCTAATTGATGTCTACGTCTACTGTTTTTCTCATTATATTTTGGCAAAATAACGGCCCTTTCAGTGAAAGTGTTTCTCTTCTTTAAAAAAATAATGATTAGTTACATTTCCAAGACTGACTTATTGTAACATTTGTTAAAGTCTTTTGACAAAGCCTAATTTAGACGCTAAACACATATTGGTTAGATGAGATTTCCTTAATCTATCCTGTAATATCTGACGGATTGGCGTGTACGATACGCCTTGAGCCGTAATTAGCCAGACAGCTCTGACTGTAGTTGACTTGTAATCTAAGAAGTGATAAAGATGAGTTCGTTTATGCTAGCTAGGGTGCATGAAGTTGGGATGCTGTGAGTTTAGTAATGCGCAGTACTGACTAACCTTCGTAAGCGATCTTTTAGCGAGCTCCATACACGCAAGCTGATAATAAAGAGGCCCGAGAGCTCGCTTTAGAGATTTGAGAACTAGTCTGGTTGCACAATTTACTGGGTCTGCCGAGCTTCTATCTCTTTGGACCGAGTCATTGGGCCTTAATAGCTGATTCATTTTGGTTGCCAAAATATGTATAACAAATGTTGATGTGTTACTTGTATCAAAAAATAAAAAATATATATATATTGATGTGTTATTAGATTATCAAAAGATTAACAAAAGTAAAAAGATGGTAGAGAATCCTTACTCCAAACAATCATGACTTCATTAAATAGACCTGTAATTATGTTTCCTAACTCACAAGGTTATCATTATTTGTTGCAAAATATTCTAGAGCGGCATAACCATACGTTCCAATAATACTAGTTGAGATGTGTGACTCTTCACTAGAAGGTCCCAATATTGCCAAACCAAAATATGATAATTTTACAGTGTAATTCTATAAGACAAACAAAACAAAAGATATCCATGCAATAATAGAACGAAGGGATATATTATATAAAATAATCATTCTTGTCATAAAATTGTGTGATTATTATTTGATTTTGAATTGGCTTTCAGGATCTTAAAGAGGTTTTCCCTTGACTTTTTTTATTCTTATTTTTATAAGAAACAACGAGAAAAAGAAAGGGAAGATATGTAAGTAGGATTGCACAAGTTCACTGAACAAAATAAAAGAAGAACATATATATATATATATATATATATATCTCCATAAGGGGGCTCCTCAAAAGAGCACAAGCAGAGTATAGAAGTGCACAGAATAATCCAAAGACAAAAGTGTCACCAACCCTGTTCTTGATGAGATTGACAAAGTAGGATGCATTTCCAAATTCTAGTGTAACAAATAGTTCAGGGAACAAGAACCAACCTTGTCAAGGAGCATATTGGAGGTTTCGAAATCTCTATAAATTATTTTCTTTTCTAAAGTATGTAGATAAGCTAGAACTCTAGCTGCTCCAATGACAATTTTCAGTCTTACATTCTAAGATAATGATATCTCACATCCTAAATAATCATAATCAACAATTAACACAAAATATCAAGGAATGCACATTTTTTATTATTATTTTTGTCTAGCTTTTACAGTTTGCATTTTTTCGATTTCTTACTTGAAAAAAGATGACTTGCCAAGCTTCCTTTCTGCATGAATTCATATACAAGGACCAGCTTTTTATGCTCCCAACAATATCCCAATAGGGCGATAATGTTAGGATGATAATATCTTCCCAAAAAATTCACCTCTGACTATCCAAACAATTGAATTTATTAGAGGAAGCAAATATCATTTCAATATCAAATTTAAAAACCGTTTTTAGAAGATATTAATAGAAGACTGCCTAAACCCAATATTGATATCTGTTTAGATTTAAAATATGTCATTGCCTAGCATATTACTAAAAGAAACACAGTAAACATGTTAAAGGTTTGGATGATAGTCCTTGAAAATTACCTAATGAAAAATTATACACAAAACAATAATAGTTTTTGTTTCTTTTGTTGTCCCTTTTCTTTTTTATTTTCATTCAATTTTTTTTTTCTATTTTTCGGTTAACAATTTCTTTTTCGGATGATTCATAATTCTAACTTCAAATTGATGATAGAATTACAATGAATACCTGCCATTCTTGAAAACCTTGCATGTTATATCTTGATAGCAACTGTCATCTATCCCAATTCCACTTGTTGAAGGAGCTAGTGTTTTAACCTTTGTAAGTTGTCCCTAAACCTCCCTCTCCTAACAAGCCGTCAGAACTGAAGTTCCTGGTTGCAATCTTCAAATCTTTGAAACTGAACTGTTTCAAACTTGATGTTCCTGACATCTATGTGATCTGATTTTCCTCCTCAACCACTCTACTAACAGAATCTGAATATTGACTTTTCCCTGCACCGCTGCTACTGGCTGGAAAGAGAAGAAAAGGTGGAGTTGAAACAGATCATGAAAAGGTGGCATTGACTAATTAATTACATAAAATGTCAACATTTTTGTGTTAAAATATAGCCATCATACATATTTAATCTATATTAGTTGGACTTATGCCCATACACAATAACTAGGTGAAAAATAAATAAAATTAAAATTAAATACAGTCAATGATACAATCACTTGTCACTTTTAATAATATTTCATAATATAAAATAAAAAAACATAACCGGATCATCCTCATTCTTACTTCATCTCTCGTCATATTTTTGTCTAATTTGTAGGCATCATCACTTGTTTTGCACCTCTCAATATAGTGTGAACCAAATTTTGATCAATTCAACTGCCCTGTATTTCCAAAGGATGGCTTTGTAGACGAGTAAATGTTGCTTATGATAATGAACTTGCTCCTTCCCATCAAATTTCTATTTTTTTTTTTTTCTTGGTTTTTGATTTTGCATATTTTTATAAGGCATTGATGTTGAAGGCATATAATTTTACATACTTCACTCTTAAGTCATATCAAATAGCCAAATACTTAAAAACAAACATCAGAGACATAATAAAAAAAAAGTTTTCATTCGTGACAATGAATAGGTATGTAAGTAAATAAATAGATCATGTAATAGAGGCTGCATATGAATGTAAACTATTGACTCTCATTCGTTTTTTATGAGAAGGAAGCTCATTTGCTCTTAAAAATTAGAACGAAACAATTGATTGCAAACACAATAATAAGTAATTTAATTGCAAAAAGCAGTGCAACCGTGGAGGCGAGAAAGAAATTTTCCCATGGAATAAAATTAAACTAGTGGGAGGATGAAATTGTAGATGAATCGTTTTCTTGTCTCAGGAAATGACTCATGTTTTGCTATCACTCTTGATGAATTTGGCTGCAGATATAACTCGACCGTTTGAGACTAGTACTTATGAACTTCAACTTTTTGCTGATTTATATGACTCAGCTCATGGAGTTCTTTAGTTTGATTCTTCAAAGCTTCAATCTCTTTCAACATCTCCACGAAATGGACGGCCGACCATGAGACTCCATCACTAGGCATTTTAGATTATTGCCCTTAAACTTATTAATAATTCAAGTAGTACAACGTCATAACCATACTCATTCTCTTCAAATATAAATTATGAAGTAAGTAACTAATTTATTTGAACAAAAAGAGAGTTAAAATTTTGACTGCGCTTTGAAGTGCAACTTCACAGCATAAAGCAAATTTTTCGACTTTCCTCTTTCAAACCTGTTAACGTCAAAATCTGGTCAGATAATCCAAATCTCTAGTCAACGAAATTCTTTTTGAGCCCAAGCTGCAATCCACAGAAAATAAGAGAAAGAAAGGAGAAAACAGAGGCAGAGGAAGAAGAAAACGAGAGAAGAAAAAAGAACAAGATCTACGTGGGTCGGCCAAAGGGAAGGCCTACGTCTACGGCGCCGGCTCCGGTGAGGGGCGCGGCAGTCACTGTTATTATTGTTCATTTTGTTACAGCTGTAGAGAGAGAAAACAGTAGAGAGAGAGAGAGAGCTAGAAAGAACCAGCCCCTTTACAATGAAAATCACCCATATTTATCGGGAGGGAGAGAAGCTACAGTTATAGTTCAACTTAAATAGGAAAGCATTAAATGCATATTACAATTTTCAAAGTCTTCTGTCACAAAGTCTGAATCGTCTGACATGGTAGGTGAGATCCCCAAAAATCATACTGCTAACATTCTGAGAATGGCTTAGCACGTGCATGTCACGTTGTCTGCAAGTTGGGGCGGTTCTGGGCGAGCAGATCTGAGCTATCATATTCGACGGACAGGCTGATGGATAGCGATCAGTGCCAGCGGACAGCGGTCAGAACCAACGGCCAGTGGACAGACTGACGGATAGCGATCAACGCCAGCGGACAGCGATCAGACTGTCAGCGAACAGACTGTTAGCGAGCAGCCGGGCGATCAGGCGGATGAGTAGATCTGGACGCCTTGTTGCCACTGGTTGCTGTTAGAACTTTTTGACAGTAAATGTAAACCTCAAGAACACATCCATTAAAACAACAATTTTGAGGATGCAAACGGCATCAACCGGGAAACCCCTGATTGCCACGCTATAGAGCACGAAAATCATTTTTCGAAAACATATTATAATAGGCAATTTGACTTCCGAGTATAAAGTTATACATGTTTCTTTGGACTAGTAACTTGGGTCTTTATCTGTTGGGACGGTTTTAGCAGGTTATCTTATTGGGCCTCTGGGCTTTTATCAGCCCACTTGTAGTAGCCTAAAAAATACATATAACATAACCAAAATGCAATTGCCTTAATTCTTGAGCAAGCATGACATCACTTGAATACATGATTATTATGCTTGTCTAATTCAACAAGGATATAACCATATGTTGTAATTACTGTACTCTGCGTCAACATAACAATATATGCCAATAACATTGGTTGATGTGCGTGACTCTTTATGGTTCTGCAAAACAAAACAACTTGAAAAAAAAAAAAACACACACACACACACAAAAGAACACAAGGAAAATTGCTCTAAACAAAATCAGAAAAGACAAAAAATATAAGAAGGCTCATTGAAAGAGTAGAAGCAGAGTATGGACAATTGAACATACATGTAAAATCCACAGTATAATCAAAAGATAAAACTGCTCTTTTCCTTCCTTTTGAACCAATATAAGAAGGGATAATTTTACTTAGTTCTTATATTTTGGAGAAATATTATATTTTTACTCGTGAATGCATTTTTAGTCATCGTCATCCTTAAAGTTTGATAAATTCATCAAATTAGTCTCACTCAATAAAAAATTGATGGTCAACCATTGAAAAATAAAAATCTATATAAATATCAAAATACCCTTATCATTCTATTCTTATTTTGACAAAAATAAAATTTAAAAAAAAAAAAAAATCTCGACCATCCATGGTGGAGATAAAATGTAATTAAAATAAAATAAGTATAAAAATATATAAAAAATAAAAAATGATAAAGATTTCCTCAGTCTGTCTCGTAAATGGACAGTTGAGATCAAAATGACTTAAATAAGATTTAAAGACAAAATAAAAGGAAATTTAAAAAAAAAAAAAAAAATCAACTAAAAATATTTTTAAAAATTCTAAATCATTTGGTTGAACCAGATTAACAGCTGATTTAGAACCAAATCGATAGTCAATCTAGCTCAATTGGGACCTAAAACGATCTAATTAATCAGATTGCTCAACCAGATTATCATCTTAGATTAAATCTGCATCTTCGTGCGAAGATGGAGGTTTGACCTCCACTTTTAGGCAGAGATGGACACAGAGGTGGTGTAGAGATGGACCACTTTTCACATTTAAGGTAGGAAACAAATCCTATTCATTTTAGGATTTAGTTTACTAGTATTTCACATGTTACTGTTTAATTTAATCTATATTTTTTGTGTTATTAAACTTGTGTTAGTTATATTTGTTATTTTGTTAGATTATTAATATGATTTTAATATACTTATTTTACTACTTCGTAATTTAATTGTTTATTGATTTAAAGTTATTATGAGTTACTATATATTAATATGGTTTAACGTAAATATGATATGAAATTAAGTTACTACAATTTATGTAACTGAGATTGACATATATTACAACATAATTGTGCTTGAGCTTACTCGACTGATGTTAATAGTTACCAATTGAAGATTGTTTTCAATTATGTGTATTGTTAAGATTAGGCTTCTTCATAAGATGGAAGATTATTTTCTTACAAACTCTTCAATCATGTATGTTGAATATAAAATCACTCAAAAATTTAATGTATATTCCATTATGGATTATTTTTTAGATTTAAAAGCACTGCAAGTTCCATTTTCATTCATAAAATTAGGTTTTATATCATTTATTAATTTATTTTTTGTGATAAAATGAACAGGTATTATATTTAGTTTTTTAACTTCTTTTTTTAGATATTAGTATTTTTTTTTTTTAGTCAATTTAAATTTATATTTTTCGCTTGATCCCTAAATTGAAATCCTGGCTTTGTCCTCATCTCATCCTGACGTGAGCAAATTTGATTCCAAAACCTCCAAAAAAGGTTCTTCTTACTGACTAATTAGCTATCAGAAATTACTAAAATTTCTAATACAAAGTGGATTATCTAAAAGTTTATACTGAGACAACATGTTGGTACAAAGACAACAAGTGCATGGAATCTTCAAAGTTCAAACCGAAAAAACAGAGAGATAAACGTAGTGGGAAAGAGACATTTTCATGGGCCAGCTCCATTTGTGTCCAAAGTCATCATGTAGGCCACCACCAACCCATATTGGGCCTACAAGCCTCTTACTTTTTTTAAAAAAAAATTTAAAAACAGCCCATAGTTGAATTATTATTATTATTCTTATTATTTTGAGGGGAAGTTGAATTAATATTTTTAAGGTTAAATATTAAACAACTTGACATTTACAATTTGCATACATATAATAACATATTGATTACTAATGTTATCAGCTTGTTAACGTGCCAATATTCTATTTGTTAAATGAATGAGAACTCTTCTCCAATATTCATCAGATAACATATTCTAACATGCTATCATGATGAGTAATGAATGTTATCAGCCATGATGAGTAAGAACAAAAAAACAAAGAACTCTTCTCCAATGAAAATATTCTAGGCTTGAAGGATCCTAATAGGCCTATTAGGATCCTTCCTATTATTTCTCCAACAGCAACAAAATTGGATCCAAATGTGATGAACAAATAACTCTTCTCCGATGAAAATATTCCATCTGTAATTAACCTAAGAGTAGTCTTGCCTACACCTCCAATGCCACAAATTCCTTCTGCAATTTATGAGCAAAACAGCGTCACCGAATTTATAAGTTTGCAATATCAGTGATATAAGCAATCTGATATTGATTCCTTCTGTAACAGGTAAAGGTATACCTTCATAGTGGAATGGATTCTGTGAGTTTGCATCTAATTTTTATGAGTTTCTATTTGGCACTCTTAGATCATGTCATAAAACTAACAGCATTTCATAAAAAATTGAGAGCAGCTTTAGTGATATTACACGACTTGGTAACCATCAAAATCACATGACTTGGTAATTTTCCGTGATCAAATGTGTCCTCTGCGAAAACTTGGGAGAGGCACCACCTCTCAGTGGCATTACATTTACAAGCTGCATCAAGAGTCTCTTTGTGTTTGCTTGTGACTGTCTTGGAGTGGTCCATACTTCTCATCGACAAATCTAACCGCAGGTTGGTGAATGTTGTAGTAATTTTTTGCATTTCACCTACGTGTGTTTTTGTATTCTATTTACTCTTGTGCTAATGAATAAATATCTCATTCTACTCAAAATCCACATCCATTCATTATAGATGAAAATTCACGAATTTACAATTATAACAGCTTTTCTCCGTAAAAATAGCATCATTTCATAAAATATATATTATTAAAATTAAAAAATTTGATAGATGAACAAAATAATAATAATGAATAATTTATAAGTAGCATGACCGTTAGGGAAATAATGGGTTTTAATCTAGAAAGAGCTGTGAACTCGTATCGGTACATTGGTCAATTAGTTATGCACTTATACTTAATATGGAGAATGCACACATTTAATAAAATTCCTCAGGTCTCATTAAAATGAGATATAGTCATCCCATGGGCTGATTAGGTGATGATCATCACTAGTTTAAGCACTTTGTTATTCCAGTAGTCGTACTAAAATATTATCTCATGTTTGATCTGCAAAATGTTGTGATCTCAGTTCCACTTCCAGCTCATATAAGCATTGAATATGAAGCTTCAACCATGTTTGATCTGCGAAATTCACAACAGATTTTGTTGAATACAGCTTTAGCAAGTGCAGCCTTGCCTATACCTCCAATGCCACAAATTCCAACTTTATGATTTTATAGTAAAAATAATATATGATTGTCGCTTTTCCGGGTGGCCTTGCTCTATTGGCATAACCATCTAATAAGGAACTAATGGAAAAGCAGAAGGAGAAATGATAGTTGAAGCAGAAGGAGAAATGATTGTACGATGGGCCCATTAGGATCCTTCAAGCCTAGAATATTTTGTCCTATGGATGGCCTTAGCACGTTCTTTGTGTTCAAGAAAGTGTATATATAAATATATATATATATATATGTATATATATTATAATATCAAAATACGATCATATGACCATAACACATCGTAAAACATATCTCATACAATCTTAAAAGCAACTTTAACATAATAACATGATTACAATATACTATAACCTCCGATTTGTGAGTGACTGGTGTATGAAAATACACTTTAATATTAATAAATTAATTATATTTATCGAAAAATAATGTCTAATGAAATATATTTATTTAATCGTTTTTATAAATGTAATTAATAAAGTCATTTTGAGTTAGTCTATTTTTCTACTCATTAGAGTTGATATTTTTGTGTTATTATTTGTGATATGTTGGCCAATGGAAATTTATGACTTACGTCAAAAAAAAAAAAAATTCATCTGTGAATCAGCAAATTTTGTGTTTTATAATGTTGAATTTATCAGATTTATTTTTTTTAATTATTTTTGAATTTATTATGTTAGAACTCAATTGTTTATTGGTTTGTCATATTAGATTTTTTTTTTTTCTTTGTTGATAGTATTGTTAAGATTTGAAAATGATATAAAATTTTTGTTATTATTTTTATTTGAGGATAATAAAACGGTTGCAAGCTTGGTGGTCTTCATCGTCAGAGTCGAGGGCCCCACATATACGACATGAAAAATGACCAGGATTCATCATTGTGCAATGACATCCAGTGTCAATGAGAGCAATGACAGGGATAGGCTTAGAGTATTTTGTCTGTAAGATAGAAGCTGGGAAAGTAGAAGCCATAGTTGGAAGACAACCTTTAGGTATAATACTTAGTAATACTCACAACTCAATACAGTCTTACTCCACAATTTTCCATCAGCTGCAAGGAAATGTTGGTTATGAGAAGACCAAGCATGGGACGGTAAGATGGAAGGATTCATCATTCCATATGCAGGTAACATCTTGGGTCATGCCTGGAGAGAGTTTCCAGATATCACAAAGGTGATTGAGCAGAGAGATTCGTCTGGTTGGATATAGGCTATTAAAGTTGAACAAAGACACTGATTTTATTGATAGGGAAACTGACTCTGCCTGGAGAGTCTGATTACAACCATATTTATAGAAATAGATTACATGAGTGGAGACACGTGGTCCCAAAGCATAAAGGAAAAGTAAACAAACAAATTAAAAAATATATATATTTGAAAGAAACAAAACCTCCGACATGCAAAACTTGAATAGTTAAACAATCAAATTTCAGAGAAACAAACCAGTCCAGGTGCAAAACAATCAAGTTTCAGAATCAAGATAAACATATAGTGTGAACATAAAACATGACCATACATTTTCAATCGTTCGATATTCATCTTCTTCCTTTTATAGGATGACACTGCATTCATTCCTCAGAATCCACTGATGATGTTTGGGAAGAAGAAAAGAGAAGATATCCGTTTTGATCTTTGCTTGGCTTTCTTCCTCCGCCTTATCACCACAAGAAACCGGTACCCATATCCAGTAAGTGACTTAAAATCTTTAAACTGTAACAGTTATTTATAGGCCTATTGTTTGTTTCAACTTTCAACAAGGAAAATCAAATATCAATTGTTTTTGACAGAAAATCCAACTCCCGTATTTTAATTTTATTTCTTGCAACTAATCTATATGTGATAAGAGCGCAAAAATACAATATATGAAAGCTTTTAAAACATCAAAATGGGCGTTGTAGCTCATTTGTGATGGGTAAAAGGTATCCATATAAACTATTTTGAGGAACAATTAGGTCAATTAAATGGAATGACCAGATTCAAAAATCTTGAAACTCGGCAAACATATATGATAAAAAAATTTGCTAATTGTTTAATTTCCATACAACAGAGAAAAGAACATGATCTAAGAATGCCAAATAGAAACTCATAACCATCAAAATCACACGACTTGGTAATTTTCCGTGATCAAATGTGTCCTCTGCGAAAACTTGGGAGGGGCACCACCTTTCAGTGGTATTACATTTACAACCTGCATCAAGAATTTATGACTTACAGTCAGAAGCAAACACAAAGAGACTGGAACCATATATGGCAATGCGAGAACCAAAAAAATGGTTCAGATACCAGCATGCAACAAAAAATAACTGTTAAGCCAAAGCAAACCTTTAGGTCACTGTATGTACTAGTAGCAGAAAACCGCACAGAGATCGGGAAGAAAGCAGATGAATCAGCTGGAGGCACAACAAATTCCATTGATCCACTGCAATTCAGTGAGTAGAATGAGAGATTTATTCATTAGCACGAGTAAATAGAATACAAAGACACCGGTAGGTGAAATGCAAAAAATTACTACAACATTCACCAACCTGCGGTTAGAGTTGTCAATGAGAAGTATGGACCACTCCAAGACAGAATTTCTTGAGTCGTACCTACAAGTCAGAAAGATCTCATAATGTCAATGCAGATATTAATTTGACATTTCGGAAAGGGAATAGATAAAGGGGAAGGGAATGCGGTCAATGTTTTTAAAAACATCTACATGAAGCATCAGTTCACGGCATATAATAATTCCATGGAGCTTTAACTTTGCATATTTCTCAAAATATTTGCCAATATTCACCTAGAAAAATTCCATCTCCTGAACTCATCATAATCAAATTGGCGAACACAAACTCACTTTCGGCACATGTTCATAGAAACCAATTTTCAAACTCCAGAGGATACCATAACACGGTTGCTAAACCCTATTCTAGTAACTTTGGATGGGTACTAGCTGTCATTGCAGTATAGAACAATGTCACAGAGGCATCAGACGATATTCTCTACAGAAGGTAGTATAGTAACCACTCAAAGCAATTCTGCTTAATTTTCCAAATATTAGCAATGAAAAAATTGTGTCATATTTGCACACTTCAAACTATTATAGTGATAGGTAAAATCCAAAAAGAAAAATGAAAACCAGTAATTGTGAACAGAAATAATTGACCAAGACACTGATTCCCGGCCTAACACTATAATTCATTACTTAGGGGTATCAGTTTCTTTATATGGCAACTATTGATTAAAGTTTGCAAAATCTTTAGATAACGTAAATTAAAAAGTTCCTACCTCCATTCACCATCAATCTGCCTGACACTAGGAACCTCACGAAGAGCCGGAAGTGGAACTGAGATCACAACATTTCGCAGATCAAACATGGTTGAAGCTTCATATTCAATGCTTACATAAGTTTCATTTCCAGAAACAGACGGCCAGCAGTTGACTGCAATTTACAGAAGACCATATAAACAATCTTAGCATAGAACAGAAATGATAGACAAAGACAACAAGCAGTATTCTTTTTCCACCCACTTGTCAGCGGCACCATTGACTCATCTAAACTTTGCATTCTCCACTTCAAAAGACCAACACCTGCTGCATCACCACTTTGGCCTGTGGGGAATGGCCTATTAGGATCCTTCAAGCCTAGAATATTTTCATTGGAGAAGAGTTCTTTGTTCATATTAGGATGAGTTTTGAAAAGGATTGCTGGATTCCCTCCACTTTCAATCTGAAAGAAGGCACAAAAGATATTTAAAAGGAAGCTATTATTATAATAATAAGCAACACGAATGACAACATTTCAAGTCAAGATTGACATGAGATGTTTATTTCCCACAGAACTCCAAGAAAAGGAGTATTAAAAAGACATCACAGACTATTAGTTGATTTTAGCACAAGAGTAAGCAAAAGAGAAAGAGTACCTGAACTTGAATTAGCCCATCTTCTTGGTTAAGAATTTGAAGAGACAGAGTTCCTTGAACATCAAAGTTACTCATTCCACCATCTCGTTTCAGACTCACATTGAGTTTCTCCTCAACAGTCAAAGTGATGGGATCAGTTAGTGGTGCAGCATCAATTCTTGGCTGGCCTGCTTTTGGCTGCACATCTTCAACAATCATTTCTCCTTCTGCTTTCAAGGACTCCAAAAATTGGTTTGTCTTTTGAGATTTACCAAGCTGCATGCCAAGACCTTTAGGTGGAGCAGAGGCAGATGAAGGTGGACGACCTGATGACACAAATGTATACAGAGACACAGTTCAGAACAATTCATGAAAAATTGTCCAAGTCACAAAGTAATTCCAAAAGATAAAACTATTTTAAACCACATGCTAATGTAGCAAAATGGCACCATTCTTAAAAACAGAGCAAGCTTAATCTCTATGTCAAGAAACTCAAACGCAAAAACTAAAAACTGAAGAGAGATAAAACTATTTCAAAACACATGCTTATTAATCAACTCGCAGCATCTACATCATACATCACATCAACATCATCCACAACTCAAAATTAGATACAAACTCACAGAATCCATTCCACTATGAAGGTATACCTTTAGACTTGCTGGAAAAGGAATCAATATCAGTGGTCAAACCACCAAACCCAGAACCACTACCAAAACCACCGCCGCCGCCACTAGAAATGCTCATATCACTAAAGGTGCTCTCAATTCTTCCTGATCCCATTGACTGTAAGGACATAAACCCTCCTCCTTTTTCACCTCTATTCTTCTCAATCTGCAGAACAGTCAGGAGAATTGTAGAAGGCATTATAACACAAGAAGTAATTGGAAGGCACAAATTAATAAAGGAACCACTGCTTCATGACATTCTTAAAGTACCTTGCTTTTGTCAATTTCAGTAGCTCTCCGCTTCATGACATCCTTAGTTTCATTTATCTTGCTCTGCAATACCAGCTTGTGCAACTTCTCTTCATGACTCTCCATCTCACAGTACTGCTTAACTTGTGCAACAGTAACATTTTCCTTGTGGCCAATAGAGATGACTTCATCAAAAGCAAAGATCAGCTCAAAAGCCGTCTTGCAAATACCCTCTTCATCTAGAGAGTAAGAATATTCAGGTACCTAAAGGCAATTAAGGAATCAACCATATACCTCTTCTACATAATTGAAACTAATATTTTTAAAAGGCATGAATTACTCCGAACTACAAAAAATATACAAAAGAAAATACTATGTAGGATGCACCAACAAAACAAAATGAGGTAGAAATTTTCCATAGGGAAGAAATGAGCTAGAAACGACACCGGCATGAACACATAACTTTCAAATAGAGCTCCAAAATTCGCATTCCTAGACCCATCATAAAATACAAGTCATCTTTAACATTAACCATGCAAAATAGGTAGAAACAAAAAATCACGAGACTTAATTTGAGAAGATAAAAGGCAAACAAACAAGAAGCTACAGAAAAGGGATACAAGCTTGGAGAGCAGCCTCAGAGTTTCCAAATCTTCAAGGATGTTGCTCTGTTTATTCGTTACAAGGAGCAAGTACAGAGCTTCTATCGGCTGATAAACATAGCGCACGTTTTCAGTCTCAACATAAGTATGTTGTTTCCCAGTCCCAATCAACTTAGGAAAAGCCGCCAGAAGACCTTCAATTCTTATACGAGACATATCCACAAACTGCCTAGAGACAAGGACTGCAATATAGAGACAATGTCAGCAGGAGTGACAGAGATTTAAATACTTAACTCTTATGTAAAAATTAAGTTCACAGATGTCTAGAAAATCACTCAGAAAAGTCTGTATTCTAACATGAAAAACTTACAAGTATAGTTATGCCACTAGAACACTTCCACATACTACATGTCTTTTTTCAAAGGAAAGAAAATACAGATGAATAAAGATTACATTTTTTACGACAGAAAACAAATCATGTCAATAACTCACCTTTCCCAGATTTGGTCACAATTGAAGCAGCAAGAACAACCTATATATCAGAAATAAACATAAATAAGAACAAATTTTCGCACAATGAATAGCCAGTATTATGCTCATATACTTAAAAAAGGAAAAACAATAGGAAAGAAACAATAACTGATAGCATGTATAGAAAATAACAAGGTACAAAAAGATGAACCGATGCCTTTCCTACAAAAAATACCCTCAAAATTCTACCATCACTTTAAAACTTCTCACTCAATGTAAGGAGATAATAAAATAATTTAAGAATTGTCTTCGATAAGTTTTAATACTATATTCAAATTTCAGTGCCCTAATTTCATACTAAGTTTTCCTACAAGAAAAAAATCTTTTGTTTAAATTATCATACAAGAATTTCATAATCATACTAAAATATTCTACAATCTAATCAATCACCTTCCAAATCCTTTAAATCACGACAAAATATGAAATAAATTGCAACAACTGATAGCTTGTATAGAAAATAACAAGTTACAAAAAGATGAACTGATGTCTTTTTATTCTACCATTACTTTAGAACTTCTCACTCAACATGAGGATAGGATCGATCATTCAGTTATTCAACACCTTATCTAACAACTTAAACCTTGAAACGCATACGAGATAATAAAATAATTTAAGAAGCAGCAAGAACAACCAATATCCGAAATAAAGATAAATAACAAAGATAATTTCATAAGAATACGAAACCATTCTGCCATATATTCAATTGAATTCCAAATCCATTAAATCACGACGAAACATGAAATGAATTGCATTAACAGAAACAGAAAAAAATCTCACCATCTTGTCTGATGGAGAAACAGCTACACCAAACAACAGACCTGCGAAACATGAGAATGAATTATCATTATTACAAACATCGAAATCAAATAGATTTGAATGAAATCTCATCGACTCCAGATCAGATCGAGTTACTAAAGCGAAGATGTTAGAGTGAAATTGCCGGATCTGAGATCTGATTAGAGGAAGACGGAGAAAAGAGAAATTGCGAGATCTGAGTGAGGAGAGAAACTGAAATGCTGAGATCTGTGAGAGAGCGAGAGAGAGAGAGAGAGAGAGAGAGAGAGAGCACTGACCCCGATCTGCTTCTCTGTGTGTGTGAGGTTCTCTGAAACAGAAGAGAAGACGATTTGAGAATTGCGAGCGAGAGAGAGGGTGAATTAACTTGTGAACAGATGGGTTTTGTTAATGGGTCGGGTCTTTGGGCCGGGTTTTTCTGGTAATTTGATTTTCCGCACTTACATTATGTTTAACTAGATCAATTAAACGACTTTTATTTATTTTTTAAAATAGTCGCAGCACTTAAAATTATTCAAAAATTATTGAAAATAAAAAATTTATATTTTTTAATTTTTTTACTAAATATCAAATCACTTAATGATTTTATAAATATATTATTCTAATTTATTTTTATCAAAATAACATATTTTTAAATTTGTCGTAGTTTTATAATGTACAAATTTCTTTTACTGCTTTAACAAACAACATTAAAAATAAAAGTTCTAAACATCTCAACGTCAAATTTTCTTATTATTAGATAACTAAATTTCTTCAATCATTTCGATAAAAACATTTATTTATTTTTTTTATTAAACTATTTGTGGAGTAGCCTATATTGTGTTTATTTGTTAAAGTTTCACTGTTTATCTAATGTATTCTGTTTATTTGTTTCTCCTATCAAGTTTATGATATGTTGCTAGTTATATATTGAATCTCAAAATTTATAGATATTGATTATTTATTTAGGTATAAATAAAATACCAAATAGAATAAGTTTATGATGTTAGTATTGTTGGTTTGTGTATATTGAAGAGAATTTGCTTGTGTATATTGAATTTGTATATGACAGTGATGTTTAGGTGTATGTTTATTTGTATACTACAGCAATGAAGTGTTCTCAAAGCTTATATTTGTCTGTATATTGAATTTTTTATAGAATTTGTTTCTCTTTTTTTTTTTCTTTTAATCTCAAAATTTTATTGATGGGAACGTCATGGATCTTACCACTATTCTATCAATTGTGATTGGATGCTTTTGGACATATCAATAGGTCTTGACCCATTACTTGACCCAAGTTCTTATGAATTGTGATGGGAATGTCATTCATCAAGTTTATGAATTGTGATAGGAACGTCACGAATCTTACCACTATTCTATCATCTGTCAACCAAAGTTCTTGACCCAATACCTACAAATAATACAAAATAAAAGAGAAGAAGGAGAATAGGAAGAGGAATAACATTATTTGTAAAGAGATTTTTATGTGGTTCGGCCCAAAAAGATACATACGTCCATGACTGTTTTTTTTGTTATTTTGACAGAAAGACGGTGTATTATTAATTAATTCTGATAATCATGTTTTACAATAAAATTTCTACCCCTATTTATAGCATAAGGTGTGTCATATTTTGAGTACAATATAAATAGGAAATAATTTCTCTTTAATTGCACTTCTAAAACTAATGTTCATCCATTTAGGAATAAATCTCTTTGAATAAGAGCTTGATTTTGCTTCCAATTCGGGTAGTTGACTTCTCCTCAAATTAGGTTGTTTCCTTTTTGAAAATATTTATTTAACGAGCCCTTCGAGCTACAAGATATACCTTGCTCTGGGCAATCTAGAGTAGATCACAAGACAATCTTAATAATAATTGACATGTGACTTGAGAGCTGAAGTAGTGAACTTGTCATTCGATTCTACGAGCTGGATGTTGGCGAACTAAGAACTTGTCTCTATGCGAGCTAAACGTTGGCAAACCTGAGCCTTATCTATTGGATCAATTCAGTGGATCAATTCCTTGGACATTTATCAGTCCATTTGTACAGCCCCAAATATACCCATAATAGACATAGCATTAGGTCTTTATGTTTTTATGGGGTTTAAAGTTTAGTAGAAAATATATATTACTTTACTATTTTAACTTTTGTTGTAATAGTAATTCAATATAAAATTATTTTATTTATTTTATTTAAATAGATAAATTTAATTCACTCTATTATAATAATTAATCATATTTTAATTATGAATAAAAATATTATATATATTAGTGTTCTGATATTTGTTAAATAATTTATTGTAATTATATATATCATATTAAATAAAAGAGCAAAATGCTCAAAACCTTCCTGAAGTAAGGCTTTAAACATCCATAGTCAAAGTTTGATTTTTATAACACATAACCTCTTATTTAATGGTCAAGAATTGTTAAATCTAACTGTTGACTAAATTATATGATTAGAAGACGAAAATACATTTGATTTTTAAATTAATTTTTTTTAAAAGTTAAAAAAATAAACATTAATTTAATTTAAAAATAAATTTAAAAAACTCAAACATAAATCATCATCATCAACAGAATCATCATTATCAATAATAAATTATCATCATCAACAATAAATCAAACTCAAACATAAACAAAAAAATTATCTTATCAATAAACCTATTCAAAAAATCATCAACTGGATTCGAATTGAACCCAAATTTCATAAAATTTGGATTTGATTTGAACCCAGATTTGATCTGGGTCCGATTCGAACCCAAATCTGGGTTCGATCTGGAATCAGAGATGTCTGGGTTCGAGATCGAACCCAGATCTCGTCTGGGTTCGATCTCATCTGGGTTCGATCAAACCTAGACGTCTGGGTTTCAGAAGAAGAAGAAGGTGGGTGGCTGATGGTGGCTAGTGGTGGAAAGCGATAGAGGAAGATGAAAATGCTTTTGATAATTTTTGTTATTAATAAAAAACGAAACTATCATTAGTCAACCAAATATTGACTAACAAACACTAATGGTCTGGGGGTATTATGTTATAAAACCTATACTTTGACTATGAATGTTTAAAATCTTACCTCATGGGGGTTTTGAGCAATTTGTTCTAAATAAAATTACAAAAAAACTAATACTAAAAGAATATAAATGTTAAATTACTAGTTTTAAATAATTTTAACTTCAAAAAACAAATAAAATTACTATACATTCAAAAGTAAGAAGAAAAAAAAAACGTCTTCAGATTTCAAGTTTCAGTCACTATTTAATTTTCAATTTTCAGCAGCACTGTTCAGTCTTCAGATAAAAAAAATAAATAAATAAATAAAAACAACCCCATAGATAGGTAATTAGGGAGTTGTTTTTATCACTTTTCATTTAATAATTCTGAATTACATCTATTAAGTGATTTTTATTTTTTTTAAGTGATCAAACCACTTAAAACTATTAAAAAAATCACTAAAAAAAATTATAATTTTTAACTTTTATCTAAATATCAAATCACTTAATAGTTTTTTAAGTATATTATTTTCAATCTATCATTCCCAAAATAATATGTTTCTAAATTTGTCATAATTGTATATTATATAGATTTTTTTTTAAATATAATTAATGAAATATTGCACTGATTAAAATATATATTACTTTACAATTTTAACTTTTGTTATAATAGTAATTCAACTTAATAATATTTTTTTATTTCTATTTAAATATATAAATTTAAGTTACTTTACTGTAATAATTTATTTATGTATATATAATTTTCAAAAAAAAAAACTTTACTATAATAATTAATTATATTTTAATTATGAATAAAAATATAATTAATATATGCATAAAAATGTTTTAGTATTTGTTAAATAATGTATTATAATTGTTTGTATTATATTAAATGAAGTTATATAACAACTAATTATAAAAAGATATAAATATCAAATTATTAATTTTTAATAATTTTAACTTTAAAAAATAAATAAAATTACTATACATTTAAAGGTAAAGAAAAAAATAATTTCATTCAGATTTCAAATTTCGGTCATTTTCGATCTTTAGTCTTCAAACAAAAAAATAAATAACTCCTAAGTCTACCGTAACTATATACATATACTGTAAAAAAAATCTATCTTCACAATTAAGAAACCTACTTTTAAAACATTTACAGAAATCTACTCTCACAATAAGAAGTGAGATATTTATGAATATTTACTTGCTTAACATTGAAAGATATTGTAACACTCGAAATCTTGATACAAGGAATCTAGAATGATGTTCGATAAAACTTAAATTTCACAATATACTTTATTCGTAAATAATATAAATTTGTATTAACACCTCAATAAAAGTCTTAAACAAATCAAATATACGATCATTCAAAATTAATGCTTACATTTATGTTATGATGAAAGAAACAAACTTAATTACACCTTAAATTATAGCAAGATAAATAGTCACAGTTCTAGAATTGAAATCCTTCACCAAGTGATACAAATAAGTCAAAATTATCCTTCAATATAAATAAAACCTACTAATTTATAAAAATAGTACAAGCGAATAGGAAAATCGTCAACTCAATAAGTAAATTCAACACAACATTAGATAACTATAAAACAGTTTTAGTATTTTCTATAAATGAATCATATAAACATATATTATAACGGTAAACATTTAACATCAATATTTATTAAATAAAACCAAATTGTAAAACATTTGTTGTAATCGTAGTAACTAAACCATATAAAATAAATACATATTATAGTTGTGAATATTTAACATTAACATTTATTAAATAAAACCTAGTTAGTTCATGTCACGTGATGCCTATGGTAACGATAACAATGTACCATATTTACCCATGTAACTCGATACGGTATGTAACATTTACCCGTGCACTCGATAACGATATATCACATTAATCCATGTGACCCGGTAATAGTATGTCATATATACCCATGTAACTCGGTAATGGGATAATAATAACAATAGTGATACTGTAACGGATTGGCCCGTCCCACGCTCTCACACGTGGCTACTGTCCGGCCTACCCCACTCTCGAGCCTCGACCCTTAAAGGATTTCTTATAAGGCTGGTGAGTAGGTAGTATCCCCTGAGCTCACAGGGTTGTCATACGCCTCCCACAATTCTCACTCGAACCTAGCCCTTACCCTTAAATGCACTGAGGAAACAGAGTGTGTACCATTTGAGCTATGCCTTTTTATCTAACGGATCAGCTTGTCCATGCTCTCACACGTGGGGACCATCCGGCCTATCCCACTCTCGGTCCTCAGCCCTCGAGGGATCCTCCATAAAGCTGGTGAACAGGTACTGTCTCTTGGGCCCACAGGGTTCTCATACGTCTCTCACACTCCTCACTCGAACCTAGCGCTTACTCTTAAATGTACTGGAGAAGCAGAGTGTGTAGAATACTAGCTCAAATGGTACACACTCTGCTTCCCTAGTGTATTTAAGGGCAAGTGCTAGGTTCGAGTGAGGAGTTTGGGAGGCGTATGAAAACCATATGGTACCAATAGACAGTACCTGTTCACCAACCTTGTGGGGAATCCCTCGAGGGCCGAGGCCAGAAAGTGGGGTGGGTCGGACGGTCGTCACTTGTGAGAGCATAGGGTAGGTCGATCCGTTACAGGTACTACGAATAATAAGCAAAAATGTTTCACTATAATTACAATAAGTAATGTTGAGAAACCTGAATTTAATATAAGCATAACTTTTACGTATATTTTGTAAAAGAATGTTCAAATTTTATTTGTCGAAAACATTTTAGAAGATAATAATTATAATA
This sequence comes from Dimocarpus longan, assembly GCA_022984855.1. Classification (NCBI taxonomy): domain Eukaryota; kingdom Viridiplantae; phylum Streptophyta; class Magnoliopsida; order Sapindales; family Sapindaceae; genus Dimocarpus; species Dimocarpus longan. The sequence goes on from CM041017.1 coordinate 25,026,332, forward strand.
TAAAATATGAGTTGCTTAAGATAAAAATAATAGTAAATAAAATAGAAAACATTCAATTATAAATGTTAAATTTATTATTAGAAAACAATATAATACGAGTTATGAAAAATTTACTTACCTCTTCTGCTTATCCTAATATAGAAAATAACTTTACAAATGTAATCCTTCTTATCAACCTAAAATCACATCACGAAACTCATAAATTTATAGTAAATTGTAACTTACTATATTAATTTAAGTTCAAATATTATTAAAATTCTCTACTGTTAATACTACCTCTAATGATGCGTCCTAACTTCTCTATTTTTAATAAATTGTACATAAAATCAATCATCTCAAAAATGCATGTACATATTCTAAAGATCCAAAATAAATGCCATAAAAATTTTCAGCTTTAAATATCGTTGTTAATTTATCAACTTAAACATCCAATTCAAACCAATGCTGTATTGACATTAGTTTCAAAATTGAATAGTCCTTGATTTCCGAATTTTCAAAAAGTAAGTCACTTTATAAAAATCCTTGAAAATTTAATGGCATACAAAGAACTCATATTGGTTCATAAAAAAAATTAATGACACCAAAATAATATCAATCTCATATTTAAAAATTTCAAGATTCAACCTAGTTTAGTGTTGTCCAGATTTGTTATTTCACTGAGTTAGAGGTGATCAGAAATTCGTAATTAATTGAATACTTATCATATGACCATGAAATTTTCCAGAACATAAATCATTCATATTAAATTTTATAATTTTATAATTTTATACTTTCATTTGCCGAATCAAACAATTAAACAAATCTTACACATTTACTAGGAAACAAAATTAATTTTCAATAGCCTCTATTTCTTCGAAAAGAAATCCATAAAACTTTAATCTTATTTTGAAATAACCCCAAACATAAACAATAAGATATCATAAACTTCTAATATTAAATAAAATATATGAAAGAAAGGGAAGAAAACCTACCTCATTCCCAAACACTTTCATAATAAACATCGATCTTCAATATTGCTATGGTTGAATATTTAACTTTGTTAATGGAGAAGAAAATTTTTGAATGATACATGAGAGTTTTCAAGGAGAGAAGTGGCTGCTAAGAATAGAGAAGAATAATATATATATATAAGGCTTTAACTAATAGTAATTAAGGAAAAATATATAAATATATATATTTGCCTCTTTTTTTTTTTAATTATTCTTTCTATTCTTTGCATGTGCATCAAATTTACCCCATTAGATTTTTGTCAAATTGGTTTAAGATTATTATACAACTTGGACTTATACTCAATTTGAGCTCATTTATTAATTTTTATTTGAGATTAAATAATCTATTGAGTTCACTTAGATTCAGGCCTTACAGATATTGACTAATATCTACTTCATTAAGTGATACTTGTCCTAATAATAAGAAGAGAAAATTATTCATATGTACTGATATTTTAACGGTGGAACTCAAACTTTTGTTGCAAGTGTAAAGAGAAATTGGCTAACTATATAAGACCTCATTTGGTGTGTAGGATTACATGACATAGGATTGGATTGAATTCGATGGGATGAGATTGGATAAGATGAGAGAGGATTGAATAGGATTGGATATGTACTATAATATGTATAGTAATGTGTTTGATCTAGAATCAACTTCACGCCAATAAACTATGAGACAAACGACACACACAGAAACTGTACTAACGAGCCATGCATAAACCTGTCATGCACACCACAATGCAGTGAAGCATTAACTAGATTAGGAAGGCAGTAGACAGTGGCGGACCAAGAAATCTATGTGAAGGGATACACTTTTATATATGAAATTTTCTTTATAATATTTCCTTCAATTGCTAGAAAAATATTATATGAAATAAAAATAATTAAAATAAATAATTAGTAGAGAATATGTAGTTTTACTTCTTACAAAATTGTAAACAAAATTTCTTATAATAATATTCTTAATACAAGTATAAAAATAAAAACATAATAATTGTGAGTTGATTGTGCATTAACTCTATTTTTCTTAATGAGAGAAGTTCAAATTTCATATTACTAAAAAAATAAATAAAAACTTAATTTATGAATATATCTTCTCTACGATGACAGTTACTATTCAGATTGCAAGTAAATGTATGTAATCAAACTATATATTTTTATTAGTAAAGTTACTAATCAAGCTGCATTTTTTTAGTCTGTTATCTAATAAATATTAGTAATTTATAATAAAGTAAAGTAAAAATAAAAATAATTATAATTCATATGATTATTTTTATTTATGAATTTTGTCATATAAAATAGTTTATTTAAAAGAAAAATAAATCGTACCAATAATCGTGAGTAAACTCAGACTTATTAAGACTAAATAACCCAATATATTTTATTCTCTAGTTCATACAAGCATAATATAGTTTATAATAAAAAAATAATTTAAAATGAGTATAATAGTTTATAAAGTTTATATATTTCAAATTTGAAGATCAATTTTTAATAATAAGGGGAAAAAAACAAAGAACAAAGCAACTATAATAAGTGAATAAAAAAATAAAAAAAAAATACATTAATGAGGCACAAGGGTGTTGAATTTGATTCATCGGAAAAAGGGAAGACAAGCACAACCATCAAAGCCATTATATAATTGTGTTTGATTTTTGTAATTTATTTGTATAATAAATCATGATTAAAAAAAGAGAAAAAAAATAAAATATTGTACACATTGCTAGGATTCGAACCAGTGACATTAGAGAGAAAGACTAATATGATAGCAATGATTAACACCAATTCTTAGATGTGAAACACGATGACATTGAAATTATTTAATTAATTTTTTTAAAATTTCATGGGGCACGTGTCCCCCCTGACCCAATGATAGGTCCGCCCTTGATAATAGAGCTGATTATGTGTATTCGCCGGCTGCTTATTTCCAAGGACAATCTATAAACGCTGCCTATAAAATGAATTCCAACTGCTTATCATTCATCTATAAGAAAGAAAATAGCAAATGGATTAGCACTGGATGCAAAAACACCATTATCATCACAAACGAAAACTTAAAAAAATAAGTGAAAAAAATAAAATTAAAAAATTAAAAAAAAAATACATTAATGAGGCACAAGGGTGTTGAACTCGATTCATCGGGAAAAGGGAAGACAAGCATAACCATCAAAGCCATTATATAATTGTGCTTGATTTTCGCAATTTATTTGTATAATAAATCATGATTAAAAAAGAGAAAAAAACAAAATCTTGTATACATTGCTAGGATTCGAACCAGTGACATTAGAGAGAAAGACTAACATGATAGCAACCACTAACACCAATCCTTAGATATGAAACATTATGATATTGAAATTATTTAATTAATTTTTTAAAAATTTCCGGGGGGGCGGGGGGCGATGGGTCCGCCCCTGATAATAGAGCTGATTATGTGTATTCGCCCGTTGCTTATTTCCAAGGGGGGGTGGAGAGGGGAGATGGGTCCGCCCCTGATAATAGAGCCGATTATGTGTATTCGCCCGCTGCTTAGTTCCAAGGACAATCTATAAACGCTGTCTATAAAATGAATTCCAACTGCTTATCATTCATCTATAAGAAAGAAAATAGCAATTGGATTAGCACTGGACGCAAAAGCACCATTATCATAAAAAACGAAAACTTAAAAAATAATAAACCCCACTTATTTGAAAAACTGGGAAACTTATGCCCATGTTTCTTCACGAAACCAAAATATATGTGCATGAGTTTTTCGATTATTTAAGAAACCAGGAAACCCCTAATCTAACGAAAAATCTCCATTTTCTAACCATAAATCACATTATCAACAATTTCTAACCCTATTCATTCCAAACCAAATCACCAAAACTAAAAGAAAAACACAAAAAAAAAAATCCATGAAAAAATCATGCTCATGTTTCCCTACCTCTTTTAAGGAACCGGTATACATGGGCATGAGTTTCTTAGTTGCTAAAGAAACCAAGATAAATTGGATCATTTATCCCGATTTTGTACCGAAGTGGTTCCAACAACCTAATCTAACCAAAAATTTCCATTTTCAAACTCTAAATCACATTATCAACCATTTCTAATCCTATTAATCGAAACACAATCATCAAAACTAAAAGATAACTCAAAAATCACAAAAAATCCAAGAAAAACCCATGCCCAGGTTTCCCAATTCCTTAGGCATGAATTTCTTGGTTCCTTGAAGAAAATTGGAAACATAAGTATGAGTTTCCTGATCGTTTGATGAAATCGTTATTTATCTCGATTTCATACCTAAATTGTTTAGACAACCTAATATAACCAAAAATAATCATTTTATGACCCTAAGTCACATTATCAACCATTTTTAACCCTATTCATCAAAACTCAATCACCAAAACTAAAAGAAAATCTCAAAAATTAAAAAATACAAAAAATCCAAAACAGAATGTGTACAACTCAAATAGGGGAGAAGGACTGCGTTTCTAGATGTTGACGGTGGTGAACAGCAGTCAACAAATGATTCGCGGGGTTAGTGATCATCAACGATGGCCAATGATAGTGGTGGGTCCCACCATCTGTGAGAGAAACGGTTGAAATTTGGTGAATCACTGTCAACAGAGATAGAAATGTGTTTTATATGTGTAAAGGTAGTTTAGTTATAACAATTTTTTTTTTCAATTTTTAAATGATAGAGGGCATATGAGTAAATTTGTAATAGGTGCAATTTCATAAGAGATAAGTATAAAAATAACACATTAAATTAATGACTTAATATTTATGTCATTTTTCAAAAAATGTAACAATTGAGTCCTAAATCATATGTAAAAATACTAAAATATCCTTACAATAAATGTAACAATTGAGTCATTTTTCAAAAAATGTAGCATTCTCATCAATTTTATCAATGATATTTGTGTCAAAAAAAAATAAGGTTTGAGACTCAATTGTTAACTTTATTAAAATAAGACAAGATTATCAATCCAATATTTAAAAATGTCATCTAGTGATATTTTCTCTTTTCATAATCTTGAATATATGATGTAATTAATTTATTTAAGAGATAAAAATATATTTTTCTTCGGGAAGGGCCAAATAAAATTTTGCTTTTAATGGATGGGTATTTTCAGAAATTCCCACATTGAATATATTCTCACGTTTCAGTAACTTATATACGATATAATAACCATCGAAGTACTACATGTATCGATCTAGTCATATCACCTTTAAAAAGGTTTCCTCCGTAACTTCTCAGCGTTGATTTCTCTTCTCAATACGTTTATAATTGGAATGCATCTCCAGAGAGTGAAAAAATTAAAATATAACAGTATTGATAAATAATTTTTTAACAGTATTTAAATAGAAAAAAACAAAAAAAAAAAAACAAAAACCAAGCAATAAACTCTGTAATAAAGTCAACTGATTAATTTATTGAAGACCAATCCCTTGCCAATAAGGCCAATGTTACTGCATAACAGTAACCGTTCGTATTTGTAGAAGTTCATTCAACGTACTGATCAAAAAGACTCATCAATCCTAATTAACAGAGTAGAATAATGTTAAAAAATAAAATAAAATAAAGATGAGACCGATTGGAAAAAAATATAATGAAAAAGTTTCCCTAGAATTAACCCTTATTTAAACTAATAAACCCAAAGCTTTTGGTTGTACTCTCACCTCTTTCCACTATTAAAAACTAATTAAGTTGCGTGTAATTTCTCTCTTGCAAAGCAATATAGTTCTCCATATTTGATTTTGCAGGTTAGCTTTCTCGTGCTCATCATTTCGTACTTCTATTCTGTTTATTTTGGTAAGACCTTATTTTTTATTTCTTTTGAAAGCTCAAACCCCCTTGACAGCATTTGCCAAAATAACATAAGATCAACAAATCTTTCCAAAAATAAACTTTTGATTTGACTTGTGTTGCCTCCATGTGTTAAGAGAAGCTCCATCATTTTAAACTGACACCAAAACCAGGTTATGGGTCTATCTAAATCTGCTTAAATTAGGCATTGTCTCAAATAGTTTTTCAAACAACGAAGGAGCTATGTCTCTACTTTCACAAAATTAGTCACTACAATCTTTTTAAAGACTGATGATAAGTTGGTAAAATATCTATTGAGACCTACTGTAATTAATCATTATTTATATGATTCACATATTTACGCTTATAAGCTGGAGATAACCACAACTGTATTAAAAAATAAAAAATGCATGCAAACTTGTAAAATACATTTGGAATTGAAACATTAGTAAAGTGAATATGTAACTAAAATTTGACGTGATCGTATATATAATCTGGCAGTAACTACATGTCTAAACAAATATTAAATAAAGAAATAAACTATGCAATTTTATACCTGAATTTTGTCGTCCCATATAGATGATACTGAACTTCAAACAAAAAAATTCAATTAACTCTCAACTATTTATACTAATACTCTCATAACAAAACATTCCTTTCAGATTACAGTCTCTAGCAACCTCCCAAAACCCTAACGGCACCAACCTTGGAATAAAAAAGCTGCCTCCAGGGGTGGATTTAGGTCTCTAAAAGGTTCCGGCACCCTACATTCAGCCGGAGCAAGAGCGAATCGTCAAGGAAACCACCAGCATGTGCATGCTGCCGCCTATCGACTTGTAGAAACGTAACAGGCCAGAACATGATCGAGTGGTGGAGGAAATTGCTTGGGCTACCAAAACTCTAGGGTTCTTCCAAGTTATCAACCACGACATGCCTATCGAGTTGCTCGAAAAGCTCAACGACACCGTGCATTCGTTCTTCAAGCAACCGCCAGAGAAGAAAGCGATTTAGTGGACAAGAGTGAGCCCGAATCCATTGGTGAAGTGTGGGACTAGTTTTGTGCCGGAGAAGGAGAAAGCTACGGAGTGGAAAGATTATATTAGCAATATGACTTATTGGAATGATGATGAGGCATTTCAACATTGGCTTATAGAATGCAAGTAAGATTTTTTAATACATATATATATATATTATTTGTGTTTTTAAGAGGATTTTTAGGTTTAAAAATCACCTAAAAATGAAATGTTAATATTCTTTTAAATTTTCAGAATTTTTGAATTTGATTTTCTACTTTATATATATATTCCTCGATTAGTGTGCTCCATTTATAATGTAATATATAATTTTTAAATATGGATAGGTAAGAGGGAAGTCAGCCCATCAATAATAATAAACACAGTGGAACTTTTCTTTTTGTTAGGAATTATTAATTAGTGTTATTATTATTTATAAGTTCAAACTGACTTATAAATAATGATGAAAAAGATAGCTAGTGATTTAAGCACGAGGATAATATAAATGTTTTTTGATGAGTGTGCAGCACAAGTTCTCTATTTAGATCACTGGAAAAAGGGAAATAATGATATAGATAAAAGAATAAAAAGTATGAAACCATCTTCTTTTTTATTAATTTTTTGATAATTTAATGATACATCAATGTTTGAAAAAATGAATTAAGATTAATAGATTTTTTCTCTCTCATACATTACTCAAACTTAAATTGTTCTCATAAAAATATTAACATCATATCAACATTGATATAAAATTCTTATCCAAGGAGAAAAAGGAAATGCAAATTGGTTAGCTAGTTTGGCTAACATAATAATTCCTTGCTAAATAGGGAGTTCACTTCTACAAGAAAAGAGAAAAGAAGGATTTCGAATGTTTGTAATTTTATATCTAGAGACTATCCACTCTCCATCTACTCTCCTTCACTACAATAAAAAAATCATGTCACGAACAAGCAACAATTTAATGTCATGTGTCACGAACTATTAGGGAGTGGAAACTTAAACACTGCTAAGATATAGATTAAAACGAGTTGTGAGTGTTCTTTTTTTTTTTTTTTTTTTTGGGGGTGACAATACATTCAAACTAGAAAGATATATGGGATACACCGTAAAGTTGAGAGTCCTTAAACCCAAATGTTCAAATTTTTTATTTTTTTTTTATGAGAAAAACCAAAGTTTTTTTTTTTTACTATTTTTAGATTGTGTAAATTTTACTTGTTTTATTTAGGTTACATTGAATATTTATTTTTTTAAAAAAAAATTATGATCAGATATTTAAAGGCAAATATAAAAATCAACTACTGGTATAAATAATTGTTTTATATATAATATTATTTTCCACTAAAAATTTTATTTTCGGATTATAAATTATAATAACCCATTTTTAATGAACACACGGTACATCCCGTAGAATTCGAAATGCCCAAATTGTTTTACCAGCCCAAATTGTTTTCTCGTCAATTGGTCCGGTTCCAGACCCAAACTATCATATAAAATTCTAAATGCACAGACAAAACATATGCTATAGGAATCTAAATGCCCAAATTATTTTATCAGCCCAGTACCAGAATCTCTCCCTCAACATGTCTCCTTTATATTGGCCCAATTCCAGACACTATCGGTCAAGCACTCAGGTATTTCATTTCTCATTTTCTTTTTATTTAATTGCTCACTTTATTGGTTTTATTTTATTTATTCTTTTAGATTGCATTATTTGAGAAAATGACCTTTGTATAGTTTTTAATTAAATTAATTTTGTGATAATTAAGTTTATTCAGAATCAATGTTTACTTTTATCAGTTTGTATCATTTTTAAAAATCTAAAACTTGTTTCTAAATTCTATACGAAGAAGATAACTCATTATTTAAGCATAGTTCCCATATAAATGTAATTTGAAGAGCGTGTATTACAATTCCACTTCTAAAAATAGTGAAACGAGAGGGAGAAAAATAAATAAATAAATAATGAGAAAATAATAACTTGCTCTTGTCATGAAGTAAACATGTGATGCCTTATTGATAAAGAAGCAAGGAAAAAGACTTTAAATATATATATTTATTTATTTATTTATTTATATCATGCCTTATTGATAAAGCATTGATTGAAAAGAACCTTAATTTACCATACATGGTCAACAACATAGGAGATCTGTCACTTCTCAATCTATTCTATTGAGAGTGAAAGTAACGAGATAGTCTAGTACCTCATTTTGGTGACCAGAGTTGAGTCATCTTCTTCATTACCTAAGCTCCTTCATGGTTTAATTCAATCGGGTTATCTTGGTAAAATATAACAATACAATTTTAATTTCAATAAGTATAACATTATTGTTTTGTACTCCAACTTCAACACATTTAATTCTATGATTTATCTTTTTTATTTTTTCTGCAGCTTCATTCAACATATAATATCTGGTATTTTATCCAAAGGTATCTTGAATCGGCTCTTGCCAATGACGAATCTGGCAATTCTTTGCTCATGTACTTGACAACCAACCCTTCAAACTTTTTAAATGGGAATAATTTTGAATTTTTGGAAAGATGAATCTATAAGTACCCTATAATAAAAGACATTGTAAGCTGCTATTGAATATCGACAAGAAAAGATAGTTAATATAATAAAAGACATATCTCTAACACTTACCAAGGACATGTGTTCATGTCGCTTGGCATTAGGTAACACCACCTTACACTTGGTAGGGAAATTGGCCCCTCCAAATAAACTATACTAAGTTTCTGGTGTAGCATTTGAAATGCAAAGATAATTGCAGTGGTTTAAGGTATATATCGATATTATATCCAATTAATCTAAAACAACTCACGTTTATCATCGATTGAGCCATAGGCGAGTACAATAATATTTGCAGCTATTGAATTGATTTTGTGAACTTTTATCATGAAGTGTTTAATCTTGCTACCAACAAGATTGAATATAATTGTGTTTATAACAAATCCTACAAAATTTAATATTTAACATTTATATAATATGATATCAATTAGAATATCATATTTATTGTTATATGTTGTTATATGTATTTATTTATGTTGTGTAGGAGGTGAAAAAACTTACCTATACCCTGTTTACAAGAAATGGGAAGAAAATAATGGTCAAACAACAAAAGCAATTTTTAGGACAGAGCACAAACGGTTGGCTAAGCAATAAGAGAAATGGATGAAAGAGACAAGCTAATTCTTGCATGCTTGTTTCAACACTCATTGCCACTGCACTGTTTATTGCAGCTTGTACAGTATCAAGAGGCAATGCAAATGATAAAGGGATTCCAATTTTCTTACGAATAAATGCATTCACTATTTTTGTTGTTTTAAATGCATTCTGTCTGTTTTCTTCTTTGACTTCTCTATTAATATTCTTAACAATCCGAACTACATGATATGCTATAGATGACTTCCTTGAATCACTTCTAAAGAAGTTAATTATAGTCTTAGCTCTCTCATTTTGGCAATAGTCTCAATAATAATAGCTTTTGAAGTTGCTTTAACTATTCTACTTAATGAGAATTGGCATTGGATTTCCATGCCAATTACTTTAGTAGTTTCTTTCCCGGTGATAGTATTTGTAATGTTGCAACTTTCCTTGTTTATCCAGATGGTTAAATCAACCTATGGGTCCAACATATTTCGCCCTTAACCATCAGGATTTTAGAAAACTTCGAACGTATGTATTAATGCAAGTATTTGGCTTGGAGTCGCAATAATTTTTTTTTTTTTTATACTATGTATTCATAATATCATAAAGTTTGATATTAAAAGCTCATGAAAAATCAATTTTAAGGGGTTTAAGGACTTGAAGAGTCTATTATGATAGAGTCTATTACTTATTCATCCAACCAAAAATACTTTTCTCAAACAATTTTTTTTTCATATTTTTCTCAAGAGATTTTATAATTTGAAAAATTTAATCCTTCACAATGATTATTAAACCAAGGAGTTAAGTATGCATCAAACATATGTATGCATGATAAAATTACTCTTGATACATGGTAAAAGACATTGTGTCTTTTACATATGAGTTTGTTATTTACTTATTCGACCAAACAAAATTACTTTTCTCAAATATATATATATATATATATGTGTGTGTGTGTGTGTGTGTGTGTTTTGCTTAAGAAATTTTACAACTTGAAAACTTCAATTCATCATTGTGATTATAATTAAATTAAGGAGTTAAGTATATATCAAACATATATGTATACATGATAAAATTACTCGTAACGCATGGTAAAAGACTTTGAGAGTTTTTTTTTTTTTTAAAAAAAAAAACCTAACTTTGGGAGTTTTTTTTATGATTGAGTTTATTACTAACTTATTCGACTGAGCAAAAATACTTTACTCAAACATTTTTTTTTCCCTAAGAGATTCTACAACATGAAATCTTCAATCCATCACATGATTATAATTAAACCAAGGAGTTAAGTATGCATCAAACATGTATGTATGCATGGTAAAATATTACTCGTAATGCGAAGCCATTACATGAATTTTTAGTTGAATATATATCATATTTATGATTGAAATACAATATATGAGAAAGGAATATCAACTTCTACTCAAAGATAAATGCAATATTTGTAGAAAGTGTTCTGAATTGAAGCTCATAGAGGGCAATTTTTAATAATTTCTCAAATGTTAGTGGAGTCAAAAATCCTTATAATCTGGATCGTAAAAGTATGTTTCCAACGCTTTTCAGTTTGATTTGGATTTTAAAATTGATTCAATGATATGTCATAATTTGATTAGAAGGTGGTCAATGATACTTTTGTAATAATAGAGATGATTATTTTATAATTATTAGTATTTAAAAGGGTAATTACGTAATTTTAACTATTTTAAATTATATCAAGGGTAAATCATCTTTTTATCACGTCTGTCACGTTTGACTGTCATTTTTTTTGTCAGATGGACTAAATTGATACATTTCTGAAACATTAGGGATGATGGAAATTCGAAATGAAAACGTTAGTAAAAATGTAATAGTTTATTAAACGTTAAGGACTAAATTAAAATTTCTCCAACAACAAATGGGTGCCTAAAGAATAAATGAGGGGTGGATTTAAAGTATTGGGTTCTTAAAAAGAGATTTGGGTATGAATCCAAAAGTCTAATTACTGGGTTTAATCTCATAATAAAATTTCTCACAATTGAACCCTAGAGCAAAAATTGAAATCTGCCCAACAATAATAATTAATCATTTCTTTTTAAACTATAATTGGGCCTCTTCTTCAATTTATGTTCTAAAATATTCTACAGGATAGGCCCATTTAATGTTTATTGGTGGCCCATCATGGATTGAAAAATTGAACAAGAAATGGGACTTTACATCATCATGACAATCACCTAGGCTAGGCTTATGGTATCAAATTTCGAAATTCATGGGGGGCTGAAATTTATCGAAAACACACGCTCTCTCTCTCTCTTTTGGTAATTAGGAATGTGAGTGTGACTTAGACTCACGGGTGAACCTTAAAAAAAGGGAACGTTGGGGAGAATGGACAAAGCATAAAGAAAAATGTCCAAAAATCATGCTTCACCCACCCATCAGCCCATCATCATTTCATTTTCATACTTTCGTTGTCATATTTTTATACGTCAGAGGAGTAGTGGAGCTGAGTTGTTGAGCTGGGCATTGAAGTAGCGGTTGAGTCAGAGGCGTGGTTGATGCCAGAGGCGTGATTTAATGAACTTTATGAAAAATGATGGATTGGATACTAATAAAGTATAGATAACTTTTTGAGAAAACAGATTTCAGTTTTTCATGAGAAAGGAAACCTCGTCTGGCGTGACCCATGTTTATTAAATGTTGTTGTACGGAATTATCTTTCTTTTGCTTTCTGCTGACACATTCCAAAAATGAAAAGACCCTTGTCATACTTGGACCCCACCAAACTATTTTAATTTTTAAATTGTTGTTTCTCATTTAATTTTTCACTACTGCGTGATAAGCAACACAGGGTAGGATTATTGGACTGCCTGATAAGCCATTACATGAATTTTTACCTGAATATATATCATATTTATGATTGAAATACAATATATGAGAAAGGAATATCAAATTCTACTCAAAGATAGATGCAATATTTGTAGAAAATGTTTCGAATTGAAGCTCGTAGAGGACAATTTTTAATAATTTCTTAATTGTTAGTGGAGTCGAAGATACTTATAATCTGGATTGTAAAAGTATGTTTCCAATTACGCGATTTGGATTTTAAAAAGCTGGAAAACAACACTTCATATTTCTACTGAATGTGGAGGTCAATCGCTTTTTAATATCCTATATCATAGGAGTGAATTGTATATATCTTGATGTGTATACTATACCTTCCTGACCTTTTGACTTAATGACTAAGATGCATTTATACTATGATGAGTAAGATGCATTTATACTATTAACTTCGATCATATTCAAACACCTTAAATATTATCTCTTCTTTAATGCATTTACTTTTCTCACTCATTATTAATATGAAGAACAACTATTTTATTTTCTCTCCCAATATTTGCTCTTTATCTCTTACGTTTTTTCTTTCTACTGTGTATTTCTCAATTCATTCCAATTTTTCATTTGCTCAAACAAAAAAAAGCCACCAAAATCCATAAACACAATTTCATTCTAAAACCAGATTTTTCCTTCATCCCCACTTTAACAATATATATATATATATCACAACAATAATCTCCACCGTCCATCAAGAATGGTGGACGGTGGAGATTCAACAATTTTTTTTTTTTCAAATTTACATTTTTACATTTTAAAAGTTATTTTTCATTTTAAATTTACTTTTAAATTTTTAAATAAATTTTTTTATCCTTATTCATGGGCATTTTCATCATTGTGCAACATTTCCAGGTTAAATGTGAACTTTAACAGCTTTGACTGTTAACGTAGGGGTTTAGTGTTACAAAAATGAAAAAATGTTACCGCATGCATTAAGTTTTACCTCAGAGGGTTTTGTGTATTTAACTCATATATGAATACGTAATAAATTCTTATTCCAATTGTAAAACATAATTAATAATTCAAACACGTTATTTAAAAAAGAATAAATATTGCATTTTCAATAAATAATAAAAGAAAAAATATGAATAAATATAATGAAATCAATTTAATTAAAATAAAGTTATCCACTTACAAAAGTTATTTGTTCAAATTTGAATCTAAAATTCTCCATAATATTGGATTAACCTTAAAATAACATAAACTCAATTTAGAACTTATAAGAAAATTAACTAATTTTTAGGATCTCAAATCCTATCTAAATAAAATTACTTACGTGGATATCATCGGGACCCAAAACATTTCCTTTTACTTCTTCTTCTTTTCTTTTTTTTTTATTTTTTTATTTTTTTTATGGCCAGAATGCTTGTATATATAAGAACATAATACTCCACCACCTTTGTCTTTCTTAATTCTATTTTTTTTTTTTATCATCATTATTTTTTAATCTACTAATTCATCATGCAAAATGCACGATGGACATCTGTTGGCTTCATGAGAGTCCACTGAAGTTGGTTGGCTTATCTATATATATATATGTATGTATTCTTGAATGTAGCTTTATGTTTATTATTGACTTATTACAGATTGAAAAATTAAACAAGAAAATAGATCTTCCATCAACATGATAACCATCGAGATTTATGGTGTCAAATTTGAAATTTCATGGGGCTTAAGTGGCTGAACTTTATTAAAAAAACACACGCACTCTCTCTTTCTCTCTGATTAGAAATGCGAGTGTGATTTACGGGTGAATCTTAAAAAAAGAAAAAAAAAAAAAAAAAAAAAGGAACGGTGGGGGGAACGGACGAAGCACAAAGAGAAAAGTCCCGTAAAAAAATTAAATGATGATAGAAGTGAGCCAGAGGAGTCGTTGAAGCTAGAGGTGTGGGTTGAGTTGAGTTATGAGCCATCAGATAATAGAAACCCCATTTAATTAATGTCTATGCCTTTTTGAAGATGATGGATATCAATAAAGTACAGTATTGATATCAATAAAGTACGGAATTAATAGAAACCCCATTTAATCAATGCCATGCCTTTTTGAAAATGATGGACATCAATAAAGCATACTATTGATAACTTTCTAAAAAAAATTTAGTTTTTCAAGGAGGAGGAAACCTCGTCTGGCGTGTCAGTTTTAAGGAAGCCTACGGAATCGAGGCGATGGTAGACGAATGGGCTCACGGGTCCACACACTTTCCTTCCCGCAAGCTTCAATTTTTTTAAAAATGAATAGTTTATTTGTTAATCTATTAATTGCACATGGGTCTTGTTATGATTGTTTTGTTTTTTTTTAAGATCATGATGAGGAATCAGTCACGAGGCGTAGGGCATACGTACAATTAGTACCAAAATGTTGCCTCTTCCCATTTTTTTGGAAAGTGTTGCCAATTCCTTTTAGTGGACTAGTTTCCTGCTTGACATGTCCTTTCACCACCATTTGACGTGGACTATCTTCAATTTTTTTCTCAAAGACAGTTTTACCCTCGACCTTGTAAATATGTTCGTTAAGTGTACACAAGCTCTTGTTTGTTTGAAGCATGCTCCATTTTTTTCTCAACGATAGTTTTACCCTCAACCTTGAACTTTATGGCCTCGTTTGTTACGCGGGATAGGATTGGATTACTTTAGTTGTTATATCATGTTTGGTGACATCAGGATAGAATAGGATTTAAATGAAATTTTTCAGGGACTTAAATAAAAATATTCATATATATTTCCATATCATCCGTTTCCAGCTCCTCCCCCCACCACCGTCTTCTCTCATCATCGTCCAAACCCATCTAAAACCACGTTCAGCTTCTCTCCCACCACCATCGTCCCTCTCTCATCACCCCCCAAACCCATCCAAGACCACGCCATTTCCAGCGACGGGATACACGGTGGAAACGACGGAGGCCCTGAAACAGCGGCTAAGACGATGCGAAACAATGGTGGAGATGGTGCTAATCGATACTGGCGCGAATCGGCGAAGGCAGAGAAGATCGGTGCTGGCGGGGATGATGCAGATCGGTACTGTCGGAGAAGATAGAGAAGATCGGAGAAGAGAAAGAGAAGGATGATCGATACTAGTGCGAATCGGCGTGAAGATGAGGGCGGCGACGACGACGACGGAACTGGAGCAGAAGGAGCCGGAGAGAGAGAGCAGATGTGGGATAAAATTAACCCACTCTTTCAACAGGTTTCAATTAACCCATGTTAGTAGGATAAAATGAGTGATGTGATAACTTAGTGAAGAGCATTTGATGGCACCAAACGTGGATTTGGACAAAAAATTTGTCCATACCCAATCCTATCCTAGCAAATAAACGTGACCTATGTGATGTTGACTCTGTTTTGCAGCTTTTATTACATCAACCACATTTTTTTTTAAGCACGCTAGCCATGTTTATGACCTAAAAAAAAGAAAAAACAAAACAATCATATAACATTTAGCCACATTTATTAAATGAAGTTGTTGTAGCGAAAGTAATAGATTATTTGTAGTGGGTCCACTTCTATCTTTCTTTTGCATGATAGCATTTCTGCTAACACCTACTCAAAATGACCTGCAAGACCTTAATGAAAAAGAAAGATGCGTCATAAATGAAGTAAAAGAACAATAATGCATTATTAATTAACAAAATCACAATATTTCAGCGTACTTTATATATATATATATAATATCTGAATTCTTTGACTAATCCCTTAAATAGCTATAAATGATTTATAATAATTAAGTACAGTTTAATTAATTGTTTAAGGTTATCTAATAAAATTAACTTTTAAATTGATTATAAAATTTTTCAACAACAAACCTTAGAATCAATTGAATGATTATTATTGAAGAATTTTATTAAATAACCTTATCCATTTGAATAAGATAATCAAACTCATTTTATATAGGGAACCAAAATTCTTTGACTAATCACTAAAATAGTCACAAATGATTTTATAATTATTAAATATTACTTAATTAATGGTTAATTTGTTATACAATATCTTTGAATAAAATGAAGATCTTTTCAAATTGTGACAACTATGAAAATTATAATCGATAATTTAATTAAATCTTCAAGATGTGTGAATTAACGTTAGGTTGATTATAGTTAAAATTAATATATCAAATGAAAGAGGTGGAAGCTACATGTTGAAGACCTTTTCCATTCTCTAGCTTGAAATTCAAGCTACATATAAGATTTAATAATTCCTACCCGACATTTATACTTACTAGTCTTACTAGTCTACTGCTAAATTAATTATCTGCATACAAACAAATAACTTATTAGTTGATACTTGATACAAGTACTTAAAGGAAAAAAAAAAAAAAAAAAAGTCAATAGCTTAATAATTAAATAGAAAGTACATAAAAGTAAAAAATGTATTTTAAAATTATAAAAACCTTCCGGAATTAGAAAAGTTAACATATTTAAATTGAACTAGGATATTTAAGGTACTAGAAAAGTCGAGAATTAAATAACTTTATCAATACTTAATTTCATCATCAAAGTTATAATCATAAAATGAAAAAAATAATTAATAAAAATTCTGAGGCCTCCAATTTTGGGGGTGTCTTACCTAGTATTTTAAATACAATAAAAAGGAGAAATTCGTGGATCTTATCTCAAAGCTTTATATACAAAGGAAGGAGAGATTTGGTGAGATCATGATGTGTTGTTGTAATGTTTTAACCCAGGACTAGTCCTTGACTTTTTGATCAAATAAAACTATAAAACAGGATTTAAGTCATAAGATTGGAATCTAAATCTTAGAAAATGAGATTTTCATAATTCTAGTAATGGATATTAAAATTTAGTTAAAAAAATAAGAAACTTTGAAATAATCAAGTGTGGATCAAAGATGGTAAGGATACATTTGTTGCATACGATTAGATTGAAATGAATTGAATTATTTTTTAAAAACGAAATTGTATTAGATAGGATATGATTGTATTTAACAAAATTAATATTATGATATATTTGGTATTGTTAAGATTGAATTACTAATAAAATATATTAACTTAATTTTTAAATCCAATAAATATGTAAAATATAAATTATTTATAAAATAAATGAAATAAAAAAATAATGAACATGAGAGTTGATTAATTAGTCTTCCCAATTTGGATGAGACTAATTTATCCATTTTAATGGAATAAAAGAGGAGTTGAGATTAAATTTTATCTAACGATATCTTCTCAACCAACATGATATCGGACAAAAAATTTGTTCAGTCTCATTCTTGATCGAAAAACAAGCCATAAAGTAAATAAATAAAAATATATAATTTTTTTCATTTGACTTTAAGGCTTTTTACACTATATTTAATTAGTAAGAGCTGGACTTAAAATTGAAATTATTTTTGTTAGTTTTTAATTAAATAATTTTCTATCAGATTCATTTATTATTATAATTAATATCTTAATCTATATTTAATTTTTTAGATGATATTCAATGGGAAGTTCAAAAGTGCTGAACGCAGTGTAAGAAACACGAGTACCCAATCAATAAACCCCACTCTTCGCCATGCCACAGCCAACAGAAAAAATCGAGCCACTGGGCTATTAAGTTTCACATGGGTTTGGCAGAAACCCTTAAAAGCATGGCAGAAAATGAGTACTCTATTAATTGCGCATGGGTCTTGTCATGATTGCTTTGATTTTTTTCCTGAATCATAAATGTGTTTGGCGTGATAACACTTAAAAACAAAAGTTGTTGGTGTAATAACAGAACAATAATGCACCATTAGTTAACAAAATCACAATATTTAAGCATACTTTATATATATAATTTAAATTCTTTGACTAATCTCTTAAATAACCATAAATAATTTTATAATAATTAAGTACCGATTAATTAATTGTTTAAAGTTACCCAATAAAATTAGTCATTTGATTGATTATTAAGAATTTTATTGGATAATCTTATCCATTTGGATAAAATATCCAAACTCCATTATATATAGAGTGAATTTAAATTTTTTGATTAATCTCTTAAATAGGTATAAATGATTTTATAATAATTAAACATTGTTCAATTAATGGTTAACTGAATATACAATATCTTTGAATAAAATGAAGATTTTTTCAATTGTGACAAGTATGAAAATTATAATTGATTCTTTGACGGTTTGACCTAATTTAATTAAATCTCCAATATGTGAAAATTTATATTAGGTTGATTATAGTTAAAATCAATACATCAAATGAAAGAGGTGGAAGCTACACGTTGAAGACCTCTTCCATTCTCTAGCTTGAAATTCAAGCTTCATGTAATACCTACTAGTCTACTACTAAATTAATTATTTGTATACAAACAAATAACTTAATAGCCAATGTACTTCAAAAAGAAAAAAATTCAATAGCTTATGGTTGGTGTGTTAAAAGAGAAGAGAGTCGTTGTTGTAATAAATGTTGAAAAACAGAGGGTAGTGATGAGTGATGCATTAAGAGACGAAGGTTATACGTACCATCAATACTAAAATGTTACCTGTTCCTTTTTTTTGAAAGTATTACCTATTCCCTTAACATGTTATTTCGCCATCATTTGAAGTGGAAGATCTTCAATTTTTTTTTAATGACTATTTTACCCTGATCAATAAAACCATCCAGCCCAAAATCGATTTATTAATTTATTTTTTAAAAAAAAAAACGTTGTATATACTAGTAAAGTACCCTCCTCCTTCTCTCAACCTTTTCCTCTCCTCTCCTCTCCTCTCTAGCTTTTTTCTCTCTTGGCCGTGGTTGCTTTTTCCGAGTTTTACACACATTTGTTGATATCTTGACGAGAGAACTCGTCTCTCTCCAAACCAAACCAAAACACCCATAAAGCAAACCTTCTCAAACACATTTTTTCACTTACCATAGTTTGTAGTTTGTTGTTTTTGAAGTAATGGAACAAAATAACATACAATATTTCTGGTTGTTAGGTTGAAAACGTCTTCTTTGAGCTCTGCTGCCAATGGTAATAGGTCCTACTGCTGCAGAGGCCGCCATGGCTGCTGATTGCAATGCTACAGTAGTTCACGTTGTCGCCTTCGCAGTGTTACCGTTGTCAGACTGTAACCCACCCCGTTGTCATTTGAAGTTTATATGTTTTAAGTTTCGTATTTGTAAGCATTATTGTTAAATTGGTCCATTTTATTATTTTGTAACTTGATGTTGTTGTCTCGTGGCGTAGGTTACCATAACACCTTATCTTAAATCTAATACACTTAACGAAGATGTAATGGCCCAGGTGACTCGTATGTTTGGCGAGTCACATTTGGATAAACATAGTCCTACTCATGATGGCAGAAATAGTCTCTACACAGCAGGGCCATTCTCCTTTGACTCAAAGGAATTTGTTGTTACTCTGGAGCAGGATTCCCATACTAGCATCAGGTAATTTATAATTCCTCAAATGTACAAGACAAGTCCTGTTTGTGTTAATTTAAGATATTTTCGCTATTTAATGTTTTGTTGTACTCAGTATTATTGTCTTGAATTGTTTTTTATGCAGAGGAGCCTAGATATTTAGGGTTGTAATCCAATTGGTGTCCAAGCTGGATCGTTTTGCTTTACAACAGTTCCTAGAGGGGAGGAATTCCGATTTGCCTTCGGAAGTTATAATAGCTCTTAATGTTGTTATGAGAGCAGTAACATGTAAAAGGTATCTTGAATAAATTGCATTGATAATGTTTCTAGTTGCTGTCTGAGATTGTTTTTGCGTCCTTAATATTTGATACATTGTTTTTCAAAAATATCGAGTGGCAGCTTTGTGGTTGCTAGTAGTAAGTCAATGAAACTATTAAATAATGTTGTGAATACTTGTTTGTAGGTATGTTGATTCTGGGCCGTCATACTCTCCTCCCCAGGGACCAGAGAAGAAACTCGATAATGGTATCAAATTCCGTCAAGGGTTTTTTGAAAGTCTTCGGCCAACCCAAATGGGACTCTCATTAAATATTGGTAATTGTTCTTTTATGGTTATTATTATGGTTTGTTTTGTTCTTTGGATGCTACATTTTTGTGGTTTTGTAATTTTGTGGCTTAAATTAGTTGAGCATGATGTGCAGATATATCTCCCATTGGTTTCTATGAACCATTGTTGGTTACTGAGTTTGTGCGAAAGCACTTTGGCAAGAGAAACTTATCAAATGCTTTTTCAGATGAAGATTGTGTAAAGGTATTTCTAGGCCAGAGCGTGGAACAGGTCCTCCTGCTCCACATGCAGCTTCCTCAATTGTAGTTTTCATATTTATCGTATTTTGAAAAGATTTGTGCCTTTAAAATTTTTTTTATATTATTATAAAATATTGTATAAAAGGTTATATAATAATTAATTGTATTTAATTTGAGTTCAAAACAAAATTAACTGTCTTTAATTAAACGCTATAAAATCGTATAATGTCAAAACCCTAAAAAGACGAGAACACTTCCCGTGTGTTGATAGGACGCGGAGCAGTCGACTTGGTTGTTTTTTCAAAAAAACATTTCAGTTGGATCACTTTTTGATTTTACTGGCTCGCAATCATAATATCTATTAATACTCTAATGCTTCACAAATGTTTGCTTGACTTCTCGAATATTCTACAAATAATAAAGTCTATTAACTATATATAAAAAAGTGGAAGAGAATGATGAACAGTGGCAGATTTCAACACCCCTGAATTTGTTTGAAAGTGAAATTACATTTTTACTCTCATAAAATAGTTGTTTGTGTTTGTTTGAAAAGGATAAAGAAGTAATTGACGTGTTTGACACATTAAAAAAAAAAAAATAGGAGTGTTTAATACGTCTTCTCCCGTCCACATTTGAAGACACTCTCACTCTCACTCTCTCTACCTAGTCCAGATATTGCGTGTGTACGCTTTTATCTGTCCTCTGAATCTTGAAATTCATGGATCCGACTCCACCCGACCCCCTCTGTTCTCTTTTCTTCTTATTTTCACATTTTGGTAGTAACGCTATACAATTTCTGCGTTTACACGTAGCCCGACGCATGCTCGCTTCCCTCACCGAGGCAGTCGCTACGCAAATCCTCCGACGCATCAAAAGTTGGAACTTTTCGCTGGATATATAACAGCCGTCTTATGAACTCTCCTCTAAGCGCTTGAGATCGTGGAGTTCGACTTCATGCACGGTAACCACGCGATCATCGATTCCTCAATATGTGGCACTTGGAGGGCTCGGGTTTACAAAGGCTTTTTCTAATTTTGAGTTTTGTTGGCGACTAACATCAATAATCGTAGTGCACAAACCACTGCTTCTACATATATCACCTTCTTCACCTTAGTCTTCACTTTCACCTTCTTCACCACCACTCTCACTTTCCTTTCGATAATTGTTTCTCTTCTCTCTCCTCTTGTCAACCGGAAACACCGCCGACATCGCCAAAGCCACCGGTATCCAGGTTGGAAATACCTGCTGGGAGCTCTACTGCCTCGAGCACGGCATCCAGGTATCCTCTCTCTCTCTCTCTTTCTGTCTCTCGCTTTTTATTTTATTGATTTATTTATTTATTTTTGTCCAGATCAGTGATTCTTGACTGGATCTGACTCAAACAATGTCGATTTGACTGGATCTGCTCAGAGCGCTGCATGACTACCCTTTGATCAGAAAAGGTTTGGTTCTTCACAACACCTTCCTTACTGTTGATTTCCTTCCTCTTCCCAACCTCTTATTAGTTTCCTATTTAAGTTTTCCAAGCAGGTCTGGAGCATTTTGGGGTGATTCAACCAAATAAAATGCATCTCATCATCATGGGTGTAAGGTGAGACTGATCTGTGTGCCAACTTTTTTGTTTTTGTTTTTTATGTTTATTGTTCTCTCGTTATATATACTTAATTTAAGGGTGATCTGTGTACAAACTTTTTTTTTTTTTAATGTTTATTGTTCTCTTTTTTATGTAGGGCTTCGAGAGAAGTTACCAAGGAGGTTGTTAAAACACCCGAGCAATGTGGAAGGCTCACATTTCCAATCTCACTGAAGCAGGTAGTACTCTCCTATATGTACAAGCTTTTTCAAACACACAACAACACTGCCACTTGCCCACTTCAATCTCTCTTCTCTCTGTGGACTTTTCTTCTTCTTCTGTTCAAGTTTGTCAAAGCTGACTTGAATCTGTCTTTTGTGATACAACAAAAGCCTTTTCTCATTGTTACTGCTGTCAATCATTTATGTTAACCTCTTTCTCTACCCACAAAAGGGATTCTCATCTCTATGGCATCTGTTGAATATTGCGATTTAATTGCTGTGTTACATTTTGAGGGACACTTGTGTGGTGTTGTAGTACCCCTACTTTAGATTTTGAGGGACACTTGCGATTTGAGGAGTACCCTACTTTAGTTTGTGTATCAAGAACGTTTTGTGAAGAAAACTCTCTAGTACTTTCAAAGTGTTTTGTGTCCCAAATCCCAATATTAAAATTATTTTAAAAGGAACTTCTCATATGGATATAGTAATACTCGGCATCCGAAAAACATATTGCTGATACCAGTAACTTCATTAGCATTAAGAGTTAATATCCCGCAAGACATTTCGAATTATATTACGATTGTTCTGATGGAAAGTTGCTTCCTTTTTATGTAGAGCAGTAAATAGCTTGTGCTGATGATACTCGTGCTGTATCTCCGGGGATTTACACTTGAAGATGCAAAAGGTGATCTGGATCTGCATTCTGTTTAATTTTTCAATGTTCGATTTTTGTTGTTTTCATGGAAAGTTGCTTCCTTTTTATGTAGATCAGTAAATAGCTTTTGCTGATGATACTCTTGCTGTATCTTCAGGGATTTACACTTGAAGTTGCAACAGGGCTAGCAGTTAAAAGGAGATGTGGATCTTCATTCTGTTTATGCTACCTCTCTTCCAGCCTCTCATCCGAGTTTCTCACTTCAAAGAGTGTTAGAAATGTCGTCAAAGTGGTAAGCTGGTCCTTTACCTAATACTGCTATTCGTCTTTTTATTGGAGTTCTGTCTGCCTTGCAGAGCGAATGGCAATCAGGAAAACTTGGATGCAATACGCTGCAATCAAGTCGTCAGATGTTGTTGCTCGTTTCTTTGTTGCACTGGTATGGTCTTTGGTCCTAGTTTTCTTGAGCATTCAACCTGATTGTATTTAGGAGTTGATGAAATATGAGAGTCAATATGTGTAAATCATGTCCTCACTCATAATTAAGTCTGAAGGAAAACAATCATGTCTTTACATCAATTATAAGTTACTGATTTCGATGACAAAATGATGTTCATGGGGATGCAGGTACACTATCAAGGACTGATTTTAACAAAAAGATGTTTTGTAATAACTATTGTTTCATATAATTTTGGTAGAGTTTATTTGTAATTTAACTCTTGATTAGTGGTGGATTAGTAAGGTGCTCTCTAGTGAAGTGGACTAAAATTGAACGTGTGAAATGCTGGTGAAATAGTTGCTAATGTTCATCACCTCACGTTACTTCTAAGAACTGAATATGTTTGCCTAACTACTGGATCTAAAGTTTATTGCATGCATGTGCACGATATGCATGCTAATATTTTAAGTGAGCTAAATATCTATGCTAATGTAACTCTTTTTTTTTTTTTGTTTGGTCTTTGTGGTGGATTAAACTTAACTTTTGTATTTTATATGTAGTGGCTTTAACTTTTATTTGCATTCAATGTTCCAAAAGACGGAAAGGCGGGACTAGACGGTGGAGCCTCAGGGCGATCGAGGCGGCCACCTCGATTCCAAGTGAAAAATGAATTTTGAAAAAGTAGAAATCTTAACTTATATAATTATCCATAACATTGAAAAACACACGAAAAATCAATGTTAGAAACATAAGAATAAAATAAAATAGAACAAACCCAACAAAAATTCCCTGAACATATAAAATCCTAAAATACAAAATCATTCACATCATCCTAATGATCACTATATCTTATTAAACAAACTAACAAAGTAATAATCATTTTTTTTTGGGAAAAAAAAACAACTATATTTTTTTAATAAAACAGTGACGCAATATAACCATTTTTTTTTTTGAAACTAACTCAATGTAACCTTTATTGTCTCAACTGTTAGTTAAAACAGTCTGTACAACTAAAAGAAAAAACAATAAAAAATTCTTATTGTTAAATATTATCTTAACCCATTGAAAATTCTTATTGTCCATTAGTGGTTAGTAAGAATGGTTGGATCTTGGAGTTTGTTTCCTCAAGGTCTAAGCTTCAAACCCTCATGGAAACCTCTATGGTCAAAGACTCGAGTATATTGTTTCCCAAAGATCATAGGGTTTAGTGCGAGCCTCCAGTTTCGAATTTGAATTCACTAAGCAGTTTCGAGTTATTTCTGAATTATAAAAATAATAATAATAATAATAATTCTTCTTGTTAAAGATAATATTTATAAATACTATCTTTATCAATTAAGTACAACATAAATAAATAATTTAGTTTAAAAAATTCTTCGTTCAACTCCCATCATTGTCTTTAGCATCCATCTCTCTATCTCTCTATAAAGCAACTTGTCTCCCATCATCTCAGTTACTCTCTCTAAACTCTCTCTATTTTACTTCCGATTATGGTTTGATTCTCTCTCTAATGATGACCCATCATCTTCTAATTATTCTTTACCAATCCATCGAAGTCATGGATTGGTTGCTGCCACTGTGGAGGTCGCCTCACGGTCGCCTCAGCCCGCCTTGCCAAAAGGTTGCCTTGAGGTGATTGCCTCGCCTCGAGGCGGCCCTAAGGCGACCACCTCACCCTTTAGAGGTGTGATTTTCCATCTTTGTCGCCTAAGGTGGTCACCATAAGGAGCCTCAGGCCCCAAGGCAGTGAGGCGACGTCGCCTTGCCTAACCTCACCTCGCCTTTTAAAACATTGTTTGTATTGGACTGTCGCCTCATCGCCTAGCCTTGCCCTTTAAAACATTATTTGTATTAGACATGTTAATCATAATCAACAAGAACATTGTATTTCAGCGAATGGCTGACCCGATCAATTTAATCCAACCCAACCTAGCTATTATTGGGTTGGGTTGGAGGATTCTTAACTCAACCCGAACCCGGAAAATGCCACCCTATTGTCACACATTGAACAAGCCATCATTGGTTGAAGAGATTCTCTTGCTTGGACTTCAGCCTCGCTTAAAGTTCATAAATATGGGTTGTTTTTCAATATTTTTCCCTTCTTTGTTTGTTTATTTTCTCTTCTGTCTTTTATTGCTGCTTGTTCCACACTTAAGTCACATTGGTCTCAGTTGCACCTTTCTTTAGGTTCCAAAACGGTATTATAAATTTTGGCATCCTATTCCTGTCTAAGCTGCTCTTTAGTGATGCACATAATTCGGGCGTAAACTTTATAATGTTTCTCTTGGAACAGGTCACTCAACTATCTCCTTCAGTTCTGAAGGCAGAGGGTGTACCAGTATATCATGCTGTTCAGCATTCTGGGGAGTCTATTCTAACCTTTCCCGGGGCATACCATTGTGGATTCAACTGTGGCTTTAATTGTGCTGAAGCAGTGAATGTGGCCCCTGTCGATTGGTTAGCACATGGGCAACAAGCACTTGAGCTCTATAGCGATCAGCTTCGCAAGACATCTGTGTCCCATGACAAGCTACTGTTTGGGTCAGCTCAGGCAGCTGTGCTGGCTCTTTAGGAGCTATTGGTGCTTCAAAAGGAAACTCAAGGAAATATAAGTCGGAAAAGTGTCTGTGGAAAGGATGGACTGCTTACCTAGACATTGAAGGTTTGATTTTCTATCTTCCCTACACACACGCAGACTTGTGAACGCTGGTGTTCCCTGTAGTCAGGGTGGTACACTAACTGTTTGTCTCTTTGTAATTTTTGACTCTAGACAAGGGGTGCAGATGAAGAAGGAAAGAATAGGGCAGTTACCCTCTGGTTTGAAATTGCAAAAGATGGAAAAGAACTTTGATTCGAATAGTGAGAGAGAATGTTTCTCATGCTTCTATGATTTACACTCAGCTGCTGCTGGCTGCAATTGCTCTCCTAAGTCCTAACCGGTTTGCATGCCTTAAACATGCAGATGATTTTTGTTCATGTGAAATAGACAATAGATTTGTCCTTCTTCGTTACACTATGGATGAATTAAAGACACTAATTGAAGCATTGGAAGGAGGGGTAGAGGCTTTAAGAATTTGGGCATCTGAAAACTTTGGTTTTTCTCTGTGTAGTAAAACTGATTGTAGTGGGGCTAAAGTGGATATAGAGAGTGAACCATCCCGAATGGATTGTGGTGAACAGAAGAGAAGTTTATATTCTTCTCCAAGAAGAGAAGAAATTGTGGATGTTAATGATCCTTGCTGTTCACATAACCATGTTTCTTCAGAAGTTGTCCGGTTAGATTCCCAGCGTGGAACACTTAGTTTAAGTGGATCTCATAGAAGTGTAGAAAGTCATAATGATTTCATCGATGAAACTCATGTTATGATCAAAGAAGCTAAGGTGGACTGGAGGAGTTGCATTTTGTTACGTCTGATGACCATGGATGCAGGTCGCAACAAGTACCCGATGCCTATGATAAAGAAGCCATTGCAGATGTGAAGATTCCTATGTCAATGTGCAATCAAGAGAAACTCTATAGCTTAGGTGCAGTAAAATAACCTGATAAAAAGAGACTCTGTAGCGATTGTAATGTCCTGAATTTCTAAACAAAGCTCGGCCTTCGTGTGCAGGGCTTACTGAGGATACTGGTTTCTTTGGCAGTAAAAATTTGTTTGGGGTTGATCTTATATTGCCACATTCACGTGCAAAAGCACCGTCGGACCATTTTCTGAAAACTGAAATCATGAACTGGGGGTTCCTGCGACTGATCAAACCTATCAGGGGAACAGCTGGATCATTGTGTTGAAGCTGTAAGTTATGGATCTGTTGGCTTTGGAAAGCTGTGGTGCAGTAAGCAAGCCATTGTTTCTAAAAGGTATCAATGCTGTGTTTCGATGTAGTTATTTAAAATTGTTATAGTTGTTGTATGACTATATTTATAGAAGAATTAATTTATGTCGTTTGCAATTTACGGTCAATTCTGCAGGTTTTAGAAGCAGTGTTATTTTTATAGCCTGTTCAATCCAGAAAAAGTTTGCAGCTGTATTTCTGAAGTCCTGGATGCAGGGCTCCTTGGACCTCTTTTTAAGGTGAGGTCTTCTCTTTTTAATGTTTTGGCATTTCGCTTTAAACATTTTAATAGATATATATATAGGACCTTCACGCACTGGTTGAAACGCTTCGTGAATCAATATATATATATATATAGATATATATATATATAGTTTAATACTTAGTTTTTAGGTAAATTCAAACAATTCCATTTGTTTTAATTAATTACTAACATGATACAATTAATTTTGCTTTTATCGAAAATTCCCACCCTTTGTACCGTCGCCCGTGTGAATGAATCTAACGAATAAAACTTAATAACTAGACTTAGTTATTAAGTTTCACATGGGTTTGCCAGAAACCCTTAAAAGCACGGCAGAAAATGGATACTCTATTAATTGCAGATGGGTCTTGTCATGATTGCTTTGATTTTTTTCCTGAATCATAAATGTGTTTGTGTGATAAAACTTAAAAACAAAAGTTGTTGTGTAATAAAAAGAACAATAATGCACTATTAGTTAACAAAATCGCAATATTTAAGCATACTCTATATATATAATTTAAATTCTTTGATTAATCTCTTATATAGCAGTGAATAATTTTATAATAATTAGGTACCGTTTAATTAGTTATTTAAGGTCACCTAATAAAATTAGTCATTTGATTGATTATTGAAGAATTTTATTAGATAATCTTACTCATTTGGGTAAGATATCCAAACTCATTATATATATATATATATATTTATATATAGAGTGAATTTAAATTTTTTGACTAATCTCTTAAATAGGCATAAATAATTTTATAATAATTAAACATTGTTCAATTAATGGTTAACTTGATATACAATATCTTTAAATAGAATGAAGATCTTTTCAATTGTGGCAAGTATAAAAATCATAATTGATCTTTGACGGTTTGACCTAATTTAATTAAATCTCCGATATGTGAAAATTTATATCAGGTTGATTATAGTTAAAATTAATACATCAAATGAAAGAGGTGGAAGCTACACGTTGAAGAGCTCTTCCATTCTCTAGCTTGAAATTCAACCTACATGTAAGACCTACTAGTCTACTACTAAATTAATTATCTGTATACAAACAAATATCTTAATAGCCAATTTATTTTTTTTTAAAAAAATCAATAGCTTTTGATTGTTTTGTTTCGTTCCTTTCTTTCTTTCTTTTTTTTTTTTTATTATTATTTTTTTTATATATTTCTGGGTCATAAAGGTTGTTGGTGTGTTAAGAAAAGAAAATAGTTTTTGTAATAAAGGCTAAAAAAATGCATTAAGAGACGAAGGTCATACGTACCATTAGTGCTAAAATGTTGCCTGCTCCCCTGTTTTTTTTTTTTAAAAAAAAGTATTACCAATTCTTTTAACATGTCCTTTCGTCATTATTTGAAGTGGACGATCTTCAATTTTTTTTAATGACTGTTTTACCCTGATTAATAAAACCATTCAGCCCAAAATCAATTTATTAATTCATTTATTTATTTAAAAAAAAAAAACCATGTATACTAGTAAAGTATCCTCCGATCCTTCTTCTCTCAACCTTCTCCTCTCCTCTCCTCTTTAGCTTTGTTCTCTCTTGGCCGTGGTTGCAGCTTTCGAGTTCTACACCCCTTTGTTAATCTCTTGACGAGAACTCATCTCTCAGCAAACAAAACCAAAACACCCATAAATCAAACCTTCTCAAACACATTTTTTCTCTTACTATAGTTTGTAGTTTGTTGTTTTTGAAGTAATGAAATAAAATAACATATAATATCTCTGGTTGTTAAGTTGAAAACACCTACTTTGAGCTATGTCGCCAAGGGCAATAGGTCCTACTACTGTAGAGGCCGCCACGGTTGCTGGTTGCAGTGCTATAGTAGTTCACGTTGCAGCCTTCGCAGCGTAATCGTCGTCGGGCTATAACCAGTAGGGCGGTGTAGTAATTCCTGTAGGCAGAGACCTATGGACTGTTCCACACCTTGCATTGGCTGTTGGTAGCATTGCACTTGTCAGTTGCTAAGCCCAACCTCAACAGAAAAGCTGGTGGCACTATAGGCCTTTGCCTACAGGAATTGTTGCACCGGCCCATTAGTTATAGCCCGACAACGGTAACGCTGCGAAGGCGACAACGTGAACTGCTGTAGGGCTACAACTAACAGCAGTGGCGGCCTCTGCATCAGCACGACCTCTTGCCATTGGCGGCAGAGCCCGAAGGAGGCGTTTTCAACCTGACAACCAGAGATATTGTATGTTATTTTATTCCATTATTTCAAAAACAAAAAACTACAAACTATAATAAGAGAAATAATGTGTTCGAGAAGGTTTGTTTTGTGGGTGTTTTGGTTTGGTTTGCAGAGAGATGAGTTCTCTCATCAAGAGATCAACAAATGGGTGTAGAACCCGGAAGCAGCAACCACGGCCAAGAGAGAACAAACCTAGAGAGGAGAGGGGAGGAGAGGAAAAGGTTGAGAGAAGGAGAAGGATACTTTACTAGTATATATAGTGTTTTTTTTTTTATAATAAATTAATAAATCGATTTTGGGCTGGATGGTTTTATTGATCAGCGTAAAACAGTCACTAAAAAAAATTGAAGATCGTCCACTTCAAATGATGGCGAAAGAACATGTTAAAGGAATAGGTAATACTTTCAAAAAAAAAAACAAGAACAGGTAACATTTTAGTATTGATGGTACGTATGACCTTCGCCTCCTAATGCATCACTCATCACTACTCTCTGTTTTTCAACATTTATTACAACAACTACTATCTCTTAACACACCAATCGCCTTTATGACCCAGAAAAAAAAAAAAACAAAACAAAACAAAATAATCACAAGCTATTGATTTTTTTTTTTTTTAAAGTACATTGGATATTAAGTTAAACTTAATAACCCAGTGGCTTGATTTTTTGTTGGCTGTGGCATGGCGAAGAGTGGGGTTTTTTGATTGGGCACTCGTGTTTCCTACACTGTGTTCAGCACTTTTGAACTTCCCATTGCATATCATCTAAAAAATTAAATATAGATTAAGATATTAATTATAATCATAAATGAATCTGAAAGAAAAGTATTTAATTAAAAACTAACAAAAATAATTTCAATTTTAAGTACAGCTCTTACTAATTAAATATAGTGTAAAAAGCCTTAAAGTCAAATGAAAAAAAATTATATATTTTTACTTGTTTACTTTATCGCTTGTTCGTCGATCAAGAATGAGACTGGACAAATTTTTTGTCGGGTACCATGTTGGTTGAGAAGATGTCATTAGATAAAATTTAATCTCAACTCCTCTTTTATTTCATCAAAATGGATAAATTAGTCCCATCCAAAATGGGAAGACTAATTAATCAACTCTCATGTCCATTATTTTTTTATTTCATTTATTTATTTATTTTATAAATAATTTATGTTTTACGTATTTATTGGATTTAAAAATTAATTAAATATATTTTATTAGTAATTCAATCTTAATAACACCAAACATATCATAATACTAATTTTGTTAAATACAATCATATCCTGTCTAATACAATTTCATTTTTTAAAAATAATTCAGTTCATTCTAATCTAATCGTATGCAACAAATGCGTCCTTACCATCTTCGATCCACACTTGATTATTTCAAAGTTTCTCATTTTTTTTACTAAATTTTAATATACATTGCTAGAATTCTGAAAATCTCATTTTCCAAGATTTAGATTCCAATCTTATGACTTAAATCTTGTTTTACAGTTTTATTTGATCAAAAAGTCAAGGACTAGTCCTGGGTTAAAACATTACAACAGCTCATCATGATCTCACTAAATCTCTCCTTCCTTTGTATATAAAGCTTTGAGATAAGATCCGCAAATTTCTCATTTTTATTGTATTTAAAATACTAGGTAAGACACCACCAAAATTGAAGGCCTCAGAATTTTTATTAATTATTTTTTTCATTTTATGATTATAACTTTGATGATGAAATTCAGTATTGATAAAGTTATTTAATTCTCGACTTTCTAGTACCTAAAATATCCTAGTTCAATTTAAATATGTTAACTCTCCTAATTCCCGAAGGTTTTTATAATCTTAAAATAATTTTTTAATTTCATGTACTTTCTATTTAATTATCAAGCTATTGACTTTTTTTTTTTTTTTCCTTAAGTACTTGTATCAAGTATAAACTAATAAGTTATTTGTTTGTATGCAGATAATTAATTTAGCAGTAGACTATGTCGGGTAGGAATTATAAAATCTTATATGTAGCTTGAATTTCAAACTAGAGAATGGAAGAGGTCTTCAACATGTAGCTTCCACCTCTTTCATTTGATGTATTAATTTTAACTATAATCAACCTAACGTAAATTCACACGTATTGAAGATTTAATTAAATTATCGATTATAATTTTCATAGTTGTCACAATTTGAAAAGATCTTCATTTTATTCAAAGATATTGTATAACAAATTAACCATTAATCAAGTATATTTAATAATTATAAAATCGTAGAATTTTGAAAAATCAGGGCGATTCCAAGTGAAAAATGAATTTTGAAAAAGTAGAAATCCTAACTTATAAAATTGTCCATAACATTGAAAAACACATGAAAAATCAATGTTAGAACCATAAGTATCAAATAAAATAGAATAGACTCAACAAAAATTCCCTGAACATATAAAATCCTAAAGTAGAAAATCATTCACATCATCCTAATGATTACTATATTTTATTAAATAAACTAACAAAGTAATAATCATTTATTTTTGGGTAAAACAAAAGCAACTATATTTTTTAAATAAAAGAGTGACGTAATATAACCATTTTTTATTTTATGAAACTAACTCAATGTAACCTTTATTGTCTCAACTGTTAGTTAAAACAGTCTGTACCACTAAAAGAAAAAACAATAAAAAATTCTTAATTTTAAATATTATCATAATCCATTGAAAATTCTTATTGTCCATTAGTGGTTAGTGAGAATGGTTGGATCTTGGGGAACCTCTATAGGCAAAGACTTGAGTATACTGCTTCCCAAAGATCATAGGGTTTAGTGGGGGGCTCCAATTTCGAATTTAAATTCACTAAGCATTTTCAAGTGATTTTTGAATTATAAAAAATAAATAAATAAATAAATAATTCTTTTTGTTAAAGATAATATTTATAAATACTATCTTCATCAATTAGGTACAACATAAATACATAATTTAGTTTAAAAAAATCTTAGTTCGATTCCCATCATTGTCTTCAGCATCCATCCCTCTCTCTCTCTCTCTATAGAGCAACTTGTTTCATCATCTCATCTCCCATCATCTCAGTTAATCTCTCTATACTCTCTCTATTTTACTTCCGATTATGGTTTGATTCTCTCTCTAATCATCTCCCATCATCTTCTAATTATTCTTTACCAATCCATTGAAGTCATGGATTGGTTACCAGCCGGCTCACGGTCGCCTTAGCCCGCCTCGACAAAAGGTGACCTTGAGGTGATTGCCTTGCCTCGAGGCGGCCCTGAGGCGACCACTTCACCCTTTAGAGGTGTGATTTTCCATCTTTGCCGCCTAAGGCGATCACCATAAGGCGCCTCAGGCCCTAAGGCAGTGAGGTGACGTCGCCTTGCCTCGCCTTTTAAAACATTGTTTGTATTGGACTGCCACCTCATCGCCTAGCCTTGCCCTTTAAAACATTGTTTGTATTAGACATGTTAATCATAATCAACAAGAGCATTGTATTTCAGCGAATTGCCGACCTAATCAATTTAATCCAACCTAACTTGACTATTATTGGGTTGGGTCGGAGAATTGATTGGGTTGGGGGATTCTCAACTCAACCCGAACCCCGAAAATGCCATCCTATTGTCACACATTGAACAAGCCATCATTGGTTGAAGAGAGTCTCTTGCTTGGCCTTTAGCCTCGCTTGAAGTTCATGTATATGGGCTGTTTTTCAATATTTTTCCCTTCTTTGTTTGTTCATTTTCTCTTCTGTCTTTTATTGCTGCTTGTTCCACACTTAAGTCACATTGGTCTCAGTTGCACCTTTCTTTAGGTTCCAAAACGGTATTATAAATTTTGGCATCCTATTCCTGTCTAAGCTGCTCTTTAGTGATGCACATAATTCAGGCGTAAACTTTATAATGTTTCTCTTGGAACAGGTCACTCAACTATCTCCTTCAGTTCTGAAGGCAGAGGGTGTACCAGTATATTATGCTGTTCAGCATTCTGGGGAGTCTAACCTTTCCTAGGGCATACCATTGTGGATTCAACTGTGGCTTTAATTGTGCTGAAGCAGTGAATGTGGCCCCTGTCAATTGGTTAGCACATGGGCAACAAGCACTTGAGCTCTGTAGCGAGCAGCATCGCAAGACATCTGTGTCCCATGACAAGCTACTGTTTGGGTCAGCTCAGGCAGCTGGGCTGGCTCTTTAGGAGCTATTGATGCTTCAAAAGGAAACTCAAGGAAATTTAAGTCGGAAAAGTGTCTGTGGAAAGGATGGACTGCTGACCTAGGCATTGAAGGTTTGATTTTCTATCTTCCCTACACACACGCAGACTTGTGAATGCTGGTGTTCCCTGTAGTCAGGGTGGTACACTAACTGTTTGTCTCTTTGTAATTTTTGACTCTAGACAAGGGGTACAGATGAAGAAGGAAAGAATAGGGCAGTTACCCTCTGGTTTGAAATTGCAAAAGATGGAAAAGAACTTTGATTCGAATAGTGAGAGAGAATGTTTCTTACACTATGGATGAATTAAACACACTAATTGAAGCATTGGTAGGAGGGGTAGAGGATTTAAGAATTTGGGCATCTGAAAACTTTGGTTTTTCTCCGTGTAGTAAAACTGATTGTAGTGGGGCTAAAGTGGATCTAGAGAGTGAACTATCCCGAATGGATTGTGGTGAACAGAAGAGAAGAAATTGTGGATGTTAATGATCCTTGCTGTTCACATAACCATGTTTCTTCAGAAGTTGTCCGGTTAGATTCCCAGCATGGAACACTTAGTTTAAGTGGATCTCATAGAAGTGTAGAAAGTCATAATGATTTCATTGATGAAACTCACGTTATGATCAAAGAAGTGAAGGTGGACTGGAGGAGTGGCATTGATTTAAATATTTTTGTTATGTCTGATGACCATGGATGCAAGTCGCAACAAGTACCCGATGCCTGTGATAAAGAAGCCATTGCAGATGTGAAGATTCCTGTGTCAATGTGCAATCGAGAGAAAGTCTATAGCTTAGGGTGCAGTAAAATAACTTGATAAAAAGAGACTCCGTAGCGATTGTAATTGTCCTGAATTTCTAAACAAAGGTCGGCCTTCATGTGCAGGGCTTACACTGGTTTCTTTGGCAGTAAAAATTTGTTTGGGGTTGATCTTATGTTGCCACATTCACGTGCAAAAGCACCGTCGGACCATTTTCTGAAAACTGAAATCATGAACTGGGGGTTCCTGCGACTGATCAAACCTATCAGGGGGAACAGCTGGATCATTGTGTTGAAGCTGTAAGTTATGGATCTGTTGGCTTTGGAAAGCTGTGGTGCAGTAAGCAAGCCATTGTTTCCAAAAGGTATCAATGCTGTGTTTCGATGTAGTTATTTAAAATAGTTATAGTTGTTTTATGACTATATTTATAGAAGAATTAATTTATGTCGTTTGCAATTTACGGTCAATTATGCAGGTTTTAGAAGCAGTGTTAATTTTTATAGCCTGTTCAATCCACCGCGTTTGTACATTTTGAGTTGAAATTGTGAGAGCGTGAGAGACAATGACGCGTATTTATATGCAGAAATGTGAATTTTTGTATCGAAGGTATGCCAGCGAGGGAAAGCATCCCTAAATTTATTATTATTATTTTTAAATATAAAACATATTTAAATATTTTCAAAAAAAAAAAATCTAAATAATTATTTATGTGACCCTCCATTTCATCTAAAATATATTTTGTTTGCTCTTTAAGTATTATATATTTGTTTACTCTTAAATATCTCTAAATAGATTTTTATGAATAAATAATTAAATAAATTTTATACTAGATGACATCATTTTAGTGGCTGGATGTATTGAAAATTTTCTTCCTAAAAAGAAGTTGATAGTATTTATGAGTGCTGATATATTAATAAGATCCATTTTTTTAGAGTTATACGCTAAAAAATTTTATAAATAATTTTATAGAATTAGACTACTTTTAACAACAATATGAAATTGTTTGATAATCACTTCTAAAAGGTATAGAATTACAAATCATAAAAAAAAAAAAAAAAGATTAATAGCATGATTCCCGAATAAAGTAGACTATTAATGAGATACTACTATAAGTAAATATTATGAGGTGGACACACGTGGAGACTATGTAACACCCTAATGCCATGGGGTCTTACTTCTCCTTTCTGTTGATTTTTTTTTTTTTTTTTTAAATTCTCATTTCTGCATATAAATACACGTCATTATCTCTCACGCTCTCACAATTTCAACTCAAAATGGGTCTCACTTCTCCTTTCTGATGATATATATATATACATATTGAAAATTCACATTTCTGCATATAAATACGCGTCATTATCTCACGCTCTCAAAATTTCAACTTAAAATGTACAAATGCGATGGTGCACCCCAACGCGGTCGGCAAGGCTCCACTTAGCCCTCTTCAGCACCACAGTCTGCGAACTTGAAAAGTCAGGAAGAGGAGACGGAAATCCTTGCCGAGGCTTCTGGCTCCACTCGGCCCTTTCCAGCGCTTGAGTCAGCAAACTTTAAGAGCGAGGAAAAGGAGGCAGAAATGAGGCTACCAGAAAGGCCTGGTGGGAGTATATAGGGTTAAAAGTGTAAGGTTTATGTCAATCGCTTTTTGGTAGATGCTGGACACGGTGACATTCATCATCAACCAAAAATTGATAGATATCATCATGTTCAGCATCAACCAAAAAGTGATTGGCATAAACCCTACACTTTTTACCCGAGGTGCCCTCACCAGGCCTTTCTGGTTGATGCTGGACACGGCGATATCTATCGCTATGAGGTAAGTTGTATTGTATTTCCATTTTCTGCGACATCCTTGTTGATGATTCCTTGTTTTCGTTTAGTCTTTTATCGATAAATTATAGTCCATTTGTCTAAATCATTGTTATTTTGGTTTTGGTATTTGATGTGCTTGCGATTCGATTTTGTATGTTGGCTTGATACTACATGCATGAGATTCGTGAATCAATTGATTTTGTTTTGAAATAATTTGATTAATGTCAAAAAAACACTTGCTGAAAGTGGTTTTGAGAATTATTAGGGTTTTAATTTTTTTAATTATTTATTTTCATTTGAGGTTTATATGTTTTAAGTTTTGTATTTGTAAGCATTGTTGTTAAATCGGTCCATTTTATTATTTTGTAACCTGATATTGTTGTCTCATGGCGTAGGTTACCATAACACCTGATCTTAAATCTAATACACTTAACGAAGATGTAATGGCCCAGGTGACTTGTATGTTTGGCGAGTCACATTTGGATAAACATATTCCTGCCTATGATGGCAGAAATAGTCTCTACATAGCAAGGCCATTCTCCTTTGACTTAAAAGGAATTTGTTGTTACTCTGAAGCAGGATTCCCATGCTAGCACCGGGTAATTTATATTTCTCATATGTACAAGACAAGTCCTCTTTGTGTTAATTTAAGATTTTTTCGCTATTTAATTTTTTGTTGTACTCAGTATTGTTGTCTTGAATTGTTTTTTATGCAGAGGAGCGCTGTTATTTAGGGTTGCAATCAAATTGGTGTCCAAGCTGGATCGTTTTGCTTTACAACAGTTCCTAGAGGGGAGGAATTTCGATTTGCCTTCGGAAGTTATAAAAGCTCTTAATGTTGTTATGAGAGCAGCAACATGTAAAAGGTATCTTGAATAAATTGCATTGATAATGTTTCTAGTTGCTGTCTGAGATTGTTTTGCATCCTTAATATCTGATACATTATTTTCAAAAATATCCTGTGGCAATTTTGTGGGTGCTAATAGTAGGTCAATGAAACTTTAAATAATGTTGTGGATACTTTTTTTTGTAGGTATGTTGATTTTGGGCCGTCATACTCTCCTCCTTAGGGACTAGAGAAGGAACTTGATAATGGTATCAAATTCCATCGAGGGCTTTTTCAAAGTCTTCGGCCAACCCAGATGGGACTCTCATTGAATATTGGTAATCGTTCTTTTATTGTTATTATTATGGTTCGTTTTGTACTTTGGATGCTACATTTTTGTGGTTTTGTAATGTTGTGGCTTAAATAAGTTAAGCATGATGTGCAGATAGATCTCCCATTGGTTTCTATGAACCATTGTTGGTTATTGAGTTTGTGCAAAAGCATTTTGGCAAGAGAAACTTGTCAAATGCTTTGTCAAATGAAGATCGTGTAAAGGTATCTCTTGCTTTATTTGTTGTTAAGGACTTTTAAATTTGTATCATGTCTTTGTGTGATTGGGCATATACTTTTGTTTTATTTGTGATTGGTCTAAAATTCAGATTTTTTTCATTTATGATATGACAAATGTGGTAATGGTTAATTTGTTTGATATGATATTGTTCAATTATAAACATTATGCTAGGCACATAATTTTGGTGGCAATCAGCCACTCTTAAAAAATCTAAAAAGCAATGTAGTCCAACTTCAATTAAGTTCAGATCATTGAAATGATTGTGATTAGTTTTTGATGATTTTCTATGGATACTAACTCATTGATGTCTACATATGATTGGGCATACATATTTTGTATTTTTGATTGGTCTGAAATTATAATCTTCTATGAGTTATAATATGACAACTAGAATTTTTGTGCTATCTAATAGTCAATTATGTGTTTGTGGTATCGGGTTGAGTCTCATTCTAGTTTCTATCACAAGTGATATCTTTTGATACACATTTTGCTTTCTTTCCTGTTTTCCTTTGTATCTTTGGGTGGTTGGCTTGGTGTTGCAAGTAAAAATCTCAATATCTTTTGATACACATTGTACTTTCTTCATTTTTTTTGGGTGGTTGGATTGGTGTTTGAGGTATTCATGAATGGAGTAGTAAATGTGTTAGGGTGGACTGCTTTCATTAAATATGTGTTCTTTTTCAAAATTGATTTGGTGTGTTTCTTCTTAACTATTTTTTAAGGTGGAGAAGGCATTATGTGGCCTCAAGGTGGCACTTAATGTTTTGGAGCATGTTAGAAAGTACAAGATAACCAGAATTACCAGTCAACCGTTGAGGCAGCTGACGTAAGTTTGTATATATGTTTCTCACTACAAGGATAAATATATCTAGTTTGCTCAGACAGAGTAACAATAATGGGAAAATCTTAGTATTTGTATTATTTAGGTACCATGTAATTCCAATTTTGTGAATCGATGGGAATATGTTGTGGCAGGGAACAAGGTATTAGAGTGTCTTTTGTTTTGTTTATGAAAGCAGGTTCTCGAACTCCCTATAACGTTTCAGATGAGCAAGTAGTGATTCTTTGGTTTCATTTGTGGAAACAGGTTCTAGTTTGGGTATCGGACGAAAGTAAAGTGCTTTGGGATTACACTAAGATGGCTGTCTTTTGGGTGATATGGAAAGAGAAAAATAGGAGAATATTTGAGGATTATAGAGGGGAAGGAGTTGATGAACTGTGGGAGAAAGTTAGGTTTTGGGGTTCTCTCTATGGGCAACTCTATCAATTTCAAGAACACCTCTTTATCTCTTATTGTTCATAATTGGTTAGCTGTAATTCAGCAAGTTGGGGAAGTTTTTGCTTTTTGCGCTGGGTCTTTTTGTCATCCCAACCGGCTGGAGCAAGTCTTTCAGTGGGACTCTGGTTCACTTTGTTTTTGTATATGACCATTCTTTTTTAATTCTATTTTCCCCTTAGTTAATCAAATAAATTAAAAATACTTAATAGCACTTGTTTAGGAACTTGAATTTGGATCGTATGCTGCCTCTAGTCTCTGTTTTTAACTTTGCATGGCAAAACTAAAGTAAAAATCACTTATCTTCAGTTTGCACTAGTTTTATTCATATTTGAATTAGCTTGACTGCAATTTGTTAATTTTTATGGAGGGAAAATATACAATTAGTCAACTATTCTATCATCAACGTACGGTAGATGACATTGTCTATATGTTAGTGGCTTCATTTTGGATATCCTCTTGCAACCCTATGGGAAATAAAAGAACTTAAACGTAAGAGAGAATTGGGTTCTATACATCGGAAATGCATAGTTGTTGCATGTTCTGTTATTTACTAATGAGTAACACTCCTTTTGTGGTCAATCTTAACAACTTGGTGTAGTTTTTGCCTGTCCTAAATAATGTATGTTTTTTGAAATTTGAAATGATAGAACTTGCTTACTTTAGAAAATATCACACACAGATATTGTTAGTATCTAGAGCGTGGTATAGGAATTTTATGGTGACATGAAATATTGTCACAGCAGAATCCTTTTCATTTTCTCTTCAATTATTTTTGTTTATTTCCATTAATTTTTTCAATTTACCTTTCTAGGTTTACCCATGATGACAAAGTAACTGTGGTTGGCTATGACCATAAGAAGTATGGAATTATGCTCAACTGTACTGGTTTGCTTGCGGTCAAAGTTGGGAGTGAAGCAAGAATAACTTACTTACCCATGGAGGTTTCAATTTTATGATAAAATTTTTGTTTAGTTTTATGTTTTGTTTAGTTTTATGTTGTTGGAGAGATATTCTATAGTCTTGTTCGTTTGATATCCGTTTTTTCTTCTCTGAACGGCTTTGTAGGATTGTGGAAGGACAAAGGTACTCTAAAAGACTTTATGGAACACAAGTACCTGCGTCGATAAGAGAACTACATAGAAGAGGTAGGACCTTGTTGAAATCTTTGTTTTGGTGGTGGCACACATATATAAATTTGTATGTGTAAATGTGTATATACATGTATGTTATGATTAATCTATATGATTATTTGTTGATATGTGCATTGTCTACAGATGGTTGTGTCAAATGATTATAATCGAACTGAGCTATGTAATGGGGAGTTTGGAATACATGTGGAGTGTGATCTTACATTGTGTGAAGCTCGAATCTTGCTATCTCCAGTGGTAGGTAAACAAGTGCTTGCATTTATTTTGAGATGTAATAGTTTATCTTTGATGCAACTCCGCTGTTGCTGTTGCAGCTTAACTATTATGATGGAACTGGGGGAGATGCAAGGGTGACTCCTTACTTAGGGTAGTGGGGTATGACCAACAAGGTGAAGTACTACCTGTTATTTGATTGTATCTCTAGTAATGTTTTGTTTGCTTGTTATGAAGAACACATGTGACTGTAATTTGTTTTATACGTTATGTGAATTGTATAAACTTGGTTTGAAAGCTGATTTGCTGCATTTCTTGTTGAGTAATTGTGTTTTCTTGTTTCTTGTTATTCATCATCTGTTGATGTAATGCTGAGTTTGCATGACCTGAAACTTAAAATGAACATTATAATTGAGATTTTATGAATGAAATAGTTTTACCTTTTATTTGACTGCTAAGGATTAAAGAGTGTTTGCTTGTAGTTAAAATATGCTAATCACATCTTAGTGAACCAAAAGGATTCAGTATCCATAATACATATATTAATTTGATAACCCTCTTTAATTTTTGATTTTGTGAAAAATGATTTAGAGTGGAAGGGTGGATTTTTGGGCATGTGTGCGATTTTCTATAGATTTGGGAACAGGAAATCTATGCCACTTCTGTGGAAATATAGCGAGCACGTGTGAAATAATAGGAATGATATAACTGATTTTTAAATGTGATATTTGTGTTTATGAGTAGTGAAGCTGCTTTATTGAATTTATCTGTTCGATTAAGATATCTTTTAAGGAATTCACGAAAGATCTTGTAATTCCCATAAGGACAGCAGATTCTGCTGAAATGGAGAATGCTCTTACAGATGTTCATCAGTTTGCAGCAGAAATTGGTAAACGGTTTCAGCTTTTGTTGGTGATATTACTGAAAGCTAATGGATTCTATGGTGAGTAAAAAATCCATTAAGACAATTTTTAAGTAAATTGGTTTACATAAATGTAACACCTCTACCCTGACTTCCTCGTTCGTACGAGGATCGAAGCGAGAGATGTTATCTTTTACGTTTTTCTAATGCATTTATTAAAATTCTTTAACAAAACGTTGAATTTATTTTAACGAAAATCC
The DNA here is from genome assembly GCA_022984855.1 of Dimocarpus longan. Classification (NCBI taxonomy): domain Eukaryota; kingdom Viridiplantae; phylum Streptophyta; class Magnoliopsida; order Sapindales; family Sapindaceae; genus Dimocarpus; species Dimocarpus longan. The sequence continues at coordinate 25,068,335 of CM041017.1, forward strand.
AGCGGAGTTTCCTCTGCTTTTTTAAAAACCAAAATTTTAAAACTTGTAAAAAAAATTTACACTTCTATATCAATCCATTCTCAACTGCCATTTCGGACCTCCCGTCCGTTTCCAAATCACTTTGCTACACAAACATATATAATAAACATTTTCTTAAAATTTCAAACTTAAGGAAAATAATACATTATACCACATAATCGACGACTAATTTACATTAGTTACAAAACTTAATAAACTTTAAGACAGATTAATCTTTACAAAATTTATACTTTATGAAAATTCACACAAACATGATGGTGCCCATAAACTTATACACATGATATAAAACTAGTGGTTACCAAAAATTTTACGTCGGATGTGATTCGGATGAAATTTGTAGGGATTTTTCCTTTGTCTTTAAGCTCGACTCAACAACCTGCGTGTGGGCAAACCAATTTACTTAAAAAATGTCTTAGTGGATTTCTTATTCACCATAGAATCCATCAGTTTTCGGTAATATCATCAACAAAAGCTAAAGCCGTTTACCAATTTCTGCTGCAGATTGATGAATATCAGAGCATTCTCCATTTCAGCAGGATCTGCTCTCCTTATGGGAATTATAAGATCTTTTGTGAATTCCTGGAAATATATCTTAGTCAAACAGATAAATTTAAGAAAGCAACTTCACTGCTCATGAACACGAATATCACATTTAAAAATCAGTCATACCATTCCTATCATCTTACACGTGCTCGTTATATCTCCACAGAAGTGGCGTAGATTTTCTGTTTCCAAATCTGTAGAAAAGCGCACACATGCCCAAAAATCCATTCTTCCACCGTAAATCATTTTTTACAAAATCAAAAAGGGTTATCAAACTAATATATTTATTATAGATGCTGAATCCTTTTGGTTCACCAAGATGTGATTAGCAGATTTGAACTACAAACAAACATTGTTTAATCCTTAACAGTCAAATAAAAGGTAAAACTATTTCATTTATAAAGTCTCAATTATAATTTTCTTTTTAAGTTTAAGGTTAGGCAAACACAACATTATTACATCAACAGATAATGAGTAATAGGAAGCAAGAAAACACAATACTCAACAAGAAATGCAGCAAATCAACTTTGAAACCATACCTGTAGAATTCACAGAATGTATAATCTTCATAATAAGCAAGCAAAACGTTACTAGAGATACAAATAAATAACACGTGCTTGCTATATCTTCACAGACGCGGTGTAGATTTCCTGTTCCAAAATCTGTAGAAAAGCGCACTCATGACCAAAAATCCACTCTTCCACCGTAAATCATTTTCTACAAAATCAAAAATTAAAAAGGGTTATCAAGCTAATATGTTTATTATGGATACTGAATCCTTTTGGTGTAGATGTCACACATCCACAACCTGAAGATGACTTTAGTCACTCAATAGCAGCAGTACGTTTTTGTTAACTTTTGTGGCTCCTTTTTAAATTTTTATTTATTGGGGTGAAGTTCTGGATTTACACATGTAGTGGCTTCTATGGATTGGCCGAAAGCGACAAAGTACAGAGGCACTGTTTCTACACAGAATTTCTGTGTGGAAATTATTCGGGGACTCTACGATAATCCTGTAGGTGCTCAGGGAGCGAGGTTCATGGAGGAATGATCAAGTATGATGTTGCCATGGTTGCATTTTAGTTTGTCATAAATAAGAAGAAACTTATATATCTTTTTGTTTTTCAATAGAGAACTACTTTTGGCATTTTATGTTTCAAATGGTCAATGCAAACCTAGTAGGATTGTTTTCTGTAGGTAAAGTTTCTATTTGGATACCTTATTACTTTCTATTGTTCATCTGATTTCAATCAGGACCTACATAATCAACGTTGGTGATATTGTTTGTTTCATTTGTGTGGCAGAGATGGCGTCGGTGAAAGTCAATTTAGTCAGGTTCTGCAGCAGGAAGTGAAGGCCATTCAAAGGGTAAAGTGGGTTTCGTTTTTAGAATTAAGTAGTCACTATCATCTATGGGTATTAGATGGAAGTCAAGGAATGTTTTGCGGTATTCACATGAACATGTTGTGATGATGATGGTGCGAATTACTATGGTGCATAAGAACATGAACACTATGAAACATATGATAGATCTGATTTTAATTCAATGTTGAGTGGTGAAATGGTTGTTTTATGGTTCTTTATTATATCAAAGGTATGCGTTTTCATACATATTTAGAATGAGTACTTGGCTTTGAAAATTAATATTCATCTGTCTTGTTTGCAACCTGATTATCATTATGAAAATTGGTATTCACATGGACAAGCTATGTTGTTGATGGTGAATTACCATGGTGCATAAGAACATGAACACTATGAAACATATGGTGGAACTGATTTTAATTTAATGTTGAGGGGTGAAATGACTGTTTTGTGGTTCTTTATTATATCAGTTGTATACATGCTATAATGTGTATATATAAATATTTGATGAGTGTATAATGAGCACTTGGCTTTGAAAATTATTATCTGTTTATTTTGTTGGAACTTGATATATCATTATGATAGTTTTATTGCACTCTAATATGATATACTCTTCTTTCCAGGCTTGTTCCTCTTTAGAGGAGGATTATAAGCCATTAATGACGTGTGTTGTGGTAGTGAAAAGGCATCATACTCGCCTGTTCCCTGAAGACCATGGAAATCGACAAATGACTCACTGGAGTGGCAATATTCTACCAGGTTTTGAGTTTTACTTGTGTGATAAATTGTTCTATTTCCATTTGTTGGACACTGTAACGTGTTCGTAGTGAATATTTTCTTTGAATCCTCGTGTTGTATAGATACTGTTGTGGACAGCAAGATTTGCCACCCAACACAATTTGATTTCTAACTCAACAGCCATGTTGGAATACTGGTAAACCTGTTAAACCAATTTCTGCAGTCAAAATGACTGCTTTTATGATATGTTTTTCCTTCTCTCTATATGATTAATGATTTTTATTAACAATTGCTGTGTCTGTTTAGGGACCTAATCGACCAACTTATTACTGTGTGTTAGTGGGATGAGAACAAATTTACTGCAGATGAATTGCAGTTATTAACATATCATTTATGCTATACGTAAGCTATTTTCTATCTCTGAAAATCGGATGTTTATCATAGTAACAGATATTGTAATATTGTATCATACCATTTTCAGGCATGCTAGTTGCACTCGGTTGGTTTCCATAAGTTCGACCCTCTTACTATTATTGTTTTTTCTTAGTATTTGCAATTCACCCTTTTGTGTTTTCTTAATTTAACTATTATATGTGTATTTTGATTACATATACAGTGCCACCTGTATACTTTGCCCACCTGTTAGCCGCCAGGGCTCGGTATTACTTGGAGAGCACTAGGGGGAGAGGTTGGAGGGTGGTCAATGAGCATCTGTTAATTGAAGAAAATGTGAAAAACGTGATGTTCTTTGTTGAAGAGTAAGCAATAGGTTTTTATTTTTTGGGTGCTATTAGAAACATTGACACTCTGTTGATGCCTTTCGGGATAAAACTAGTTGGATAGTTTCTGAAAGAAAATGAACCTTGTAAGTATGCTTTAGCATATTATGTTTCTTTTATGCTTCTGCAAGTTGGCGTAATTTGAGAACAAATTTGAATATTATTGTTGATGCGATTTTTCTTGATTTGCAATGGACATCATTCAGTTATTATAGTTACATTGTTTGATATTTTCGACTGTTTACATAGATTTGTCTTTTTTTCAGGTTTAGATTGTTAGTAAAATTACTTTTATCAAAAGCTGAAAATTTAGAAAGGTAGTGAAATTAGTTTTGTCATAAGCTGAAAATTAAGACTTGTTATATGAATTGCTGTGGTTATTGAACATTAGGATTAGTTATTGCTTGTGAATAAAAGTAGTATAATGGAGTTAAAAGATTTTGAAAACCTACTTGTTTAGACATCACAAGTTAATTCTCAAAACATGTAAAAGCTTTATTTTTTTCCTTAACTATTTGCTTTATTTATTTATTACTATTTTTAATTTAAAATTATTCAACTATCACTTATAGTTGTTTCTAGTTTACATTCACTGTTAAAAGTCAGTTTATTATATTCTCCCAAAATTGAATAGTATAAGAGGGAAAAATGAGCCTAGCACACGATAAAAAATTCTGAGGTCTAATTTTTTTTTTTTTGTACCTGCAATTGTCCCTATTTGTTTCTTCATGTACTAGAGAGCTTCTCTTTTGTTGCTAGTGACTCTGGGGAATCCAATGGCACCAGATGCTCGAAATTGCCCATTTGTTGGAGTAATTCAATTATATCTGAGCAAAAATTACCCTGTTAAACAAATGGGATATAAACGAAGGTACAACTAAAAAGAATCATAATAATGTGAATAATGTAACAAAGATATGACCAAAATGGAATCATGCCAAATTGCCAATATCACCTTGAGCTTCTTGACTAGTGGGTGTAGACGATCCCAAAAGATAACTTTCCTTTGATCAGGAGTAGCAGCAGCAAGCATGTTGCTCAAATTTTTCGAATCTTGTGAGTGTCCATTCAAATTGTTGTGTACTTGCGTAGTCGTTTGTACATGCATATAACATAAATATAATGTTTATCTAAACAGTTACATGAAAAAGGGTACCAATTTTATGTATATATTGTTGAACAAATGAAATGGAATATGAACCTATTGGTGATTTGGATACATATGTGTCCGTAGGAATGGTGTATTTATTGAATAATAATTATTTGTTTGTCCATTCATTCTCATTCTACTGTGTCTAGTAGAATCAACAGCAACCTGTATTTCTAAATATATAGCAAAATTTAGGATCCAATGCAAAACGTAATTAATATTCCAAATTATTAAATATTTTAGCATAATGGTGTTTCCATTCTCGACATTGGTGGCATAGTAGGTTGGAATGTAGATCTCCACCCACAAAAGAGTGGTGCTGCTCCATGATTATGAGAATAGAAATTTGGAAGTGTATACGTTGACACCAATGCCGAGACCTGGTCTGGGTTCGATCGAACAAACCCAGATGAGATCTGAGTTCATCGAACCCAGATCGTCTGGGTTCTTCATTCGAGTCTGGGTTCTTCGAACCCAGATCGTCTGGGTTCGATCGAACCCAGACCAGGTCTAGGTTCATCAAACCTAGACGAGATCTGGGTTCGTCGAAACCAGACCCAGATGAACTAGAAAAGAATAAAAAGAGGAGAAGAAGAAGAAGAAGGCGGTGGAGATGGAGGTCTGTTCTAAGGATGGTGGAGAGCGATGGAGAGCAACAGAGAGAGATGAAAATGGTTTTAATATAAATTTTTTGTCCTTATTTATAGGTATTTTCGTCTTTATATGACAAAACACGGCCAACTGTTACATTTGACCATTAAATTATGGCTATCTTGTTATTAAAACCAAACTTCATCTCTGGATGTTTAATGTCTTACCTTAGGAGGGTTTTGTGCATTTTGCTCTAATCTAAATCCAAATACCAATAAAATTCTCTATTGTTAACATTACCTCTATTTATGCAGCCTAACTTCTCCATTTTTAATAAATTGTATATAAAACCAATCATCTCAAAAATGCATGTACATATTCTAAAGATCCAAAATAAAGGCCATAAAAATTTTCAGCTTTAAATACCTCTATTAAGTTATCAACTTAAACATCCAATCCAAACCAATACTGTATTGACATTAGTTTCAAAACTTAACAGCCCTTGATTTTTGAATTTTCAAAAAATAAGTCACTTGATAAAAATCCTTCAAAATTTAATGGCTTACAAATGACTCATATTGGTTCATAAAAAAATTTAATGACACCAAAATAACATCAATCTCATATCCAAAAAATTCAAGATTCAACCTAGTTCAGTATTGGCCAGATTTATTATTTCACTGAGTTAGAAGTGATCAAAAATTCGTAATTAATTGAATACTTATCATATGACCATGAAATTTTCTAGAACATAACCTAACATTTTAAAAATCATGCATATCAAATTTTATAATTTTATACCTTCATTTACCTAGTCAAACAATTAAACAAATCTGACACATTTACTAGGAAATAGAATTAATTTTCAACAGCCTCTATTTCGTCCAAAAGAAATCTATGAAATTTTAATCTTATTTTGAAATAACTCCAAACATAAACAATAAGATATCATAAACTTCTAATATTAAATAAATATATATATATATATATGAAAGAAAGAGAAGAAAACCTACTTCATTCCCAAACACTTTTATAATAAACATCGATCTTCAATATTGCTATGGTTGAATGTCTAACTTTGTTAATGGAAAAGAAAATTTTTGAATGATACATGAGAGTTTTTAAGGAGAGAAGTGGCTGCTAAGAATACAGAAGAATAATATATATATATATGATATTTTAAACCCTAATAGTAATTAAGGAAAAATATATAAATATATATATATTGGCCCTCTTTTTTTTTTTTTATTAATTATTCTTTCTATTCTTTGCATGAGCATCAAATTTACCCAATTAGCTTTTTGTCCAATTGGTTTAACATTATTATACAACTTAGATTTACACTCAATTTGAGCTCATTCATTAATTCTTATTTGAGATCAAATAATCTATTGAGTCCACTTAAATTCGGGCCTTACAGTAATTAACTAATATCTACTTCATTAAGTGATACTTGTCCTAATAATAAGAAGAGAAAATTATTCATATGTACCAATAAATTTTTATGGTAGAACTCAAACTTTTGTCGCAAGTGGAAAGAGAAATTGGCTAACTATATAAGACCTTATTTGGTACGTAGGACTACATGAGATAGGATTGGATTGGATTGGATGAGATGAGATTGGATATGTACTGTAATATGTATAGTAATGTGTTTGGTCTAGAATCAATTTCACGCCAATAAACTATGAGACAAACAACACACACAGAAACTGTGCTAACGGGCCCTATATGAACCTACCATGCACACCACAATGCAGTAAAGCATTAACTAAATTAGGAAGGCAGTAGAGCTGATTATATGTATTTGCCACTGCTTATTTTTAAGAACAATCTATAAACGGTGCCTATAAAATGAACCCCAATTGCTTATCATTCATCCATAAGAAAGAAAATAGCAAATGGATTAGCACTGGATGCAAAAACACCATTATCATAAAAAATGAAAGCTTAAAAAATAATAAACCCCGCTTATTTGAAAAACTGGAAACTTATGCCCATGTTTCTTCAAGAAACCAAAATATATGTGCATGAGTTTTTCGATTCTTTAAGAAACCAAGAAATCCCTAATCTAACCAAAAATCTCCATTTTCTAACCATAAATCACATTATCAACAATTTCTAACCCTATTTATTCAAAACCAAATCACCAAAACTAAAAGAAAAACACAAAAAAAATCCATGAAAAAATCATGCTCATGTTTCCTTACTTCTTTAAGGAACCGATAAACATGGGCATGAGTTTCTCGGTTGCTGAAAAAACCAAGATATTTTTGATCATTTATCCTGATTTTGTATCGAAATGGTTCAAACAACCTAATCTAACCAAAAATTTCTATTTTCAAACTCTAAATCACATTTTCAACCATTTCTAATCCTATTCATCGAAACACAATCATCAAAACTAAAAAATAACTCAAAAATCACAAAAAATTCCAAGAAAAACTCATGCCCAGGTTTCCCAATTCCTTAGACATGAATTTCTTGGTTCCTTGAAGAAATTTGGAAACATAGGTATAAGTTTCCTGGTCATTTGATGAAACCGGGATAAATGAGGTCATTTATCCCGATTTCGTACCTAAATAGTTTAGACAATCTAATATAACTAAAAATAATCATTTTATGACCCTAAATCACATTATCAACCATTTTTAACCCTATTCATCAAAACCTAATCACCAAAACTAAAAGAAAATCTCAAAAAAAAAAAAATACAAAAAATACAAAAAATCCCAAGCGGAATGTGTACAACGCAAATAAGGGAGAAGGACGACATTTCTAAATGTTGACGGTGATGAACAGCGGTCAATGAATGATTGGCGGGGTTATCGGTTATAAACGGTCAATGATAGTGGTGGGTCCTACCATCTGTGAGAGAAACGATTAAAATTTGGTGAATGGCTATCAACCGAGATAGAAATGTGGTTTATATATGTAAAGGTAGTTTGGTTGTAGCAATTTTTTATTTTCAAATTTTAAATGATAAAGGGCATATGAGTAAATTTGTGATATGTGCAATTTCGTAACCTTGGATATATGATGCAGTTATTTTGTTTGAGGGATAAAAACATAATTTTCTCTGAGAAGGACCAAATAAAATTTTGCTTTCGATGGATGGGTATTTTCAAAAATTCCCACATTGTATATATTCTCATGTTTCAATAACTTATATGCGATATAATAACCGTCAAAGTACTACATGTACCGATCTAGTCATATCACGTTTAAAAAGGTTTCCTCCATAACTTCTCAACGTTGGTTTCTCTTCCTAATACGTTTATAATTGGAATGCATCTCCAAAGAGTGAAAAAATCTTTCATGTTACAGTATAACAGTATTGATAAATAATTTTTTAACAGTATTTAAATAAAAAAAAAAGCAATAAAACTCTGTAATAAAGTCAATTGATTAATTTATTGAAGACCAATTTGTTGCCAATAAGGCCAATGTTACTACATTACGGTAACCGTACGTTTCATATTTATAGAAGTTCATTCAACGTACTGAACGAAAAGACTCATCAACCCTGTTTAATAGAGTAGAATAATATTAAAAAATAAAATAAAATAAAGATGAGACCGATTGGAAAAAAATATAATGAAAAAGTTTCCCTAGAATTAACCCTTATTTAAACCAATAAACCCAAAGCTTTTGGTAGTACTCTCACCTCTTTCCACTATAAAAAACTAATTAAGTTGTGTGTAATTTCTCTCTTGCGAAGCAGTATAGTTCTCCATATTTGATTTTGCAGGTTAGCTTTCTCGTGATCATCATTTCATACTTCTATTCTGTTTATTTTGGTAAGACCTTATTTTTAATTTCTTTTGAAAGCTCAAACCACCTTGACAGCATTTGCCAAAATAACATAAGATCAACAAATCTTTCCCAAAATAAACTTTTGGTTTGACTTGTGTTGCCTCCATGTGTTAAGAGAAGCTCCATCCTTTTAAACTGACACCAAAACCAAGTTATGGGTCTATCTAAATCTGCTTAAATTAGGCACTATCTCAAATAGTTTTTGAAACAATGTAGGAACTATGTCTCTACTTTCACAAAATTGGTCACTACAATTTTTTTAAAAACTGATAATAAGTTAGTAAAAGATCCATTGAGACCTACTGTAGTTAATCATTATTTATATTATTCATATATCTACTCCTATAATCTCAAAACAACCACAACTATATTAAAAAGAAAAATGCATGCAAAATTGTAAAATACATTTGGAATTGAAACATTAGTAAAGTGAATATGTAACTAAAATTTGACATGATCGTATATATAATCTGGCAGTGACTACATTATTTCTAAACAAATATTGAATAAAGAAATAAACTATGCAATTTTATACCTGAATTTTGTCGTCCCATATAGATGATACTGAACTTCAAACACAAAAATTCAATTAACTCTCAACTATTTAAACTAAGGGGTTGTTTGTTTTTTGCACTTAACACTTAATGGTGCTTAATTTGATTAATTAAGAGATTTTTATTTGTTTTTTTAAGTGGTCAAATCACTCAAAATCACCCAAAAACCACTTAAAAAAATAATAACATTTTTTGACTTATCACTTAATACAAAATCACTTAATGATTTATAAATATATTATTCCAAGTTTATCCTTCCTAAAATAATATGTTTCCAAGTTTGTTTTAGTTTTATATTATAAAAATTTCTTTAAATACTTTAATAAATAACATTGAAAAATAAAAACTCTAAACATTTTAATATCAATTTTTTTTTTTTTATAGCTGGATTACTATATTTCTCTAATTAAATTCTGGTAAGAATCTTTATTGATAAAATGTTTATGCAATAACTCAAAGACCAAATTACAAATCAATTTGTTTAAGTATTTGATTATTTTTATTTAATTATATCAGAAAATATATATTACTTTGCAATTTCAATTTTCGTTGTAATAGTAATTTAATTTAAAATCATTTTATTTATTTTTATTTGAATATATAAATTTAATTGACTCTACTATTTTAATTAATCTTATTTTAATTATGAATAAAAATACTATATATATAAGTTACAATTTCAACTTTTGTTATAATAGTAATTCAATTTAAGATTATTTTGTTTATTTTTATTTGAACATATAAACTTAATTGATTCTACTATAATAATTAATCTTATTTTAATTATGAATAAAAATATTGTATATAAGTGTTTTAATATTTGTTAAATAATTTATTACAATTGTTTGTATCATATTAAATAAAATTACACAATAACTAATAGTAAAATGATATAAATGTCAAATTACTAGTAATCAGATAATTTTAACTTTAAAAAACAAACAAAATTATTAGACATTCAGAGGTAAGAAAAGAAAAAACAAACATGTCAATCAGATTTCAGATTTCAGTCACTATTCAGCTTTCAGTCTTCAGCAGCACTGTTCAGTCTTCAGATAAAAAAACAAACGACCCTTAATACTCCCATAACAAAACATTCCTTTCAGATTACAATCTCTAGCAACCTCCCAAAACCCTAATGGCACCAACCTTGGAATAAAAAAGCTGCCTCCAGAGGCGGATTTAGGTCTCTAAGAGGTTCCAGCACCCTACATTCAGCCGGAGCAAGAGCGAATCGTCAAGGAAGCCGCCAGCATGTGCATGCTGTCGCCTATCAATTTGTCGAAGCGTAACGGGCCGGAACATGATCGAGTGGTGGAGGAAATTGCTTGAGCTGCCAAAACTGTAGGGTTATTCCAAGTTATCAACCACGACATGCCTATCGAGTTGCTCGAAAAGCTCAACGACACCGTGCATTCGTTCTTCAAGTAGCTGCCAGAGAAGAAAGCGATTTAGTGGACAAGAGTGAGCCTGAATTGGTGAAGTATGGGACCAGTTTTGTGCCGGAGAAGGAGAAAGCTTCGGAGATTATATTAGCAATATGACTTATAGGAATGATGATGAGGCATTTTAACATTGGCTTATACAATGCAAGTAAGATTTTTTAATATATATATATATATATGTATATATTACTTGTGTTTTAAGAGGATTTTTAGGTTTAAAAATCAACTAAAAATGAAATGTTAATATTCTTTTAAATTTTCAGAATTTATGAATTTTTTAATTTGATTTTCTATTTTAGATATATATTCCTCAATTAGTATGCTCCATTTATAATGTAATATATAATTTTTAAATATGGATAGGTAAGAGGGAAGTCAGCCCATCAATAATAATAAACACAGTGGAACTTTTCTTTTTGTTAGGAATTATTAATTAGTGTTATTAATATTTATAAGTTCATACTGACTTATAAATAATGATGAAAAAGATAGCTAGTGATTTAAGCACGAGATAATATAAATGTTTTTTGATGAGTGTGCATCACAGATTCTCTATTAAGATCACTGGAAAAAGGAAAATAATGATATAGATAAAAGAAGAAAAAGTAAGAATTCTTTACTATCTTTTTTTTTATTAATATTTTAATAATCTAATGATATATCGGTGTTTAAAAAAATAAATGATCAAAATCAATAGATTTTTTTCTTTTCATATATTACTCAAACTTAAATTGTTCTCATAAAAAGTTAATATTATGTCAACATTGATAGAGAATTCTTATCTAAAGAGAAAAAAGAAATGCAAATTGGTTAGCTAGTTTCGTTACCATAATAATTCCTTGCTAATTACAGAGTTCACTTCTACAAGAAAAGAGAAAAGGACTTCAAATGTTTATAATTTTATATCTAGAGACTATCCACTCTCCATCTACTCTCCTTCACTACAATAAAAAAAATCGTGTCACGAACAAGCAACAATTTAATGTCATGTGTCACGAACTCTTAGGGAGTGGAAACTTAAAAGACTGCTAAGATATAGGTTAAAACGAGTTGTGAGTGTTTTATTATTGCTTTTTTTTTTTTTTTTTTGTTTTGTTTTGTTTTGTTTTGTTTTTGTTTTTTGGGGTGACAATACATTCAAACTTGAAAGAATTATGGGAATAGACTGTAAAGTTGAGAGTCCTTAAACCCAAAATTTCAAATTTTTTATTTTTTATAAGAAAAACCAAAGTTTTTTTCTAACTATTTTTAGATTTTGTAAATTTTACTTGTTTTATTTAGGTTACATTGAATATTCATTTTTTTTAAAAAAAAAATTATTATTAGATATTTAAAGGCAAATATAAAAATCAATTACTGATATAAATAATTGTTATATATATAATATTATTTTCTACTAAAAATTTTATTTTAGGATAATAAATTATCACTCATTTTCAATGAACATACAGTATATCGTGTAGAATTTGAAATGCCCAAATTGTTTTACCAGCCCAAATTGTTTTCTCCTGAATTGTTTTACCAGCCCAAATTCAAAATGCACAGACAAAACACACGCTGTAGGAATCTAAATGCCCAAATTGTTTTATCAGCCCAGTACCGGAATCTAACCTCAACATGTCTCCTTTCAATTGGCCCAATTCCAGACACTATCGGTCAAGCACTCAGGGATTTCATTTCTCATTTTCTTTTTATTTAATTGCTCACTTTATTGGTTTTATTTTATTTATTCTTTTAGATTGCATTATTTGAGAAAATGACCTTTGTATAGTTTTTAATTAAATTAATTTTTTGATAATTAAGTTTATTCGGAATCAATGTTTACTTTTATATGTTTGTATCATTTTTAAAATCTAAAACTTGTTTCTAAATTCTATATGAAGAAAGATAATTCATTATTTAAGCATAGTTCCCATATAAATGTAATTTGAAGAGCGTATATTACAATTCCACTTCTAAAAATAGTGAAAAGAGAGAGAATAAATAATAAGGCATCACATGTTTCCTTCATGACAAGAGCAAGTTATTCTTTTCTCATTATTTATTTATTTATAAAGCAGCAAGGAAAAGGACTTTAAATAAATAAATATTTATTTATTTATATCATGCCCCATTGATAAAGCACTGATTGAAAAGAACCTTAATTCACCATACATGGTCAACAATATAGGAGATCTGTCACTTCTCGATCTATTCTATTGAGAGTGAAAGTAACGAGATAGTCTAGTACCTCATTTTGGTGACCAGAGTTGAGTCATCTTCTTCATTACCTAAGCTTCTTCATGGTTTAATTCAATCAGGTTATCTTGGTAAGATATAACAATACAATTTTAACTTCAATAAGTATAGGATCATTGTTTTGTACTCCAACTTCAACACATTTAATTCTATGATTTATCTTTTTTATTTTTTCTACAGCTTCATTCAACATATAAAGTCTTGTATTTTATTCGAAGATATCATGAATCGGCTCTTGCCAATGACGAATCTGGCAATTCTTTGCTCATATACTTGACAACCAACCCTTCAAACTTTTTAAGTGGGAATAATTTTGAATTTTGGAAAGATGACTACAAGTACCCTATAATAAAAGACATATTGTAAGCTGCTATTGAATATCGACAAGAAAAGATAGTTAATATAATAAAAGACATCTCTTTAACACTTACCAAGGATATGTGTTCATGTCGATTGGCATTAGGTAACACCACCTTCCACTTGGCAGGGAAATTGGCCCCTCCAAAAATAAACTATACTGAGTTTCTAGTGCAGCATTTCAAATGCAAAGATAATTGCAGTGGTTTAAGGTATATATCGATATTATGTCCAATTAATCTAAAACAACTCAAGTTTATCATCGATTGAGCTATAGGCGAGTACAATAATATTTGCAGCTATTGAATTGATTTTGTGAACTTTTATCATGAATTGTTTAATCTTGTTACTAACAAGATTGAATATAATTGTGTTAATAACAAATCCTAGAAAATTTAATATTTAACATTTATATAATATGATATCAATTAGAATATCATATTTATTGTTATATGCTGTTACATGTATTTATTTATGTTGTGCAGGAGGTGGAAAAACTTACCTATACCTTGTTTACAAGAAATGGGAAGATAATAATGGTCAAACAGCAAAAGCAATTTTTAGGACAACTACAAAAATTATAATTGATAATTTAATTAAATCTCCCATATGTGTGAATTTATGTTAGGTTGATTATAATAATATATTTTGTTTGCTCTTTAAATATTATATATTTGTTTACTCTTAAATATCTCTAAATAGATTTTTATGAATAAATAATTAAATAAATTTTATACTACATGACATCATTTTAGTGGCTGGATGTATTGAAAATTTTTTTCTTAAAAAGATGTTGATAGTATTTATGAGTGCTGATATATTAATATGATCCATTTTTTTAGAGTTATACACTAAAAAATGTTATAAATAATTTTAAAGAATTAGACTATTTTTAACAACAGTATGAAATTGTCTGATAATCACTTCTAAAAAGTATAGAATTACAAGTCATAAAAAAAAAAAAAATTAATAGCATGATTCCCAAATAAAGTAGTCGATTAATGAGGTACTATTATAAGTAAATGTTATGAGGTGGACACACACATGAAGACAATATAACACTCCAGTGCCATTAGGTCTCATTTCTCCTTTCTGTTGATTTTTTTTTTGAAAATTCTCATTTCTGTATATAAATACACGTCATTGTCTCTCACGCTCTCACAATTTCAACTCAAAATGGGTCTCACTTCTCCTTTTTGATGATATATATATATATATATACATATATTGAAAATTCACATTTCTGTATGTAAATACGTGTCATTGTCTCTCACACTCTTATAATTTCAATTCAAAATGTACAAACGTGGTGGTGCACCCCAGCGCAGTCGGCAAGGCTCCACTCAGCCCTATCCAGCGCCACAGTCGGCGAACTTGAAAAGCCGGGAAGAGGAGACGGAAATCCTTGTTGAGGCTTTTGGCTCCATTTAACCCTCTCCAGCACTTGAGTCGGTGAACTTGAAAAGCGAGGAAAAGGGGTCGGAAATGAGGTTATCAGAAAGACCTGGTGAGGGTACCTTGAGTAAAAAGTATAGGGTTTATGCCAATCACTTTTTGGTTGATGCTGGACACGGTAACATCCATCGCTTAATACTATAGTATAAACCCTGCACTTTTTATCCGAGGTATCCTTACCAAGCCTTTCTGGTAGCCTCATTTCTGTCTCCTTTTCCTCGCTTTTCAAGTTCGTCGACTCAAGTGCTGGAGAGGGCCGAGTGGAGCCAGAAGCGTTGGCAAGGATTTTTGTTTTCTTTTCCCGGCTTTTCAAGTTCGCCAACTGTGGCGCTGGATAGGGCTGAGTGGAGCCTTGCCGACCGCGCTGGGTGCACCACCGCGTTTGTACATTTTGAGTTGAAATTGTGAGAGCGTGAGAGACAATGACACCTATTTATATGCAAAAATGTGAATTTTCATTATATATATATCATCAGAAAGGAGAAGTGAGATCCATTTTGAGTTGAAATTGTGAGAGTGTGAGAGACAATGATGTGTATTTATATGCAGAAATGAGAATTTTCAAAAAAAAAAAAAAAAAAATCAACAGAAAAGAGAAGTGAGACCCAATGGCACTAGGATGTTACATTGTCTTCACGTGTGTGTCTATCTCATAATATTTACTTATAGGAGTATCTCATTAATCGACTACTTTATTTGGGAATGCTATTAAATTTTTTTATTTTTTTTATGACTTGTAATTCTATACTTTTTAGAAGTGATTATCAGATAATTTCATACTGTTGTTAAAAGTAGTCTAATTCTTTAAAATTATTTATAAAATTTTTTAGTGTATAACTCTAAAAAAATGGATCATATTAATATATTAGCACTCATAAATACTATCAACATCTTTCCAGGAAGAAAATTTTCAATACACCCAACCACTAAAATGATGTCATGTAGTATAAAATTTATTTAATTATTTATTCATAAAAATTTACTTAGAGATATTTAAGAGTAAACAAATATATAATATTTAAAGAGCAAACAAAATATATTATTATTTAGATTTTTTTTTTTTTGAAAATATTTAGATATGTTTTATATTTAAAAATAACAATAATAAATTTGACCAGTCACATTTGGATAAACATATTCTTGTCTATGATGGCAGAAATAATCTCTACACAGCAAGACCATTCTCCTTTGACTCAAAGGAATTTGTTGTTACTCTGAAGCAGGATTCCCATGCTAGCACCAGGTAATTTATATTTCTCAAATGTACAAGACAAGTCCCGTTTGTGTTAATTTAAGATTTTTTCGCTATATAATGTTTTGTTGTACTTAGTATTGTTATCTTGAGTTGTTTTTTTATGTAGAGGAGCGTAGATATTTAAGGTTGCAATCAAATTGGTGTCCAAGCTGGATCATTTTGCTTTACAACAGCTCCTAGAGGGGGGGAATTCCAATTTGCCTTTGGAAGTTATAAAAGCTCTTAATGTTAGTATGAGAGCAGCAACATGTAAAAGGTATCTTGAATAAATTAATGTTTCTAGTTGCTGTCTGAGATTGTTTTTCCATACTTAATATTTGATACATTATTTTTCAAAAATATCCAATGGCAATTTTGTGGGCGCTAGTAGTAAGTCAATGAAACTATTAAATAATGTTGTGGATACTTTTGTTTGTAGGTATGTTGATTCTGGGCCGTCATGCTCTCCTCTTCAGGGACCAGAGAAGGAACTTGATAATGGTATCAAATTCCGTCAAGGGCTTTTTCAAAGTATTCGGCCAACCCATATGAGACTCTCATTGAATATTGGTAATCATTCTTTTATTGTTATTAGTATGGTTCGCCTTGTACTTTGGATGCTACATTTTTGTGGTTTTGTAATGTTGTGGCTTAAATAAGTTGAGCATAATGTGCAGATATATCTCCCATTGGTTTCTATGAACCATTGTTGGTTATTGAGATTGTGCAAAAGCATTTTGGCAAGAAAAACTTGTCAAATGCTTTGTCAGATGAAGATTGTGTAAAGGTATTTCTTGCTCTCACTTTATTTGTTGTTAGGGACTTTTAAATTTGTATCATGTCTTCGTGTGATTGGACATATACTTTTGATTTATTTGTGACTGGTCTAAAATTTAGATTTTTTTCATTTATGATATGACAAATGTGGTAATGGTCAATTTGTTTGATATGATATTTGTTCAATTATAAACATTATGCTAGACACATAATCTTGGTGACAATCAGCCACTTTTCAAAAATCTAAAAACAATGTAGTTGAACTTCAATTAAGTTAAGATCATTGAAATAATTGTGATAAGTTTTTGATGATTTTGTGTGAATACTAACTCATTGATGTCTACATATGACTGGGCATACATTTTTTGTATTTTTGATTGGTTTAAAATTATAATCTTTTTTGAGTTATAATATGACAATTAGAATTTTTGTGCTATTTATTAGTCAATTATGTGTTTGTGGTATCTGGTTGAGTCTCGCTTTAGTTTCTATCGTAAGTGATATCTTTTGATACATATTTTGTTTTCTTTCCTATTTTCCTTTGTATCTTTGGGTGGTTGGCTTGGTATTGTTGCAAGTAACTCTATATTTTGATACACATTGTACTTTCTTCATGTCTCTTTGGTTGGTTGGATTGGTGTTTGAGGTATTCATGAATGGAGTAATAGATATGTTAGGGTGGACTGCTTTCATTAAATATGTGTTCTTTTTCAAAATTGATTTGATGTGTTTCTTTTTAACTATTTTTTAAGGTGGACAAGACATTACGTGGCCTTAAGGTGGCACTTAATGTTTTGGAGCATGTTAGAAAGTACAGGATAACTGGAATTACCAGTCAATTGTTGAGGCAGCTGACGTAAATTTGTATATATGTCTCTCACTACAAGGATAAATATATCTAGTTTGCTCTGACAAAGTAACAATAATGGGAAAATCCTAGTATTAGTATTATTTAGGTACTATGTAATTCCAATTTTGTGAATCGATGGGAATATGTAGTGCAGGGAACAAGGTATTAAGAGTGTCTTTTGTTTTGTTTATGAAAGCAGGTTCTCGAACTCCTCATATCGTTTCAGATGAGCAAGTAGTGATTCTTTGGTTTCATTTGTGGAAACAGGTTCTAGTTTGGGTATTGGACGAAAGTAAAGTGCTTTGGGATTACATTAAGATGGCTGTCTTCTGGGTGATATGGAAAGAGAAAAATAGGAGAATATTTGAGGATTTTAGAGGGGAAGGAATCAATGAACTGTGGGAGAAAGTTAGGTTTTGGGGTTCTCTCTATAGTCAACTCTATCAATTTCGAGAACCCCTTTTTATCTCTTATTGTTCATAATTGGTTAGCTGTAATTCAGCAAGTTGGGGAAGTTTTTGCTTTTTGTGCTGGGTCTTTTTGTCATCCCAACAGGCTGGAGCAAGTCTTTCAGTGGAACTCTGGATCACTTTGTTTTTGTATGTGACCATTCTTTCTTAATTCTATTTTCCCATTAGTTAATCAAATAAATTAAAAATTGTGGAAGCAGGTTTTTAAATTCTCTGATTTTAACATCTAAATTAGCATTGGAAAACTGGGCGAACTTGGTTGCAGCCTATTGTTATTAAATACTTAATAGCACTTGTTCAGGAGCTTGAATTTGGATCGTATGCTGCCTCTAGTCTCTGTTTTTTACTTTTCATGGCAACACTAGAGTAAAAATCACTTATCTTCAGATTACACTATTTTTATTCATATTTGAATTAGCTTGACTGCAATTTGTGAATTCTTATGAAGGGAAAATATATTATTAGTCAACAATTCTGTCATCAATGTACGGTAGATGACATAGTCTATATGTTAGTGGCTTCACTTTGAATATCCTCTTGCAACCCTATGGGAAATAAAAGAACTTAAACATGAGAGAGGATTGGGTTCTATACATCAGAAATGCATACTTGTTGCACGTTCTGTTGTTTACTAATGAGTAACACTCCTTTCGTGGTTAACCTTAACAACTTGGTATAGTTTTTGCCGGTCCTAAATAATGTACGAGTTCTGAAATTTGAAATGATAGAACTTGCTTACTTTAGAAAATATCACATGCAAATATTGTTAGTATCTATAGATTGGTATAGGAATTTTATGGTGACATGAAATATTGTCAGAGTAGAATCCTTTTCATTTTCTCTTCAATTATTTTTGTCTATTTCCATTAATTTTTTCAATTTATCTTTCTAGGTTTACTCATGATGACAAAGCAACAACTGTGGTTGGCTATGACCATAAGAAGTATGGAATTATGCTCAACTGTACTGCTTTGCCTGCGCTCAAAGCTGGGAGTGAAGCAAGAATAACTTACTTACCCATGGAGGTTTCAATTTTATGATAAAAATTTTGTTTATTTTATGTTGTTGGAGAGATATTCTGCAGTCTTGTTCGTTTGATATCCGTTTTTCTTCTCTGAACAACTTTGTAGGATTGTGGAAGGACAAAGGTACTCTAAAAGACTTTATGGAACACAAGTACCTGCGTCGATAAGAGCAATGTGCCAACACCCTGCTGACAGGAAAAACAACATAGAGGAGGTAGGACCTTGTTGAAATCTTTGTTTTGGTGGTGGCACACATATATAAATGTGTATGTGTAAATGTATATATATGTATGTTATGATTAATCTATATGATTATTTGTTGATATGTGCATTGTCTACAAATAGTTGTGTCAAATGATTATAATCGAACTGAGCTATGTAATGGGGAGTTTGGAACATATGTGGAGTGTGATCTTACGTTGTGTGAAGCTCGAATCTTGCCATCTCCATTGGTAGGTAAACAAGTGCTTGCATTTATTCTTAGATGTAATATTTTATCTTTGATGCAACTCCACTGTTGCTGTTGCAGCTTAACTATCATGATGGAACTGGGGGAGATGTAAGGGTGACTCCTTACTTGGGGCAGTGGGGTATGATCAACAAGGTAAAGTACTACCTGTTATTTGATTGTATCTCTAGTAATGTTTTGCTTGCTTATTATGAAGAACACAAGTGACTATAATTTGTTTTATACGTTATGTGAATTGTATCAGCATGGTTTGAAAGCTGATTTGCTACATTTCTTGTTGAGTAATTGTGTTTTCTTGCTTCCTGTTACTCATCATCCGTTGATCTAATGCTGTGTTTACTTGACCTGAAACTTAAAATGAAAATTATAATTGAGACTTTATGAATGAAATAGTTTTACCTTTTATTTGACTGCTAAGGATTAAAGAGTGTTTGTTTGTAGTTCAAATATGGTAATCACATCTTAGCAAACCAAAAAGATTAAGTATCCATAGTAAATATATTAGCTTGATAACCCTCTTTAATTTTAGAAAATGATTTACGGTGGCATAGTGGATTGTTAGGCATGTGTGTGCTTTTCTACAAATTTGGGACAGGAAATCTACGCTTTTTCTGTGGAGATATAGTGAGCACGTGTGAGATGATAGAAATGGTATGATTGATTTTTAAATGTGATATTCGTGTTTATAAGTAGTGAAGCTACTTTCTTGAATTTATCTGCTTGACTAAGATATCTTTTCAGGAATTCACGAAAGATCCTGTAATTCCCATAAGAAGAGTAGATCCTATTGAAATGGAGAATGCTCTTATAGTTGTTCATCAGTCTGAAACAGAAATTGGTATACGGCTTCAGCTTTTGTTGGTGATATTACTGAAAGCTGATGGATTCTATGGTGAGTAAGAAATCCATTAAGACATTTTTTAAGTAAATTGGTTTGTTTGATACCAACTTGACGCGACTCAATCCAGATTTTCTTTAGGTTAGTATCTGATAGACAACTATAAGATTCCTAATCCATGCATACTTTATAAATTTTTCTTTATTATTCACCTAACCAACCACATGCAGATCTTGTTTTTGAAAGACCACATGCAGATTAAGTGTTTTGTAAATTATATTAATTAATAAGTAATTACTCAATTTGGCTATATAAATATTCGATCTAAATAATAAAGTTATAAGGAATATGAATATAATTAAGCTAGGCAGCATTGAAAGTTGAAAATTAGTATTTTAATTATTCCGGAACAAATAATCTTTTAGGGTTTTTTTTTTTTTTTTTTTTTTTTTCACAAACAAATTTAAAACTTAAACATCTAGTTGATACTGTGCATATGTATCAACAATTAAAAAAACTTCAATGTACTTATTATATATCTTTGAACCATTTAAAATCATATTATGTTGATAAAAATTAATTATTAATTTTATAAAAGACTCGTGCATTTATATAAAAAAACTTATGGTATAAGCGATTATCATAAATGGTTATGACATACATATCAGGTGCATTGAAGTGTTTCTTATTAACAGTTTTATTTATGAGAACAAATGCAGAACTAGAAATAATATAGAAAAGACACGTTACGTCCCAAAAATATTTATTGTAATTTTGATTTGTAGCCATTTATATATTTTTGAATTTGTGTGTAGAGCATGAAAGAGAGACATACCTGGATGAATTCTGGTGAAAGTGTCCCATATACTCGGTCCCTTCCCATCAATATATGCTGCTCCTTCATACTTAAAAACAGTTCAAAAAGGCCAAAACAAACACTAATTTTCAATCATTAAGTACAAACTAATGATGCTGTTATATATGAAATACATACGGACATGGATAATATTATAAACACCTGGTAAGCGCTGGATCCTACTCCAAACATGAAACCCTCTGGAAAACTATTCCAGTTCAGGTTTTGATCGGAATGAGTCCATGGTAAGTAATTCAGGACTACTACATAGAGGATGATGATCAGTCCTCGTTTGATTCTCACATCCAACTTAAACATTTGCTGCTAATAAGCATTCAGGCATCGATCAAACTCCTCTGTTAAAAATGTAATTAAATCTGAAAGAGGACTTGAATATCAAACATTTACATTGAAATATTTGTCTGAAAGATTAAAACTAATGTTGCTAAGAGATTTGTTTGAACGCATACCTTAATCCTCCAGCTTTCTGATCAGCCTTTGGATGGAATCGGTTAGCTGGATCGATCACGGGTGTTGTAAGAGAGTTTTGTCATCTATCTGGATATATATGTATACATATACACATATTCTGATGATTAACCAAAGCCATTCAAAAGCTACGTTTATAGTTTTGATAATTTTATGGCTAATCACATCTATAACCTCTTTAGAGTAATTGATTTTTTTATTAACAATTCATTTGTTGCTTGTCATAATACTTTATTCATCTGTACTTTGATTATTTAATAAATTCTACTATATATAATTAACTTTTTAAACTTGACAACCGTAAGTATACAGTAATACGTTTAGCCCATCAATTACAAATATCTCTTCTTGTATTACAAAAAATTTAATCTGTATTTATTTATTTACTGTGATAAAAATATTATAATTTATACATATCTCAATTGATAACAATCTGCCACACACTCACATTCTTATTAATTGAATATTAAATAAAAAAAAATTGTGAAAATTTGCCAAGGATCGCTGGTATGTCTGTTAGCCAGTGACTATGTGCGTGCCAAAAATTGAATAAGATAATGTACATGGTGTATTTCACATTTTGATTCTCTTTTGGTGAAAATTTCGATTTTTTATATATGCTTGCACGGGTTATTTTACGTAAAATATTTGCTTATTTTACTTTTTAAAATTGAATCTTATTTCACCAGCTACGTGATATATACATACATATATATATATATGTGTGTGTGTGGTGGCCGTCTATGCCACCAGTAGTTTTCTAACTACTTGTCAAACAATCTATTAATGTATTGGCTCCATTCTGATGAACAAATTAAATAAAATTAAAAGGACCGAGTGTGACAATAAAAAAAAAAGAGATATACATATATATATGTATGTATGTATGTATTGTGTGTGTTTTTCCTTTGCACTTAAATAAAAATAAAAGGATTGCATAACTCAATTGCCAAGAAAGAAAGCTTGATTTAAGTATGTATATCAAGATGTTTATTTATTTATTTATTGTAAGTAAATAATAAAAGGTTCGGTGTAACAATTTCTAAGAAAGAGAGCTTGATTTAAGTACATATATCAAGCTTTTTATGTTCTTTTTTGTAGATAAATAAATTTGAAAAGGCCGGGTGTGGCAATTGTCAAGAAAGAGAGCTTATTATTTAAAGATATTATTATATATCAAGATTTTTATTTAATTTTTAATTAAATAAAATTAAAAAAAAAGTCGGGGATGGCCATTGTCAAGAAAGAGAGTTTGATTTAAATTTATGTATCAAAATGTTTTATTTTTGTAATTTTTGTAATTAAATAAAACTAAGGGGTAATTGTGCCAAATGTCAAGAAAGAGAGCTTGATTTTAGCGTATATATATCAACATTTTTATTTTTAAAATTATATAATTAAAAGGGTATGGTGCGACAATTACCAAGAAAGAGAGCTTGATTAATTAAAAATTTTTAAGTGTATATATATATATAAAGATTTTTATGTACTTTATTTCGATAATTAAATAAAATTAAAAGAACTGGTGTGGCAATTACCAAGAAAGAGAGCTTGATTAAAGTATATGTGCTAAGATTTTTAAAGATTTATCTATATATATATATATATGTATAAGATTTTTATGTTTATTTTGATAATTAAATAAACTTCAAAGGACAGGTGTGGCAATTGCTAAGAAAGAGAGCTTGATTAAAGTATATATATCAAGATTTTTTAGGAGTGTTTTTAGATAATAATAAAGTATCCAATTTAAAGATTTTTATGTTTGTTTTGATGATTAAATAAAATTAAAAGGAGAGGCATGGCAATTGCCAAGAAAGAGAGCTTGATTAAAGTAGTATATCAAGATTTTTAAGTTTATTTATATATATACATATATATATATATATATATATATATATATATAATAACAAAGTATCCAATAACATGAGAAGATTTATTCTTCCACAATACATTTATATCACTGACACTGTAGCCAGGATTTTATACCAAGCTGGACTAAAATAAATTTTTTAAATAAACTCCAAAGATATGAAAATATTTTTAAAGTAAAAAATATAAAAATACTCAATTAAAGGAGATATAATAAGTTTTACCCTTCAAAATTTCATATTATAAATAAATATGTTGATAAAAATAATAGTTAAAAAGACTAAACAAAATATTTAAATAATAAAATTTATCAAATATGAATTATAACTAATGTTATGTAATCAACTATATTTCTTTAAACGTAGACAATTTACATTTTAACAATCATAATTAATAATTACTATTACACTTCAAATTAAAAAGTATATTAGGAGACATACCAAATATATTAAATTAAATTTGAATAGTATATCATGCAATTTGGGATAAAAAAAAAATAGAAAATTTAAGTAAAATTTCACATTTAATACATGAAACATGTAATAGGCTTGGAACAAATATGTAATTTTTTGATAAATAAATATGTATTATTTTATATTATAAGAATTAATAAATGAAATATATAAAAATAATTTATACTAAATATACTATAATTTTTTTTTTTTTTGGGCAGCTCCATCCCTGCCAATAATATATTATGCTAGCACAAGATATTTACTTTTACGGTACGATGAGAAAACTTTCTATATATTACACTAGTAAATACACTGGCGGCATTAAAATCTGATGTGAAAAAGAAATGTAATAATAATTATATAAACTGTAAGTACTTGTGCATCAGCAGTTTTATGTTAATAAGAAGATGTCTTATTGGACTTTTAAAGTTGTGGTGATAGTACGTATAAACATTCATGTGGATATGGGCCAATTTGTCCTACATTTCTGTCTGTTCACATCTTTCTGTGCACATGGACCGATTGATGCTGATGGACATTGGGCGTCCTTAGAATTTTCCTTGGAAGCACAAGCGTCGTAGATGTAACAGTTATTAAGTATCAGTATCTGTACAAAGTATCCATCAGGGCAGTCCTGCACTTCCCGACCATTCACCAAACTGATCGTGCACGGATTACAGCTAATTTTAGGTGAGCAGCTTTTTATTAAATTAATTATAAATAATGTTTGCCGTCCCTAAAATTTTTACCTAAATTCATATTTAAATAATATTATATATACTTTATCAACATTATATTAATTAAAATAATATTAAAATTTTTAAATAATTTTTTTAAATTCATACATAAATATTATGATATATAAGCTATCAATATATCATAAATCATGAAATGATATAATAATTAATAAGATAATAATAATTTACATGTCATGTTATTTGGATGTATATTTAGACACAAAATTTAAGAAGTTTAGTATTATTATTATATCATCTCATAATTTATAAGATGTTAATAACTTATATATCATAAATATAGATTTGGATAATAAAATTTGGGACGTATAAATATAATTATAAAAAGAAATTGATTTGCACTCATTTTGTTTGGAAAATCAAGTTGACAACTTTTTTTCCCCTTCAGCATACAATCAATTCAAATTACATGGACTAATTTTGTTTGGAAAATCAAGTTAACAACTTTTTTTTTTCTTTTCTACTTCCATGTACAATCAATTCTTCCCCACTCTCCTTCCCACCGCCCCCCCCGGCCCCCCTTTTTTTTTCTCAAAAGAAACAATCAATTCAAATTATTGCTTTAACTAAAAAATCTGATGGATATATTTCAGAAAATATATATATATATATATATATATATATATATATATCTAATGGATATGGTTCTTTATTGCGAAATTATGCTACCTATATTATTTCAAAAATTACCTTCACAATGAAGATCAAATAATTTCACGCACATGCAGCAGGTTCGCTAGGTAGCATCACAGAATTACAGCTCATTACTATTATCCATGTCCATATCTTCATACATTTTTTTAATAATTCTTGAAAACCTTGTATCATCTACATTTATAAATACACATTAGAAGACTATAGAGATAATATATAACTACGAAAAAAGTTCTTTCTCTAAATAGCACTTCAAAAATTCATTTTTCCATCAACTGCTAATCCTTTTGTTCTTCCAAAGTTTATGATGGTTATCATAAAAAAATCAATGGCAGTTTCTTGTCTAGGCTTTATCATTCTTTGCATGGCAATGCTATTGGTTTATGCTTCCAACCAAACCAACAACTCTGCATCCTTAACGTTCGATGAAGCGTTTTCTAGAGTTTTTGGATATCAAAACGTGGTGTTCCTTGATGAACAAAGCACTGATGTCCAAATCACTCTTGATGAACACACAGGTAGTGGCTTCAAAACACAAGAACCTTATTTCTATTCTCTTTTTAGTGCTTCCATCAAACTCCCTGCAAACAATTACACGGGGGGTGTTATCGTTACGTTTTACACATCAGACAGTGAAAAGTTCGAAGGTTTTCACGATGAACTCGATTTTGAGTTCCTGGGGCATGCTAAGGATGGTACTTGGGTGCTACAAACTAATATGTATGGCAATGGAAGCATTTATAGGGGGCATGAGGAGAGGTACAATCTCAGTTTGTTCGATCCAACTGATGATTTCCATCGCTATAGCATAATTTGACACGAAATTGGACCGTATTTTACATGGATGATTTAGCCATTAGAGTGGTTAAAAGGGTTGATGCCATGGGAGGAGATTATCCTTCTAAACCTATGAATTTGTATGCAACAATTTGGGATGGGTCCAATTGGGCAACAGAAGGTGGCAAATACAAGGTTAATTACATTTATGTCCCTTTTCTGCTCAGTATTCTGATTTTGTCTTCGATGGATGCTTCATGGATCCGATTCAACAGCAACCAAATTGTAACACTGTTACAAGTTTTGTCACAAATTTTAATGGTTTGATGCTTGAGCAAATTCAAAAAATGAGGGACTTCAGGACCAAGTATATGACCTATTCTTATTGTCATAGCCGGAGTAGATATCCAACTACGTTGCCAGAGTGCACAACGGACCCCTAAGTAGTTAGGCATCGCCAAATAGAGTCAACTCATCCAATAATTTATTTTCATTGTTTGAATTATATTATTGATTATTTAATTTATTTGGATTGTTTGAATTATATTATTGATTATTCTATTGTTTAGAAATAAGTCTAGTGAGTCGTGTTGCTGTCTCTTTGAGATTGTAAAACTTCACTGCTTCGTTTGTTGTTTGATTTGTCTTCATGGAAACGTGAATTTAAAGATTTTCTGATATATTTCTTTTGTTCACAAGTCAATGATATTGTTGGACCACTTAGTATATGTTCAATCGAGGCCCTTAGTGGGCTTGACCATTTAGGGTCTAATACCCATTAGAAAAGTTTGAGCCCAGGTCGAGTGACATTAATGGGATATTTGTAGTGGGCCTCATCAGTTATTCAACCGACTAATATTAGTTTTTGTGAGGATATATTGTACCTTTATAATCGATCTTTCATTCTTTCGGGAGAATAGTTTTGCTTTAATTGATCAATCTGTATTCCATATGCTTACGATCGACAAATGTTTGTCGGTATATCCTTAAAATAAAATCAATGGGCCTAATTGAAATTCTACAAAATCCACTTGATTGACAAAGATAAGTGATGCTAATACAGCCAGAGAGGGAGTTGTATAGAAAGAATTGCTTTATATAAAATGAGGACCAAAGAGAAAAATCCTAATTACAATAAAGGTCATTGAGAAGATAACAAAGAAGGCTGAATGGTTGTATTTTCCTTTTGGAGGAAACTTTTGAACCATAAAGCAGATCTTTTGAGGTATCTGTTCAGCTTGTCTTTGTAATCTACAAAAGTGATTCCAAACCGATAACTATAACCAGAATCCCACTCAAAGTTATCAAGAAAAGACCATATATAATATCCTCTCACGTCTACTCCCTCCCTGCATAATAAATCACATGAATAATTAATTGTCAGATACATAAAAAAGAATAGTAGTCATTCAGTCATGAATGGAAACAAAATGTGGGAACCAGTATGGATCTATATCCTTGGTTATCTATAGCTAAGGCTTTTCTCCACTAAATATATGCATATGATATTAGAGTAATTAAACGTAATTCCAAATCTCATTAATTTAATTATTTAAATGAAATTAGATCTCAAAATATTTTGCATGATGGTAAAATGGAGAGAATACAAGCTGAAACAACTAGCACGCATAAAATACTCACTTGATAGCCTTTAAAAGATATGATAAATGGAGGCTATGGTATTTAATGCGTAAGCCATCATTAACGCCCTTATTGATTGGCCATGAGCTACTATTTACATCTCCCATTCCTGAAAACAAGTAAACAACAACCATTTAATTTATAACATGAAAAATAATGCTAATTAAATTATTGTCCACCGTAGTTTAATGGTAAAAGTTATTTATTTAGTTTAAGATCGCTGCATCATAGATGATATTTAAATACAATGCTAAATTAAAATATTCGATCTTGAATAAGAAGAAAGACTGTTTAATAATTACCATTCTCAGTGATGTAAATGGGAGGGGAGTTGT
Source organism: Dimocarpus longan (assembly GCA_022984855.1). Taxonomy (NCBI): domain Eukaryota; kingdom Viridiplantae; phylum Streptophyta; class Magnoliopsida; order Sapindales; family Sapindaceae; genus Dimocarpus; species Dimocarpus longan. The sequence continues at coordinate 25,096,899 of CM041017.1, forward strand.
ATTTTCTCTTTATATAGAGTAACATTTCTTGAATTCCCTTTGGATATATATAAAGCCAGCTAGAGCCCGTCTGCAAAACCATATCATATCAAGAAATTTCTTCAGTAAAATTACCATGCACAATTGTTTTTTTTTGGGCCATTTTTAATGTAGAAGAGCAAGTTTTATAATCATACCGGTTCACCAATTGGAATTCCATTTTTCTCCGCTGTGACACAAATCAGAAATATTACTATATAAACTGACAAACTAACCTTTTAATCTATGTTTTTTTTTTTGTTTTTTTCGCGAATACTTACAAGTGAGATTGACATGGTTGTCTGTTGAATAACTTAGGTTGACGGTGCTATAGGATTTTAAATCGTCTGCATAATATGATGTATAATAATTTATGCCAAGGAAATCTATGGAGCCTTTTACCATCTCGGACTCCGATTTTGTGAATTTGGGCAGTCGATCACCCACCATCGTTCTCATGATTTTCGGATAGTTTCCGTATGTGATTGGATGAAAAATCCTGCATTCATTTAATTATTAGTTTCGTCGTTGTTGTCATCATGGGCTTATAACGTAATTGAATGATTTAAAGAACATAAATAATTTTAAATTAAGAATAAACAACTAGAAAAAATTGTGTGAATTCTCTAGTATAACTACATAGCAGCAGAAGCTCATCATTGATTTTAATTTTAGTACTTATTTACCATCCGAATGTGAAATCAAGAGCTCTATAGGCAGCCTTCTTGCTAGCAACCGTGTCATATTTGGGCACCGTCCACAACGAGTATATTGAAATCCCAATGTGACCCTTCTGAGTTGCCTGTACAAACTCAAATTGGTGTTAATCATATCCTTAATTTCTAACATTATTATTCTAACATTCACTATCATTATAAAATAAATCATTATTATTTAATTTAGATGTTCACATTCTATCAGAATTCAAAATACAATAATTGATTATATAAAGGATCTTTGATGGTTTGTGTAAATTATTTATCGACGATCGGATGAAACATGCAATCAAGATAACGAGAGTTTGTTTCACAATCACTCACAAGTTTAAACTATATTTGGATATAAAAAAGGGAGACCTGCACTCAAATTTTTTGTCAGAATAAATTATGCCAGTATCATATACAAACCTGATATTTTTCCCTGTACAATTTTACGGCATTTGCATGGCAAAGAATGAGGTGATGGGCTGCAATATACGGTTCTGTCGCAGAGTTCCCTTCGGGGCAATTTCCAATGTAGTTCGAACATCGACCAGGGGCCTCAGTGCCGGTTGAATACCCAGTTGAACTAAATAAATTTGGCTCGTTCACGGTCACCCAATGTTTTACTCTATCACCAAATTGTTTGAAGCAGAAATCCACATATTCAACGTAATCATTCCTATTTTTATAATTTAAATTGATTAGTTGCCAGCTTATAATTAGGAGTAATAATCTCATGTAAGTGAAAGAAAAATGGAATACTCATGAGAAGCACTTGCATACAATTCTTTATTTATATAAAACTAAATGAAAATTTGCGTTTGTGTGGGGATGGTCTGTAATGTGGGATGAGTTGTTTGGTCAAAGAAAAAACATAATAAAGATGCATGTTTCGATACTAAACTACTATATATGAATTGCCAATCATATGTGTCCAACGTTTACGCGTAAATCGTAATTCAGATCGCATGTCAAACTTACACAACATTAGGGCTTAGGAATCCACCATACTCATCTTCAAGGGTTTGTGGAAGATCCCAATGGAATAAAGTCACAAAGGGCTCTATACCTGCTCAAAGCAAATATACAATATTAAGCTATACATAGTTAGATTAAGTATAGCGGACACGTGGAAGTAAATTAGAAGGTGGGATGAATGATGGATTGGAAGTTGACCGTTTGATATGAGCTGGTTGATGAGATAATTGTAGAAATCAACACCTGCTTGGTTTACTCCCCCACTAATTTTTCCCTCTACATGGAAATTAAAATTAAATTTCAGTTAAAGCAAGAGTAAATATTATTTGATAATTATATGGAGAATTATATGAGAAAAGTAGGTTCAAGTAATGATGATGATCTATCTTACGAGGGAAAATTCTGGACCATGATATGGAGAATCTGAAGGAGTCCAAACCAACTTCCTTCATCAAATCAATGTCCTTCTACGTAATTCAATAAAATTGAACTATTGAATAAAATAAAATTAAATCACCAAATCAAGATAGAAGGTACATATATAAATAGATAGGTCATACATATATATGTACCTCATAACGGTGATAAAAGTTGTCGGCCATATTCCCGTTACTGCGGTCCAAAATTTTCTCTGCAGTGGCACAATAAATTGACTACTTAAGTTGTTTTGTTGGATGGAAATGAAATGTAGTTAATTTCTTTAGCTTTTGTTTTTTTTTTTCATATTAGAAGATAATTAACATGGTATTGGATAATTCAGCTTCAAGATCCTTCTTTACATAAAATTTTAATGTAAATATACACAGAACAAATCAATTGACCTTATTATTTATCTGAAAAAGGAATTGAATTCTACATCTTAATCCTAACTACTCGGTTTATCAAACAAAGCAAATTTTTAAACAAGTCACAAGTTTAACAACTCCAGAGCTTTTGCGTATAGGATAAGAAACCTTATAATAAGACAGTAATGAAATGAATGGATTAGTTGAATTGTATTTAAAGTATATATGTGAGTCCAAAGCTCATGACTTTTATTAGTTTATACATATGTCAAGGTCTACACCAACTAGAAGTTCCTACTTATTCCTACCCCTCCACAAAATTTTTAAAAATAATTTCATCTATGCACTGCATCACCTAATAATTATATTACAGTACCAACGATATGCAATGACACTTAATGGTGACGTTTAACCTATGCATCATTGAAATTTGAAACAGTTCTTTTAACTATAATTTCTTGGTTTTCCAAAGACTATCGTCGGATTTTTAATAGAATTGGTTGTGTAATATTTTGTGACTAAATTCTTAGAGAGAAAGAGAAATATATAGTTATTAATATGTAGACCTGGTTGATTTTTGGTGAAAGTGTCCCATATGCTTGGTTTCCTGCCATCTATATGTGCTGCTCCTTCATACTGAAAATTAATTATAAGAAAAAGAAATTAAACAAAACAGAAACATGTCGTTTAATTATTTTAAAATATTGTATATCGTATAATCGCTGGTGGAACCAGGATTTTAGCTTTAGAGTGGTCAAAACAAAAATAAATATTTAAATTAATGCAAGACAATTACTTATATTAAAACAGTAAATCATTGAAAAACAAAATATGATACCATTTAATCTTATTACAAAAGATGGGACTCATTAGTCTTTTAACTCATAAAAATCATTTATAACATTGAAACTACACTTAGTTTTTCTACGATAGATTTTTTTTCAAATGATCGAAAAGTTTATAAAAAAGTCATATTTCACTCAAGTTTAGACTAACAAAATAACAAGTATAAATCACATAAATTTTTGAAAAATATATAAAATATTTATTAATTTACAAGCTCAAACATGACAAATTTAGATTCAATAATCATGAGTATTCAAAATACAGAGTAAAAATTGTTGCAATTATATAAACAACATTGCATAATATATCAATAATGGGAGACTAAATTTTCCTATTTAGGATGAGGAATAATGGTACTATTTAAATATCATCAAATAATGAGAGGGAAATATTTTATGTTTTCAGAGAAAATCTAATTTGACTTTTATATATTTATATATATATAGCTTTAATTATAATAATAACAATAATTAATTGGATGAATTAATTGAATCTGAATTTTACAAATTTTTTATTTGAAAACGTATAAATAAAATATTAAAAAACTCACTTAGCTGGGTTTGGGGTACTCCCACAGACCCACCACTTATTATTTGATCACATATAAAAATGAATTATAATAGTTTACCTGGTAAGCACTTGATCCTGCTCCAAAGATAAAACCGGCTGGAAAGCTACTCCGATTGAGACGATCAGTAGTAAAAGAATGACATGGTTCAATGCGAGACAGTAGTAAGCATATCGAGACCATTAAGTGGTATAGGACATGACGACTTTGAACTTCAACTCTCATTTTTCCAACTTGCCTGCCGATCATCAAGCGACCAAATTAAACTCCCTGTAATTACACTTACAGAAATATAACATATATAACAATATATAATAACATCTTCTTTGCTCATCTTCATCATACTAAACAGATGATCGAGACAGCGTCATTGTGGTGAGTTGCAGCTTTTAACAAATGAGGAATAATTACTTTTTATATTGTGTACATGTATTCACAATAGAGAAAATTAAAGTGCATACCTTGGCTTAATCACTTAAATATCAGGCCTTCAAAAAACGTTTATGATCAAAGCAATATAAAACCACAGAAAAACAAAGAACAAAGAAGATGGGATATCCATTCATGTTGGAGACGTACAGCTATATATAAAGACTAAAGAGAAATATGTTTTTGCTGTGTGTTTGTCCCTACATAAATTAAAAAGTGGTCTCAACAACTTTGTGCAATCCGGTTAAGCAGTCGTCGTTAAAGACTTTTCAACAATTATTATCATATTTCGTGCATATCCGTCCAACACCTCTCACCTAACTCCTGTCCATAAAAATAATGCTTAATGACCATATATACTAGGCATGTGAAAAACAATTGAAATGGTTAGTGTTTGAACAAAAAAACGACCTAAAAAATCTGTATTATATATTCCTCATCGGTTTCGCAACCCACACAAAAAAAACAAAATTCAATGCATTGCTTCCACGTAGATGCGAGGCTCCCCCAGTCCATATCATACGACTCATGTCCTTTTATCAAAGTTTTCTCTTCGTTTTTCTGTTTTTTAAAAGGCAAGTCCAATTTAAAAAAAAAAATTGCCAAGTCCAATTTGCTACATCAATTAAGGTCAAATATTTGTTACGAGTTTGTTTATTATTTCTTTAATATTTTATATGGTCAAATCAATCTATCAAGCTTAAGAAGATGGATTGGGTTGACCACATAGGCTTGTGTAGTTTTCCTTTATATTCGTAACAGAGGTTCGTACGAATATAGATTTTTTATTATTATTATTTTTTTTAATATTTTGATAACCTAACGACACATCAATACTTAAAAAAATGAATGATTAAGATTGATGAATTTTTTTTCTCTCATACATTATTCAAACTTAAATTATTCTCATAAAAAGATTAGTACCATGTCAATATTGATAAAAAATCCTTATCCTCATCATACATATTTATCAAAGTTTTCTCTATATTATACGTATTGATAGCCCGTAGTGCTATAAGAACAGATTTTAGATCGTATATAATATTTGATCTTAATCAATTTTAACATACCTTCAATCTTGTTACGTGAATAAAATTTTGAGCTTCACGTGGTTTTAATTTAGGTGCTAAAAAATCTGTGTACTGGTGGAAGTAGAATTCTAATTATCCAGCAATTATACAAAAAGAAAATGATATAGTTAAATGATAGTTGTAATAGATATATATAAGTAATACTTGGGTTCTTCTTATAGTACTCACCAGTTCCTTGTTCCCCAATTTTTTTTTTTTTTTTTTTTTTTTTTTTTAAATTTTATTCTTGAAGTAGACTATTTCTTGGAAACGGAAACCAAATACATATATTTTCATAAATGGTTAAATAAATTTAATGAATGAATGAATAAAAAAATAGAAAGTACACCAAAAATTTGGTACAACTAGAACGCTATTTGTTTTTTAATTCAAGTTTTTGTTCTCGTGTTGTTTTGAAACATGAATTGGTTAGGTGAAGTGAAGATCCGACGTGCAAGCTAGGTGTTTGATTTACACCCGCGACAGCATTATTTTTTATCAGCATTCCGTTGGATAATAATTTTGGTGTGTGGCAATTACGTGGATCTTTTACTAGACTACAAGATTTTAATTTGGAGAAATTAAAAAACGCATGCTTGAATTAAAAAACAGAGAGCCAAACAACCACCATTTGAGCCCCCATATATAAGTAAAGTAGTAAGTACTCCCTATTTTTTGGCCTCTCTCGCTCTCTCCCTCCAGTTGCAAAATGTTGGGTTCATGTGAAATTTTTCTTCAATCAAATGCTTTATGGGGTTTGTTTGTAATAGAGAAAAGAAGATAAGAGTCTCTCAACAACTTTTAGATAGTATTTGGCATATGGGATTTAGAGTGGGTTTGAGATTCAAAAATCCTAAACTACTTGAATATCATATTTGAAAGCTAATTAGAGTACGATCGGATTGAGATTCAAGAATCTCAAAATCTTCCCATTTCCCATTTTTTTGGAATTGCACAATCCCACTCAAAACCATGTTTTTGGATGAGACGAGATTTCTCATTTCCCATCTCTCATCTTCTTTGTCTTCTCTTATCTTTCTCTTACATTTTTATTTTTCTCCTGGAATCTCTCTACCCTCTTTTCTTCTGACCAAGGGGTTTTGGTTTTGGGTCTAGGTGATGACCCAAAATCGGACGGTTCTGGGTCGTTGACGAACCCAGAACTAGATTCGTCAGGTCGTCTAGTTCTGGGTCATCGACTAATCCAGAACAGTCTGATTTTGGGTTCGACAATTCTACGTTCATCGCACCCAGTTCGACGACCCAGAATCTGGGTCATCGAACCCAGAATCGTCTGGTTCTGGGTTTGAATAGAACCCTGTTTTTTTTTTTTCTTAATAATAAGTTAATGTTATGATGTTTTGATGATGTTGTTGTAAGAGATGATGTTAATGAATCGGATGGATGATATTGCTAAACTTTGGGCTGATGATGTTGAATTGTGGGAGATATGATATTGATAAATTATGGTTTTTGATGATGAATTGTGGGGATGATATTTGTTTTTTTTGTTTTTTTTATTTTTATTTTTTATAAACTTAATTTTATATAATAAAAAAATTAAATAAATTTGATTCAAATCCAATCCCAATCTATATCAAACAAACATGATATGGTATTATTTTTAATCAAATCCCAAATTCTATCAAGTATAAGATAGTGATTTTTTATTTCAATCAATTTCATTCTAATTCTGCGCCAAACGGAGCCTTAATTCTATATTGTAATTTTGTCATCTGATTCTTTGGTAATTTAAAATTTTGTCAACAAAACAGTGATGACTTGAATATTTTCTTTTCTAAAAGGTGATGATGTGATCGGGCACGTCATCATCAGAAGGAGCCGACTCAGTTTAAGTTTAAGACGGTTTTCATCTGAGTAGTCATCATTTTGCATTAAAAAATGGTTCAGAGGTAGCAAAAATCAAAGTCATTATAAGTGAAGTCGGCTTGAGCTGTTCTTGTTTGCATGATTGCAGAGTAATTGTAGTCTTACAGCGTCTTTTGGGTTTGAGTGTATCTGTTTGCTTATCATTCCACCGTTTCTTGTCAATAGGGGAAAGCTTTTTTCTTATAAAAAGATATTGAAATAATTCGAATTTTAATTATTATTTATTGTCAGATAATAAATATTTTTCATTCTCAATCCATATTAGATGGTAATATTGAGATACAGTTATCACAATCCAGATAAAGCTTGGGTTATTTTCTTAGACCATGGGAATAGGTTAGTCTCAATATTGATAATAGAGTATTTATTTTGTTTACTTTGCTAATTATAATAATGTATTAAACAAAATTTTATAATAATTGTTAAAAACCTTTAATCTTTTGGTCGGAAATCAGCCTAAGCCTGAACACCACGGACACCGTTATTATTGGGATTTGGGCAGTTGAATGGTCGTTGTAATAGCGATGAATTTATTGTGCGGCTATAATTTTTTTTTTTTTTTTTTTTTAATTTTTTGCTTTTTCATTTTTTATTACATATTATTGTGTGACTTGTGTCTTTTCTCTGTAACCTTTTCCAAAATGGTCGAACACGACACTTATTTTTAGTGATAGTATCTAGAATTAATGATTTTGATTTAGATTTACATATATGAAAATGATTAAAAAAAGACAGCAAGTATATGGCCTGACGAATCAGTACAAAATATACTTGGTCTTGGACTAATAAGTGCAAAACCATATATAATAACCAAAATTTTAATTAATTCTCATCATCTTCACAAGTTAATATAATATTTTTTAATCATTTAATATATTTCAAAACTTTCTCAATAGCTGAATAGTATATTTTTCTTCAGTTATCATTATCTTCAATTTTGGCAAATTGTTATTGGGAATCTGGATTGAGATATAAGCGTGATTCATTTTATATATGCATGTGTAGTTCCAAGTAAACTCACTTGATAGCTTTTAACTTTATACGATAGATGGAGACTGCAGTATTGTTAAGGGTTTTGCAGTCAGCCCATTTTCATTTCATATTAGCCCAGCCCCATCTCACTTTGGAAGGCAATTTATAATATTACTTCGATAATATCTAACAATAAAGCAAGAATTTTGGTGTTTTAAATTAACACCATTAAATCCCTCGAAAAAAAATAATTAACACCTCTACTACTGCTTAATATGGTTAAGTGATAGATACCACTCTCAAATCACCCCAACCACGAGTGGTATCTTAAAAGAAAAAAGTAACTTCTCTATTGTACATTACTTTATGAGGCTCTATCATAAATTATAGAAAGTTTATTTGCTCTTAATTTGTGAGGGGATTTTCGAAAAGTTTTTAGGTGCAAAGAGGTTTACCTTTAATTATGCAATTAACTTTGAAATAATTAGAAGTAGATAAGTTTTTGAGCCCAAGTATGAGCTTAAATACATTGATATAAATGAAATTGAGAATTAAAAAAAAAAAAAAAAAACCATGAATAACGAATAAGGTCATTGAGAACACAATAAAAAAGTCTCAATGGTTGTATTTTCTTTTTGGAGGAAATTTTTTAGCTATGAAGGAAAATTTTTTAGGTATCTCCTCAACCCATCTTTATAATCCACATAAGTGATGTCAAACCGGTAAGTATAACCAGAATCTCATTTGAAATTATCTGGAAACGTCCATACATAATACCCTCTCACATTCACTCCATCCCTGTCTCAAGACCTGCATATAAGTATGGAAACATGAAATTATGATCAATTTAGTATTGTTTTAATTTTTAAAATAATCATTGTTAATTGATGTAATAATATTTTGTTAAATTTATTATTGTTAGAATTATTATACTAGTCAAAAGTTGCATACATATGTTTAATAAATTTTTATATTAATTACTATGAATTTATATAATGTATAAAATAAATATAAAAATAAAATATTTTAATTTTTATTTAGTATAAATATATTTCTATATAATCAAAATTGATATATAAATATCTTTATGTTATAATTAATGAGGATGATTTAGTGATTAAATGATTCATTAAATTCCATAACAAATTATTTCAAAGGAAAAAAGAAATTAAAAAAAAAAAAAAGATTTTAGAATGTATGGGCCAAAGTACTCACTCAGGCTTTTAAGAGATAAGATAGATGTGAGCTGAGAAATGTAATCCGCAAGCTGTCATTAAGAGCCTTACTGTTCGGCCATGAGCCACTATTCACGTCACCCATTCCTGAAAACAGAATTGAAATAGATAATATAAATTTTATATATACTTTTTCACTTATGAAAATTAATTATTAATTAATCCTCTTATATATAATTATAATATACTAGAAGAAGTAACGTCTTGTTACCATTTTCAGTGATGCAAATGGAAGGAAGGTTGTATTTTTTCATTGTATAAAGCAAGAGTTTTCGAATTCCTTTAGGGTAAATGTAAAGCCAGCTCGAGTTGGTCTGCAAATACATACATATAAAATACACAACACAATTATATTTTCATAGTTTACAATTTACATATAATTTGGATTTATATCCCGCCTTTTAATATATGATGTTTCTGTGTGTGAGAGATAGAAGGAGAGGAGCATATCATACCGATTCTCCAATCAGAATCCCATTTTTCTCATATGTATATGACAACAAAATTAAGTTAATATGAAGTGTTATAATTATGAAATCATATGGTAATTAAAATAAGATATATACGAACTTACATAGTATGTATTGTATATAAGTAGGGTCATATCATATATAATCAATTTTAACTTACGTACGTACAAGTGAGATTAGCATTGTTGTCTGTTGTATAACTTAAGTTTTTAGTGCTGCTAGAAGATGTTGAGTTGTCTGCATAACTTGCCGTGTAGTAAACTAGTAATTCAAGCCAAGGAAATCCATGGAGCCTTTCACAATCTCATGAGACTCTGATTCTGTGAATTTGGGCAGTCGGTCACCCACTAACATTTGCATGCTTTTGGGGTAATTCCTATATTTTATTGGATCCAAGATCCTGCAACATTTGTTCAGGACTGTACTAAGAATCCATATCTTGAAATTTTAAATTTCATCCCTTTACAGGCTTCAGCTACTTTAATATATATATATATATATATGTATGTATGTATGTATGTTTGTATATTACAACAAAATTATATCATGATCGGGTGCATACATATATAGAATGTGTACACATATGTATTAAATATTTAGGGGAATTAATGAAACTTCTTGTATTTTAATAAAACTCACCATCCAATAGTAAAATCAAGAGCTCTGGATGCGGCCTCTTTGCTTGCAGCGGTTTGATATTTAGGCACCATCCAAGTCGTGTGGATCGAGATTCCAATCAAGCCATTTTGAGAGGCCTACACAAAAATTTAGTTAATAATTATGATAATTTTTTTGAAAGTCATGCTACGTACTAGATAAATTCTAAAAAGGATCTTTATTGTGATCATATAAACATGTATGCTGATGAGATTACTAACCTGCTACTTCTTCCGATAAAATTTTACAGCAGTTGCATGGGAAAGAATAAGATGATGAGCAGCGATATACGGTTCAGAGGCAGAGTTTCCGCCTGAACAATTTCCAACGTATTTGGAACATCGACCGAGCGCCAACATACCGGTTGCATAACCAAATTCACTGAACATATTTGGCCCATTCAAAGTGATCCAATATTTTACTCTATCGCCAAAATTTTCGAAGCGAAAATCCGCGTACTCACCAAAATCTTTTCTGGTCTTTTTTAGAAGGTACAAAAAAATAGAGATTGAAGGAATATATACATACATACATATATATATATATATATATATAGAGGCAAGATCGGGGACACAAATTTTGACATAAATTTTGATACAATTAGTTGATCATTGGATTAAAACGATTTCAATGGCTTACATCTACTCACACATTTAAATACAACTTAATTTTATATTCTACATAAATATATATTTTTTTATCTTTGTTAGTAATTAATTACATAATTTCTCCTCTCTCATCTCTCTTATTAATTACAACTTAATTTAATAACTTTATATTAATATATTCCTTTCATCTCTCTTCATTATTATATTATCTTTTTCCTCTCTCTAATTAATATTATTTATATATATATGCTTTTAAAATTTCTCCGACTAATATTAAAAACCGATCAATTAATATTATTCTCACTCATTAAAATTCTTTACATTTTTTTTTTTAATTTTTAAATTATATTATTTTTCAAACATATATACATTTAATAGTATCTCAAAAAAGACTCATGCATATATATAAATATATATAATTTCTTTTTTGTATAGTCCATAAAGTACCTAAAAATGAATTATTATTTTTTCTTCTCTCCGTTGTTCATATATGCACAAAGGATGAAAAAAAGAAAAACAATTATATATATATATATATCTCTTTCCTATTCTTATTATCTATCACACAAAATAAAAATATTATAAATCAAATTTTCATTTAATTTTTTTTTCTTCATTCAGTTAATCAAATCGTACAAATAATGTATGAATTTTAGCTCTCAGTATAAACTCTCAAACAAGATCCATATTGCATATGTTTAAACAAACATGCTGATTATAATAATCCAAAATTAACAATCAATCAAAAAAACAAAAAACTTATTTTGGATACAAGCATGATATCTAATAAAAAAGATAAAAATAATATAATTAAAAAAGATACTTCAAAAATATATATAATTTAAAAATTAATAAAAAAAAGATGCAAAATCATTGATTGGGTGAGAAGAATATTAATTGATGACTTATTAATTTCATATTAATAGGAGAGAGGGGATATGATATAATTAATGTTGAAGAGAAAGATGAAAAAACACATCTGTGTAGAGTATAAAATTAAATTATGTATAAATGTGTGGGCAAATTTAAATTATTAAAATCTTTATAATCCAATGGTCAACAAATTGTATCAAAATTTATGATAAAATCTGTGTTCCCTGATCCTACTCCATATATATATATAATTACAAGTTTACGAACTCAATACCATTGATTGATCTCGTATCAGACTTACACAATTTTAGGGCTTAAGAATCCATCATATTCATCTTCAAGGGCTTGTGGAAGATCCCAGTGGAATAAAGTCAGATAGGGTTCTGTACGTGCTCGATATATACAGTTATATATAAGGTGGACAATTACATGCGATGATGGGTTAAATAAATTTAGGTTGGAATTGAATGAGAGACTGAAACTTAACCGTTTGATAGGAGCTCATTGATGAGATGATTGTAGAAATCAACACCTTGTTGGTTTACTCCACTACTAATTTTCCCTTCTAAATGCAAATTAAAGTTCCAATTAGATGATATAGGTAAAGTTCCAATTAGTATTATATATATATATGATTTAATATGAAAAAAAAAATGAATAATTCAAGTTATGACCATAATCTTACGAGGTAAAATTCTTGACCACGATATCGAGAATCTGAAGGAGCCCAAACCAATTTCTTTCATCAACGCAATATCCTCCTATAATATTTATATCTAAATAAGTAAATTATTTTCTTAATCAGAGAATACTACACAGAAATTAAATACTAATATGTAGTTAATTAGAATTAGATCATACCCTATAAGAATGATAAAAGTTGTCTACCACATCTCCATTGATTTTTTCTGTCATTGCACACCACAGATGTAGAACAATTGATTATTGATTTAGTTAGTCGTGGACTCGTTGAATGCATATCTAATTTAAAGAAGGTTATATAAAACTGAAAGTTTTATTGAATTAGACCTATAATTATACCCCTCTATATATGCTTTTTACATACATAAGAAGATTCCTAATTGATAAAAAATTTCAGTTATATGCAAATTGCACTCACCTAATTAATTAATTAATCACAGAAAATTTTATTGACTTAGAGCTATTATTATACCCCTCTATATATTCTTTTTACATACCGAAGAAGATTCCTAATTGATAAAAAAATTTCAGTTATATGCAAATTGCACTCACCTAATTAATTAATTAATCACAGACCATGTGCATTGACACTTCATTATAATACTCAAGAATGGGCTTATAACTTATAAAATATGCTTATCATTGAGCCTAGACAGCCTGTAGAAGCTCCTCAATAATTCCCAAATAATTCATTTATTTGTTGTTAGAGAGAGTATTTTGGTGGTGATTCAACTTTCTCTTTAAATGAGAATATAACATATTATATTATATGTTTGGTTTCCTGCCATCTATGTCTGCTGCGCCTTCGTACTTGTGAAAAACAAGTGTGTTTGATGGAAGATTAGTGAAAAGTTAGTGACAAATTCAAGAGAGAAACTGAGGAAAAAAAAAATGAACAGAAAAGTTTTCAGCATCAGTCTTCTTCACAGTTTTGAAAATTAATAACAAGAAAAGTCAAAATGTAACTAATTGATGTTATTTTATCAAATCTATTAATAACTACTCAACCCAAAACTTTGAGCAGTTAGAGAAGGATTGAACAATAATATTTAAGGCATGAGATCAATAAGTTGGCACTCCTATCACATGCAATATTAAGATAGATTATATACTTGTCTTTTTAATGCAACATAACAATAAATCAAGAAATTAAGAGAAAAAGGGGGAAAAAGAGGGATTTGAACCAGAGAAAATTATGGTATCAACCACTCAATCCATAGGATTAAGACGTTGGGATTAAGACATTGGAAAGAGTCTAATAATTAATAAAACTCAAGACATAATATCGATACATTAACAACATTAATAGCTTTCTCAAGAAAAAAAAAATGTAATAAGCTTGCAGTTGCTTAGCTAGCTACCTGGTAAGCACTCGATCCTGCTCCAAGCAGAAAACCAGCCGGAAAACTGCTCCGGTTGAGAAGATCACCCGAAGTATCACAAGTTATCAGACCATCACTTCGTGTTAAAAAAATTATCTTGATTAGCTGTAGCAGGAGGTATAAGACAATACGATTTTGAACTTGATCAACCTTTTTTTTCCAATTACTTGGCTTGGCTGCCCAAGATCACCTCCACACGGCCACAACTTCCTGTAATTGTGTTTAGACATATACAACATATATAGCAGTAAAAAAATTTGTGAAAAACATGCAAGAATTGATGAATACGAGTTACATACCTTCTCTTAGTCTCTTCAAATATTCAAGGCGTTTAATAAAAGCCTTTTAATCTCTCACAGAGAACTAACTTGCATCAATTGTGTTTCATCACATGACTCACAATATGAACATAATATGATGTACGTGTTGTTGGCTACTCGAGGATAACAAGAAAAAAGAGAGAAAGGCACATGAGCTTTGTAAATATATGACTTCTGCCTATTGATTACTAATTAGTAATTAGTCTCTTCGATAACGTGTTATCAACGGTACATGCTGATATGCATGCATACATGTATAATCAGTTAATTTAAATTAAAATTTCGCATCACGTAAAATGTGGATGCTTGCATATAAAAGGACAGACATGACTGTGACAGTAACTTGTTTCTGGATTTGATCTTAAAACGTTTTAAAATCACTATATATATGTGCTTGTCATCTCAAATAAGATAAATTGTGTTCAAGCTTGTCAACAACAAAGTCAAATATGTCCATAACCAGTCTGGGATGGTATTAAAATGAGTTTAACAACACCGGTACATGTCTAATTCTTACCTTGTAACATTGTTAATTTGGCTAGCTAGACAAGTATTGTTAGGATATGTGTAATTTTTATTGGGACCGACACTTAGCCGCATGTATATGCAAAATGATTTGATCTTAAAGAAATCAAGTTATGGATAATATTTATTGTAGACAGATAATATACTAATCGCATACCAATTATGATAATGATAATAAAAAAGGGGCTAAGGGCTGCCGGCCAATCCAATATCAGAATCTGTGTGGAAAACAAAAATAGCTGAATCTGTCTGGTAATCTGATCAAATCATGAAGGGACCAACTATAAAATTAATTTACAAAAAATAAAAAACACTCTAAAAATTATATCTTGCAACAGAATAATATTTGAGTGTAACAGGACGCATAAATAGTGCATTTTTCACTTGAATTTTGTTATGTGCTTATATGAAAAAATTTAAATAAAAGATGAACCATACATTTATAGTAACCTCTGATCTCTTGGTAAAGAGCTAACACACATTCTTTAATATTACTGAGTACATAAAAATTACATAATATGACTTCTTTCTTGTAGAGGGTCATATATATTGATGAGCAGGGCTGCTTTCAGCTTCTATCTCCTTCAGATTAAGTAGATCAGGAGCTATCAGAGGCACTGTAGCTCTGATAAATCACATTCACAACCTATATCTGATTTTCTTTGGTTCTTTTTCTTCACATTTATATATTTTATATATTAGTTGGGCACGGGCTCATTTTAACTCAACCAAAAGTGAAACTGGGCTCAGTTACATCGGTTTCAAACCGATTAAAATTTAAATCAATGTAACAAAATCTTGATAAAATCGATTTAGTCTTGGCAGTCTTCTTTCTTGTAAACGTTGAAATCATTAACCAGTCTTCAATGGCTTGGTTTTTTTCATGCTCAAGCAAGAGATTTGGTTCGATACAACCCGAGTCGGTGAAAACACGTGAGGTCTGGTATTGGGACTGACTGGGCCCAACAAAACGAGAAAGAAGACCCGTACAAGTCCAGTTGTCCCATTACAGGACCCGACTAAGGCCTGGTAACTGACTCGGTTATTTGGGCCTGACAATCTTGGGCTTGTTAAGCAGACCATTTGATTTTTTTTTAGAGTAAATTACAATTTGACTACAAAAAAAATATTATTACTAGCGGAGCTAACTTTCTACTTTAATTATAATAAACCCACCTGCCGTTAGTTTATCTCAGTTAGACTCAACAGTTTAAGGGGTAAAATTGTCTTTTCAATAATATTTACATTATTTTTTATTTTCTTTCAAAATGAATTGTTTTAATAATATCTATCATTTTTCTTTTTTTCAACTGACCACAGTGAACGTCTCTCTTCTGTTCTTCATCTTTCTTCTTCTTCACTTCTCATTTTCTTCTTCTTCTCTTATTCTTCTTTTCTTCTCCTTCGAATCCAGATTCATCTGGGTTCGTTCCAACCAAACATCAAAATCATCAACAATTATCCATCATCAAAATCAGCCATCAACACAAACAATCATCATTAATCATCAACACAAATAATACAAATAGGGGTCCAACATCATCAATCATTAACACAAACAAAAAAATCAACACAAACAAAAGGATCTGGGTTCTCATGAATCCAGAAAAACCCAGATTTGGGTTCTTAGGAGCCCAGAGATCTAGGTTCGTGTTTGGGTTCTCACGAACCCGAACCCGAACCCGGATCTGGGTTCTCACGAACCCAGATCTGGGTTCGTTTGAACCCAAGATCTGGGTTCAGATGAACCCAAGATCTGGGTTCAGATGAACCCAGATAGCAGAACAGCGAGGAAGAAGAATAGCAGAAGAAGAAGAAGCGGAAGAAGAGAAGAAGGGAAGAGGAAGAAGAAGAAGCGAAAGAAGAACCCAGATTCTGGGTTCGTCTGAACCCAGATCTGGGTTTGTCTGAACCCAAGATCTGGGTTCAGATGAACCCAGAATAGCAGAACAGCGAGGAAGAAGAAGAAGCGAAAGAAGAGAAGAAGAGAAGAGAAAGAAGAAGAAGCAGAAGAAGAACCCGAAATCTGGGTTCGTGAGAGCCCAGATCTGGGTTCAAACGAACCCAGCAGCTGGGTTCAGACAAACCCAGAATCTGGGTTCTTACGAACCCAGAATCTGGGTTAAGACGAACCTAGCAGTTGGGTTCAGACGAACCCAGAATAGGAACCCAGATTCTGGGTTCGTCTGAACCCAACTGCTAGGTTCGTCTTAACCCAAGATCTGGGTTCAGATGAACCCAGAATAACAGAATAGTGAGGAAGAAGAATAGTAGAAGAAGGAGAAGCGGAAGAAGAGAAGAGGAAGAAGAAGAAGCGGAAGAATAGAAGAAGAAGAATCAGAGGGAGAGAGAGGGGCAGACTGAGAGACCGATAAGAGAGAGAAATATTTTTAATATTTTTAAATTTTTGATTTTTTTTAATTATAAATAAATTATAATTTTTTAAATTATAAAAAATTTAAAATACAGTTAAAAGACCAAAATATCCTTCAATATGACTAACTGTTGACTAACCAAAACTAACTTTAGGTAGCTAGATTGTAATAAAATTATAAAGTTGATCCCATTAGTAAATATGTTTTTTCTGAGTAGCTAATTTGTAATTTACTCTTTTTTTTAAGATAGCCAAACATTAATTTTAAAAGTAATACTAAACTTTCCAAATATTTTACTCAAATAATACGACATTTGAGTTATTAAGATCTTATAAATTACAAAATGACATGATAAATTAATAAAATTTTGACAATTCACACGTCACATCATTTGAACAAAATATTTCGAAAACCTACCATAATCTCTAATTTTAATCGACTGAGAAGCAAATGAGGATGAGATATATGCAAAACAGCAAAAGTATTCATGGATTTATCCTTAAGAATCGCAGCTGCTACATCAATGTTGAAGGACTTTGGTTTAATTGAATTTGAATAAATATAATTTTACTTTAGGCATTCATACAATGTTGGTAATAGATTCGATCAATTGAGTTCATAATTAACTACTTTATTTTATCATTATTTTTTTTTGTTTACTAGATAAGTTTTTTTTATTATTTTATTATTATTACTTTTTTTAATGATGAAGAAGAAGAGATTAAATTTAGAAAAAATACCTGCACCTTATTTTAGGATAATAATGGAACTTAAAACTTTGACCTTTTTAGGATCAAATGAAGTGTTTAACTATTCCTATTAAGGAATATTGTGAGTTGATTAAGTGGTAATTTCTCACTTTTGCTCCCTAAAGTTGTGAGCTGAGTCATCTCCTTCTCCCTTAAAATCCGAATTGATTATAATATATAAAAAAATAAATATGTTGCTTTTCAATTCTACTTGTGTACAAGTTAAAAAAAATACTAATTAAAGATTATAGTAAAAAGAAATATTTTTCAGTGAAAGACTATACTAATGTAAAATTAAAGGTTATAGAGTTAAGAAAAAGAGTAAATCAATTTATTTTAAACTCATATCATGAAACAATATATTTTTATTCAATATTGAGAGACCAACAAAGAAGAATCGGTGGTTGCATTGCCTATTTGCAGGAAATTTTTGAACCAGAAAGCAGAATTCTTGAGATACCTTTTCAATCCATTTTTGTAATCTGTATAAGTTAAGCCAAATCGCATGGTATAGCCTGAGTTCCACTCAAAGTCGTCAAGTAATGACCATATAGAGTATCCCCTCACGTCAGCTCCCATCCTGCCAAAATCACCTGATCATACAATAGCCTCTAGTCTGTACAGTATTTACACTGCCTTTTTACGCTGTATTTGAGTTAGTGGTTTGATCTACATAAAATAATTAAAATGTGGAGTAGGATCTGAGAATTCAGACATCCACACAAATCTATATAAAAGGGGCATAAATAACATCATATTGATGATCTGACTTACTTGATAGCTTGTAGGAGATATGACAAGTGAAGGGAGTGATATTTTACTCTTAAATCATCCCTGAGGGCATCATCAATCGGTAAGGAATAGTCATCAGCCATTCCTGATATTAAAGTATGAAATTAATTAACAATTTGATATTAGAATATTTATGTACAAGAATTTATCAAATTAATTAACTACAGTCTTTACCATTCTCAGTGATATAAATGGCAAGACCACTGTATTTTTGCTTGACATACAAAGCACTTTCTCTAATCCCTTCTGGGTACATGTAAAGCCAGGTACCTCCAGCCTACAAAAATTGTAACTTCATAATTATAAATATAATGCTCTTAGTCATTTTTAAATATTAAGATGGACTGTATAATAAGATTATACTAGTTCACTAATAAGAATTCCGCTTTTCTCCGCTGTAATGATAAATAAATTATAAATTATCTCAAAAATGATAAATAAATTATAAAATTTTGCAATAGCATTTGGTTAGACATAATAATGATTTCATAAAAAAATTGATCAAACTTACTGGTTTCATTAACACGACTATCTGTTGTGTAACTGAGGTAGATACTGCTATATGAATTTACATCAGCTGCGTAGTAATTCAGTCCAACAAAATCTAGGGATCCTCTAATAAAAATGGATTGCTCTTTTGTAAAATTGGGCAATCGATTTCCCACTAAAGATCTCATGATTGTCGGGTAATCGCCATATGTCATTGGATGCACAACCCTTATTAAGCAAATCACAAATTATTATCATGTTAATTTGAAATTAATGTAAGCTAATTAAGTTGTAATCCACTAATCAGTTGAAAGATAATCCAATATGATGGAATAATTAATCACCAAATTCGAACTATGCACTGATCTAAAACTCACCAACCAAGCCGAAAATCAAGAGACCTTAAGGCGGCCTTTTTGCAAGCAGTTGTTTGAAATTTAGGTACTTGCCATCTGGTGTCTAATGTAATCCCAAGTACACCCTTTTGAGAAGTCTAAATAAAACACAAAGATAAAATCTATAAATCATGACATTTTCCTTAGCATATTTTGTAAGTAGACCACTAGTGGAATTATAAGCAGAAATTAATACCAACCTTGTACTTCTTTCTATACAACTTTGCAGCATTTGCATGAGAAAGAATGAGGTGGTGGGTGACCAAATAAGGCTCGGTTGCTGAGTTCCCTTGGGTGCAATTTCCGAATAGTTGGAACATCGACCAGGTGCATAGAGTCCACTAGCATACCCTCTACTACTAAATAAATTTGGCTCATTCAAAGTGATCAATATTTGACCCGATCACCGAATTCTTGGAAGCAGAAATCGGCATAATCACGATAATCATCCCTATTTAGAAATTAATTGCATGCCAAGTTATTAGGTGGGTAAGACTTTCAGGTATATATGGTGGAATTAATGTTAAATAGATGTGGCCAGAGATCTTGTTTGACTTACACAATTTTGGGACTTAAAAATCCACCGTACTCATCCTCAAGGGCTTGTGGAAGATCCCAATGAAATATTGCTACAAAGGGCTGGATGCCTACAACGAAATAATAATAATAAAAAATATTAAGTGGATTTTTATAAATTTATGATTGGGATAGTATCATCAATTCTGACCATTTGATAGGAGCTCATTGATGAGAAAATTGTAGAATTTGACACCTGTCCAGTTCACTCCTCCACTGATTTTTCCCTCTGGAATCAACAGAAACAGAAACGCAATCTCGATCAAAACTACCACTTGCAAGTTGCAATAGCAGAACAGAATACAAAACTGTCTTTGGAAATTAAATGTGCGAGTGTGTGTCTCTCAAAAAAAAAAAAAAAAGTGTGTGTATATATATATATACTGTTTTTAATTGTTTGATTTTACATTTTAAGGATAATTTTTGTTTGTGTGGCTCTAATTAAAACTCACGAGGCAATACTCTAGGCCATGAGATGGAGAATCTGAATGTGTCCAAACCAATCTTTTTCATCAAAGCAATGTCCTCCTGCAACAATTTTTTGACAATTTACTCCCGAGGAAAAAAATTATAGTGCTTACCAAAAAAATAAAATAAAACCAAAGATAATGTCTGCTCAAAGGATTCCTTAGATTATAGAGATAGTGAACTGTAATATACCTTATATAGATAATAGAATTCATCAGCTACATCCCCTGTACTATAATCAGCAATTTTTTCTGCCACATATATCACAACGCAAAATGTCGCAATTAGTTCAGCATATATATAACTAAAAATTTAATCGTACAGTAAATTTTTTAAAAAATATGTATTATGTGAATATGTGTCCTAAATATCATATTAGGGAAAAATTATTTTTATTGAAATCATAGTAAACATAAAATTTTGATTAAATTAATACCATTTATCTTTTTCTACAACTCCAATACCAGGGGCGGGGCTGGGGTGCCGGTGGTGGCATTTATTTATAAAATATGTATAAATAATTTATTATATAATCTTTAATTTTAATGTAAAATATATTTTATTCCTCTTTAAATATTATATTATTGTTTAGTGGCCTTTTCAAATGTATCTCAATTGATATTTCTAGCTCCGTCCTGCTCCCATGCATAATATTTGGAAATAAGTTAATTAACATTGGTTATTGAGAGAACCAGCAAACTACCTCAGTTACACAACTCTAATATATGATTTTAATGCATGAGAGAGAGAGAAAAGAGAAGAGACCTGGATACTTGGTAACAAAAGTATCCCAGATACTAGGTTTTCTGCCATCGGTTGTTGTTGCTCCTTCATACTAAGAAGAAAAAAAATGCATTCGCATATAGAAAGCAATTTGCCTTCAAATTAATTCAGTCGTCGTGTAAAAATTATGACAAGGCTTCAAACTTTGAGTGTACACCAGGAAGAAGATCAGTGCTTGGAGGTAGTAGATAGTGACTCGAAGATTTTGAAGCTTCATTTATGTTAGACTTTGTTGCTCTAAGCTGCCTCCAATACTTACTCGCTTTGATCATGTAAAATCAATGACATATAAATAATATACGCATAGCTAAGAATTTCTTTCTGCTAGATTCCCATATTTTAAGTTTTCTAGTTTTAGTGTCGTTGCAGAACACACTGCCGACAGTAGTGAGACAGTTACTATTTCAACGGTGACTGAAGTGAACACGACAAAATTTTGTGCTTATTATATTTTTATATCGTTTTCAGAGATAGTATATAACTATATATAATTTGGTGAATAACTTTATCATAAAAGAAAAAAAAAAATAATTAGTTGTGATATATATATATATAGCTTTCAGTTAATGTAAAATTAATATATATAATTAATTTTTAACTTTATTAAGCTTCATACATAAATTTCATTGAACAAATTAACTGTTGACTTTTGTCACAGTTGACAACATTCCATACAAATTTTTTTCATGGACTTATATGCTATTACATGGATCGACAATTATCTTATTATCAAATATCTAAATTAAAACTAATTAATGTTAGCACAACTTTGGTTAATATGTACTAGTAAGATTAATTATATGTACATGCTACAATAAAAGTAACAACACATTATAATATTATTATTATTTTACTTTTTTAAAGTTAAAGATCAACATCAACATTATTTAATTGGCGAAAATTAATGGTAGATTAATAAATAAAGATATTGACATGTATAATGTAATTTTTAATGTAAACCTACCACCATGTCTCACATGATGATGAGCCTTGAACAATTGACGTATTAAGAAGGCGTAGTTGGATGGTGGTTAGGGTAGGCTCGAGCCTCGCCTACCCCACGTTAAAAAAGTTTTTTATAATTACAAAATTGATATACTGATCTTAAAACTTATTAATATATATATATATTTTTCATTAATATATATTTTTTTATTTACTAATCTTTTAATACAAAAATAAATGTATATTTATTCCAAAAGTATTACATATATATGTTTTTTGTTTATATTTATATTTCTATTTAAATATTGCATATATAAAAGTTTTATTTAAAATTTTCACTTTTTTTTTTACAATAATATTAGTGGCATAATGTATTACTAACATTTAATATCTTTTAATGTTTTTCCTAATGCATTCTTTAACTTGAAGTGTGATAGTAATTATGCTTGTCGAAATATAAATTTTCTTTATTGAAAGAAAAATTGTTGATGCTATAATGATATTAATCTATAATTCATAATTGATAAGTTAATCATTCAAATATATTTAAAATCTGTTTGATTGCTTATATTTCATATTTCTCCATTTTTTTTTAAAATTATTTTACTCTTTTTTTTAATATATTTATTTATAATATTAATTTTGAGAGATAAAATCTCTTCTGAGTAGTTATATATATATGTAACGCCCCTAGAATTAGTATTTAATAATACATGCATTAGTGTTATTTATCCATTTTATTTAATTATTCATATATTTATTATTATTATTGTTATCATTGTTATAACTAGGATTAGTTATGGATTTTATTAGGATATTAGAAATGATAATTAGAAATAGAAAGTGGAATGTAAATATATATATATAATTTTTTTTTAAATAGAATTTTTATTTAATTTTGGAGGGTGGTTATTAGAAATTTATTTAGGCCATTAAAATGAAATTGGAAATTAGTGAAAATTGGAATGGAAATAACCACCCAATCCAAGTCAAACAAGCCCACTTTATAAATCATTTTTCAACTCACTTAAATCATTTACCATACTCCCATTTTCCACTCCCTGTCTCTCTAGGTGTGGCGTCCAACATTTCCTCTCTTTCCACCATGACCGAACTCACTCCTCCTCCTTAACAATTCAATTCTTGTCCAATTTTCATTTGAATCACGCCTAAACCAATCCCCTCTCACTTCCAAAATCACCTAAACTTCATCCCCCACACTCCAAGCTGCACGAAGATGACATGCATGGATTGTTTTGAGTGAGTTTTCAAGATTGGGCTGAGTCAAATTGAGTGGATTTGTGACTTGAGGAAGTAAGTGAGTTAATAGAGAATAACAAGTAACTAATTTTCAATTTGTAGTTTTATTTGGCAATCCCATATGTCAGCTCATGCATGGGAAAAATCTAGTTGTTTTTGACATTTTGACTCATCTATGTTGGTGAGGGGCTGTTGAGGACCAAGGTCAAGCTTGAGAGAGTTATTTGGAGACAAGAAAAGTGATTTTGACACCAAATTTGGTTAGTGCTTCACTAACGATTGATTTTCAAATAGAATGATGTGTTTGCATGTTGGGTTTGTAAGTTTGTGTGAGAATTTTGTATGAAATTTGTTGTGGGTGTGAAAACCTCACTACCACAATGTGTTTTGAATGATTGGAAATGTAAAAATGTGTGGAGAGGTGCTTGTTTGTGGTCACTACATTGTTAGGGCTGTCATGGTGTGATTTATGCTGGAATCAATGATATGGTAGCTGTTTTGTGTGTAAAATTTTGTACAAAAATGTTTTGAATGAGTTATCTTACTGTTATTTAATCATTTGGAGGTTTGGATAAGTGAAATTATAGGAAACCTGGGTGTGCAGGGACTATCAAATTTAATAGGTGCTGTTTGGACTGTCATGTGTGAATTGAAGTATCAAAATCCATGTAAACAAAGTTGTTATGCATGTGTATGCTGTCCATAAAATTGTTAGGCTGTCATGTGTGAATCTAAGCATCAAAATCCATGTAAACGAAGTTGAAATGCATGTGTATATGCTGTCCAGTATTTAGGGACTGTCATGAGTGATTTTGGGCATCAAAGTACATGTAAATGAAGTCAAAATGCAAGTATAAGTTGTCTAATAATTGTTGGGCTGTCATGGTTTTCATTGTTTGCGTTTATGTTAAAAAGGTAGTTAGATCATAACTTGAATACATTGAAGTACTTCAGTAAAAATAATAATAATAATAATAATTAATGTGACATTTATGTTGATTTTGGAAAGCTGAAATACATGCTTGTTGCCCATGAATTCAAACTTTCATTTCGACAAATTACGCTTGAATTGAATAAATCATACATTTTTATTTATGCTCGAGCTATATTCGAAAACCGTTTTATTGAGGATATGGATAGATTGGCATGCCAATAGAAAATTTTAGCAGTATTGCAGCCGTTGATATTTTTTATTTATGGACTTTGAGAGACTTGGATGTCCGGTCCGTAACTTGATACAAATTTGTAAACCGATCCGTAGCCCAGGTTGAGGACAGTAATGGTGAACCTGTTATCCAGTCCATCGAAAACCCGGTTAGAATTAGCTAAGGGCAATTAAATCACTTAACACGAAAATATCATATTAAATGGTTTTGTTTTTATAATTCTTATTTTGTGAAGAAATTTGGGTAAATATGTATAATTAATTGTGTTGGAAAGATGTATCTTACTCGCGAAACGATTATTGGTGTGAATATGTGATATGTACTTATTTGTTAAATTGTTAGAGATATGAAAATGTGAATTATCGTGTATGGATTGGATTATATGTTGTGGTATGTTTTCAATTGATCGTGAACTTAGTGATGCGCCACTAAGCTTTATGCTTAGCCCATTGGATTCCACGTGTAGGTAGTTGTTGATGAGATTTTTATGTGTGGAAAGGGTGACTCATGGACACATATGTAGGTGATGAATTAATGTGGGTTGATGTGTTTTAGATGGAATTGTATGTGTTAGAATGATGAAAATTAGATTGATATTGGTTGAAATGAGTATAACTTGGAAATTTATTTTTGTTAGTGTGTAAAAATCTACAATTTAATTGAATTTTGGTAATTTTGATTATGTGATATGTTAAATGTGTGAATGAAGTTTATATGCCATTTGAATATTTCTGAATGAGTTTTGAGAGGAAAAATAATTTGAAACAAAAAAAAAAAAAAAGGATTTTTAACCCCTCTAGGCCGAATATTGCACCCTAGACTAAACTAGGGGTATTTTCGCCATTTTGCTTCCGTTTCCATGTTAATTACTTGTTGTTTTGGTGGAACGTGTGACAGAGTTGAAATTGAAAATGAAAAATTTGAGAATTCTTTCTTTTGGGATTAAATTAAGGCATGAGGAAAGTGGTAAATGTTTATTTAAAATATGGTATGAAAACTAGGGACAAAATGGTCATTTAGAACGACCATAAGCAATATCTCGAAGAAATTCGAAGAATAAATTTAAAAATACGATTAAAAATTTTACACAATAAAAAGTTTTGTTTTGGTTTAAAACTTTTGTAATTACGGAATATTTAAAAGGGGTTTTGGGAATAAATTATATGTTGAATTCGTGATTCGAAAGAAAAAGTTTACTAATCGTACCCCTCTATTGAAATAAAAGTTTTTCAAATTACGAGAGTTTTGATTTCAATGATGAAATGGGTACGTAGGCGTTTGAGATGATATCTCAAACTCAAGCTCAATTAAAATATAATAATAATTTAATTCCCTAGACCGTATGCACACTAGGAAATAACCTAGGGGTAATTTTATCATTTTAATATTATTTATGTGTTAAATTAAAGGTTTTTGAATACTTTATGTGATAAAATAATGCGTGAAAAAGAAAGATTTTAAAACATCTTCTTAGGCCGAATGTATATTAGTTTTAAAATCCAAAGGTATGGTGCTATTACATTTTGATGTCAAAACTAGGGGTAAAATAGTGATTTGAAACGATAAGACTTTACGTTTTGAAAAGAGTTTGAAAAGCTGTTACAAAAATGTAATTAAAAATTTACACGATTGAAAATTTATGCTTGATTATGAAATACATGAAAATTTTCAGCTAAATAGCAATGAAAGGTGCTTAAATATGATTTTAATGGATTTCGAATGAAAGTGAAAAAGAAACGAAAAAAATCGGACATGTTCAGTGCCTTGATCGAGCGTATATCGAAAGAAAGACACAGACGTATCGGAAAAGATTTGATAAGATTATTGAAATGACAAATACAGTTTTATGAAGTTTATTTTGACAGTCTGAATAAGTGTGAAAAATTTGTGACTGAAATGGTGATTATTGCTTTTCGAATGGAACTATTATGTGGAAAGAAAATTTGTCAAAAATATGAAAATTTTAACAAATAATAAAAATTGTGAAGGACCTGAGTAAACCTGAATATTGTTTGGTGGGGATTGGTAATTGGCACACGATACGAAACACAGTATTCGACAGATGGATTATAAGAGGCACCGGATGTTCGGTCCTGAAATCGAAACTGATTGTGATATGTGATCATGATATGGGACCTGACGGATAGCCACTGAGTGGTCAATACCGGGGAGACCGTTGATTCTGATGGGTAGCCACCGAATGATCGATACTAGGAGATTTGATTGTGATATACGACCCGACGGGTAGTCATCGAGTGGCCGATGTCGGGGACGCCGTTTATTCTGACGGGTAGCTATCAAGTGGTCGATGTTAGAAGATCCATCTGTCAATCCATGGTACCATGTTAGAGTTTACGAAAGGCATTGAAAAATATAAAGGAAACCTAGTTAATATGGTTAAAAGTGACCATGCTTGCGTTTTATATATGGATTCACTTGAAATTTGTGATATTTGAAATTTATTTGTAAAAGTTAGAAAATTTGTACAATATTGATATACGACTTGTATTTTGAAAAATATTATAATATGATGAAAATTGTATGAGTATAAATGAAAAGGAATGAGTTTACATATTTTGTATGTGCAATTATTAGTAAATTGATTATGTAGTGAATTTTTGTTATAAAGTTTAAAATAGTAGTTAAAAGTAACTTTTAAATAAAGTATACATATACTAAGTAGCGCTACTTAAAGCATTGGAGTTACCATGCGTAGGTTGAGATTTGGGTAATTATTTTTGATGGGCATCATGCATTATTGTTTACGCGTGTTGGTACGCATATATATATATATATATAGCTATATATACAAATATGTATTCATGAAATTTTGTAATTGATAATGTATATAAATGATATGAAAGATTTTGAGGTTGCGAAGTAATTCTATAAATATATTCATTCATTTTCTTTTAAGTAACAATTATATTTATTAATATGATTTTTATTAAATGCGTGATTATAAATATTTGTGTAGTAAAGTGAAAGTGGGGATGGACGGAAGGTCCGAATGGGAGTTGAGAAAATGAATGAAATTTTGGAAGTGTTAATTGTTTCCTTGCATGTTTTTATAAAATTGGGTTTTTAGAAAAATAGGGAAAATTCTACCGAATTTAAAAAAAAAAAAAAATTTAAATGAATGTTTTGACGAAATTTTTAATAACGTAAATTGATTGAATAGAATAAACAGTTTAGGAAAAGAATGATTTTATAAAGAAATAAATTTGATTCAGGTAACATCCCTTGACTCGGGTTCTATCCTAATGGGAATTAGGTGGAAAGTGTTACAATATACCTATATTTTTCAATTTATATGAAATGTTTTTATATACCATTGAAGTTTACTTCAAAAATTTGTTCTAACCCACCCTAATGTATAATCCCAGCTACGTCCTGAATGTATACATTGAAAGAGAAGATACAAGTTAGCATATAAGTTAACATCAGCTTCCTAATCAGCAGCAGAGCATGCAATATCAGCATCTTGGACATAATAGAATCCATGTTAGTAGAACATTAGACTTTGCACCTCTCACAACTTGCAACCATCAAAGAACTGTTGGATTGTTTACCAGAATGATAGTCCCTGATGCACCTGATTGATCAGCCAGCTGACTCTAGAATTTGTTAGAAGCCTATAGAAGAAATTCAAGCAGTTTTGATTGATTGTTTTATAACCATTGATTTAATTTATTTCTGCTAGATGATAGAGAATTCTAGAATTCTTTTATATATATAAATACTATACAACTCTAAAGCTAATGATTAAGAAATGCAAAATCCTTTTTTCTCATTTTTATTTTAGTTCTTCGTTATTCTAAGCTCTCGTATTATTCATGGTTTCCTTTGCTGCATTTCTTCGAACATATTTCATCAAATATATTGCTCCTTTATATGATATCAGAGCTTGAATAGACCAACGTCTCATGATGACATCTGATTTCTCTTCTTCCACTTAACCAACTAATTCTCAAGCTATAGCTTCACCCACTCCTACACCAATTTTAAATTTTCAAGCACTTACAAAAACTTTAAATTTTAATCTCCCTATTAAGCTTGACAGATCCAATTATGTTAATTAGAAAGCTTATGTCATTACTGTCATTAGAGCACTTGAACTTGAGGATTACATTTCAGACTCCGTTGAGCCACCTTTTTAATTGATAGAAGTTCAAAATGTCACAACTTCTGAAATTATAGAGAATCCTCAATATCGAGTATGGAAAAGATTTGATCAACTACTTCTTTGTTGGTTGTTTTCCACCATAGGAGAGAGTGTAATTGGACAAGTCAATCAATCTAAAACTTCCCTTGAAGCCTAGAAAATTCTTGAAAAACTTTATGCACAAACTTCCATGTTTAAGATCCTGCAATTGAAAAACCAGTAAGCCACAATACAAAAAGGCTCTCTATCAATCACAGATTACATGTTAAAAATAATAATAAAAAAAAAAACTTAGGGGACATTCTTTTGGTAGCTGGTTGTGAAGTTCCTAAGCATGAGCTCATTATTAGTTCCTTGAATGGCCTTGGGCATGACTATGACCCAGTTGTTGTGTTTATTTTTCATAATGCCAAATCTACAACTCTATAGGAAATACAGTACACTTTGATGATGCATAAACAATGAATTGATAAGCTCACTACAACTTCTCAAATCCATCTTGCTTCAATTCCTTCTACAAATTTTACTTATCAGTCTAACAGTTCAGGTTCTAGAGGAGGCAATCAAATCGGCGGTAGAGGATCACCTAGAGGAAGAAGAGGAAGAGGCAGATCTGGCAGATTCAACAACCAACACATTTACTGCCAACTCTACCAAAAGCCTGGACATGATGCTCTCAGATGCTACAAAACGTTATGATCAAAACTGGTATGGAAGTCAATCATAAAAATCACAGCCTTAGTATACACCATAACCTTAGTATATAAGCCAAAGAAGTAACTCATAACAATATACTTAGTCTTTTAATGCTCAACATTCTGTTATGATTGCTTCCCCAGAAATGGTCATAGATCAAGCATGGTATGTAGACTTTAGAGCTACAAATCACATAATAGCAGATATGAACAACTTGGCCATAAGTTCTGAGTATAGAAGGACAAAGTAGCTATTGGAAATGGTAATCTCTTACCCATCACTCATACTGGTAACCCTTTACTTGAAATACAAACCTCACCTGAGATATTAATATCCTTGAAACATATATTCCTTGTGCCTAACATCACAAAGAATTTACTTAGCATATTCAAACTAACAAAAGACAATGATTTGATAGTTGAGTTTTCTGCCAATTCTTGTGTGTTTAAGGACCAGAACACAGGGAAGATTCTGTTGTAAGGAACTCTCAAGGATGGCCTCTACAACCTTGATATCATTCAACCTGCTAACTTTATCAATCAAACAATTTGTAAACCTCTCTCAGCAAATGGACATCACAAAAAGAATCAAAGTGTCAATATCAGTTCAAGCTTGAATAAAACATGCATAAATAGGTCTCATTATAGTATAGTACTGTTGTAGCTACTAAAGTGAATGCTGATTTGTAGCATGCCAAACTAGGCCACCCTTCTTTGTCTGTTCTGAGATTTTTTATTGAATCAATGAAATTTAATTTTAATATTAATCCTATTTCTTTTTGTGACTTCTGTAAAATAAGAGAGCTTTATAAATTACCATTTACTCAATATAACATCACTGTCAGACATCCTCTTGACATCATATACTCAGATTTATGGGGACCATCTCCTTGTTTTCAACATCTGGTCATAGATACTACATCATCTTCATTGATGCCTGTACCAGATTCTCTTAGCTCTTTTCTTTAAAGTTAAAATCTGAGACCTTCAAAACCTTCAATCAGTTCAAAACAACATTGAGTTACACGTAGATGAAAAAATTAAAGCCTTGCAGACTAACATGGGGGGTGAATACCAAACATTTCTTTCTTACCTTACTAGCCAAGGCATTTAACCTAGGTTTAGTTGTTCATACACTCACTAACAAACTGGAATTTCAAAACGAAAGCACAGACTGGTTGTAGAAACTGGATTGACACTCCTTGCTCATGTTAAACTCCCTTCAACCTTTTGGGCTGAAGCATTTATTACTACAGTTTTCTTTATAAATAATTTGCCCACATTTGTCCTTAACAATCTTTCACCCTTTGAAAAACTCCTCCATAAGAAACCAAACTATACCTTCTTTAAAACTTTTTGTTGCTCTTGTTTCTTTTACTTAAGATTTGACTCACAACATAAACTTAATTTTCACACCACTAAATGCCTTTTTCTCGCATATAGCCCCTTCCACAAAGGATACAAATGCATGAGACCTGATGACAAAACTTTTATATCTAGGCATATAGAATTTAATGAGCTTGAGTTCCCTTATCAAGAGTTGTTTATGTCAAAACCAATTATCAATCTACAACCAACCCCAAGCCCTCTTATTTCTGT
The DNA here is from genome assembly GCA_022984855.1 of Dimocarpus longan. Lineage (NCBI taxonomy): Eukaryota > Viridiplantae > Streptophyta > Magnoliopsida > Sapindales > Sapindaceae > Dimocarpus > Dimocarpus longan. The sequence continues at coordinate 25,128,385 of CM041017.1, forward strand.
TCTCCAATTTGCTTCTTCTGGGTCCTCTATCATATCTTCCCTTCACACAGTATCATGCCATCCTTTAAGATAACTGTTCCTTAAATAGAATCTTCTCCAATCTTGCAACAACACAGCAGTCCTTAAGCATCATTTGAATTACTAGCTGATCACTCATCATCAGTATTGATCTCTTTGTTGACCTTACCAATCATTCTTTACAATATCCATCACAAACATTTGTCCCTACTACTTCCATTCACCTTATGACCACCGGATCAAAGAGTGGCATTTTCAAACCAAAGGCTCTAACCTCTTCCACTACTGCACCGTTTTCTCTTGAACCATCTTTTATAACAGATGTTTTAGCTACCAAGCATTGGTTCAATGCAATGACTGATGAATTCAAAGCCTTACAAGCAAACCATACATGGGACCTTGTACCTTTTGCACCTGACATGAACATACTTGGATGTAAATGGGTTTTCGACTAAATTCAATCCAAATGGCACTATATCCAAACATAAAACTAGACTTGTAGCAAAAGGCTTTCACCAAACACCTGGAATTGATTATCTAGATACCTACAGCCCTGTAGTAAAAGCCCTTACAATCCGACCTCTATAATCCGAGTTGTATTCTTTCGTGCAACCACTCATGACTGGCCAATTCAACAGGTTGACATAAATAATGCCTTTGTTAATGATGATCTCATTGAATTAGTTTTTATGCAGCAGCTTAAAGGCTTTGTCAATCACTCTCTTCTTCATCATGTCTGTAAGCTCAATAAAGCACTATATGGACTTAAATAAGCCCCTTGGACATGGTTCTATAAACTCAAGGATGCTTTATTACAATGGGGGTTCATTAATTCAAGATCAGACACCTCCTTATTTTTCTACAGAACTGGCTCTACTTTCCCTTTGTTGCTTGTTTACGTTGATGACATTCTAATTACAGGGAATTATTCCAAAACTATGTAACAGGTTATAGATTGCTTACATTCAACTTTTGCTCTAAAAACTATGGGAGAAGTTGATTATTTTCTTAGCTTTGAAGCCTATAGAGACTCTATTGGTCTATTTTTATCCCAAGCAAAAAACATATCCGATCTTCTTACCAAAACCAACATGACAAATTGCAAACCATACTCTTCTCCAGTAAACAAGACCTCCAAATTGTCTCTTTATGATAGTGATCCTTTTCCTGATTCCACTCTATATAGAAGCACCATTAGAGCTCTACAATACTTAACCAATACCAGACCAGACATCGGATTTATAGTAAATAAACTTATAGTGCGTTTACTTCACTTGGAGGAATCGGAATAGGAATCGGAATGATCTGGAATCGGAATGACTTGGAATCGGAATGAAGTATCGGAATCATATAAGTTGTTTACTTCAACTACAGGAATCGGAATCGGAATCAATATTATTTCCATTAAACTGTTTACTTTACTTTGGAATCGGAATGAATTAATTATAAGTTACAAAAATACCCTTAATTAAAATTATGGATTAATTATAATAATGTGTAGTTTTTTATTATAATATGCTCTTTTTTTTAATATCAAATAAAAAACTACATATTATAATAAAAAAACTTAATATTATTTTAATAGTTTACTAACTTGGTGTGTAGTTTTTTATTATAATATGTAATTTTTTTTAATATTAAATAAAAAAACTACATATAATAATAATAAAAAATTACATATTATATTATTAGTCCATCATGATAATTAAGAAATTGGTAATGAAAAATTAATAGTGCGCAGTTTTTTATTACAATATGTAGTTTTTTTTTTTTTTTTAACATCAAATAAATAGATTTTTTTTTATTTTTTTAAAAAGGGGTATAAGGGACATTTTATTTTGACAAAGGGAATGGGAATGGGATTCCCAAGTGGGTTGGGGGGAATGGGATTCCCATTCCACAACCCCAAATTGATGTGGGGCCCACATTTTCATTCCCATTACGGAATGAATTTTAAGCAAGTAAACAACATCAATCAATCTCATTCCCCATTCCCTTTGTTTAATCCATGAAGTAAACACACCATTAGTTAATTCCTTGTTGCTCCTACCAACAGCATTGGCTTTCTTGTAAGAGAGTTCTAAGATATTTAAAGGAGACTTCTTCTCTTGGTCTATAATTCAAACCTTCCTAAAATTCTTTTCAATTATTTGGTTTTTGTGATGCTGATTGGGCAAACTCAATTGATGATTGTAAATCCACTAGTGGAAGTTGCATGTTTCTTGGAGGCAATCTCATTTCTTAGAGCTCTTAGAAGCAAACAATGGTAGTTAAATCAAAAACTGAGGCTGAATATTGATATCTCTTTCAAGCTTTCACTGAAATCATATGGATAACTTCTCTTCTTTCTGAGTTGGGCTTCTCTCTTTCTCATAAACCAGTCATTTGGTGTGATAACACTGGTGCCAAGTCTCTTGCTCTCAATCATGTCTTCTGTGCCCGCACCAAACATATTGAGGTTGATGTCCATTTTGTGCGAGATCGGATAGCTGATGGCTTGCTCGAGGTTAATTACATCAACACCATGGACCAAATTGCATATATCTTTACCAAGCCCTTATCCATTGATCATTTCCACAAACTCATTTCCAATCTGAACTTGGCAAATAGTCCTTGGTTCAGCTTGAAGGGGCATGAAAGAGAAGATACAAGTCAGCATATAAGTCAACATCAACTTCCTAATCAGCAGCAGAGCATGCAACATCAGCATCTTAGACATAATAGAATCCATATCAGCAGAACGTTAGACTTTACACCTCTCACAACTTGCAACCATCAGAGAACCATTGAATTTTTTACCAGAATGACAGTCCCTGATGCACCTGATTGATCAGCCAGCTAGCTCTAGAATTTGTTAGAAGCCTATAAAAGAAATTCAGGTAGTTTTGATTGATTGTTTTACAACCATTGATTTAATTGATTTCTGTTAGATGATAGAGAATTCTAGAATTCTTTTATGTATATAAATACTGTACAGCTCTAGAGCTAATGATTAAGAAATGCAAAATCCTTCTTCCTCATTTTTATTTTAGTTCTTCATTATTCTAAGCTTTCGTATTATTCATGGTTTCCTCTACTGCATTTCTTCAAACAAATTTCATCAAATATATTGCTCCTTTATATACATGGCTTCACATCACCTAAATTTCTCTTCTTTCCAAATTTTCCACATTTGAATTGTTGAAAGGATTTTGCTGTGCCAACTGCGCCTACAGGTGAAAAGAAAATTATAGAAGTCTTATTTTGATCTAGTAATCGAGATATGAATTGGGAAGTATAGATTATCATAAATTCCATATACTGATGGAAACAAAATATTGGTTATTGAGAGAACAAGAAGGAAGAATCAGTGGTTACATTTTCCTTTTGGAGGAAATTTTTGAACCAGAAAGCAGAATTCTTGAGGTGTCTTTTTAACCCATTTTCGTAATCAACAAAAGTAAGGCCGAATCGAAGAGTATAGCCAAAATTCCACTCAAGATCATCAAGTAATGACCATACAGAGTATCCCCTCACATCAGCTCCTTTCCTGCAAAAGTCATTTACATGTGTTAATATAAAGACTAAAATATAAATATAAAAAACTTACAGAGGAGAATATCATGTTATCCATATATATTTACAAAAAGAAGATAATCTAAGCTATACTGACTTGATAGCTTGTAAGAGATATGACAGATGTAATTGGTGAAATTTTATTCTTAGGCCATCCTTTTGGGCCTCATCAATTGGTAAAGAATAGTTATTCGTATCAGCCATACCTGAAAAAAAATTGTGAAAGTAAGAGGATTGAATACAACAGAAGAATTTTCAATTACCATAGCTTATTTAATTATTAAGATTTTTTAATTACCATTCTCAGTGATGTAAATGGGAAGACTGCTGTATTTTCTTTTTACATACAAAACAATTTTTCTAATTCCTTTTGGGTACATGTAAAGCCAACTTCCTCCAGCCTACAAAAACTGTAACATAAATACACAATATACATATAAAAATGGAATAAACATACGAGCTTTTAATTTGAATTGGACATTAACAAGAAACTAATCAAAAGGACTTTAACAAACAAGAAATTCAAAAGATAAAAAGACCATACCAATTCACCAATAGGAATCCCATTTTTATCAACTGCAACATTGATAAAGTATTTAATTAACTTAGTTAAAAATATATAATATTTGGATTCACCAATAATTGTGCTTACCGGTATCATTAACACGAGCATCTGTTGTGTAACTGAGGTAGATACTACTGTATGATTCAACATTTTCTGCATACCTTGAAGTATAATAGTTCACTCCAATGTAATCGAGTGATCCTTTTACATATATGGATTCTTCTTTTGTAAAATTTGGTAACCGATTCCCCACTAGTAGTCTCATAGTTTTTGGGTAATCACCATGTGTCATTGGATGGACAATCCTGACGAAAAATAATTTTTTAAAAAACAATTATGAAAGATGATCAATAATGAAGGAATATTTATTGAACTCTTCTGTCATTTACTAAAATACAAACAATTTCTTATTTTGAAATTCAATAGAACCTCTTATAAAATTTTAAATTTATAATAAAATCTTTACAGAATATTCTGTTAATGACTTCCGCTAGAAATCTTGTTTATTTTGTAAACCATCTAGATTTGTTTATAACTAAAAAATCTAAGGAGACGATCAAATCTGATCACCAAAGTAATAATTGAGAGAAACATTAAATTAATTAGAACAATTTGTTAAATTTCTATAATTACTTTTTCTATGTTTATGGAAAATGATATATATATATATATATATATTGATGGATAACTTTATAATCCAAAATATAGCAAATGAAGATAAAATGAATTCCACATCAAAAAATAAAACACAGAAAAAGGATATATATATACCAATAAATGCACACGTAAAACCCTCTAACATAATTTATTCTAATGTAAGGATAAAAACTAAACACTCCTTTAGAACTCACCAACCAATCATAAAATCAAGAGCTCTTGAAGCAGCTTTTATACTAGCAACTGTTGGAAATTTAGGTAATTGCCATCTGGTATTTACTGCTATCCCAACTATTCCTCTTTGAGAGGCCTGAAAAATATCAAAAACAAAATTGGCATTGACAACTAGCTATAGTTTCTTCTTACCTGCTAGATGTTGGACAATTTTTCTAGATTAACATTAATTAAAATTTTTCTAGATTAATGATGAATGTTCACGTCATTAATATATATTAATTTATATAGACATATACACGTTATATGGTTATGAAGGTTATAGCATGAACGTATTTATAATTGTCACATACCCGATACTTCTCTCTGTATAATTTTACCGCATTTGCATGAGAAAGAATGAGGTGGTGCGTCACCAAATAAGGCTCCGTTGCTGAGTTACCTTGCGTGCAATTTCCGATGTAGTTCGAGCATCTACCAGGCGCATAATATCCGGTAGCATATCCATTATCGCTAAATAAATTTGGTTCATTCAAAGTGACCCAGTATTTCACTCTATCTCCAAATTCTCGGAAACATAAGTCAGCATAATCACGAAAATCATACCTGTTTGGATATTAATTTTCAAGTTATTATTAATTAGGACAAATACAAATTAATAGATTTACATGAATGTATTCTGGCTGGACGACTGCTTTAATTAACTTACACAATTTTAGGGCTTAAAAATCCACCATACTCGTCCTCCAGGGCCTGAGGGAGATCCCAATGGAATATTGTCACAAAGGGCTCTATACCTGTTTATAAATTAGAACAAAAAATAGATAGATGAATTTTTAGGGAATTAAAAGTCAGGTGGAAATGAATTATTATTGGTGGGTTATGCGATACGAAAAAGTTTACCATTTGATAGGAGCTCATCAATGAGGGAATTATAGAAATTGACACCTTTCCAGTTCACTTCCCCATTGATTTTTCCTTCTAAATACAGAAAAACATTTGGATGAGTCAAAAGTATCATTGCAAATTACAACTATTAAATACATTAATTATCTAGCTAGAATTGGTTATAAAAGTTTTTAGAAATAAACAAATATTTACCCACTTATATTAATTTGCATCGTTTTTAAAATGTGTTATGTATTAGTATTTAATAAATTGATATACATGGATGTGTATTTGCTAGTAGTGAAAATTTTGATGCGTGAAAAGCCATTAAACATAGCACTTATATAAACTGATGTGGTGATTAGCATTATTTATTATAAATTTCTGAAGTAAAATCTAATAGTTCAATTATTGTTGACTCAAGTACTGGATGCACAAATTGCAAAAGAAAAAGTACTTCATGCACAACTTACGAGGCAAAATTCTTGACCATGAGATGGAAAATTTGAATGTGTCCAAACCAATTTCTTTCATTAGAGCAATGTCATCCTGCAATATATTTCAATCATTTAATTGATATTTTTGCTTATTCACAGAAGTTTACTGTAACATAATTTTCTTTTTTAAACATTTACTGTAACATAATAGTGAGCTCTAATTAATCATTTACCTTATAGAGATGATAAAAGTCATCAGCTATGTTCCCAGTACTGTGATCAGCTATTTTTTCTGACATATAATCAGTATAAAATATCTCAAAAGTAATCACAATCGAAAATTAGATTGAATAGTGAAGTATTGAAATTAAAAGAACCATAATGTATATTAGTACATGGAAGATTATCAATACAAATTTTACCTAGTTAGGAATAAGATTTATTTCATATAGCATACATTGTGACAAGTAAATAAAATAAAACAATAAATTTATTCGTCAGTCATTGTTGTGAACCCCAACTCTCAAGAGCTGTAGAACGTGACAAGAAATTAAAGCAAATGCATCAAAGCACGTGACATGCTTTTGCCTTTAGATGCTGTCAAAATCATGATACGGAAGCTTTAATAGGTCTAAATTTATCTGTACAATGCATTGAACGTTTTCTTCGAAAGAATACATCGTTACCCGGTTAAAACTTAAATGATTTCTACCGGTCTATTCATTTACTTATACATACCAGGATTTAAAAAAATTCAAATCATAGAAACTTCCTTCAAGAAATAGAATAAAATGAAATAGGTTGAATTAAATTGAAATAAAAAATCACTGTCTTATATTTGATAGAACTTAAGATTGAATTAAAAATTATACCATATCATGTATGATATTGGTTAGGATTTGATTGGAATAAAATCAATTTAATTTTTTATTATATAAAATTAATTTTATAAAAAATCTAAAAAAAAAAAAAAACCATAATTCTTCATCTTATCATCAATCCAATTCATAAAATCTTCCACAATTCAATATCATCAAGCACAGTTCATCAATATCATCAGTCTAATTATTATCATCATCTCTTGCACTAACAACATCATCAACAACATCAAAACATGAACAAAAAAAAAAATTAGAATAGGGTGTTTTGATCGAACCCAGATCCATCTAGTTCTAGGTGGGTTTGACGAACCCAGAACCACCTAACTCAGAAAGGAAGAAAAAAAAATAAAGAAGAAAATGAGAGGGTAGAGAGGTTATTGCCACTGCTGGTTCATCTAGATAGGGAATGAGATAAGAGAGACAAAAAGTGGTTTACGATGGTGATGGGTTGGCGTGATGGAGATGAGAGAGAGATAGAATTTGTGACTTTGCGGAGAAAGAGGATGAAATAAAAAATTATTTAAAAAAAAAAAATAGGAGTCCTGTGAACTTGAGATTTTGAAAAGTCATGGTTCAACTTAGGATTCTATTTCTTAAGTTGAATGGGAATGAAAATGGAACCAGGAATGAAAAATCAATTCCCATCATTGGCTCCAAGTGTGGGATGTGGGAGAATGGAAAAAAAAGAATCCCAATCCCATCCTAAATCCCATGCACATACCAAACATACTCATAGAGAAACTTTGTTACAGAGAGAGAGAGAGGAGGACACCTGGATATTCTGCCATGAAAGTATCCCAGATACTTGGTTTCCTTCCATCTACATTTGCTGCGCCTTCATACTTCAAAATGGAGAAAACCAGACAGTAGAGAACACGAAATGGCAACACAGGTAGTAGTTGTACACGCACTACATGTAGCTTTTTGTTACACTATGTTTGTGTGATTGTGTATAGGGCCTACCTGATAAGCACTTGATCCGGCTCCGAATAGAAAACCGGCTGGAAAACTACTCCGATTTAGCATTACAGTTGAGTCATCTTCTTCATGACAAACCTTCAAACTCTCAGTGGATAAGGAAAAGGTCAGTACTAGGAGATGGATGACTTGAAGATATTGAATCTTCATGACCATTTGACTTTGCTGCTTTCAAGTTTCAACCACCTGCAAATTAGTTGGCTTCTCTGTCCGAGTTGATAACATGAATAACTATTAGGTACGTGTGAGTATTTATTTAGAAGTGGTACCTCTTGATAAGATGTATATAAGAATTTTTTGTAATCCCACAAAGGTTAAATTAATGTTTAGTACAATGGTGGTTTGGATTTTTATTAATGGTTTCAAATTAAGAGAATATTTTCTCAATATAATATTTGTCAAAATAAAAAAAAAAAAATTAGACAACTAATGGGGCTTATGTTAAATTAAAATAACGAAAAATTTGACTGTTAGGTCTGACGATTGGATGCTCTTGGGCAACTTGAATTTATTTTATGTTACAACAAAGAATATTCAGATGATCAATGCTCCATTACCCTTTAAAAAGTTCTATGATCTGTAGATTTGGCCAGTTTATAACATTTAGTTCTACTAAATTTTTTATAAGATTTGATTATATAGTTTTAGGAGAAAGGGATGAAATTTATGATAACAAAAAAAAAAAAAAAAAAAAAAAATTGCTACTACATAGTTACTGCCTATTGGACAAATCTTTACTTTTTTTTTAATCAAATTTTAATTTAATGAACATAAAATTACCATACCGTCAGGTAGTGCTTACGTCAACCTAGTGCGGCCTGAAATCTTTCCTAAATACAAAAGATTATCACATTCATAATTTATTTCTCCAATCAAATTATCTTATCTGAAATTAGCTGTTTTATATAACATTGTAATACATGAAAAACCTCTCTCTTTCTCTGTAAGGTTGAAATTGTTGACGTATGCGTGCATACCAGTGGCATTGAGTCATTGACATGTGTGACAACAGCGTAACTGAGGTTGAAATTGTTGGACAAAGTAGCCTCGTCTGCATATCTTGCTGAGTAGTAGTTTACGCCAAAAAAATCGAAGGATCTTTTTACCACCTGGATTCAGCTTCAGTGAATTTAGGCAGTCTATTTCCCACCAGTTTGCATGATCTTAGGACACTCACCATAGGTGACTGGATATGCCGCCCTCTACAATTTTTCGATATTGAAAAAAAAAAAAAAAAAAAAAAAATTGTCAAATAACGAGTTGTTTGAATGCAGTCTCTTCAGACTGAAATTTAACGAGTTTGAATAAATATAAAATGGTTTGAATAGTAGTTTATTTTCTGTAAGAAAATTTTGTCTATTTCAATCAATCAATTGATTTTAAAAATTAGAATATAACTTTCTAGACTAGATTGCTAACCATCCAATTAAAGAGGAAATCTAGGGCTCCGGAGGCAGCGCTGCGGCTGGCAGCTGTATCATATTTCGGCGTTATCCAGTGAGTCACTATTATAATTTCACCAAAGATAATAAATTCATGTGCTGCATTCATATTAGAGCATATCCAATGTAAATATGGATTGTTTTTAAAAAAAAAATGGACATATCATTAATGTCAAAGAAATGTACATCATATGTGATATAAATATGAATTGATAGACACTCAAATCTAAAAAACCTCTCTATTCATTTCAAAAATAATATATCATTAAAGTAAATTATTATAAAATATTATTTTATGAAAGTTTTAATTATTTATTACTGACATGGCTGTCAAGAAGGCTCTCTAGAAATAGATATTGAGATTGACAGTCTCTATTTTTTTTTTATCATGTCAGCTTGATAGTGATTTTAAAAGTTTGCATTGGAGAGCTTAATTTTAACACTCTATCAATATATCTTACGTGATACTCCATTTTTTCACAATCCATACTTACATTGGAGATGCTCTTAAAGATATTATGTTCCATCATCTCATCAACTTCATGCTATGATTAAGCATTTAATTAATAGTTAAGAAGTTTCTTATGGTCAACAAAAACCAACTTATGAGCACATGGTATGCTATAAATGAGTATTTTAATCAACAAAGAATTAATATACATTTTGTTTTGCTTTCCATAATGGATTAAAAAGACCAATTAATTTCCAGTATTGACCAATAAATTTCTGGCCCTTCTCGCTGTGTCTATAATTGTGTGAAATCGCACGATTGCTTTAATTACTCTGTTTAAGACATATGCGACTGCTATAACGGACAATGATTTCTTTATTTTGAACGAACTTATGGTGTGTTTATTTCATGAATTAAATAAAGGGAATGTGGAATGGGATTGATTGATGTTGTTTACTTACTTAAAATCCATTTCGTAATGGGAATGAAAATGTGGGTCCCACGTCAATTTGGGATTGTGGAATGGGAATCTCATTCCCCCCAACCCATTTGAGAATCTCATTCCCATTCCCTTCGTCAAAATAAAATGTCCCTTATACCCCTTTTTAAAAAAATAAAGAAAAATCTATTTATTTGACGTTAAAAAAAAAAAAAAACTACATATTGTAATAAAAAATTGCGCACTATTAATTTTTCATCATCAATTTCTTAATTATCATGATGGACTAATAAAATAATATGTAATTTTTTTTATTATTATATGTAGTTTTTTATTTAATATTAAATAAAATTACATATTATAATAAAAAACTACACACCAAGTTAGTAAACTATTAAAATAATATTAAGTTTTTTTTATTATAATATGTAGTTTTTTATTTGATATTAAAAAAAGAGCATATTATAATAAAAAAACTACACATTATTATAATTAATCCATAATTTTAATTAAGGGTATTTTTGTAACTTATAATTAATTCATTCCGATTCCAAAGTAAAGTAAACAGTTTAATGGAAATAATATTGATTCCGATTCCGATTCCTGTAGTTGAAGTAAACAACTTATATGATTCCGATACTTCATTCCGATTCCAAGTCATTCCAATTCCAGATCATTTCGATTCCTATTCCGATTCCTCCAAGTGAATTAAACGCACCATTAATTGATTAAGCGAATTTATGGCTGGATTGATATTAAGAACCAGAAAAATAAAGGGATGATCTAACTAGAAAGGTCTTTCTCATTCCAAGTAATAATGTTCAAACTTCAAATTTCTCATTCCAAGTAATAATGTTCAAACTTCAAACAACTTCGGTACTTATTATATCACAGAATACAAGTAATTACTTAAAGCTTATTTGTCGGCATCTCTTTTTATATGCATCAAACAATAATTAAGACTGATCATATGATTCTTAATTTAGGAGGAACCTCTTGTACCAATAAGCAGATTCTTTAAGGTGTCGTGTTAGATTCTTCTTGTAATCAACATAAGTGAGGCCAAATCGAGCATTATAACCAGAGTCCCATTCAAAATCGTCCAAAAATGACCATCCGTGGTACCCCTTCACATTAACACCCTTCCGCAAAATTCCATGCGCGGTTCATCAATAAAATATAGTTTAATAAATTATTGATTATTTATTTTATTAAATGGGTCAAAAGCAGTGACTTCATCGCCTTCAAAAGATATTTCAAGTGGCTATTAAGATATATTATCCTCGTTCTGTCCTTTACACCAACTTTATGTGTCACTGAGCCCTTGTCTGCCATTCCTAAAAAAAAATGTAAATAATAGATTATTAACATAATAAAATAATTAATTTACAATTTTAAAAATCGGGAAAGCTGCTTTACCATTCTCATTAACTTAAATAGTTGGATTGTCAAAGTTTTTCTTTACATATAGCAAAAACTCTCGAAATCCCTCCGGATAGATGAAGAACCAGCTTAAAGCAGTCCAGAAAAACATTATATTTACTCAGTTAAAAACAACATAAATATATTATCTTTTGGTTTCCGTACATTATTCGGTGATCAACGATTTTTGTATGCAGATTGACATTATATTGATAAGATGGGAATGATCTAATAGTAAACCCTTCACATTTATATCTAAAAGTTATAAGTTCGAATCATATCCCTCTTTCTAAATTCCGATTCAATTATAATAATTTAAAAAAATAATAATAATATGATCTAATCGTTAATTATTTATATATAAATCAAAAATTAGGAAGAAGAATCGAGTTAATTACCGGTGTGCCAATGGGGACTCCATTTCTCTCAGCTGTGGCAACAAAGTTTGCGGCAATTAACTAATATAGCGAAGAGTATTCCAAAACTAATTAATTTGCAAAGGAATTTGAGCATATATAGTACTCGAGAAATTGGCTTGATTGTCGGCAGTATAACTGAGTTTGAGACCGCTGGATGGAGGAGCATGATCAGCATATTTCGCTGAGTAGTAATTTAGACCAAGAAAATCGAATGATCCTTTTAGCATCTTCGATTGAGCTTCTGTGAATTTGGGAAGTCTACTTCCCACCATCATTCTAATACTCTTGCGGCGCTCACCATATGTGACTGGATGAGCAAACCTACATAAAATCATTTTCACATTTTTTTTTTTAAAAGAAACATTTATTATATCAATATATATATTAAAAGGAAACAAATTTTAAATATATAATTGTATATTCTCATGTTTACTTACGTGAAAAATATCAAAAATAACCAATTAAATAACATAAAATATGTTTTTAACCCCTAATTTTAAAAAAATTCTATTTTAACCTCTCAAACAAATAATTTACATCCTATACCCAAAATACCCAAATTCCCCTAACTTAAAATTACGAAATTGCCATTGCATGAAGGGACCCAACTTGGATTTAACCTCATAAACATTCAATTAGACTCATAATTGTTCACTTTCATCACATAAAAAAAATTTCTCACAATGGTGGAATATTTTAAAAATACAATAACATTTAACGTATTTATCGATATTTATATATATTCTTAAGCATGAAGGACTTGGTCCTAACACTGCATTTCAAAATTCAAAAAAAAAAAAAAAAGGAAAACAAAAATTAAGGAACCGTCCTCGCTATATAAGATGAAAAATCAGTGTGAAAATGGAAAAAAGATCGATGTCTGTCAAGCGACGCACCCTGACAACCAATTTGCACATTTGCTAACCATCTCATGTCATCATGGTCGTTCTATTATCAGTGTACACCACCGATAAGCACGTCGTCCTCCTCCATTGCTGAAGGTATGCCGATTCGACATACTATGACATAATTTTGTGACTTATTGAATTTTTTTGCCATTTGTAGAATTTATTTGTGTTTTTAAATGTTGGGTATTGATAATAAGGGTGAGATTATGTTGTATTTGGTTAGAATGTGATTGGATTTGCACTGAATATGTAGGTTTGGTAGAGTTCATATTGTGAGAAGCTGATCGGCTTATATGTGAAATCATAGGCTGATGTTAGTTTATGTATGCCAACAAATGTCGAATCGCTTTATGTTGGATAACTTACATCGACGTTGACTTAAGTTGACAAAAAAAAGTCGATAAGCTTTTTGTGTTTGTTGGGTATTGAAGGTTAGGGTCAAATTATATTGTATTTTGTTTAGGATGTGATCGAAATTGAACTGAAAATGCAGGTTTGGTTGAGTGATTAGCTTGTGTTTTGAAACATAGGCCAACGTCGGATAAAGTGCACCAACAAATACCGATTTGACGTAGTTTGGAAATGCAGGCTGACGTCAATTCAAGTGGACAAACAAATACCGATTCGGCTTATGTTTGAAAATGTAGGCTGATGTCGGTTCAAGTGAACAAACAAATGCTGATTCTGTTTAGGTCCGGTAACGTAGGCCATCGTCGATTCAAGTATATCAACATATTTCGATTCGGCTTACATTGCACAACTTAGCGTGACATCAGTTTATGTTCAGTATCATATACCGATGTCGATTTAAGTATATGAACATAGACCAATCAGCTTATTTTGTTAATAAATATTTTAATTTGTTTAATTTGATTGATTTATTTATTTTCGTTGCTTATCTTTTCTATAGATGCAATTCAATTATAGACATCCGGTACAACATGTTCCAGAAGGAATGATGAGGAGTACACACAATAGTATGAAGCATATTGGTTATCTAAATGGATTTCTACAGTAGAGATAACTTCTAAACAGGTTTAAGATAGAAACTTCGATCGTGCATTTTATAAAAATGTGTGGTCAATAGCTACTAGTCACTCTTCTTACGTTGGCAATTCTTGCTAGAGAGTCAATATATCCTAATTCACACCTAATAAGATATGGTTTCAAATTAGGATAAGTTCATATAGGTTTGGAAAACAGAAGTTTTTACTAGTGACAGGACTATAGTTTGGTTTTCTCAACCTACATGTCCTTAAGGGGAAGAAAGAAAACGAGAATAGTCTGCTGTGACATCCTTTTTAAAGGAGTATCGCCCATATTGGCTAAAATTATGCAAATGTTAAGGGTCCAAGGGGACACTATAATTGATGAGGATGTCTTAAAATTGACTAATTAGTCATCGCTTACAATTTATTCTACGGCTATGGTGATTGGTCTAGGGTGGACGATTATCTGTGAGTCTTGATAGAGGATCTTAATGTGTGGAATAAGTTTCTCTTTGCTACAGTAGGCTTATAAAGGGCTTTCATCAGGCGCTTGATGAGGACTGTCTTATGACTGGATGTAACATTAATTTGTATGACTTTATTTAGACATTTCAGGTACGATATTTAGTATACTCTCTTTATAAATAATGAAAATTGTTTAGTGTTTATATATATACTGACTAAATATTTATCAAATTTTTGTTTAATCCAATGAAAATTATAGTGATGGCTGATGGAAATATTTTCGTGGTTGGAAAATAGAGTAGGGAAGAGAGTCATAGACGGTGATATGGTGTTGCCAAGGTGTGTGAATTGAGCATGTAATAACAGAAAGCAAATAACATGGTCTACTGAGCTTATTCGTGTTAGTATCTAAACTAACCTACATTTATTTTCATTTATTGACTATTATTGTTTGTAATTATAATATTAAGTATATTATATATATTGTGCAGTTAATTAAAAAAAGTAATACCCTTGAGCCCATTGCTGCGGAGAAAGAAAATGATTATTGGAAGTCCTTCAACCTTAGGCATCTGATTAGGGAAAATGCCTATAAAGTAGGTAACGGAGGGGGTGTTAATGAAGCTACAGATGATGATTCGAATAATAAGGAGAGTGAGAGGGAGTCGAATAGGGAGGAGGGTGAGAAGAAGTCGAATAAGGATGAGGAGGGTGAGAAGAAGTTGATTAGGGAGGAGGAAGAGGAGGAGCAGTATCATTATCAAATCTCAGACCCACGAGTTGACTCAGAGACTACATATTCAGAGGCAAGGACGAAAAGAGTACACGAGTTAGATAAGGCAAGGTTCAACATGATGACATCACAGTCCCATGGGGTCGCAGCATGGCCCCTGTGTATCTCTTATTAGCATCAGGTGCGAACTTTGTATGATTATATTACTGTATTTTATTCTTACATGACTATCCATTTAATTTATATTGTTATTTAATTAATTTTACAGAAGCCTCAAATAAAGGCGAACAAGATTATGACATTGTTGGAGTCTATTTTAAAGACACAATAGGAGCAAAATGAGAGATTGGGTAGGATTAAGAGGATGCTGAAAATCCACGTGCCTCTAGATGGCAAAAATGACCTAAATGATGATGATGATGACGATGATGATGATACTGAGAGCTCTATCTGAAATGAGCACATCTATCGCTCTTTACCACCAAAAAGAGCATCACCATCGAAAATATCATCATCACCAAAAAGACAACGATCAGTTTACGTTTCACCACCCCATCAGGATCCACTGTAGCAGGATAAGAGTGACCAGGTAAATTTATAATTTATTTTGTGTTTTAGTTTAGTTTTTCAAATCATTATAAACTTGTAATTAAAATTTATAATTACAACTTTTGATTTTCTGCAGATTATGGAGGTTCAGAATACAGTATCGCAGCTGCTGGAGGAGGTCTAGATCCCACTTCCTCATGAGAACCTACCACCCCATCAGGATCCAGGACATCAGTATGAGTAAGATCAGGTAAATTTTGTGTTTGTTGTGTAATTTAATTGAGTTTTGCAAATCATTATAAATTTATAATTATAGCTTTTGATTTTTTACAAATTGTGGAGGTCTAGGACATATGATCGCAGCTGTTGGGGGAGCTTGAGGTCCCACTTCCTCATGAGGACCCACCGTAGCAGCATGAGTGTGATCAAGTAAATTTTGTTTGTTTTGTAATTTAGTTTAGTTTTGCAAATCATTATAAATTTGTAATTACAATTTTTGATTTTCTACAGATTGTGGAGGTCCAGGACATAGAATCGCAGTTGTTGGAGGAGGTCGGGGTCCCACTTTCCCATGAGAACCTACCACCCTATCAGGACCCATCGCAGTAGTATGAGTGTGATTAAGTAAATTTTGTGTTTGTTTTGTAACTTAGTTTAGTTTTACAAATCATTATAAATTTGTAATTATAACTTTTGATTTTCTGCGGATTGTGGAGGTCCAGGACATAGGATCACAATTGTTGGGGGAGGTCGAGGTCCAACTTCCCTATGAGGACCTACCACTCCATTATGACCTACCATTCCAGTATGATATTGATCAAGTAAAGTTTTTGTTTATTTTGTGTTTTACATTAGTTTTTTTATATCATTATAAATGTGTACTTACAAATTTTGATTTTCTTAATATTATAGGGGAAACCATCACTGCTTAAATAAAAGATTAAATAATTAGTATCTCCATTGTTACCATACATATATCCTGAACGTGCGAAAAAGAAAAAAAAAGTGTCAAAAGAGTAGGTGATGGGGAAACTCTATCAGTGTTAGATGATATGGTTGAGAATGTATACAAACAGCACAAAGGTTTCTCTTCTTTAGACTTTAGGTATTGATAAAAATATTTATTACCTTTGTTTAATCCGATTACTAATCTAATATGACTAACTTTTATTTCTTGTTTTAATTTTAGACGCTACGTCAACGGTTATCCAATGACATTCACCCCCGAAGAGTTTCGTACCATTGAGGCCGAAGATAGTTGGTTAACATCAGAGCATATCAATGGTTTTTTATAGTGCCTACGGATCAAAGAAAGCAGGTGGTGGGATGAGGCTCATGATGAGAGATACGCAGTGCATGGATCGACCATTTTTATGATTGTCGATATTTTATAATTGCTCAATTTTTTTTTTCATCTTTGTCATATTTGTTAAGTAGTAAATAATTTTATCACTTACAAGTGGATATGAGAATATTTATAAATAAGGAATACGTCAGTCAAGGAAAGACATTTGATCTCATTACAGCTGTGATCCCCTTATATTGGATAAGGTTTGCCAATGGTTTGGAAGACGCTAAAATTCCTTGGTGGTCTGTTCATAATATAAGTGTCGTTATACGAATAAAAATAATTATTTGATCGTTTGAATTAGTACTATATCACTGACGTTCTCAACATGCAACTGTTACTCCCGTGTAGTCTACATCAGACTTATTGGATAGTCAGCAAGGTATGTCTAAGAGAGCAGAAGATTGTCATATATGATCCACCTATAGATACAGAGTTTGAAGACAGGAGAAATGCTATTGAGCCGTTGGTTTGTTATATACGGTTGATCTAACGGTCGATTGATTACTATGGGAAGACTAACATATAAATGTCACCTATAAAAAAATATGGGATGTGGAGAGTGTTGCTAAACAGAATGTGTCTCAACAACCTGACAGATAAATGCCATTTTTTAAATTATATATTTAGATAATAATGTTTTTAATGAATTATCTAACCCAACTCTTTGCGTAATATAGGACAAGTTATAGGATATATTGTGCAATGTATATTCATGACATTTTATGGTTTTTAGAGGGTGAATGAAAGTCTGTCCAAATTAAGAAAAACGCTCATCGAATAAGGGTGCAGATAGCGTCTGATATATATATATATATATATGTATTGCACCCCAAGGTATAGGGTAAACGAATGGGGCGATAGACATTAGATGAGGATGCCAAAGTTGTATATGATTGATATAAACATTCATTTATATTTGATTGATTGATTCATTCATTGTTTAGTAAATTTCTTAAAATATTACGTGGTAGTATGGAGGTGGATAAAAAGACTGAGTCTTTAAAAGAAATAGCAGAAATGTTATTTTTTTATGTAGGTTGAATACTTCGTTTATGAAAAAATAGAGGAGACTCTATCAAATTTTTTCTAAAAAATAAAATATAAAAAATCAGGTTAAGTGATACCATGAAAACTGGTGTCAGTTTACGCATATAAACATATACTGAGGCCGGTTTTAATGAGAAGATATAGTTCGATTTTACAGCTCGGGTTTAGTAAGCCACCTTAACTCGACGTCAGTTTTAATGTAGACACAAAAACCAACGTCAGGTTTTGTCAGCTGTTGCATATTGATTTTCAACTTCTACTAATAAGAATTCATAATTTTTTCTCTATTTTCTTTGTTTACATTGATCAACAAGACCCACAAACTATAAATTTCATATTATATATAACTATAAGATAGAAATGGAGACAAACATGCGTAATTGTAGCTCGAGTTAAAATGTGTATTATGACCTTATGACATCTTACAATCCAATGTGATCAATATAGTAAATATTGTAATATATTTCTTTCATTCAATTAAATTAGCATAATTTGAAGCTAATGGGGAGCATTTTTGGGTCACCATAGCATTAGAAAGGGGTAAAACCAAAAAACTAAAATTTGAAATCAGTTTTCGTGGCCTTACTTAGCTCGGCATCGGTTTTTGTGTTGCCTTAAACACTGACATCGAGTTTAGATGTATCACGATCACTGACATTGGTTTAATTTAGTGATAAAAAACCGACGTCGGTTTCAATGTACCCATAAAACCCGATCTTTTTTTTTTTTTAATTTCTAATTTCCTTTTTTTTTTCCCTAATTTTTCCTTCATTTGTTTTTTCATTTTTTAATGTTTTCAATGAAAAACTGATGTCTAGTTTTACTATTACCGAATTTTTTAACCTTAAATCAAAATGACTTAAACACAAAAAATTTCAAATTTTGACAGAACCTCCTCTGTTTTATATATATATATATATATATATATATATATATATATATATATTAGAAGCGATATGAACCAACATGCGATATCATATTAATTAATATGAATATACAATTAGGACTACCACAAAAACAAAAAGAGATTTCGTTTCTATATCAAAATTTGACAAGCAAATACGATAATAAAGTATTGCATTCAATGATTTTATACAAATGATTTCAATGATAAGTGCTCGTCACATATAAAAAAGATAAACCATAAACCTCATGTCTTACAAATTTTCATGATTACCACAATTTTCATCATCTTCTAAAGGTGGAATAGGGAAGTGTTGATTACATCGACGTTACATGTGTCCAGTCACACCACAAAGACTGCATTTTTAGGAGATTCTGACATGTCTAGTAGGGGCGACATTCGTTCAAACCTTTGTAGGAACTTCTGCCATGCTTCCAGTTGATCTAATAGTGGCAATAAAGCTAGTTCCAGTCTCTTCAGTAGCTTTTGTGCTGGTCCCAATATCTTCAACAGCCTCTGCACTTGTCCTAATATGTCCAACATGACCAACGCTCATCCCTCAGATGGTAGTTATAAGAGGGTTAGGACAATGAAGACAATTGTGTCCTCTTTCAACACATATACTACATTTTTTCTTTTGACTACTTTCCACAATTGAAGAAATTTATGCCTCTCTTGGTTTATCTGCTTGTCGTTTTCCTTCAGATGATAATATAATCATACTTTTGACTTCCGAAGGAACATGCCAATCTTTTAGGCCAGGAACAAGATTGATCAGATGTGCATATGCATCTTTCAACCATTTTTTGCTATAATAATCATGACAAAATGTATAATAATGAAAATCATTGACTCTGATATATATGACAAAGGTAGAAGGTTATCGAATGACATTAAAATTCAAAAGTAGTAATAAAGTATAATTACGATACCTGGCAACAGCAATTGCATGATGACATGGCAACTGATCTAGGTCTCAATGCCGATAAGTGCATGTCCACTCAAAAGGCTGAACGAAGTCATAACCTAGTTCATATGTGACTCCGAACTGGATCGGTTGTTGAATGACAAATACCATGGCACTCGTTGATTCATTAGTCATCGAGTTCACATGATCCTCTATAGTTTTGATAACTAAAGTTTTGAGTTTTTCAGCATGAACATGTCTATCATTATACCATCTCTACAGCATATGTCTTAGATATTCATGTGCGATTGTTATTGAAAGCCAACGTACTTTCATCATGTAGTTGTTCAGTGACTTTGCAATATTAGTGGTCATCATGTTGTATCTTCTTTTTGAAAAATATGCACGCGACAATTTTATCATTCTAATATTAACCAATTTTTCATACATTTACGAACATACCCCTTGAATTTGTTGTAAATAACTATCACAATCTAGCCTTGTATAACAATATGTTGTAAGGTAAAACATATCCTCCATATTTTTTTGCTTTCTATAGTGTTTGTTTAGGTTTTGCTTCAAGTGGAAGAAACAGAACACGTCTGAGACTTTGAGAAAAACATCACTAATCTCATTCGCAATACTTTTATGACAATCGAATACAATAATCAAATCTAATGGAAAATGTTGTCTCACACCGATAATCTGTCTCAATCTACTTAAGAACGAAGTCCATGAATTGTCCGACTCTCTATCACAAAATCCAAAAACGATAGGATAAATCATTTATTTCCTATCTTTGCATCCAACAATAAAAATCACCCCTTTATATTCACCTTTCAAATGAGTGACATCAACCGCAATAACTAGTCTGATGTGAGATCGAAAACCCTTAATTGAGGCCCCAAGTGTAACGAACGAATATAAGAACTGATTGTTTTCATCCATCTCAATTGCAGTCACTATATCAGAGTTTGTTTCCTTTATCATGTGAAAGTACGAAGGAAGCTGCTGAAATTATTCATCCGCTTTTCTATATGCTAGTTTCTTTACGTATTGTAAAGACCTCCAAGCTTTAGTGTACATGATCTATACACCATATCAATTAAAAGCTGAGGTGTTATACTATCAAGACCTACTTTTTTTTGATACAACGTTGTTACGACAACAGTCTTCACACTCCGTCTATGTGACTTATAGGTGTCCTGACAGCATGTGTGCTCCGACACATACTTATACATATACCACATCAAACCACCATTTCTGCATCTTGCGCGAACCTCAAAGCTACAACTTAGATCCTTGTAACCAGCCTCATATCTAACCTTACATGAATGTCTAACCTTATGTTGATGCTTGAAATTAAAAACACATTTTTCAACGGCCACATTCAGTTCATATTTATTATAAAAAAAATACACTTTTATACAATGTATCACATTAGATGAAGGTCGACATAATAGTTGACATAGCCTCAATTTCACACTGATCTACACAGGAAATAATCCAGTATAATTGCAAAGGGTTGGTTTCAAATTGTGAATCCGAAAATCTAATTTCTGGATACTCTACAGTCTCTACATCAACTCCAATTTCAATGTCATCACCTATAGTTTCCTCATTATTATCTCCACTGTTCGATGTCTCATCACCATCATTATCTACGTCCCGATCTTCATCATCATAATCATTTTCGTCAGAATCAAAGTCACACATTGGACTTTTTATGGATGTAAATATGGCGATAGAAGCTGAAACTTAATTACTGCCACTAGAAGAAATAAAACAATTTTGACCTTTACCCATAATTAAACTTGTAATTCTATCTTCAGGTGCCTCCACATGCCCTGGATTTGATATTATGTTGATGGAAAATTGAGGGACAGTAGAGCTAATACCTCCAGAATCTCTCACAATCTTATCAACATAAATCTCTCTATAATCAATTTTTTTTCTTCGAATTGATCTCGGACACTGAGATCAATGGTGATAGGTATCTTGACTGCAGGCATTCCCTAACTCGGAGTAAATAATGCAAAAAAAAAGCTTATATTCTTCTATCAATATCAGTCACTGTGTAAACAAATTTCACTAATCGAGAAAAACTGACATTCTTAGGGGCCCCCATCATGACTGTCTCATCCCCAACATAGTAATTCTCATTATACTCTCCATTGTATTTGACTATTATCGTCACTTCACTCATTCCTATAAAAAATTTAAAGTATAAAATAAGTTAGTCTCACACATGCTCTTGTCATATTTAATATCTCATTTCATATTGCCAAATTCATAACAATCTAACCAAATATAACCACATCTGATTAATGCCAAACATACACAATAGAAGGAATTAAGAAAAAGAAAAAACCAATAAAACACTTTTTGGGTTATCTGAATGCACGGAACTCGAATAAGGTATGTGTATTCGCAAAACCCGAATCGGGTTTTGTAGATATACATAACCTGATGTGGGTTTTGTGAATGCATATAACCCGATTTGGGTTTTGTGGATACACATAACCTAATTCGGGTACGTGTACTCGTAAAACCAGACGAGTTGCAGAAAATCATAGTTCCGTTTTCTCTTCGTTTTTTGTAAATCTCACTCACATAAGCTTAAATCACAACCAAAAGTCATTCTTAAGGCTTTTAACTAAGTAATGTGAATAAAATAAATTAAAAATCAACCAAAATCAATCACATACCTTCAAACTTGAAGAAAAACTTGAATGTGGAGCTTGTTAAAGACAAAGAATCTTGAATGTGTGTTTTTAGGAGTCAAAGAATGTTTAATAGGTGCACAAATAATCTTGAATAGATGAGAAAAAAATGATAGAGAATGGAAGAGCTGAAAATGTTATGGAAGAGAAAAGGGAAGAAGAAGAAGAAATGTTATTTGATAATTTCGGATAAGGTTATAAAGGGAATTTTAAACTGAAAAATACTTAAGGGTAATTTGGGTAATATGGATATAGATAACAATTAGTTTATTTGAGAGGTTAAAAATGAATTTTTTTAAGAAATGAGTTAAAAACGTATTTTTTTTTTTTTTTTTTGTGGACTTAATTTGAAAAGTAAAAATCAATCAAAATCAATCATATGTCTTTAAACTTGAAGAAAAACTTGAATGTGGAGCTTGTTAAAAATAAAAAATCTTGAATGTGTGTTTTTAGGAGTTAAAGAAGATGGGTGCACAAATAATCTTGAATAGATGAGAAAAAAATGGCAGAGAATGAAGGAGCTGAAAATGTTATGGAAGAGAAAAGGAAAGAAGAAGAAGAAAGATAGTTTGATAATTTCGGGTAAAGTTATAAAAGGAATTTTAAACTGAAAAATACTTAAGGATAATTTGGGTAATATGGGTATAGATAACAATTAGTTTGTTTGAGAAGTTAAAAAAAAAAAATTTATAAAAAATATGTTAAAAACATTTTTTTTTTTGGTGGACTTAATTTGAGAAGTGCTCTTAACTTACTCACCAACCAAAAAAGAAATCTATGGCTCTAGAGACAGCTTTGCGGCTGGCTGTTGTATTGAATTTTGGTATAAACCAGTGAGTCACTATTGTGATTCCAATCTCTCCCTTTTGGTACGGCTGTCCAAATAAACTTGATTAGTTAATTATCAATGAAACTAATTGAAATTATGCCGAATCGGCTTGCAAAATGATGATTATCAATTTTTTACTATTTAATAATGATTATCTGAATAAGGATTTTCTATCATCATTTTTTTTATTAATATTTTGATAATCTAATGACACATCAATATTTAAAAAAATGAATGATCTAGATTGATGGATTTTTTCTCTACATACATCATTTAAACTTAAATTACTCTGATAAAAAAATTAGCACAATATCAATATTAACAAATAATCTTTGTCCTGGTTCTCTACCTGATACTTGTGCTTGTACAATTTTACGACTGCGCCATGACAAAGAAGCAAGTTGTGGGCAGCAATATAGGGTTCGGTGGCAGAATCATCAACAGTGCAATTTCCAAAGTAGTTAGAGCATCGACCAGGAGCAAAAGTACCAGTGCTAGAAGCATTCATGCTATTTCCATTTGGTTCATTCATAGTCACCCGGAGCTTGACTCGATCACCAAATGTTTTAAAGCAAAAATCAGCATAATCTAGATAATCATCCCTATAAAAAAAGATAGTAACATTAAATACTAACA
Organism: Dimocarpus longan; assembly: GCA_022984855.1. Classification (NCBI taxonomy): domain Eukaryota; kingdom Viridiplantae; phylum Streptophyta; class Magnoliopsida; order Sapindales; family Sapindaceae; genus Dimocarpus; species Dimocarpus longan. Next base: position 25,152,752 of record CM041017.1, read on the forward strand.
TGCTTCATTAATTTCCTTGTGTTAATCTTCGTTATGGAGTATAGTTAATGACTTACAATAACTTCGGACTTAGGAACCCACCATACTCATCTTCGAGAGCTTGTAGAAGTTCAATATGGAACGAAGTCACAAAGGGCTTCAGACCTGGTAATTAATTCACAGTATCAATTGAGAATTAAGATTTACCATATAACACTAGTAAAAACAGGAAAAAAAATTGTGAAAATCCTGTACGTAATATAGTACCAAGAAAAGGCAGGTTCTAAAAATGCCATTGATGACCTAAAATGATTTTTTTTTTTTTTTCAAAAACTTCAGTATTTATAAACTATACTTTGTACGAAAATGATATAATTTGTAAATAAAAACTGTAAACTATGCAAACGATATATATATATATTTTTTTTAATTTACAGATACTTAAGGTACTAGAAAAATTCATTTAAGGCCTTAGATGGTATTTTCAAGACTTGTTTTCCTTTTTTCTCATAGAAAAATAAAATCTCAAATAAAAATTTCAACGTGATATAAGAGGTGAAGAGATTGAAAATTTAATAACCGTTAGCTAGGAGCTCATTGATGAGATTGTTGTAGAATTTGACACCAAGATGGTTCACTCCCCCGCTACGTTTTCCTTCTGTAAAATGAAAATTAATAATTTCAATCAATTAGATACTATCTCTTACTCTCTCAATCGAAGAATATGCATGGTTATAATCAACTTAAGTCTAATAAATTAAATTTAATGTATTTTTCCTATTGTATTAAATATAAATTAAACTCTCTTCTAATTTACGTCCTTTATATATATATATATATATATATATTCAATCTTTGGTCCTTTAATAGTTGATGTTCATAATCTGTTTTCTTTGTTGGAGGCGATATCATGCAACTTTAATAAAAGAGATGCGGATAAGATTTTGCTCAGACGCTGGCAAAATTAGTTGGTAATTGTACGAGTTAAAAATATTATCTGATTTAGTTGGTAAGGTATATATATATTTATATATGTATATGTATATGTATGTATACATATACATATATATATATATATAACCAAACAGGATATTTTTAATTTTATGACTATTAATTTTCAATAAATTGTTGGGTTGGGTTCCCTCATATGTAGAGGCCCAACAAGTCTCAATAGGTTAAATTGAGCCCATATGGAAATCTTAAGGCAATTAGGAATCATAACCCTATTTATTTCTTATTTCCTTGATCAATATAAATAAGAGAAGAGAGGGTTTGGTGGCTGGTGAGAGTTTAAGGTTTTTGGTGGCAGAAAACAACACAAAATCAAGTGTGAAGAGAGAAAATCGTGTGGAAGAGAGGAGGAAAGAAAAGAGTGAATTTTCTGCATAGAAATTCATCCCGCGCAGTTTCGGAGTTGTTGTGATATCGTTTTTTGTTAACCGTTGGATCGTGCTGAAATTTGGACAGCACATTCATCTCTTCTGGATCTTGATTCTGAACGGTGGAGATTGGAAACGGAGTTGTCGTTTGTGAGATATACAGCCCGTAACAGAGCTGTCAGGCTTTCGCGGTCACTGTCAGCGCAGCAGTCTTGTAAGACCGATATCTCTTTCGTTCACCGTTGGATCGAACTCAAATTTGGACAGTATACTCAGCACTCGTGATTCTAAATTCTGGACGATGGAGATCGGATTTCGAGATCTCAGTAAAGAGCGACGTAATCCAGATCGTTCTGCTGAGTTTGTGATTTTTCTCTTCACTTGTTATTTAAACTTGAATTTGTGTTATTAGGGAACCTAGATAATTGTTGCTTGGTTTTGGTTCCTATTTGATGTTAAAACAGTTTGTTACTATCACGTTTGATTATTAGTGGAGATTTTTGGGTGGACTACGGTCTCGTGGTTTTTACTCATCGCATTGGGGAGGTTTTCCACTTAAAAATTGGCTTGTGTTATTGATGCATGTGGTGGTGATTTAATTGCTCATTATTTGATCGTTGGTGATAATTATATCGTGGTGGATTTGTGCATTACTTAGTGGTTTTTCATAGGATTCATTTAGGGGGAGAAAAAGTTCCGCTTTGCAATTTGTTTGTATTTGGTTTTTCTCCCATCATAAATCTCATCACAATGATGAGATTTATTGAAAATATGCGATTCTAATTGTCTTGAAATCTTCAACGGGTCCTATCAGTGCAGTGGGATCCATTAAAAATGAGTAGATATAAATTTAAGGATGTTTTGATTAGTAATATATATTACCATCAACATTTATATATTTCTCCACTTTGGATAGATTGAAAATTTTCAATTCATATTCTTCGAAAATTGATTGTGATATTCAGGTGCCTAATTTTTTTATTCAGAGAATTGAAATTGGGCAATTGAGAAATTGAAATGATAATGACTTACTTGGTAATATATATTCTGCTCCATGAGATGGAGAATCTGAATGAATCTAACCCTATCTTTTTCATTAGCTTTATGTCCTCCTATTTTGAGATTTATGGACTATTATTTTATATATATGAAACAAATTGGAAGTAGTAATAGGGATAATACACCATAAGAATTAATGTATAATAATTTATAAAACAAACCCTGTAACGACGATAAAAGTCATCTGCTACATCTCCAGTGCTTCGATCAGCAATTTTTTCTTCCGTTACTCACCATCAGCATAAATAATAATAATAATATAAGAGAAAATTCAACCAATAACATAAAAATAATAATAATAATAATAAAAGAGAAAATTGAAACGATTGTTTTTAATACAGTCAGTATTCACAAATTATAGTTTACAAACAAAGAAAACAGGTTACAAACGAGAGTCGTGAATTATGTAAATTATTATTATTATTATTATTTTGGAACTGAATATAAAAGCTGAGAAAAGTTGTTAAAGAATGAGAACCGATGAGAATACGAATTGATGAGAAGAAAAAGTTGAGAGAAGTTTTGAGAGAATCTTGACTTTGATCTTAATCTGTTTTAATTTTTTTTTGTGAAAATTACAAAAAAGGCCCATCTAAAAATGCTTAATTTTGTTTTTATCCCATATTTTAAAATAATTTATTTTTAACCTCTCAAACAAATTAATTTTATTATATACTCAAATTACCCATAATACCCCTACAATTTTTACTCATAAACCCTCAACTATCATCATTTTTTATGAAAAACCCACATGTGAAATTACGAAACAAACCCTACCTATATAAATGACCAAAAATCGATCACTGACCAAAAGCAAAAACTGACGCGATTCGAACCCGATCGCCACCCGACGATGCACACCAACATATTCCGACCATAACAGCGACGTTTTCGACCTCTATAGAGGAGCTACGACCACCGGCGATGAAGTGTTCAAGTCGAGGTATGATTTTTTGTTTTGCGGTTCTATTTTTTGATTTTGATTCACAATGTTGACATATTTGTGTGATATGGATGTTGGATTATCAATATTTGGTTTAGAGTAGGTTGGTTTGACTGTTTTTGCACTGATTTTGTGTTGAAAATGGTCGATTCCAACCATAATAGTGTCGTCAGAATCAGATCGGTTTTTGGAGTTTGATTTTTCGAGTTCGATTTTTGAGTTTGGTTTTTCACTTCGGTTATTTGAAAAACCAAAATGAAAAATCGAAGACCAAAATTAAAACCAATTGAATAACCGAACTGAAAAACCGATGAGGAGAATCGGTTTTTGAGACACACTAAAAAATCGATTCGATTTTTCAGATAGAGTTAAAAACCGATTCGGTTTTTTAGGTACAGTAAAAAATCGATTCGGTTATTCATCCTGATACTGATCTTTTTTTGCTATTTTACTTTCCTACAGATGGATTTCAGATATAAATATAGCTTGCAAAATTTTTTGAATGATTTTAATAGGAATACACACATTGGTCAGAGGTTGGTTAATAAAATAATGGTCATTCTTACTAGAAGAAAGTTATACGACGATTTCATAAATGAGTGTCCATTTGGACATATTTTGAAGATTACCAACAATATGGCTATTGCCTCCGTGATATTATGGGTTCTTGCTAGAGAAGTGGAGGTGGGTGGAACATATAAGTTTGGGAAACAAGAGTTTTTATTAATTACAGGACTTCATTCTGGGGGTATCGACTGCGAAATCTTCAATACAATGCAAAATGACCAGAACGGTCTCCCATGGCGATGGTTTAATGGAGTGATGCCAAATATAACTGAATTTACCACGTTTCTTGAGGTAAGAAGCCATATGGACCGTGAAGGCGACGAGGTCATAAATGATGAAGATTTTATGAAGTTAGCGAATTTAGGGATCGCTTTCCATCTCTTCATGGGACAGGATGACAGTGCGAAGATTCCACAATTTAGGCGGATCGTAATTGAGAACATAGAGAGGTGGAACTCATTCCCTTGGGGCATATTATGTTATAGTGTCTTATTGCACTTCCTTCGCCTGGCAGTGAATGAAGAGCGGATAAAAAATTCACCGTTTAACATTAATATTTATGGCTATGTCTTGGTGTTTTAGATATAACTAATACCTTTAATATTTATTGTTTTCTAATATAGTTATATATTAACTATATGTTTGTTTTTTGTATTATAGTGGTGGTTGGTAGAATTATTCCCGGTGTTGAGAGAGAAAATATCAAAAAGTAACCCGTCTTTGCAAAATGATTTGCCAAATGATTTGCCAAGATGTAAGAGATGGTCACTTAAAAGGACACCGACAAAGGCGAAAAGCCTTGATGATTTTCCTCTCGTAAGTGGCAAACGTAAACTAAATTGGTTTAAATTAATTGTTTGTTTTAACTATCCTTATTTATATGAAATATACCACTATAGTATAACTATATATATGTATATAATGTAGATAGTTGGCATTGTGCAAACTTTTGAGCCTACCGACACAGAAAGAAACACAAATTATTGAAAATCATTCAATCTGAATCATTTGGTTACGGCTGATGTACATAAAGTTGGTGACAGAGGGAGTGAGAGTGACAATGTAAATGATGATGGTGATGATGATAGTTATGGTGATGATGATGATCATGATCATAGTGTAGAGGGACATGATGATTATCTGGTGGAGGGTGGAAAGGATGATGTCATGGTGGAGGGTGGTGATGAGGTTGAGGGTAACTCTGGCGCAAATGAAGACGTCCCAAGCGTGCAATTAGTATCAGAGGATACCTTTTCATAGTTTCGAACAAAAAAGATGCACGATGTACTAAACTTCCATCCTGAGGTATAAATCAAATTATTTATATGATTATTCAGTGAATATCTATTGTAGTAAATGTAAAAGAGTTTAACATTATTGTGTGGTAGTACTGGGTCGGATAGAGAGACGAAATCTTTAAACATGATAGACGAAGTGTAATTTCTTCTATGCAGATTATATTTCCTTGGATACTTAAAAAACAGGGGAGACTCTGTCAAAATTTTTTATAATTGTGTTCACTATGTAAAATGATGCATATGATTATTTTCTGGAGGTGAAGCGGTTGTTTGAGTACATTATAGATTTATAGAAGGTTACTCATAAGAAGTTAAGTAGGATGGAAAAGAGGTAGAAGACAACTTTGAAGCTCGTTGGGGACATCGATAGGAGACTGAAACGGGTGGAAGAGCATTTACACATTCCTACATTTCCAACTGGTGGCTATGATCCAGATTACGACGACGATCATGACGGTGGTAGTTTTGTCCCAGAGGAGCACATCTATGGCCCGTCACCAGTACCAAAAGCACTACCAGCACTATATCAGGACGAGAGGGTCTGTTAGACACCTGTCCATGGGGACAAGGGGGTTCGTCAGACATCTCTCCATAAGGACGATGTGGTCCATCAGTCAGCTATTGATACGGGCCAGTTAGTCATCCATCAAAAGATTCAAGAGGTCCTTTAGTTACAGGGTGTTCATCAGTCACCCCATCAGTCGGAGGAGCAAGAGATGTAGTCTGACATTCAAAAGGACTTATGAGGTGTATTAGATGCAGAGGCTGAGCATTGTCATGAGCAGGTAGAGAAAGTATATATAGTGTGTTACAGTCTGACATAGAATTATAAATGTACAAATCATGTGTTTAATTTGCTTAAAGTTGTAGGAAGAGGGCATCCAAGAACGGGGCAAATGAAAGATGAAGCCAGCTGTACCTTTAAGGATACCATACACAGATCCTAGACCGACAAAAAAGAAAAAGAAAGTGGCCCAACAGCAAGTCGAGGAGGTGACGGAGTCTGTAGACCCCTATGAGGCGATCTATAATGAATACAAAACTTCAATATCTTTGGATTTTAGGTATTCAAAAAAAACATAATTATTCTTCTATGCAAATTATACACTACTTTCTGAATTACATGAATGTTTAATTTTTTTTTTTTTTTTTAGGCGTGCGGTTCATCGTTATGGATGGTGTGTGATACCGACCACACTGGTCACTCTCGAGAACGAAAACATGTGGTTGACTAGTGAGCATATCGATACGTATTTGATGTGTCTACGGAAAAAATGGTGGAATGAGGTTGAGGATACTAGATATGCCGTCCACAACAGTTTTTTATTTGTAAGTATTTACATTTCCATTAGTCATGCATTTATAATTTAATTTAATGTGTCCCGAAGTTAACTAACATGTTTAATTACCATGTAGACTTTTATGACAATATATTATAATCAGCAATACATCAACAAAAGTGAAAAATCTGATCCGGCTACAGTTGTGGTGCCCTCTGAATGGCATGCATTCGGATGTGGGCAGATAGACGCATTAGTACCGTGGTGGCGTGTTGACAATGTAAGTGTTGTGTGCGAAGATTACTATTTATTAGTTGATCATTTTTTAATGTCTTATAGCATTGACGTCTTTCAATCTGCAGGTGCTACTACCGTGTAGTCTGATTTAAGAAAACTGGTTCCTTTGTCAGGTGTGCCTCAGAGAACAAAAAATTTTAGTATATAATCCCTTGGTAAATGTTGATGTAGCTGAACGACTTAAGTCAATTGAGCCGCTGGTGTGTTTCATGCCCATCCTGTTGCAGTTCATAGGATTTTATGAGAAAACCCAGATAGTTATGTCTGTCGTGAAGGAACGGTGAAAGTTGAGCATTTTGATAGATCATTTGTGCTCCAACAACCCGATTCGTGAGTAAATTTATAACTAAATTAATTAATATATTTATTAATTTATGTTGTTTTAATACTTAATTCTTTTATTTCTGACACAAGATGAGTTGTGGAGCATATGTCGCCATGTACGTACACGACCTTTTGCAGTCCAAAGAGAGTACATAGAAATCTAGAAAACCCGACGTAGCTGCAGATGCCATCGCTTCGAGGGCAGAGATTGCCCGAGATATATATATGTATTCGATGCCTATGTATAAAGTTAATAAATTTGGAAAATGAACAGTAGACTCTGATACAGATGTTGTATATAAGTAAATTTATATTATTCTTTATATATTCATCATTTATTTAAAATATAATTTCGAAATCAGGTTTTACAATGCTGGAAAACCGAAATCAGTTTTCCAAAATACTGAAAAACTGAAAATTTCATTTTTGGTTTCTCAAGCAGCTTGAAAAACCGAAAATGCCATTTTTGGCTTTTTCAAGGTTATCTGACAAAACCGAAATCGATATTACATACAATTACCCCTTTCATATGTTGACAACTGAGGTATTTAAAACAAATATATATATTTTTTATGTAACTATTTAAATTATTTGATTGCTTACTAATATCTTTTTTTAAATAATACATATTTTATTTACATTACTTAAAGTATTATATCCCTAAGTAAATTTTATAAGTAAATTTTTGAATGTCATATATAGTTAATAGTTATTCCGATTCCAAATCATTCCGAATCCTCATTGATATAGTTTTTAATTGATATTTTGTTGAAATTAATTATTAGTGTAAGTGTTTTGTAGAAGAATGAACGGTATCTTTGACACTTACCAAAATATACTCATGTTGCTTGATTAACGTATGTGATTTAACCAACCAATTTCAAGAATTTTTAATTTTCATATTTATACAATTAGAATATTATTTTATGTTTTTAAATTTAATCAAATATAAAAAATTATTTTATTTAGCATTTTACTTACTAAATATATTTTTAAATTTAATAGTAAAATAATATTATATGTTGTTGTTATTATTATTAGCATTTATTCAAACTATTTTTTATTATAATTGTTATTAATTTAATAATAATAATATTATTATTATTCTGCCTGTTGTATTACTTAATACCTATCCACTTTATATTAATCAGTATAACATTTATTAGAGCAATTACCCTACCTTTAAGGTCTATTTGATGCGTCAAATTGAATTCAACTATTTTTAAAAAGTAAGATTGGATGGATTTAGAAAAATTAACTAGTATAATGATATGTTTGGTGTGATATGAAATTGGATAAAATAGTATTATTTTGTGTTTAATACAATATGACATTGAATAAATATAAGAAAATGTTATGTTTAATAAAGCAAATATTTATATATAGTTTTAATAAAATAAAATTATTTATAACACTTTAACTCAAACTCAACTAAATTTTAATTTTTTTTTTTCAATTAACTTCTATTCAAATAAAATATTTTTAAAATTAAAATTATTAATAATTAATTTGAAATAAAATAATATTCGAAGATATAATAAATTAAATAAAATTATCAGATCAAAAAATAGAGACCAAAATGCTAGTATTGAAAAAAAAATTAAAAAGAAATGATAGTATTATTTAGTCCCACCTTTTTGGTAGGATTCATTAGTTTCTATACCATCACCAAGTATGAAATGAAACTAGAATTAGTTCGATTCAACCTAAATATTATAGATTTGTATGTAAATAAAATAAAACATTTGCATATTGATTTGCTTAAAAATTTTGTTACTTCAATGATTTTATGTATAAACATTCTAATCAAATCAACAAATCAATGCTTCGATTGATCCGTACAATAAAAATAAAAAAATCAATCATCAAAATCAATAAACCAATCATTCAATCGGTCCATACAATAAATTTGGATCAATAAAAATTTACGTATTAATCAATAAAATCAATAAAAATTTGCATCGATTTTCTATTATACCTGAAAAATCGGTTTTTCAGCCACCGTGAAAAATCGAAATATTTCGGTTTTTCAGACTTAGTATAAAGCCTTTTTTGAATCGGTTTCATAGTACCTGAAAATAGTGAAAGAAAAAGTGATGACCGATTTTCCATGGTACCTAGAAAATCGGAGTTGGTTTTTCAATGTCAATAGAAAACCGATCGGGTTTTCAAAGCCCTAGGAAAATCGATACCCGTTTTTAACCGACACTGAAAAATTGATTTAGTGTATCGATTTCTTTTCACCTGTAATTGAAGAAACAATTTTAATAAGTACTAAACTTCATTCATTAAATTTCATGTCAACTGATTTTTACTTATTTCATTATATTAATGACAATGCATTACAAAAAAGGAACCTATTATTCATTCCTTCATTAAAAACTAAAATAAATAACGATTTTGATTATAATATATCAATTTAACAAAATAAGTTAAAATATACATGAAGCAGAAGTTCAATGTCAATGTCTACTAATTGTTTTCATCATTATCCACCTTTAGATTTGGAGTAAGAAATCGTAGGGGATATCGACATTGGTTATGTCAAGTCTCATGATACAAACGACATCTTCAGGACGGTGGGCCATTCTCATTAATATTTGTGCTCGTGCCAACTTCTGCATCCATGGCTGCGCTCGTCCCTCCGCTGGTAGAAGTAGGGGGGTTGGGGCAACGAAGACGGTTGTGCCCCCTCTGACCACATCTTCCACACTTTTATCTACGACGATCTTCTCCAACTAAAGAAATCCGAACCTCTTTTTGCCTACCTGGTTGTCTTTTCCTTATAGGTGGTAGTACAACCATGCTTTTAACTTCCGCAGAAACATTGCAACTGGCTAATTTAGGGACTGGATTGATCGGACTTGCATATGCAGCTTTTAATAATTCTGTGCTATAATACTGACTGCAAAATGTATCACAACTGATGCCCTTAAATCTGTACAAATATGAAAAAACACAAATTTAAGTATCATGATATGGCATAAAAAACCGAAAGCAATAACGTACAATTGTCATACCTGGCCACAACACATGCATGAACACATGATAACTGATCTAGGTTCCATTGCTTACACGTACATGTATGCTCTTAAATATTAATCATCGCATCTCCTTTGCTATGATGCATGACACTGTACGTGAACGGTTCTGTAATGGGATGTACACTACCTTCCGATGATAGATCTTTTACCAATATGATACGATCATACGTAGCGGTGGTAACATAAGTTGTCAGTTTTTCAATAGTAACACGTCTATTATTAAACTATCTCTACAATACATTTCTTATATATTTATGTACAGTTGTTATTGACAAATGGCGTGCTTGTATCATACATTTGTTGAGCAACTTTGCAATGTTGGTGGTCATCATTTCATATTTTCTTTTTGGACAATGTGCTCGTGACCACTTGCTCACCCCAGCCTTAACCAAAGTTCCATGTGTCCTCGGATGTAACGCTTGCATTTCTTCCAATATTCTATTGCATTCCTCAGGCATATAACAGTATGCTACATTGTAAAATACATTTTCCACATCCGAACGCTTTTTACAATGTTATTTAAGGTTTTGCCATAGGTGAAAAAATTATAACACGTGTGGGATTTGAGGAAAAGCTGTTTTCATTCCATTCGATATGATTTTATGATGATCAGATATAATAAGCAAATCATCTGACACGCCAATCGCCAATCGTAATTTTTTTAAAAGCCAAGTTCATGAACAGTCTGACTCTCTATCAACAAATCCATAAGTGATAGGATAAATCATCTCCTCTCCATCTTTGTATGCAGTGAAAAAAATCACCTATTTATATTCACCTTTCAAATGAGTTGCATCAACAGCAACAACCAGTCTCATATAAGATCAAAAACCCTCAATGGAATCTCCAAGTGCAACGAAGGAATACAAGAACCAGTTGTTTTCATCTCATTCAATTGCCGTCACTGTGCCGGGGTTTGCTAACTTTAACATCTCAAAGTAGGACGGAAGCTGCTGATATGACTCATCCGCTTGTCCATATGCTAGTTTCTTTGCATATTGTAAAACCTTCCAAACTTTGCTATATAAGATCTGAACTCCATACTGCTCCAGCATTTCTCCAATCAAACGATTAGGTTTATAAATATCTCTCCCCACCTTTCCTGCATACAATTTTCTGATGACAATAGCCTTCATACTCTACATATGTGATTCCATGGCTGTCTGGCGACACGTGTGCTCCGCCTCATACTTCAACACAAACCACATCGAGCAACGCTTTATGCATCTTGCACGATCTATAAAGCTACATGTTTTATCCTTGCAACTGGCCTCAAATTACTCAGTGTCTGAACGTGTAACCCGATATTCAAACTTCGCTTTCAGAGCATATTCTCCAATAACTATACTCATTTCTTCTTGACTATTAAAGAATGCTACCTTATATAACAATCCACGTTGGTAGACGGTTGACGTAGCACTTGAAGCAGCCTCAATGTCGCCCAATTCAACACCAAAAACAATCCAGTATGGTTGTAAATGATTGTTCTTAAATTGTAAACCTGAAAATCTTATTTTTGGAAACCCTTCTTCTTCCTCAGAGACATCATCAAATCGAGTTTTCTCATTATCACTATCTTCAGTTTCCTCTTCGTCACTATCTCGTATCTCATCACCATTATCATTTATGTCCCGATCTTCATCATCAGTACCATAATTCATATAGTCATTGTTAACTTCGTAAATGAGACTTTCTGTAGATGTAAATAAGGTGACAGCAGTATTAACCTGATTGCTACCAATACCTGAAGTAAGGTAAAAATGATTTTCAACCATATGGGGATTTATAGGTCTTGATGTATCTGCCTCGTCATATCTTCTGTCTGGTATTGAGTTGGTGACAATCGGATGAACGATACGCTTACTAACCTCAGCTCCAAAATCTTTCACAATCTTATCTACATAAATCTCTTTAACATCAATATTTTTTATTACCATCAAACCAACAACACCAAGATCGGACATGATGCGTATCTTTTTAACTTGACCACTTATCGCACTTTATAGTAAATAATGTATACGGATATCCCACATTCTTCTATCAATACTAGCATCTCTATACACAACATCCACTAATGATGAAAAACTATTATTTTTGTGGACCTTACACATGATCGATTCCCCTCCAACATAATTACATCTATTCCACTCTCCATCAAAATTGATTACAATCGTCTCTTGAGTCATTCCAGTAACGTTCAAATAAAATAATATTATTAATAAATTAATCATTTCAATCAGATAACATTACAAAATACAATCTTATCTAATCAAATTTAACACTATAAATTAATATCCAACATCAACAACTCAAGAAATATCATAATTATGCTAACAATGCATTCAACTGGATTTTTAATTGGACCTTGACTATTGAAACTAGTTTTTTGCTCCACTAAAACGCATTGATTGTGCACTCACAACACTCTCCACTTAAATATAATCAAATAAAATATAAAAAAAATCATATCTAAGCACATATAACACTAAAATTTAATTTACAGCATTCCAAACACAAATATAGCAATCACTAAAAAAATTACTAATTTCGGGTTTTTAGGGTATCGGTTTTTCATAGGTCATTTATCGGTTTTGCAATCACTGAAAAATCGTTATCAGTTTTTCAGTCTCTAAAAAATCGATAGGCCTCTTCACTCGATTTTTCAGTACCCAAAAAACGATTATCAATCATGAAAAACCGATTTTATCGCAGATTTTACAGTTTCTGTCTCAGATCATGATTACCAAAACCATCACAACTAATACATTCTTATAGTTTTTTAGCACGCAAATATGAACAAAATAACCCAAAAACTAACCAAAAATATATATACATTACCTTTGACACTTAAATGCTTCAAGAATCTTCTAATCTTTCAATGGATGAAGCTTAAATGTTAAAAAACCTTCAATGGTTATTGTGAGAAAGAAGAAGAAGAGGAAATATGGTATTAATGGTGAATCAAATCTCAGAAACCATTAATGGAGAAGGATGGAGAAGAGAAAATATGGAGGATGTTGTGAAAAAAAAGAAAGTTAGTTTCGTAATTTGAATGTTGGGTATTTAGGTAATAGAAACTTAAGGGTATTTTTGTAATATTGAGTATACAATGGAAATAATTTGTTTGAGAGATCAACAACAAATTTTATTAAAATTTTGGGTAAAAACAAAAATTTTCTTTTTATTTAGGTAAAAACTATAAATTTCCTTTTTTTTTTTTTTTACAAAAATATCCAGTTGATTGTACAGGTGTGTGTTAGCTACTTATATAGAACTCACTACATTAACTACTTCATATACTAGACTTCAACAACCAATTGCAAATCTTGATCAGTTGCACTAGGATCCATAGTAATACTATACATCCCATAATGACCAATTCATAAATTCATTTAACCTTAATACTCCCCCTTAAACTCAGTTGATTTAAATCGGTAAGTTTGAATCTTGTTCTAGTGAATTGGTCATTATGAATTGGCTGTGTGGATGAATGTTGATCCTTGTGATCTGTAGCTTCTTTATCTGCAGCTTCTTTCTTATCTATAATGGTTTGCTGAAGCTTATCAGCATTGGTTGTACTCCCCCTCAAATGAAACTGATTAAAATCAGTTGTAAGTTTAGATAACAACAGTTGAAATCTAGGAATAGAGAGAGCCTTGGTAAATACATCAGCAATCTGAGCAAGTGAGGGAACATATCTGATATCAAGCTGTCCTTTAAGAACCAGATCTCTAAGGAAATGTAAATCGATCTCAATATGTTTCGTTCTAGCATGAAACACTAGATTATGAGCAAGTGCTTTAGCATTTAAGTTGTCACACCAGAGGACTAGAGAGGAAGACAGTATCACATGTAGCTCTTTGAACAAATTTTGCAACCAAATAATATCAGTAGCAACTAATGCTAGAGCCTTATACTCAGCTTCTGTGTTAGAGCGGGCTACAACCCTTTGTTTCTTTGATGACCAGCTAATCAAATTGCCTCTAAGATAGATACAATACCCTCAAGTAGACTTTCTATCATCAACACTACTTGCCCAATCGGCATCAGCATACCCTTCTAGAACAAAATTTGAAGTCAGTGAGAAGAAGAAACCATCAAATATGGTACCTTTGATATACCTAACAACTGCCCAATGAACCTGAGTTGGAGAACTTAGAAACTGACTTAGCTTGTTGATAGAAAAAGCTAAATCAGGTCTTGATAAAGTCAGGTATTGGAGTGCCCCAATAGTACTTCGATATAAGGTTGCATCAATGAAACGGTTACCATCTTGGATTGACAATTTACTGCTAGGAGATATAGGTGTTGAGTAGGGTTTACAATCAGCCATATTGGCTTTAACTAGTAAATCCTTTGCATATTTGGATTGAGTTAACATCAAGCCAGAGGAGTTTCTGAATACTTCAAACCCAAGAAAATAATGCAATGAACCCAATGACTTCAATGAAAAATTAGCATTCAAATCATGAATAAGTTGAGTCACTAAGGTTTGATCATTACTTGTGATGAAAATGTCATCAACATACACTAAGACTAAATTAATTGAGGCAGAAGTTTTGTGTATAAATAATGAAGTATCAGCTTTAGAATTTTGAAACCCTTTCTGCAACAAGGCTGCCTTGAGCTTGTCATACTATGCTCTAGGAGTCTGTTTTAATCCCTACAAATATTTATGAAGATGACATACAAAGGAAGGGGCTGCAGTATCAACAAAACCATCAGGCTAAACCATGTACACTACTTCCTTAAGATCCCCATTTAAAAATGCATTGTTCACATCAACTTGTTGAATATCCCAATTGTATGACATAACTAGACTAAGGATAACTCTTATAGTTGTTGTTTTGACCACTGGACTAAAAGTTTCTGTGTAATCCAAACTGAGAGTTTGATTAAATCTTTTTGCAACAAGTCTGGTCTTATACCTTTCAACACTTCCATCAGACCGATACTTGATCCTAAAAACCCATTTACTGCCAATAACATTCATGGTATCCTTGTAGGGAACCATAATCCAAGTGTTATTTCGTTTTAAGGCTGAGAATTCAATGTGCATAGCTTCCTTCCAAGCAGGATGAGCTAATACCTCTTCTGCATTCTGAGGAATAAAATCATTCAAAGACTAAACATGAAACACCTTAGGCTTAAAGATACCTAACTTAGACCTTGTAATCGTTGGATGTTCTAATTTGGTATTGGTTTGTGAATGGTAACTTTATTGTATGAGTTAGAGACACCGTTTGGTTTTTCAGTTTGTAGTGTTAGGGAAAGCATATGCTTAGAGTTTACAACATTAGAAGATGTATTATTAAGAGAAGAAAAATCAAGAGAAGCATAAGTGTTTTGCTGGGTTTGAAACTGTGAAGCTATTTTTGGTGGAGAGATTTTATTGGTGTTACTTGAAAATAGAGTGCTGTAGGGAAACTCATTTTCATGCAATAAAGCATGCCTAGTGACATATATTTTTCCAGAGGGATTTAGGCATCTATATCCTTTTGTATTTTCATAATAACCTATAAACAAGCATTTGGAGGAATGATATCCAAATTTGTGCTCGTTGTAAGATCTAAGATAAGGAAAACATGAACATCCAAAGACTTTAAGATCTATATAGTTAGGCTCTTGTTTAAAGACATATTAATATGGAGACTTGTTACCTAAAACAGGTGTAGGCAACCTATTTATCAGGTATACAGCAGTATGGAATGATTCCTACCACATTATCAAGGGTAGACTTGCTTGTGCCAATAATGAGAGACTTACTTCCACTATGTGACTATGTGCTTATGTTTCCTCTCTATGATCCCATTTTGTTCATGTACATATGGACAAGTAAGCCTATATACAATATCATAAGCTTAAAGATAAACTTTTGAAGCCTGAAGTTCTCCCTCATTATCTGTTTGTAGAATTTTCAACTTCTTATCAAACTGCCTTTCCACCATTTTATGAAAAATAGGAAAAATGTCCTTAACATGAGATTTATGAGTCATAGGATATATCCAACAGAATCGTGAGTGCCAATCTACAAAACTCAAGTAGTACCTATATCCTTATGTTGATAAATAAAGAGATGGACCCCAAACATCAGTAGAAATCAACTCAAGCATATTTTGAACATCATGATTAGACCTAGGAAATGGCAGTTTATGTATTTTTCCTAACTTACAAGCATCACACATCAATTGCACATTAGAATTTCCAACAGAAACATTTAAAGTATTCAAAATAGTATTCATAATAGGCAATGAAGGATGTCCCATCTTGTGATGCTAAAGTTTAAGCAACAAACTCTTAGGTGCTTTTAACAAACCAGTTGTAGTAGTCTTATCTACTACAAAATTATTACATTCAGGTAGTTTGATATCTCTCTTACGATCACTTTTATTTCTATTAATAGCACTTAAATCAACAAACTCCTTGTTAACAACTGAGCATTTGTAATCTTTAGACCTTGGGATGAAGAGCTTGTATAGACCATTGCTCAGGAAACCTTGAAGCAACACCTTTCTTATTGCTTTGTCCTTAACAAAGCAAAAATTTTGGTCAAATTCTACAACTACGTTGTTATCCTTAATTAGCTGTGCAATACTCAACAAACTATTAGTTATCTCAGGCACTAACAGGATATTTTTCAGTCTAAGTGCAACATTTGGTACTAAATTTGATGTAACAAGAGAATGACCTACATGTGAGATAGATAAGGTATTGCAATTACCTATTACCAAGCGATCTCCACCCTTATATTCGTTACTCAATGAGAGGTTATTGAGATCTGCAGTAATATGGTTAGTGACTCCACTATCCATGTACCAACTGGGATTTGCTACACTTGAGGGAGATGCAATCATTGAATTGTTTATGATATTCTGGTTCAGCATAGACACTCCATTATAGTTCTATTGAGACCCTGTGTTATAGTTCCATTGCTCCATCTGTTGTGCAAGATTTCCCTATGGTTGATGTCCAAAACCTTGTACAAAATTTCCTCCAAACGTTTGATCAAACCTGTGGTAGCACACTGCTAAGAAGTGTCCTGGCTTTCCACAGAGTTGATAGATTATTCTCAATCTACCTCCTCTTCCGTTACCTCTGCCTCTTGTCCTTCCTCTAAAGACTTGAAAATGAATTGTTTGAAATGATTGACCACTCCTTTGTTGAGTTCCAAACTGGTTTGCCCTCTTGTTGCCTTTAACAATCATATTGGCAAAGGCATTTGATATCTCCAGCAGTGCACTTGAGTTCATTTGCTCAATTCTCGACTCATAACTCATAAGCAAGAATTGTCTCTTGAAGTGATACGTTACCCATCTTCGCTGTGATAGTAACTATAACAGGATCATATTCTGATCCCAAACCTCCTAGTATGTAAGATGCTAAATCATTTTCTGTGATCACTTGCCTTGCACCTCCCAAAGAATCAGCCAAATTTTTCATTTTGACAACATATTCAGAGATACTCATTGAACCTTTCTTTAGCATCTGCAACTGACTTCTAATATGCATGATGCGTGCCATTGATAGTGTAACGCCCCTAATTTATTTCGAATATTATTAGTGCATTATATTTTATTAATATGCATGTAGAAATTAGATTATGTGAGAAACATTCATGGAACTTATAAGAGAATGCATATTAATCAATCAATGTGTTTAAGATTAAAATTTAATTAGTTTTAGGCATTGATTATATAAATTGAGATGTTTATTTGGAAAAGGATTTAATTGAGAATTTAATTGAGGACTTGGATTGGTGGAGGTTTAAAGGTAAGAAGTAGAGAATTAAATCTCATTAGTGATCCAAGTGAAGATATGATAGCCAATTGAAAAATAGATGACATTAAATATTAAAAAGATTAATTGGATTTCATTAGAATATTAATTAGTAACGAAGATTAATGTAATTATTGGGAGATAATCATGGAATAAGTAACCAATCAAATGACTTGGAAGTGGAGGGGAGATGGTGGAGATTTAATGGAAAGTTGGAGGGCAAAATAGGAATGATAAATGGGATTAGAAAAAGCTAAAGAGATGAGATAGCAAATAAAACAAAAAAATTGCCCAGTATTTTTTTTTCTCTCTCGACTGCCGTGAGTCTCTTCTGCTTCTCCTCCATTTTTGTCCACTTTCTTCACTAATAAACCACTCAAATCCTTAGTTTAGATGTTGGTCAAGAGCCCTAGGATGCATTTGGAGTGATTGAATTAAAGTTTAGTGGCTTTTGAGCAAAAAGAAGTTGCCAACAATTAAGGTAAAAATCTGCACTCAAGGGCTGTCAATTTTTATATTTTATTTGATCATGTTATAAGCCTTGTTTTATGCTTGATTATGTTTGGATTTATGTTTAATGACGTTAAGAAGTGCTAGATGTAAAAGAAATGGTGATTTGAGGTTAGGGTTTTGTAGAGAAATTGGCTAGAAACTTGATTTATGCATGAAAAGATACTAGGATGCTTGCATTGGTAATTTGATGATGTTTGGACCAAAGAAATGAAGAGAATCACATGGAAATGGCATGAAGTTGGTTCAACCAGCCCTTATGTGTCTTGGGAATATTTTGTTTTGATGCACTTGATACATTTGAGAAGTGATTTAAGTGATGGAATGCATTTGGGTAGTGATTTGGATGGGTTGAAGTGAATAAAAGTGTTAGAAATCGGTAAATGCATGTAGATACCGCAATTAGTAACCATTGGGCGATTGAAGGGTGTTTTGATTTTGGGATGCAATGGCTATAAATATTAGTATTCATGGCCCTAAATCAATTGCCAATGAGAATGGTGGAAATTGAGATCAATCGGAAGTTTTTGGGATACATTATAAGAGCACATGTAGTTTTAGTTCATTGAGTCATGTTAGTAATAATTTTTAATAAACTTTCATTATGTTCTTTTTTTAATGAAAGGTCAAGGAGAACCCATTGAAGCGGATTCTCAACCAAAGGATAAGGGTAGAGTGTAAGGGAGTAATCGATTCAAAAATCGAATCCTTTTGAAGGTCGGTATACACATTATCTTTAATTTTATTTAATAGCGTTTTCATTGTGAATTAATTTTATTATAGTTAAATGAGGTTTTTAAAGTTTATTGGATGAATTGAATAATGGAATTAAGATTAGTGGAACGATATACATGGCCATCCCGTTTTAAATTTTCAAGAAAAATTAATTGAGATTGTTATATTGTTGCAATAAAATGTATTTATAAACTTATTTGATTATACATGAAATAGAATGTGAAATGGAATTGTTATGGGAATTTATGGATTAAAACAAAATGTGTAAATATGATTTAAATTCCATGTTATAATTAGCCCTTGTAAACTTAGATATCGATAAATGAGAATTCGGAATTGACATGTCAATTGGGAACTTACAGCTACACCGTTTATTTGTATATACTAAATTGATGCATTATGGACCATTAGAGGCACTGTGTGTCCGATCTCGAAACAATTATTGGATAATTTGTTATTCCGAAGGGTAGTCACCACAAGTCCGATGCCGGAGGCCCGTAAACCCATCCATAATATCAAATATATTTTTACTAAGGGCAACGAACAATGTTAATAGAAATTAAACGTCCAATGCTTTGGAAATAAATTAAACTCGAAAATGGTGAATTAAATGTTTTAGCATTTTCTTTATGCCATATATATATATACACACACACATTTATATTAATGTTAAAGTTAGATTGATTTTCATTGCGAATAGATTTATGTTTGAAATTGAAAAATTAGATTTTGTGTATACCCACTAAGCAATTATGCTTAGCACGTTAGTTTACCATGCGCAGGTTGTAGCTTTTTTATTACATATAAAGACAGGAAGAATAACAAATCCGCGGAGGTTCAGAAAGTCACCATTCACCTTATATTTTTGGTATATATATTGTGTGCAATCATGTATTTTGGGACATATGTACATTTATGTAAATTAATGTATTTTCTTTATAAAGTGTATCAAAGTTCTATATGTAAAAGTTTATGTATCTTTGATAAAAAATTTACTTTTGGTTATATATATGCATATAAATGTTTATGAAAGATTTATGTGGCGAAGTGTTTTAAAATCGGACGGGAGGTCCGAATGAGAGTTGAGAAATTGATGATTTAGAACTGTGAAAGTTTTTATTGCAGGAAATGGATTTTGAAATTTTCAGAAAAAAGAGAGGAAACTCTGTCGGAATTTTTTTTAAAAAAAAGGCTCTATTAGTAATGGTTTTAATAATATTAATGATAGTTTTCATAAGAAACAGATTTACGAAACTAATATTTTTCGTCCGGATTTCCAACTATTATTGAAGATGGGAGAAGGGTGTTACATTTATTGGTATGGTATCAGAGCTGTGGTTTAGGCGATTCTAGACCTAAGCTTCTGACAAATAATTGCATTCTACATACACATGCATTGCATACTACCAAAGTGGAAAGGATGTGACTTTGACCTGCAGATTTATTTCTTCTGTCTTATATAGGGTACAATATGGAATCCTCTGATGTTAGAGCTGCCGAGGGTGGTGGTGAGGCAGAGCACGGTAGTCCAGCTAGTGTGGCTGGAGGTACGTCAGGGGAGTTCGTAGGTCCACAGATGGTAGGACTGATGGCATAGGGCCAACCAATATTCATGGAACAGATGGCCGAGTTCTTTCAGCATGTGGCTAGAGCTGCACCCAGGAAGTCCATGATTGAAAGGATGGCAAGGTACAGGCCCACAAATTTCAATGGGAGGAAGGATGAAGATGCCTCAGCTGCCGAGTTCTGGCTAGAGAGGACAGAGAGGATATTACAACAGTTGCATTACACACCTGAAGAGAGTATGGAGTGTGCAATTTCCCTACTCCAGGAAGATGCCTATCAATGGTGGATTTCTCTGATTCAGTCCATACCCCCCGAGGGAAGGACTTGGGAGTTCTTCCAGAGGGAGTTTAGAAGGAAGTATATTGGCCGCATTTACATCGATAGCATGAAAATGGAATTTATAAATTTGAAGCAGAGACAGATGACCGTCACAGAATATGAAAGGGAATTTAACAGGTTAAGTAAGTATGCCAAGGAGATAGTGGCTACAAAGACAGATAGATGTACGAGGTTTGAGGACGATTTGCATGATTACATTCGTCTTCAGGTCACTACTCATCAGTTTGAGGATTTTCCACATTTGGTTGCAGCAGCATTAAATGTGGAAAGGATCAAGAAGAAAGATCAGGCAAGAAAAGATAGAAATCAACAAAGGAGAGGTCAAGGACAGTCTAGCTCCTCACAACCTTTCAATAAAAAGCAGAAGGGACCGCAGATCAGTGGATAGACACAGAGATAGGGATAGGGACAGGGATCTACTACCCGACCAGTACAGTCCACGGGTTCCGTTACTAGTGCACAGGAAGCACTACGAGAGGACCAGCTTCGCCTCTGTGTGAGCACTGTGGTAAAAAGCATGGGGGTGAATGCTGGAGAGTGACAGGAGCATGTTATAGATGTGGATCGCATGATCATATTCAGAGGAACTATCTAAAGAATATAACCACTTCCAACCCTCAAACAGAGGTATCAGCTCCTACAATCCAAAAGGGAAGAAAATCGGGTACGAGTCAGACAGAGGCATATGGCAGTGGCTCGATGGGAGTACCAGACACTACAGGGAGATGAGATACTCATGTCCCAGCCTGCGCATATGCCATTAGAGCCCAAGATGATCAGGATGCACCAGATGTGATAGTTGGTATGATTTCAATCTTTGATATTTTCGCACGTGCATTAATATACCCAGGGTCTACTCATTCATACATTTGCACTTCCGATTTGCAGGCTGATGTCACTAAGAATGAAGTGGTGGTTAGTAATCCCTTAGGTCACCGTGTGATCGTGAACAAGGTATATAGAGATTGTCCCATTCGGCTTCAAGGACATGAGTTCTTGGGTGATTTGATGGAGTTACCATTTCGGGAGTTCGATATGATTTTGGGTATGGATTGGTTATCCAGGCACCGAGTCATGATTGATTATCGTTTGAAAAGAATCACACTTAAGACTGTGGATGGTAATGAAGTAACTATGGTGGGAGAGAGATCTAATTATCTCTATAATGTGATTTCATCCGTGTTAGCTATAAAACTAGTAAAGAAAAGGTGTGAAGCTTATCTCGCACATGTGATTGATTCTCAACAGGCTGGATCTAGTCTTCAAGACATACCCACAGTGTGTGATTTTTCAGATGTGTTTCCGAAAAAGTTACCTGGTTTGCCACCGGAAAGAGAGGTTGAATTCATTATTGATATCATGCCAGACACTGCACCAGTATCGATTACTCCATATAGGATGGCACCCGCTGAACTGAAAGAACTAAAAATTCAATTACAGGAATTACTTGACAAAGGGTTTATACGACCTAGTGTATCTCCGTGGGGAGCACCTGTATTGTTCGTTAAGAAGAAGGATGGGTCGTTAAGACTGTGTGTGGATTATAGGCAGTTGAATAAGCTCACAGTCAAGAACAAGTATCCCTTGCCACGGATCGATGATTTATTTGACCAGTTGAAGGGAGCGAGTGTCTTCTCTAAGATCGATCTTTGATCTGGGTACCATCAGTTGAGAGTAAAAGAAACAGATATTCTCAAGACCGCTTTCAGAACCCGATACGGACATTATGAGTTTGTGGTGATGTCATTTGGGCTGACAAATGCACCTGCAGCCTTTATGGATTTAATGAATCGTATTTTTTGTCCGTATCTTGATCAGTTTGTTGTGGTCTTCATTGATGATATTTTGGTCTACTCTAAGTCCCGAAAGGATCATGATAGGCAGCTTCGAGTGGTCTTACAAATTCTAAGAGAAAAGCAATTGTACGCTAAGTTGAACAAGTGTGAATTTTGGGTGAAGGAAATTGCTTTTCTGGGACATATCGTATCAGTAGAGGGAATCCGAGCGGATCTAAAGAAAATCGAAGCTGTTATGGAATGGAAACACCCAAAGAATGTCACAGAAGTCAGAAGCTTTTTAGGCTTGGCTGGCTATTATAGAAGGTTCGTCAAGGGATTTTCCTCTTTAGCGACTCCATTGACCCGATTGTTCCATAAAGATGTTAAGTATGAGTGGACCGCAAAATGTCAGGCAGCTTTCGAAAGATTAAAGACAATGCTTGTTGAAGCTCCAATCCTTACCCAACCAATATCCGATAAGGATTTTGTGGTTTATAGTGATGCCTCCCACAATGGACTTGGATGTGTATTAATGCAAGAAGGAAAAGTAGTTGTTTATGCCTCTAGACAACTAAAGACACATGAGAGGAATTATCCGACACATGATCTGGAGTTAGCAGCTATTGTTTTTGCATTAAAAATATGGAGACATTACGTCTATGGGAAGAAATGCTATATTTACATAGATCACAAGAGCTTGAAGTACTTGCCAACTCAAAAAGAACTCAACTTGAGGCAAAGAAGATGGATGGAGCTAATCAAAGATTATGATTGCATCATCGACTATCACCCAGGGAAAGCAAATGTGGTAGCCGATGCTTTGAGTCGCAAAGTTTTGGTTTCTTTAAGAGCTATGAATGCTGAATTAAGGGTAACCAAAGACAGTGCTTTAATGGCAGAATTGAAAGTGAAGCCAAGTCTATTGCAGCAAATACAAGAAAAGTAGAAACAAGATGAAAAGCTTACAGCCATCAATAGATAGGTTCATGAAAGGAAAGAGTCTGATTTTGTCATCAAAGATGATGGTTCCCTGTATTTCAGAAACAGGATATGTGTTTCAAATGATGAAGAATTAAAGAAAAATATTCTTACAGAAGCCCATAGCAGCCCTTATGTTATTCACCTAGGTAGTACCAAAATGTATCAAGATCTGAAAAACCATTACTGGTGGATTGGTATGAAAAAGGAGATTGTAGATTTTATGAGTAAATACATGACATGTCAACAAGTAAAGGCGGAACATCAGGTTCCATTAGGTCTACTGCAACCAATTTCTATACCAGAATGGAAATGAGATCGAATTACTATAGATTTTGTAAGCATGATTCAGTTTGGGTGTTTGTGGATCGATTAACCAAGTCAGCACATTTTTTACCAACCAGGGCTGATTACTCATTGGATAGATTGGCTGAGCTATACATTAGAGAGATTGTCAGATTGCATGGGGTACCTATATCTATCATTTCCGACCAAGACCCAAGGTTTACATCCAAGTTTTGGAAGAAATTGTAGGAAGCTTTGGGTACTCAATTGCATTTCAGTACGGCTTTCCATCCACAGATGGTTGGACAATCAGAAAGAGTAATTCCGATGCTAGAAGACATGCTTAGGAGCTGTGTGATTGATTTTGAGGGAAGTTGGGATACTCATCTTCCATTGATAGAATTTGCATATAACAACAGCTACTAAGCAAGCATCAATATGGCACCGTATGAAGCTTTATATGGAAGAAAATGTCGAACACCCTTATGTTGGACTGAGTTGGGTGAAAACAAGTTAATGGGACTTGATTTGGTGAAACAGACTGAAGAAAAGGTAAAGATTATTAAGGAAAGATTGAAAGCCGCATCCGATCGATAAAAGTCCTACACGGACTTGAAGAGGAAAGATATTGAATACCAGGTTAGAGATAAAGTCTTCCTTAGGGCACCTCCGTGAAAGTGAGTGTTACGGTTTGAGGAAAAAGAAAGTTGAGTCATAGATTTATCGGTCCATACGAGATCATTCAGCGTATAGGACCGGTAGCTTATAGACTTGCTTTACCACCGGAATTGGATAAGATACATAATGTGTTTCATGTATCGATGCTAAGGAGATACAGATTGGATCCATCTCATATAATCCCTCATGAAGCTATTGAAATACAGCCCGATTTGACTTATGAGGAGGAACCAATAAAGATCTTGGATCGAGAAATCAAGGAACTCAGGAACAAAAAGATTTCGTTAGTCAAGGTTCTTTGGAGGAACCATAAAGTTGAGGAGGCTACTTGGGAGAGCGAAGAGACAATGCGAAATCAGTATCCTCAGCTATTCGACTAAGGTAAATTTCGAGGATAAAATTTCTTAAGAGGGAAAGAGTTGTAACGCCCTTAATTTATTTTGAATATTATTAGTGCATTATATTTTATTAATATGCATGTAGAAATGAGATTATGTGAGAAACATTCATAAAACTTAGAAGAGAATGCATATTAATCAATCAATGTGTTTAAGATTAAAATTTAATTAGTTTTAGGCATTGATTATATAAATTGAGATGTTTATTTGGAAAAGGATTTAATTGAGAATTTAATTGAGGACTTGGATTGGTGGAGGTTTAAAGGTAAGAAGTAGAGAATTAAGTCTCATTAGTGATCCAAGTGAAGATATGATAGCCAATAGAAAAATAGATGACATTAAATATTAAAAAGATTAATTGGATTTCATTAGAATATTAATTAATGATGAAGATTAATGTAATTATTGGGAGATAATCATGGAATAAGTAACCAATCAAATGACTTGGAAGTGGAGGGGAGATGTTGGAGATTTAATGGAAAGTTGGAGGGCAAAATAGGAATGATAAATGGGATTAGAAAAAGCTAAAGAGATGAGATAGCAAATAAAACAAAAAAACTGCCCAGTATTTTTTTTTCTCCCTCGGCTGCCGTGAATCTCTTCTGCTTCTCCTCCATTTTTGTCCACTTTCTTCACCAATAAACCACTCAAATCCTTAGCTTAGATGTTGGTCAAGAGCCCTAGGATGCATTTGGAGTGATTGAATTAAAGTTTAGTGGCTTTTGAGCAAGAAGAAGTTGCCAACAATTAAGGTAAAAATCTGCACTCAAGGGCTATCAATTTTTATATTTTATTTGATCATGTTATAAGCTTTGTTTTATGCTTGATTATGCTTGGATTTATGTTTAATGATGTTAAGAAGTGCTAGATATAAAAGAAATGGTGATTTGAGATTAGGGTTTTGTAGAGAAATTGGCTAGAAACTTGATTTATGCATGAAAAGATACTAGGATGCTTATAGTGGTAGTTTGATGATATTTGGACCAAAGAAATGAAGAAAATCACATGGAAATGGCATGAAGTTGGTTCAACCAGCCCTTAAGCGTGTTGGGAAGGTTTTGTTTTGATGCACTTGATACATTTGAGAAGTGATTTAAGTGATGGAATGCATTTGGGTAGTGATTTGGATGGGTTGAAGTGAATAAAAGTGTTAGAAATCGGTAAATGCATGTAGATACCGCAATTAGTAACCATTGGGCGATTGAAGGGTGTTTTGATTTTGGGATGCAATGGCTATAAATATTAGTATTCATGGCCCTAAATCAATTGCCAATGAGAATGATGGAAATTGAGATCAATCGGAAGTGTTTGGGATGCATTATAAGAGCACATGTAGTTTTAGTTCATTGAGTCATGTCAGTAATAATTTTTAATAAACTTTCATTATGTTTGTTTTTAATGAAAGGTCAAGGAGAACCCATTGAAGCGGATTCTCAACTGACGGATAAGGGAAGAGTGTAAGGGAGTATTCGATTCAAAAATCGAATCCTTTTAGAGGTCGGTATATATGTTATCTTTAATTTTATTTAATAGTGTTTTCATTGTGAATTAATTTTATTATAGTTAAATGAAGTTTTTAAAGTTTATTGCATGAATTGAATAATGGAATTAAGATTAGTGGAACGATATACATGGCTATCTCGTTTTAAATTTTCAAGAAAAATTAATTGAGATTGTTTTATTGTTGCAATAAAATGTATTTATAAACTTATTTGATTATACATGAAATAGAATGCGAAATGGAATTGTTATGAGAATTTATGCATTAAAACAAAATGTGTAAATGTGATTTAAATTCCATGTTGTAATTAGCCCTTGTAAACTTAGATATCGATAAATGAGAATTAGGAATTGACATGTCAATTGGGAACTAGTAGCTGCACCGTTTATTTGTATATACTAAATTGATACATTATGGATTATTAGAGGCACCGCGTGTCCGATCCCGAAACGATTATTGGATAATTTATTATTCTGGTGGGTAGTCACCGCGTGTCCTATGTCAGAGGCCCGTAAACCAATCCATAATATCGAATATATGTTTACTAAGGGCAACGAACAATGTTAAGAGAAATTAAACTTCCAATGCTTTGGAAATAAATTAAACTCGAAAATGGTGAATTAAATGTTTTAGCATTTTCTTTATGTCATGTATATATATATATATGTATACATTTATATTAATGTTAAAGTTAGATTGATTTTCATTGTGAAAATATTTATGTTTGAAATTGAAAAATTAGATTTTGTGTATACTCACTAAACAATTATGCTTAGCGCGTTGGTTTACCACGTGCAGGTTGTAGCTTTTTGATTACATATAAAGACAGGAAGAACAACAAATCCGCAGAGGTTCAGAAAGTCACCATCAACCTTTTACTTTTGGTATATATATTGCATACAATCATGTATTTCGGGACATATGTACATTTATGTAAATTAATGTATTTTCTTTATAAAGTGTATCAAAGTTCTATATGTAAAAGTTTATGTATATTTGATAAAAAATTTACTTTTGGTTATATATATGCACATAAATGTTTATGAAAGATTTGTGTGACGAAGTGTTTTAAAATCGAACGGGAGGTCTGAATGGGAGTTGAGAAATTGATGACTTAGAAGTGTCAAAGTTTTTATTGCAGGAAATGGATTTTGAAATTTTCAGAAAAACAGAAAAAACTCTGTCGGATTTAAAAAAAAAAAAAAAAAGCTCTATTAGTAATAGTTTTAATAATATTAATGATAGTTTTCACAAGAAACAGATTTACGAAACTAACATTTTTCGTCCGGATTTTCAACTATAATGGAAGACGGGAGAAGGGTGTTACAGATAGTTGAGCAAATAACTTCTCAATGACAGTCCACACCTCACAAGCTGTTACACATTGTGTAACTTGCCCTAGAATTGATTCACTCAAGGTAGATAGTAACCATCCAACTAACAACTAATCAATTTTCTTCCAATTCATGTAATCATCATTATAAACCTAAATTAACTCACCTGAATCATCATCTCTGACTTCAACAAATTTTCTAGGGCATTTAACCGAACCAAACACATAATTTTCTAGGTCAAAAGCTCTTATAATAGGCAAAATTTGGGCTTTCCAGAATGTGTGATTACCTAATCAAGCTTGATTGGAAGATTGAAATTGAGACTCTTCGCTATCAATTCCGATTGCATTTCTCGTTGTTTCTTCATGAGGATGAGCTCCTTGTTGATGACATTCTGCATGTAATCTAACTGAGATATTGGGGAAGATTCCATGGCCACTGATCGAAAGTTGCTCTGATACCATATAAAAGCTGAGAAAAGTTGTTAAAGAATGATAACTGATGAGAATGCAAATTGATAGGAAGAAAAAGTTGAGAGAATTTTTGAGAGAATCTTGACTTCAATTTTGATCTGTTTTCATTTTTTTTTTTTTTTACGAAAATATCCAATCGATTGTACAGGTGTGTGTTAGCTACTTATATAGAACTCACTACATTAACTACTTCATATACCAGACTTCAACAACCAATTGCAAATCTTGATTAGCTACACTAGGATCCATAGTAATACTATACATCTCATAATAACCAATTCATAAACTCATTTAACCTTAATACCGAAAAACTCATTTTAATTCTTCAATGATATTCTTAAAAATAGGTTTTTTTTGGATCAAAAAAATTAATCAAGTTTAGGGTATAAAAATTTTCTTAAAATGATCTTCTCAAAAGTACTTCAATATTTTAATCTAGTTTATATCAGATACATTCCTTGAT
Source organism: Dimocarpus longan (assembly GCA_022984855.1). Lineage (NCBI taxonomy): Eukaryota > Viridiplantae > Streptophyta > Magnoliopsida > Sapindales > Sapindaceae > Dimocarpus > Dimocarpus longan. The sequence goes on from CM041017.1 coordinate 25,181,736, forward strand.
GTAAAATTAATGATTTTTTTTTTTAAAAAAATTGATATTCAATAATCAATTATACTTTTTGGAGGGTGAGAGAATATCCGACAGAGAAAAGGAGACCTGGACTGTCTCTAACGAAAATATCCCAGAAACTTGCTCCCCTTCCGTTATGAAACGCTGCTTCTTCAGACTAGAAGCAAAGACCAAATCAATGACCAACTAACAAGTGTGTCTGGCGACCGAAATTCAGACAAACGCATAATAAATTCAATTACAAATTATAGTCATATATAGCAATTCAAACTCAAACATTCCTAGTAAAATCAATACCATATCACTAACTACTAAATTCAGAAACTTAGATTACAAGGTCAAAAAGTTCGAAAATATTGTTCAAGTACTTCGACAAAAGATTTATATACTAGTAATAAACCTGGTAAGCAGACGATCCAAAACCAAATGTCAAACCGGTTGGGAAATTGCTTCGGTTAAATGAATGATGTCTTTGTTTTGCACCATTAGTACTAGCACAAGCTAAGAGCCCTACGAGGGCAACGATGCAGAAGAGGAAAGGATTTTTAATTACCATGGCTGTTGACTTGATTTGATTCTGTGGAAAATATCTTATCTAGAGGGGCTCTATATATAGATTTCAAGAGGGAAACAATCCTTTAATCATAACATTAAACTATTTTTTTTTTTCAATTGTTTTTGGACAATTATAAATGATTTAACTATTTAAAAAATAATAATTTAATAGCTACGATTCAACAATATTAAGTTATATTATAAATAAAAAAACAAATGACTTCTAAATTATAAATTACGCTTATGTAACATATGCCTTGATTGCAACAAAAATGGTAACTTTTACTTTATTTTTCTTTTCATAACGTATCATTACTCGGTGGGTAAAAAGGGATTTTAATTTTTGGTTGTAAGTTGTAACATAAAAAATAAAATAAAATAAAATAAAATGAGTTTTTTTTAGTACCATACAATGTTCATCAACTATAGGACAATGAACTCTTATGATTTTTTTTTTTTTCGAACTATAGTTTGTAATAATTGAAGGTGTAAAAAAAAACTCATTTCAATTTTTTGAAGACATTTTTAAAACCCATACTCCATTTTTTTAATGTTATTTTACATGATTTTCATTAAATTAAGATGCTTTTAATATTTCATTATTTCACAATCTTGTTTTTTTTCTAAATATCACATGCAGCACAATAACTCGATCATAAGATATTATATTGATTGAATGTTTCCTATTACCAACTACAGTTAATGGTAACAAGCATTTCACAGTTGGTCACCTATAATTTGCATGATAAATGCAGGATCAGTCTTGCTATTTACAAATTTATAGGTGTTATTTAGGTTAGTATGAAAATTTATATGCGTTTGTATGGAATTTGAATTATTAGAATTATTAATTGCAATTGAAGAGAAAAAATATATATATATCTTGATTATACACGTTACTCCTTACCAGTATCAATATTGCACACATTGTAAGAGGTGACTCAGATGACAGTTCTCTCAAAATTTCAAGGAGTGTACAATTAAAAAATTAAAAAATCACCCATCCTTGAAGTGGTAACATGTAAAAGCATCTCAGGCAAGTCAGAGTTCAAATATTCAATTAAAAAATGAACTTTATATGTAATATTCAATCATAATTCATGGCGAAATGGAAAAAAGGTGATCGTAGATCGAGGAATATGAACAATCAGGAAATAATTAATGTAACAAAAATCGACAAATTGGTACATGACGGTACAATTATTGATAGCCAATTTATGCACGCAGACCCATGTGACTAAATAATCAGCCATAAATGAGGATCAAAATATCCTCGTAATAAAGAGAATGATTTAAATTAAATTATAGCTTAATTACTCAAAGTTAGAAGTATTTTAATCAGTTTTAATTATAAATTTATTATTTTATAAAAATAATCTAATAATTATAGTATCGTTAACAATCATTAAAGGTAAAAATTTTTTTATTTATTATATTATTATTGATTATCAATTGATTAACGGTTTAAATTATTTTAAAGTATTTTAAAAAAATTATGGATAAAAGTAGTTATTTTCAAAAATTTTTAAAATTTTAATATTTTTTGAAAGTTTAAGGATTAAAATAAAATAGCCACTTTGGTTATTTAATGACCCATTGATTAGGAAAGGGGATACAATTTTTTATTTTTTTTGAAATAAAGGAACTTCATTAACCAACAGACCGGAGAAACAAGCGAGAGTAACATTACAGGCAAATGAACACAGAGAACAGCAACTAACTTAAATGGATAACAGAATACAGTGCTGGTCTATGAAGGAGTTGGAAGCTAAAGACAGTGATGCAAGTTATGGGCCAAATCATTCCGTTCACGGGGAATGGTTTGCCAACTTTGAACCCTAGCCTTAGAAGCTAGTAGCCGAGTGTCATCAATAAGATGACCAGTTTCACTTCTCCAGCAAACCTTTGAACAAATAGCAGCCTCCACTTTTGAAGCATTGACTTTCACATGAAAACCACCTAGCCTAGACCCAGACTTTTAGCCAACAACAGCCCCTCCCTCAATGCAGTAAGTTCACTCACATCTGGTGAAAGAATGCCCTGAACTGGCTTTGATAGAGAGGCAACAACGTTGTCTGAAGTGGCAGGGACTTGAGGACTTTATAACCAGTAATATTAGATTGTCCAAAAATTTTGTTTAAATCTAAATTCAAATGGTGTAATGTAAGACTTGTCAATGAAATAATTAATATAATATGGAGAACTCATATATATACTATATTATTAGGCTAAAAATTTTAAATTCTTTTATAATTAGGATGTGTTTGATACTCGTGATAGAATTGGATTTGTTTAAATATGAATAAATTAATACTGTAATATATTTGATGAAATTGGGATTAGACTTAAAAATAATATTATATCTTATTTGATGTAGTATTGGAGTATTGGGTAAAAAATAATTTAATTGGTGTTTAATACTATAAACTGATAAGTATAACATTATATCAAATTAATTTTAATAAAAACAGTTGAAATTATTTTTACAAAATGGTTAACATTATTTACAATCAACCACCATTTTTTACTTGTAATTATATTAAAATTTGAAATTGTTTTAATAATACATATTGAATTAATTTTTAAATAAATTTAATATTTTATACATAACATTTAATAAAGTAATATTATAAATAAATATAATTAATAATAAATTATTAAAATTAAAAATATATATTATTAAATTGTTAATTTTTATGTTATATACAATTTAAATAATGAATATTGTAAGGACTACTGGCTTTGCTTAGTCCTGAGGAAATGACTATGCAGGGGGCCCATACATGGGGTCTGATTTAAGCCAGTCCTAACTCCTAAGTAGCCATGAAATTATCGTGAGTCTCGTCTAGTATCACTTAAAAACATGACATCAATGTAAGGCCCTACATACACGACAACAACAACAACATAATATTTTAACAACAACGAAATATTGAAAATAGTATTAATAATTGTTTTTTAAACAACAAAAAAAAAATTCATTTTGATCCTTATATTTTTAAAAATACTTTTCATTTTTAAATCAAATTTGTTTATATCTCTTGCGATCCCTCATATTTTGAATATACATCATTGTAGTTTTTACCGATAATCAATTGTTAGTCAACGTAACAAAAGAGGGTTGTCATTTCAATCAACCTAAAAAGTAAAATATTAAAAAGAAAAGTTTTTAAAAAATTGTGATTATTGTAATAAATTAAATTATTAAATATATAATTAAATTTAAAAATTAAAAAAAAAAAAAAAAAACTGGTGACAGAGAGAGAGACTCTTAGGCCTTGTTTGATGCGCAACATTTGATTGGATTATTTTTAAGAGAAATGATTGAACTGAATTTGATTGGATTGAATAGGTTTGGATTTATTAATACTGTGATGTGTTTGGTGCAGTTAAGATCAGATTAAAAATAATACTATCTCTTGTTGATGTACATGGGATTGGATAAGAAAAATTATAATTAATATTTGATTTTGAAAATAATTAAATTTTATATCTAAATATAAATCCAATCTCAAAGTTTGACTTTGAGTTACCAGTGTTCCAAAACTCGCTGGTTGCAACTCGACCGATGAGGCAGCGAGCAGCGAGTACTCGACAACTCGGAAAGTACTCGATAAATACTCGGTTTGACTATCGGTCAACGGTCAAATCGTTGACCCACAATTAAACCAGGTCAAATTTGTAAAAAATAAAATTTAAAAATTTTCTATAGGATTAAAATATAATCATATGACCATAAAAACCCATTAAATCTATCTCATGCAACCTCCAAAACCACTTTAGTATAATTATGTAATTACAACTTTAAAAATTTCGGTAATATAACTACTATTTTTTTAACAATTCCACTTGTAATATATAAAATAATAATACTTCAAAAATCTATCACATCAAAACTATTTAAAATCTCTCATCATTTTTTTATTTTCAAGCACAAGTGTACAACCAAAAGATGAATTAAAACACATAGCACAAGAATTTAAATTCCTATGTAACAAATGTATAAAACCCTAAACAAATATAGTTTGTATAATCTATTAATCCATCAATATTCAGTTATCAATTCATCATTCGACCCTAAAGAAATATATATGAAAAAATATAAAAGAGTGATGAAACTTAAAAGCAAAAAAAAAAAAATGAAGGAAAAAAAAAAAGAGCTGAGTCCGAGTTGGGTCGATTTTACACCGACCAAAACAACGCTGTTTTGGTAAAAAAAAAAAATTGAAAAAAAAAGGCCGAGTCCGAGTCACACCGAGTTGGGTTGAGTTGGTCCGAGTTAGCCCCAGTCGGTCCGAGTTGGGCCGATTTTGTATAGGAACCCAGTTTAGCCATCGATCTGGAGGATCTCGGATCGAAAACCGACCGAGCGATGATTTCTCGACGAGAACTCGACCAACTCGATCAAGTTTTTAAACAATGGGAGTTTTTACAGATCATCTTCAATTTTCATTTTTGGCCACAGCTCTTCTTCTTCTCCATTCGACTTGCAGCATCTCTTCTTCTTCTCCATTCGACTTACAACATCAATTCTTTTTCTCCATTTTCGATTGCTACCACCTCTTTTCCTGTAATACTTTTTTCTCTTCTGATCAATTTGACAAAAAAAAAAAAAAAAAGAAAAAAAAAAGCCCAATAATGAAAAGGCCTCCAATGAATTGAACGGTGAACTTACGGCAGGAGATGAAGAGTTTGTCACCATTGTCATTGATACTGACAATGTTCGTCAAGTCAGTGTTGCGTCTCTGGTGGTGAAGAGGAATTTATGGAGTTTGGACTTGGAGGAGAAGACGATGGAGATTTGTTTAAGTCAAGGACAAGGTTGATATTGTCGTGGTCAACAGAGGAGGTAGAGGTGGTGGGGATGGTGAAGACCGAAGACAGGGGATTAGATTCTTCTTCTTCTTTTCATTTTCTAGTTTCTTTTTTGCATTTTTTTTTTAAATAGTCCCACAGTCAGTGGGATTAATTAAACCCATGCTTTAGCATGAGTTTAATTACTCCCACTACTATGGGATTAAGTTGAACATGGGATTGGATTTTATCTAATCCCATGTTCATCCAAACGCCGGATTGGACTGAAAAATAGCTAATCCTAGTCCAATTCGGCGCTCCAAACGGGGCCTTAATCTCTTGTATTCAGTTCAATGGAGGTTTGATGTCATTAAACATCTTATTGCTCAATCTGGGAATGTAAGGCTTGGTGCTGAAGGTGTGGTTGTGGTTGGCGATGGTGGCAGCAAAGATGTTAGAGAGGATGAGAGGAAGGAAGACATAGGATGAGAGAGACAACGGATTTGTTATGACAGTGAGGGCAGATGAGGGAGTTGTCGGGGAGAAGAAAAGAAGGTGAAGGATTTAGAGGTGGGGTTTTTAGTGGCAACAAAGATAAAAGATTTGCGATTACGAGGGCAAAGGATTTGGAGGTGGTTTTATGGTGGAGGATTCGCTTGCTTTTTCGGTTAAGGGGTTGTGTGTGATTGAACTTTTGAATTCAGTGGAGGATGGTGAAGGAGGAAGTGGTGGCTGTGTTTGGTGGAAATGGAGGTAGTTGTCGAGAGATGAGGTGTTTGAGTGCTTGTTCAAGTTGGTATGACTTGTGTTGCTTGCTTTTCTTCTAACTTCTAAGTTTGGTGTTAGCATTCGAATACTCAGATATGAAGATCTGGGTTCCTATATGAAGATCTGGGTTCCTGAACCCACATCTTCAACACCTTTTTTTTTCAATATTTTTTGTAATTTTTTTTTTTAATTTTTCATTGGAAAAAGTCTATCTTTTAACTGTTGAACCCAAATCTTCAATAGTTCAAGGTTCAACCCATCTCCTTTCCCTTTTTAAAATTTTTTTTTTAAAAAAATATTAAATTTTGACTTTGTTTATTTATTTACTCAAAATTTCTACTGTCAATAATTATAATAGATGGTTAAGATTTCTATTTTTTTTTTTTTTATCAATTTTTAATTTTTAAAATATTTTTATTTTATTTTTAATTTTTAACTTAAATATCTCCACCATCCATCAAGTTGTGATGGATGGTGGAAATTTATTTATTTATTTTTAATTTTATTATTCTTTTATGAAGATTAGTTTGTAATCTTAAACTAGGGGCACAATAGTCAATATACATTTTCTGTTAGCTTTGCCTATTAAAATTTTGGTCATAGGGACTAAAATGATGTACTTTTCAAACATGAGGGACCATGGAAAGCATAAACGAATTCACAATTAAAAATGAGAAGTTTCCTAAAAATATAGAAACCAAAATGAAGTTCTCCCATCTAATCTCACTTAAAAACATGACGTTAATGTAAGGGCCCTACATACACCTATACCTAACAACAACATAATATTGAAAATAACATTCATCTAATCTCACTTAAAAACATGACATTAATGTAAGAGCCATACATACACATGTACCTAACAACAACATAATACTATGTTGGAGGAAAAGTGGATCCTTCCCTACATTCATTGTAACGTCCCAAAATTTTCTAGGATTTTTTTTAGAAATATATATATATATATATATAGTAGAGTATTGAATTTTATTTCCAAGTGAGATTAAAATAAAATTCAATACTCAATTCAATACTCTACTATATATATATATATTCCTAAAAAAAATCCTAAAAAATTTTGGGGCGTTACATTCATTGGATCCAAAATTGAATTGACACAATTTTGGGCCAAATAGATAGATTCATGGAGTCAAATTGGTAAAAAATTTTATACAAACCCAAGCCCAACAAGCTAAAGAAATGAAGCAAGTATCCAAGCAATTAGGTGGGAAACCATTAGAGGGGAAATCTTGAAATAAAGCATCTGACCTCTTTGACGTCAACATTAAGCTATAGGCCTACAAATTAGACTTAAGCCTGTTGCATCAAAGGGGAAAAAACATCAGTAAGTAGGTGAGAAAAGGAAGGTTCACGTTCGTGCCACATAGTGCAAAGACTAGAGAGGCTAAAAAGAGGATGACATGTGTACACGATATATAAGCTAAAGGAAATAGGAAGCACCAAACACAAGGAAAAGAGAAGGCAACCAGCCAAGAGAGGCCTTGAGTAGGAAGGTGCTGAAAAGCATATCAAGGAAATCATAAGAAGGTACACATAAAGAAAATGTGGTAACCAGCCTTAAACCTTAAAAGAGTGAGTATAAAATGTGGTTACTATTCAGATAAAAGGCAAATAAAAATAATTAGAATGCTAGTAAGAAGGGAAGTGAGTAATAAGAAGGGAGTGAAAACGTCGGATTAAGGTTAGAGCCTTAGGAATCTCATTGTAAGGTGACCCGAGCTCCCTTTTTCTCCTATCAAATGAGATTCATTACCTCTTTCTCAGTCAAAGGGAAAGGAAAATTGGTTCAGGGGGAAGGAAATACCTCTAGAGAAAGTGTATTGGGTATCAGAGGGAATCTTGTAAATTTACTCTTTTTTTTTTTTGTATTTCATTTCCTTATAAAGCTAATAAAATAGCATAATCTCTTCCTTTCATAAAATTGTGTTTTGATTGTATTTTGTTCGTATTATTTGTGTGGCTATTAAGACAATTTCTACATCAACATATTGAAAATAGTATTCATATTTGTTTTTTAAAGAACAATGCTTCGATTGATTTGCAATATTATCAACATAATGTATATGATTTAAACATAGATTATGAAATGTAGTTGGCTACCGACGCTGTTAGTCTATGTGTCAGTTGCCCCATGCTAATCTTCGACATGGTTCTACACCCAGGAGAATAAAAAAAAATAATAATAATAATAACATGCACTCCCCTCTTATGTGTGGGTTGCCTCATCACCCTCATGTGGACCACTCTCCTACCTCGATGTGGGTTGATCCCTCCCATATGGAAGTTACTTTCTGAACCCAGTATTCCTATTCCAATTGATCTAGGTAATCCCCTGGACTAGTCCCAATTTTCAAAAAAAAAAAAAAGATTATGAAATTTTCACGTTTTATTTAAAGTTTTTGTTTAAACTTATCTTTAATTAAAAAAAAAAACTTTTAATTAAATACTAGTTGCTTATTCTAAATATCTTTTCTTACGAGTACAAGACAATTATTTTGTTGTTTTGATATTTCTTTTCATAAACGTAAACAATTATTCCTATAATAAGAGGATAAAAGTACCATACATAAGGGCGAAGATCTTCCCCTAGAAAATTAGAAAAAGAAAAAAATATTACATATATAAAATTATATTTAAAAAAATAAATTATGTTATACTCCTTAAAAAATTAACTTGGTCCCCTAAACTTCGATTATCTTATTTTACCCCTACCTACATAAGATGTAATATACATTTCATGGGAATTAAATTCCTAACCTCTTGGAAAACGGAAATGTCACAATTATATGTGTTAAGAGGTGGTGTGCCAAAATTGTCTAATTAAACTATAAGTTTTTTTTTTTTGTTTAAAGTTTTGTTTAGAAGAGAATCTTTATGATTTTTTTTTTTTTTTTTTTAATTAATAACTTTTAACTTTGCTATTCATCTTGGTTTCCCTTGTTAGTGTCACAGGTATACTTGTGTCAATCTCAAATTACCCCTTCAATTGAAGTGATCCAAATAATATGAATCTCCCATAAGAATATATATCGTGATCATCCTCATTGCAATACTATAGAATTCAAGTTTCAAAGGCAAGTCATGATTACTATTCTTTAATCTTAAATTAAAAGACAAAACATTTTCTCCTCAAAAAAAGACAAAACATTATATCATATTTATTGAGAGATCAAGTTATATGTTTGATTATTTACTCATGAATCGCTTGTTGGAGGAACGAAAGATGGTTTTGATAATAATTTATTCTTATGCGATCTTTCGAGGATGCTTCTAGCAGTGATGTATAGTTATTAAACTCATCAAATCCTGAAAAAGACTTGAACAAAATTGATTCAATTTGTATATCTTACTCTAGGATGTGATGCAATTTAATTGTATATATACTATGAACAATCAACAAAGAATGAAGATTTCTTTCAAAAAAAAAAAACAAAGAACAAGGATTTCTCACCATTTTCAGCAATGTAGATTGTCGGATTGTCACAACTTTCCTTCACGTAAATGAGAAGATCTCTTAAACCCCTTGGATAGACATACAGCCAACTTGAACCTGACTGAGAATGAATTTATTTCACACATCATGCAAAGTATAAATTTGATCAACTGAATACTTTCACTTATATTTCTTTTAGTTTTCAATCAATAACTTTTTTATTAACGTATACGTGCTATATTCTCATAATATCTTTTCTTTATTACTTTAAAATTTGAATATGTACCAGTGAACCAATAAGAGTCCTATTGCGAGATTCTGCAAAAGAAATATAAACATATATAAAGTAATTACATAGATATGTTTTTCTAGTTATAATATCATGTAAAAAAAAAATCTTTATTGATTTCTTTACAAAAAAACTTACTAGTTAAATTAGCAAAAGAATCTGTACATATATATGTTGTAGCTAAGATTAACTTGATTGGCAACATCAACATTAGCTGCATAATATGCAGTGTAGTAATTTAATCCAATAAAATCAAAAGATCCTTTAATCATCATAGATTGATTTCGAGTGAATTTTGGCAATCTTTCTCCTACAAGTAAACGCATGCTAAATGGATAGTCGCCATAAGTCAAGGGGTCAAGAAACCTGCAAAAGAAAACAAAAAGAGAAAGTAGAAGAATCCAAAGAAAATGTATGTCCATCCGTTTTTCTACAAAATTTGCAAAATTAATTAACATCCATAAATTAGATTATTCGGATATAATGTAGTTTAACAACTAGAAGTAATTTACTCACCATCCTAAAACGAAATCAAGGGCTCTTAGGGCTGCCTCAGAATCAGGTTTTGAGTTGGAGTAGGGTACAAACCAGTGGGACACTCATGTTATCCCAATCTTGCCCTTTTGAGTAACCTACACATTCGTGTTTTTAATTTAACAAACATACTCGGACCATTAATGCTTTATATAGATTCTCTTAATTTGCTTGGATTTTATGATCACTACTAGTACTAACTTGGTATTTTTGCTTGGATATTTCGACTGCTGCAGCGTCTGAAAGAAGCAAATGGTGGCTGACAATATATATAAGACTCAGTGGAGGAGTTTCTGGCCTGGCACATCCTATTTACCCATTTCGAGTACCGTCCTGGTGCAAAGAGGCCTATATCATAGCCTCTATTACTATATGTCAATGGTTCATTTAAAGTGATCCAGTACTTCACCCGATCACCAAATTCTCTAAAGCAAAGATCTGCAAAATCTCTAAAATCATCCCTAGAATAGTTCAATTATTCTACTATTGATTTATTATTTTCAAAAGAAAAAAGAAAATGGGAAAATAAAGTGAGAAATCGAGTTATGTACATATAGCTGGAAAATGTATTTTTATATATTAATTACTAACACAACACGAGGGCTTTAAAAAGCCACTATACTCATCTTCTAGTGCCTGGGGAAGATCCCAGTGAAAGATAGTCACATAGGGTTGCAGTCCTATGTATATATATAATTGCAAGAAAAAGTGAAAAACTAATAAGAGTTTTCAATTTCATATTAAGTACTTATATATGTATGTTGATCTGATATGTTTAGATGTGTTTTCAATTCGAAAAGTTATTATGGCTATAATTACGCAACTCATTGGTCTATTCAAATGGGAAAAAAATAGATATATAGAGAAAAACTCTGTACAGAACCTAATTTTTAACACTAATTCTAATATAATTAGTTGTCGTCCATTTAATTGATGTCATTCCAAAATGGTTCCTTGTGCAGATTTAAAATCTTGATCTGGGTGGACAAAATAAGTTGATAAAATAATCTTGATTTGGGTGGACAACATGGTTTCTTGTGTAGATTTAAATCTTGACTTGGGTTGACACAATAATCTTGATTGTCCTTTCAATAAGTTAATTGAAAACAGTTATATGTAAATATAATTGAGTAGAATTATAGATAAATAATGATATTTTTAATCAATGCGGTGACAGTTTGTATAAAATCTGCATATCAATACATCACACATTTATTTCTCCCTAGTCTGCATGCTGGGTCACAATGATACAAATATATCATGTATGTATATTAAAATTATGAATTGACAGCTTTTTATGTGAAATGTCATTTTATACGGTTACAACAAATCAGGTTATCTATATCCAAATATCCATACCGATACTAAAGACTCAATATGGATATCATTTTTCAATTAAAAATAAATAAATTAAATTATCCATACCGAATATTAAAAGCTCAATATGGATAATATTTTTTATTATTAAAAAAATAAGTCAATTATCCATATTAAGTACTAATAGTCAAGTATGGATAATATTTATTTTATTTTTAAAAAAATTTAAATTTAATTATCCATATCGATCATTTATGATCTCGTATGGATAATCATGTTTTCTAATTTAAAAATATTGATTATCCATACCAAGCCCATGGTTGCTCGGTGTGAATAATACATTTGTTAAAAAATATACATTTTTTATTATCCATACCGGACGCATGACTAGCCCGATATAGATAACCTTTTAATTTATGCACATGCCTTCCCCCCTTCTCATTTCACCATTTTATTTCTCTCTCTATCTTTTTCTCTTACATCATCTCCCTCTTAAACTTTAGTCGCGCCCCTGCCCCTACCCCACTTTGTTAGCCATTCAAAGTTCCGGTAGCCCCACCATTCTCAATCCCAATCGCCGTCGTTAGCCGCTATGGTCGATCCGTCACCGGTTAGTCTTCTCTCCCCTTCTTCTTTTTCTTCTTCTTTTTCTCCTCCTCCTCTTCTTCTTATCCTTGTTCTTCTTTTTTTTTTTTTCTTCTGTCTACACAACAACAGAACTTATTCCAGCTCGTGACATCCGGTGCGGCCTTCCAGTCATTGCTTCTTTTTTTTGTATTATTGTTTTCTTTTTGTCTCATTTTTTCACTTCTTTTCTTCTCTTTCAATCGTCGTGTCGTGTTCTTCCCTCGTCCGATGCCATCATATTAGCTGATCTACTTCTCTTCCATTGTCTGGCACCATCGTCTTCACCAATCTAATCCTCTTCCATCGTTTTCTTTGTCAATAAGGTATGATTTCATTGTTTCATTTTTTATTTTGTTGTTTAATTTTAGTTTGAATTTTTTGTGTGTTTTGTTTAATTTTGTAGTATTTATTTTAGTAGTTTATTTATTTTTGTAGTATTATTTTTTTGTGTTTTATTTTTGATTTGGTTGTTTTATTAATTTGTCATTTTTATCTTTTTTGAATCAATAGCTTTAAGTTATACTTGTAGTGTGGTTGTTATATTATGGGCCTGCAGTGTGGTAGTCTGGTTTAAATATAATATGTGTATTTTAAAATGATTTACTATGTGATGCAGCTTAGTGTTATACGATTTCTCTGTACCACATCTGTATTTTGAAGAAGAGTTTTACTCGACATATATCGAAAACTGCATCGCCGTTGGAACATTTTCGTTAGGCATTACAACGAGTCAATTATCAACGTATCATGGCTTGTTTTGGTGTGCAGTTTGTTTTAGACATTGAATTAAAATTTTTATTGTAGGTTTTGCTTTTTTTGTCTTGTGAAGCAACTGTAAAAATATGGTACTATCTGAGTTTTAGTTTCTGGCTTACTTTTAGCTTCTCAACTGGTAGTTTTTATCACTTTGTTTTCACTGATATGACATTTCTCAAGGATAAGAAATATTTTCTTCAGTTTGTAGATGATTATAAAATTTTAGTTTTGTTATTCTTCTAAGTAATCTGCATATCTTTTAACGTTGGTGTTTAATGTTTCAAAGGCAATATAACTCGTTCTCATGTATAAATATAGATAAAATTATGAACTTTGTACCGATTATATAAAAATTAAAATTATGAACTTTAATATATAATGTTAACCTACTAAGGTTTTAATTTTTTTTTTTTCTTTTTGAATTCTCATATTCTAACGCTTTTAGATCACTTTTTATGGTATATATAATTTTTGTTAGTGTAATGGTGCATTTTGAGATGACCAGTAGGTTATTGGTGTATAATTAAGAGATATAATGGTCCAACTATGGAACGCCCCAAATTTACCTTATATCAGGATGAATAGTATTTTGGAATGAGTAATGATTTTCGAATAAATAGTGATGAGTGAATAGTGATTTTTGATAATCGGCTCCTTAAAATCATTGAAAGTGAAATTTTTTATGAATAATAATTTTGGATGAATAGTGTTTTCGAACAAAAACTTTTCATGTGAATAGTAATTTTGAAAAATGAAAATTTTTGAAAATTATATTAGAATTGACGGGAACTGAAACGGATCAGGAACGAATCAGTTTGAGGTAAAACAGAACAATTTTTGGATCCGACTGAAAGTTCGGATGGATTTTCGAAAAATTTAAAAATTTAGAGAAGTGTCAAAATGAGTATTAAAATGCTCAAGAAGTATTTTGAGACTCAAACGACACTTTCGAAGGAGATTCAGATTGAAATAGAACCAATTCGAAAATTGTCAAAGACGAGTTAATGAATTACGGAGAGCCGAAAAGGGACATAAAATGACTTTTAAAGGTTATGAAGGTTACTAAGAGTATCTAGGAAGTTCGAATATAGGCCTCGATAAATTTTGAAAAGATTCCGAAAAAGTCCCGGAAAAGCTGAATCTTATCGTCCCAGAAAAGTCAAAATTAAAAATAAATAAAAAGAGATAAACATGAGGAAAAAGCTATCAATGAATGTGGGACATGTGGCATTAGAGATAAGGATGAGGATACTTGGCATGATTTTAGTGGATAGCATTTTTGTGATTTTGGAAAAGTTTTAAGGGCCAAATGGTCTTTTGGAGGGTTATATATATATATATGTATGGGTGAAATGAGATGAGAAGAGAAGAGAGGCTCAGATAAGCATAGAAGAAAACCAAAAAAAGAGAGAAAAGAGGGAGAGAAGCCGTAAGAGAGGTGAGGCCGAGAGAAAGAAGGAGAATTCGACCGTGAAGAGGAGGAGGAAGGAAGAAGAAGAAGAAGAAGAATGAGAGGTGACCTATCATCCCTAACCTCTCCAACCTATCAATATTTCATAAGAAAAAGTGAGGGTAAGTTGAGTTAGATTTATGTTTAGTTGATGAATTTTTTTTTTTTTTTTTTTTAATTTGGTGATTTGATGAATTATATGGCATAAATCAAGGTTGATCATCATCAAATTGAGCTTGAAAATGAAAGGAAGTACCAAGCAAGTGTAGGATAAGGAAATTAGTAAGGTATGAGTTAGGGTTTGGATGTGATTTTTGTAGAAATTTAATTGATTTTTGAGTTTAAGGTTTTAGTTGAATATTTGAGGATTATTTGATATGTTTGGATGTGATTTTGAGTTTGAAATGAAGAACATGAATTGATTTGGTTATTATTACTATGTGTATAATTTGGAAAAATTTGTGTAATTGAATGGATTTTAGTATTTGAATTGATTTTTGGGTATTGAATGTGTTTTAGAGTATTTTGAGTATAATTGAGGTTGTTGGAAATGAAAAATGATGGATGATGGGTGTGTGTTAGTGTTCGGCCAACGGTTTTTGTGCTGATAATTTTGTAGCTTTTTGATATTTGATGAATTTATGTGAACATTTAAGTGAATTTGAGTTGGTTTGTGTAAAGAAAATTGAAAAAGATTGGTTGGAGAGTTTGGTGAGAAATTGGGTTAGTATAGGGATTTTATGTGATGTTGAATTTTGAATTATTAAAATCGTTTTAGTGATGTTTTATGTGGTTTTGATTTGCATGAAATTGAGTTTATGTAAGGAAAATAAAGTTGAAATTAATTGGATATAGTTATTGACCTTGGAAAAATTCATGTAATTGGATGGATTTTAATGTTTGGAGGAATTTATGTGTGATATTATATTAGTTTGAAGTAATTTTTGGATTGAAAATATAAGTGAAAAATTAAATGAGTAATTATATTAGTGTATGAATCAATTAGGTTATCATTGTGTTTGTATTGATTTTTAGTGTTTGAATAAGTTGTTTGATGTTTTGGAATGAATTTAGAGTGGTTGGAATTAAAAGAATGAAAGAAAATTGAAAATAAAAAGTTTGGGTGTAGAGTTGGGTTAAGGTCAAGAATTGATGTAAAGTTGCTATTCAATTCCTTTTAATGTGTTTTGATAGTGTGTAGGATATATTTGAGCGTTTTGGTGCTAAAAAAAAAAGTAAAAGAAATGGATGTGCGATTATTGGTTGGAAATATGATTAAGTTGTGAAATTATTGGGTATATATATATTAAATTGGAATTAAGTGATTAATTGGTATCCTAGGTGTTAGATTATATTTGGTTTGAGGATTTAATGTCTTAAAGTGATGGATTTGGTTTTGATAATGATAAAAGCAATTTTTGAAACTTTAGGTGGAGAAATAGCCAAAGGAAGCTAAGGAAAAGAGAAGGAGAAGTCCTAGGTTTCAATTGCAGTGGTGGAGAAGCTTTAATTTGACCTAAAGATATTGGTGTACACTTCCCTTGAAAAATTTAATTTTATTAGTAAAGTTTAGTATTTACGAGTTGTTAAAATAATGTGAATTTCGATTGAATTGATATCGTAATTATGTTTGGATATTGATTTTATGTAATTTGGATATAGTTTGAATGATGTTGGAATAAAAATTTAAGTTGAAAACAAAATTTTAAAAGAAAAATGAGTGTTTAATCGAATATGTGTATAAAAAAAAATGGAATTTTTGTTAAATTTGATGCAAATGTATGATTAAATATTTACGCGATTTAGAATTTTGTTTGATTTTAAAATACGTGAAATTATTCCGATAAATTGTAATAAAAGGTGTTTAAATATGATTTTAAGGAAATTTCAAATGGAAATGAAAAAAGAAATGGAAAGGAAATGGAAAAGAAATGGAAATAAACAGACAATTATAGTGTTTTACCCGAACGTATAGCGAAAAAATGACACGAATGTTTTGAAAAAATTTGATAAGTTAATTGAATGCAAAAATAAAGTTTCGTGATGTTTATATTTATAATTTGAATTTATAGAAAAAAAAAAGTGACTGAAATTGTATTTATCATTTTTCGAATGAAATTTTTTTTTTATTTAAAAATATAAGTTGTTGAAAATATGAGATTTTTGGTAATTAATAAAATTAAGAAGGGATTGAGTAAACCTGAATATATAGAACATTTTTTATACAATAACGAAGAGTATGAGATCCTCGTGTTTGCCTGCTTGTACTTTGCTAATTATTAAGCGAATTTGTATGTGCAGTAAAAATTTCAATTAAAATCAAATATTGACAAAAAAAGGGAAAATAACAAATATATTGGTTAAATATTCTGAGATCCACATAGCATAGCTTGAAGCTGGATACGATAAGCACCGTTTTTAACTAATACAAATTTAATAAATAAAAACGAGAAACCTTGACTCGAACCGATTAGAAGATAAAATACAATAAATTAAGAAGATATCCCTCATCTGTTATATTTTTCTGGAAAGATACCGTCTTTTTTTTTTTTTTTTTTTTGAGTACATGAATTGGGACAAACCCAGATGATGATCGAAACCAATCGAGCTAGGACATTAGTGGCACGATCCGGATGACTACGCTTTCAATTGGAAGGAATCTATCTACACGAAAGCGAAAAAAAAAAAAAAAACTCATATGAAGATGAAAAATCAACTCGAGTAAATTACAATTTAGCTACCCAGTTGAAAGGCATTCATAGGCAGAGTAATTGTTTCGCTTTTATTACAATTAATCTCCCTACCATTAATGGACTTAAGTTAGTTTTAACAGTTTAAGGGTAAAATTGTCTTTTCATAATTTTTTTAAAAAAATAAATTTTAAAAATTTTAAATGTTTAATTTTTTAAAAAATAAATTTTAAAAACTTTAAAATACTGTTTCTCTCCCACTCCCTCTCTGTCTCTCTCTCTCTCATCACTCAGCCTTCCCTCGGCGCTGTCTCTGTCTTCGCTGTCCCTATCTCCGCCGTCCCTGTCCCTATCGCCGTCGTCCGCTGTCTCTTCTTCTGCTTCTTCTCTTCTTCCGCTTCTTCTTTTTCTTCTTCTTCTTCTACTTCTTCCTCTTCTTCTTCTCTTCTTCCGCTTATTCTTCTTCTTATACTGCTGCTTCTTTTCTTTCGCTATTCTGGGTTCATCATTCGAGTGAACCCAGATCTGGGTTCACCGCTGAACCCAGATTTCTGGCTTCAAGGTTCACCGTAAACCTAGAAATCCGGGTTCGATTTCTAAGTTTTCGAACCCAGATTTCTGGGTTCAATTTATGGTTACAATCTTTTCCAGTTCTTTTCTAGATAGGTTGATTGATGATAAGTTGAGATTGAAGATTTTCTGGTGATTTCAGAAAATCTGGTTCCAAATGTTTTTTTTTTTTTTCTTTGGTTATTTGTTGATTGATGATGATGGTTACATATTTTTATTTTATTTTGGTTATTTGTTTATTGATGATGGTTTTGTTGATGATTTTGTGGTAGATGATTTTGTTTGTTATTTGTTGATTGATGATGTTAGATTTTTGGTTTGGTAGTAACTGTGAATATATAGGTATTTGTTGATTGATATGTTAGATTTCTGTTGATTGATGATGTTATTTGTAAATTAATTATTTAGTTTTAATTTATTTAATTAATTAATTTTTTAGTTAATTTTTATTTAATTAATTAATTTTTAAGGGTATTTTGGTCTTTTCACTATTTTATACTGTTTACTGTCAAAACTAACCGAAGTTCATTAATGATAGGAGGGTTAATTGTAATAAAAACGAAACAGTTGCTTCGTCTGTGAATGCGTTTCAACTTGGTAGCTAAATTGTAATTTGCTCAATCAACTCATATATAATGATAAGAGATCTAATATTAATATATTTATTATAATAATGAATTATTGGGAAGAGGTGTCCACCCATGCCTCTTATAAAGGGAGGCATGGGCGTTGCTAATACCAACCAAAGACCTTATCTATTTTTATGCAAGGCTGACATTATGTTAAATTAATTGATGCTGCTTCTCCATTCCTACTGCTTGAAATTATATAATAAGCATTTTCTGACAATTGATTTTGATGGATCAATTCCATTTTATTAACGAGTAAATTTTTTTTATTAATCTTTTAATAATTTAATAATATATCAATATAAAAAAAATAAATAATTAAAATTGATAGATTTTATTTATATATATTATTTAAATTTAAACTTCATTTATAATAATTTCAATATAAATAAAAAATTAACAAATAATTTTTCTCCTACTGAGATGCTGTCAAAATTTGACACAGAAAATTAAAAGCCGTCGAATCTTTGTCTGCTTTAGAGTATCCAGGCGGCATAGCTTTTTCTTACCTGACACAGTCAACGGTTAATTGAGCTTGCATTGTCTTTTTACCCAATAATAATTAATTAACGTGTAAAGCGTGTTAAATCTCATTGAAGAAGTAGTTTTTCACTTGAATTCAATTTGAATTTGTTAATTTTATTGTCTACGTTATCAAATATATATTATGAACTTATCATTTTTTTTTTTTTTGTGAAGTATATTATGAACTTATCTTATTATTTATTACATGGTATTGTGTTCTTAGAATTCCTTTGGCTAATGAAAATTAAATTTTACCTATAAATAAACAATTTACTATTAATAAATGTGCATCGATTTTCTTGAATGAAAATACCTCTCTCATTCATAAAAAATGCAAGGATTGAGTATCTATCCATAAAAAACATGAATAATTATCATTTAAATCATTTATGTGTTGACAAATTATGCATAAATCTCTTAAAATGGATGACAGTTTTCTCATTTAAGATAAATCTCTCTCTTGATTCTTAGGAAGTATAGTATAAATAAGCGTTAGATTCTAAACCGTAATCTTAGAGTCCTATTACTGTAGTCCCAATAATTATAATATGTACTTATAATTTAAAAACAAAAAACAAAAAATCCTCTTTCTCTTTATCCATGATCTCTTTTACTTTATTTCATAGCTCTTGTGCTTGTTAGTTCTGACTCTAAAGTTTACAACAGAATCATCCAACTTGTTCTAGCCTAAGAATTAAGAAGACTGAAATTACTGATTATATACACCGAGATGTATGTTGACAAACATATTTTGAATGTGTGTGTATATATATATATATATATATATATATATATATATATGAATGCAAGAATATGCACTATTTGTTTTTACAAGAAGAGGGTAAATTAAGGTAAAAAAACCACTGCTACCTATCCTGAAAACATACAGGATTCGAGATTAAAAAATTTACTATCACGTGTCAATATCAAATTTTAAATACTATAATTGAATTATTTATTATCAATTTAAGTTTTTGAGTTTGATAGTAATTAATATAATATCATAACTTAGGGATCTCAATTGGTTCAAACTCCATCCCCCTTCCTCCTTAATCTCGAATTTTTGATACACACATTATAACGGTATGAGACGTATAACATGTATTTTATATCTGTCATCTTTTCATATTATATGTGAGGAAGAATATCACGTGTTAACCTCAAGACTTAAATACTATAGTTCATTAAATTATTAGTTAGGCTACGAGGGAGACAACATAATCGATCGAGACAAAAGAAAGTGGAATAATTCAGTGGTTCGATTAACTCGATGAAACTTCACTGTTGGGCCATTCCCCTCATCTTTGAAAAATATTATGAACCTAATCACCAAATTTCTAACATGTTTGTTTAGCTAATTGTCTTTTTGTCATAAAGGGATTTGGGAATTATTAGATTGCACATTGATAAAGCATAAGATTAGACAAATCTTTCAAGATTTTTGACTAGGAGATTAATTTTACAAGATTTTTCTTAATATAATTAAACTAATTAATGTTTTCTTACATAATAACAAGATATTTTGATAGGGTGTTAAGAGTATCAAAATTTAACATTATACATGCAATTCAAAAATTTATTCTCTTGTTTAAAAAAAAAAATATTTTCTTATGTAACAATAAAAAATATCTACTTTCATAATAAAGAAAGAAAAAAAAAAATTCACACTACATATATAACTTGAAGCCCTATCATGCATATAAAATGAAAATTTATTAACTATTTCAAATTATTTTTTTTTATCTGTGTGAACCGTTATTTGCATGTTCCATTCAACGTGGGGACTCTAGTATTGGCAACATGAAGTTTAATGGTATCTAAATATTTTGTATATATATATTATTACAATTGATCTAGGATATAACCGAAATTTACCGGATGAGACATTAGTTATACGTTCGAGAGCTGCTTTCATACGAGAGAAAATAACCCACACGAGATGGAAAAGTTGTCCACACAAATTAGTGGGAGAAAAGTTATCATTAGATGTAAAATTATGTCTCTCATGACATGAAGTTATAATATTGATACCAACGAAGGCATCAATACAGATAAAATTTCTAATGATTTGGGATAATTAAACAGTTGGAGAACCAATGGGTCCCGACTTTATAAAATGTTGCAAGGCAAAAGGAGATGAAAAATAAAGAGCAAGATCTCCTATTGATTGGTTTTCATCATTTTATAAATGTCGATATTATACCATCTCTGTGTCCTCGAAATTCTAGCAAAGGAGAGAGGTTCTACTTCATTTCAAATTATAAAAAGTGAATGACGCTTCATTCATTGATTTCAGGGGACTAGAAATTTACGTTAGGGTGGGCTAAAATAAAGTCATAAAAATTTTTTTAAACAAACCTGTGTTAAAAAAAAAAATGCATTGATAGAAAATAAAATATACATCTTAGGGGACATAACCAATCTTACATCTCAAAATGCACATATTAACTTTCATACAAAATAAGATAACATTAAACAGACCAGCCTAATATAAATATTCTTCTTATTATCCCAACATAGTATTATATTTTTGGGAGTGGCTATGTTTGCACCCGGCCTAAAAGAATGTATGTACACCCATTTACTTAGTTCACCCCATAAAAATTTGAAAAAGTTTATTTCATTTATATACTCCACTTATTACCTAATATATTCTTTGTGATTTTTTTTCACAATTGATATTTTCTTTTATCTTAATTTGAGAAGAAAAAGCCAAATTGTAATTATTTATTGAATAATTGTAACATTAAAAAATTAAAAAGAAAATGAAAAGGAGGGAAAAATGAAATCTCTTCTGTTGACCAAGAAATTACTCAATCCATCGAAAGAGATTTAGTTCTTCTTATGCAAACTGCAAACCAGAACAAATACAAAACATCTCACCTTTACGTGGTCACATATTAAAATAGAATTACATAGTCATAATATCATACATCAACCCAATATAAATAAAAAAAAAAAAAATGAAAACACGACCTTCTTTTACCATAACCAACAGTCTTCTTCCCTTATCAATTAAGAGCTTTAAGAACCAATCCCAAAATTGTAGCGTGGACCATCCTTGCCTTCTCCATTCTTTTTTTTCTTAAAAGAATTTATGTTATTTTATTTATTTTTAACAGTGAGTTCATTTAAAGTTTTCAATAAATATTTATATATTTCTAAAAACGCAGATATTTACATTAAAATAGGTTGTTAATTTAAATTTAAAAGATTAACTTATTTTAGTGGGGAAGAGTTTATTTAACCTTATAATTTTGGAATATAAAAAAAATAATAATGAGTTCGGGTGTGCGTACAACTTCTAAGGGGTGCAAATATCCCCCCCTGTAATTTGACCCATCACTGGGAATGAATTATGAGACCCAATTCGCAAGTCCAAGGAATTGGAGTCCTGCCAAGTTTGCGATGGCATGAACATAGAAAAATAATCAACATTTTTTTTTATTTCCTGAATGGTGACATTTTCCATTTCTTCTAAAAATGAACTACAAATGAAATCTGGTTATCTTCTTGAACATAACTGTCCACACACATAAGTTTGCTTCCTTAATCCAACTACCTTTAACTCTTAGGTGGCAAAATTATTTTGAACATTCATGGGATTCAGCAGATTATTAGAAAAATAAATCTCATGAAAATCTGATGTATAATTCAGACTCATTATTCAGATGTAAAACAAAGACATAGGGAGACAGGTGCGTGATCTTCTTCTGCTCCTTTATTTAACAAACCAACCATTATTTTTTGGTAGTCTCTAATCGCTTTTCCGAAGGAAATTCTTGAACCACAGGGCTGACTTTTTGGGATATCTTTTGAATTCATCTTCATAATCCACAAATACCAAACCAAATCGTTGTGTGTAGCCAGCAGTCCATTCAAATCCATCCAAAAATGACCAAGCAATATACCCCCTCACGTCCACCCCATCGCTGCAAGTACATTAATATTTCAAAAAATTAATTAAAAGATCACTTAATAATGATTAATTGCATATTGATAATATACACACACTTACTTAATGGCCCGTTGAAGAGATGAAATATAACCATTAAAAAATTCAATTCTTTTATCATCCTCAATTGAGGCTTTTCCCTTATCAAGATCACCATTTCCTACCAAAAAAAAGAAATCATATATATCTATATATATATAATGCATTATCATCTTGAAATTTTCATACACAATCATATTGTGATCAGTTAGTCAAAAACATTATCAAATTGTGACAAAGAGTAGCAATCAACATCAACTGTTTTACCATTTTCTGTAATGTAAATAACCGGATTTTTATATTTTCTTTTTGTATAGAGTAACATCTCATGCAATCCCTCAGGGTATTTTTGGAAGGCAAAATCTTCATCCTGTAAAATTGTAACAACATAGCGTCAACTTATTATTGCTCGAATATAACCTTTTTGTAGACGTAATAGAGAGTTCATCAACCTTTTTTTTTTTTTAATACCATTGTATTAACATTTAATGAAAATCAACTACTTAAAAGTAGTAATTAACATAACCTGTGATTCAAACTTACAAAGATCACCATGTTGCACATACCTTAATACCAACTGAAACACCATCTCGTTCCCCTGATGCAACAAATTCAATTGTGCTACCAATTATAATTTGTTTGGCAATCTTGTTTGGTATACAATTAATTAAACAATGTATAATCATAAAATCGTTATAATAATAGGTGAAACTTGCCTGTAAATTCGATACATAAATCTGTGTCATAGCTTTTATTTTGATTTGCACAAGTAACATTGACTGCAAAAAACGAGGTATAGTGATTTAACCCAATAAAATCATATGATCCCATGAGCAATGAAGACTGCTCTGTAGAAAACTTGGGCAGTCTTTCTCCAACTAGAGTTTCCATTTCTTCTGGGTACCGACCAAATACTAAAGGGTCCATCATCCTACACAAAACAACAATTATAAGTGCATGTCATGTATTTATAATATATTTAAAAGTGATATCAAATATTTTAAGTGGTAATTAATATATATTTATAATACCACAGCTTGGGAGTCAGATATTTAACATTGTCTTCACAGTGCTTATATTAATAATTTATAATATGGACTTATTTATATAAATTATTTCATCCAAAACGCATTTACGTACCATCCATAATAGAAAGCTTGGGCTAGGTTCGCAGCTTCAATATCAGATTCAGTGAAAGGCTTCATCCAAGCAACTTGGTTAACGATGCCAATTTTTCCATTTTGAATGGTCTACGTAATATTCCAATCAAATATATATAAAGAGAAACCATTAATTGTCAAAGTATTTGATAAATTGTCAATTAAAAGAATCACTTACTAACCTGGTACTTGCTTCTATAGACATTCACAGCAGCTGCATGAGAAAGAAGAAGATGGTGGCCAACTATATATGGCTCAGTTGCAGCATCACCAGCTGGGCAATTATCGGAACATCTATAAGGTGGAAACATACCATCAGCGTATCCCAATTTGGCGTAAACCCATGGTTCGTTCAATGTAGTCCAGTATTTCACTCTATCTCCAAATTTCCTAAAACAAAACTCCGCATAGTCTTGAAAATCTTTCCTGCATTATCAATAAAATTTAATTAGTTGGATTGGTTTGAATTCTTTCCAAACAACTGCCAACTTAATTATACATCTATCCAATATATTATTTGTCATATATATGTGTCTTTGTGTACGAATTCAAATTTAAAGCAATAATTATAATTGATAGTTTTCAAAAACAAAATGTGAAATATAGAATATGATACAGTACCCATCCATTAATTGAAGCTTAATTTTCTGATTAATATGATTGTCTCTTTGGGATATATTTAGCTTACACGATTTCTGGGTTCAAGAAGCCACCGTATTCATCTTGAAGTGCTTGAGGTATATCCCAGTGAAATAAGGTCACAAAGGGCTGCAAACCTGCATGCATATTGGTGCAAATAGTAAAATAATATAAAAACTTCTGCAATAAATTGAAGGGGCAAGATGGTAAGCAGCCTCTCTTCTTTACAAAAATATGATGACACAATTTTTCTAATTGTTGAACCAAAGTTGTTTTAGTGATTGGGATATCTAACACTTGTATCATTAATAGACATAGGTTTAATATATATATATATATATATATATATATATATATAACACATAAGATATAATATCGAACATTCGAATTACACAATCCATTGATGAATTGAAGTGAGGTCGTTGGTCTCAATCTTATATTATATGTCAAATCATATATGTATACAAATAAGGGAGAGAGAGAGAGTTTCAACCATTGAAAATAAGCTCATCAATGAGGTTGTTGTAAAATCTCACGCCTTCTTGGTTCACTCCCCCACTTAATTTTCCTCCTAAATTAAGTTGGAATATTGAAAAATTAGTAAAATGATGTACCACTAAAAGAAAAATAAAAAATATCTTCCAATATTATTATTATTATTTTATACGATGATCAAATGATCATCAATCTCAATCTTACTTGGTAATATTCTAGACCATGATATAGAGAATCTGAAAAGCTCAAAGCCGATATCCTTCATTATACTCACATCTTCCTGTAAAATTTACTTGATCATGTCATATGAATCATTAACATTTATCAAGAAGTGTTACTAAAATTCATACATGAAATTCATTGAAGTGTTTAATTACCTTATAATGGTGATATAAGTCTGCACCAAACTTTCCTTTTCTATGACCTGAGACTTTTTCTGCACACACCTTACTTATCAGAAATTATGTTTCCCGCAAGAAAATAAGTAACTGATGAGAAATAAAAAGTAGCCACTTCTTTTGCTTGAAATTATTATATAACTAATAGAGCACTTAATTCATATTCGGAAAGAGAGAAACAATATAAGAGAGACCTGGGTAATTCTCTACAAATGTGTCCCACATGCTGGGTGCTCTACCACCTTCATTTGCCCCACCTTCATGCTGAATAAAAAATATATATATATATAATTCTGATATCTAGAAGACTTCGTGTGTAAAATGTACTACGTACCAATAATTCCTTAAACAATATTAAAAAAATGTAGTGATTGATTTATAATTATTGTATAAATTTTAATATGTGTATTTAATGATATATAATGACGATTGCATACTTAAATTGTTTGGTTTGTTTAGACAAGAACTTAGTTATACAAATCATTGTATACAGAGACTCTCATAAATTATTTTTAAATGGACATAAAGTAATGTGCATCATAAGCTTCTTCTTTATCTTTTTTTCCTGATGAATCCTAAAATCCTTTATACATTTTAAGCAACAAAATTGATAGATTAAACTTCTAAGGACAATTACAAACCTGAAAAGCTGCAGAAGCTGCCCCCCAGAGAAATTCTGGAGGAAAACTGCTTCGGCTTAACGACTCAGTAGTTTCACCTTCATAACCTTTGGCAACAGAGAGAATTAAAATTGTAAGTAGGACAAGGAGGAATTTTCCAAAAGCCATGATTAATATTATTTTTTGATATCCAAAGACTCCTAGACCTGCCTCTTATATAGGTAGAGAAAGTTACTGTATAATTTCCTAATGTACACCAATTAATTATCTATACTAATTTAGTTACAAAGAATCAATATTTTTTTAGGAAACTACAATGAAGTAAAAACAATGACAACAATACTGGATGTGTTTAACCATGTTAATGAAAGTCCTGCTTGAAATTTGGTAGGTCACCCAGCTGCTCCCAACTTCATTTTTCATGTATCACCAACCTTTTAGGCCGCAAGATAAATATGATTTTTTAAATAGATACAAGCCACTCGTGATCTTTTCGGCCATGTATTAGGTTCTCAATGTCTTTTAGCTCTAAAATTGTCCATTATCGATGGTAGTTACTTATAATCTCCATATATTTGCACTTGATAGTAGATGTAGGTCTTCTTATATTTTCATGAAAGGTTAGGAACTTTGATGCATGACTCCAAAATTAATTAATCTTTGAAGTGCTATATTTTTTGTTATTTTAAAAATGACTTATTGAAGTAATTTTTCATTTTTATTTTTAAATTTTTTTTATTTTAATCTAATTTTTAAGATCGTTACATCGTATCCGTATTTTTTCAATGCAATTTAAAAACTTGAACTAAACATTTTGATTAATCAATTTTCATAATCATTCCTCCAAAAATACAATTATATATGAATTCTATTTTCTCACACATCCTTGGTCTATGGTGAAATATGATCTAAAAATTGTAAGAAAATTAATTTTGTTTGGCAAATGATATCAATGTGTAATCTATTTATTTAAAAATATTGGAGATACTAACTAACTTAATTGATAAATTCTTATATTATTATATCTTATCGCAGTATAATCAACATGTCTGATTTATTTATTATAATAAAAATATTTTCTAAAATTTTACAATTATTATACCATACATAATAGTCCAAAAATTTACTATTATTATAAAATATATATAATTCTTATTGCCATTAATATAGTTTGTACAGATGGGAAAGGAGAGGCTCTTTCTCTTTTGTGAAAGAACCAGACACTGTAACATGCTAAATATAAGCCATCCTAGTATTACCCGTGATGGGATCTCATTATATGACCAAAATTGCCTTACTTGGCTTGTCATTGCAACTTGGTTTTTGATACTTCTCTTACCGAACTCGTCTTTGATTTCCTCATAGAGAGATTGTGAAGTACGTAAGATCCGAAAGTTCATGTGATGTGATACATAAAATATCGATCATTAGAAGTGCACCCAGTTAAGATTTTTTTTATTCCCTTTTATTTTACTTTTACTCATTCATCAATCACATTTTTTTTTTTTTTTTTTAAAAAAAATTTCCAATCTCCCGAATTATTCATTATTCACATAAAGAACAACATTAAGATAATTGTGACACTATACTATACAGAGTATAATTCAAGAGTATAAACCAAAAATATATTAAAATCCTTGTGAGCTTTTACCGTTAAAGAACTGTTAGAGAAATTAAAAATAAAATATTACTAAATAGTGAAATATCTACCCACATATAAATATACGATGATTGGATGCATGAATGTAACATTATATATATATATATATATATTACAATCCAATAAACTAGTCTTTTAGGTCAACGGAGTAAATCCTTGAACCACATGGCTGACTTTTTTGGATATCTTTTCAAACCATCTTTATAGTCCACATAAACACTTCCAAATCGAACTGTATAGCCATCATCCCATTCGAAGTTGTCCATAAATGACCAAGCAAAGTATCCCCTCACCTTGACACCTTCCCTATTCATGTATCATTCAAAACTGGTTAATTTAAACATCATTAATTTTTAAAAATTTAACTGAAACTTTCATAACCTTATCAAATAATTCTTTTATATGCAATTTTATATGAAGCTAGCTAGTATATGTACTTACATAATGCCCCTCTGAACATATGAAAGATGACTCTTATAATATTCTATCCTCATGTTGTCCTCAAGAGATAATTTACCGTTATTAATCTCATCAACACCTGTAATAGATTGTTATATATAAAACAAGTATGAGAATATGTATATAATTTAAATTACGTAATAGGCAAGTGATAAAATGATTGAATTAATTAATAAATTTTACCGTTCTCAGTTATATAGATGACTGGATTTTTCAACTTATGCTTTCTGTAGAGCAAAAGATCTCGAATTCCTTTTGGACAAACATATAGCCAATCAGAGGCAACTTGCATATATACATACAATATAATATATTGGAACCAATTTTTATGGATAAAATGGTTCTTTCTACAAATCTAAACTTTGAACTGAGCAAATATAATAAAAAATACTTTTACCTCCGTACCTTTTGACCAATGGGAATACCATTTTGCTCGGCTGATGATAAAACAAATGTGAGATAAAGAAATCAATAAAATTGTGAGGAAAAAAAGTGTAGCTGAGAATAAGTTTTTAACAATATATATGTATATCATCTTACTTGTAAGGTTAACACAAGAATCCGTCAAGTAAGTTGGTTTTTCATTTTTTTTGCAAGGAATATCTGATGCATAATTGGAAGTGTAGTAGTTTAATCCCAAGAAATCAAAAGATCCTTGAACTATCAAAGATTGCTCTTTAGTGAATCTTGGCAATCTTTTTTGGACTTTCTTAACCATGGCAGCTGGATAAGAACCTGACTTCAATGGTTCTAAAAACCTTTTCAAAATATGAAAGAAAAAGTGATCAAATTCACATACAATAAAATTTAATACTAAAACCATATATTTAGTTAATAATTAGAGGTGTGTGGCACAGCACATAAAAGAGATTAAACTATTGAAACAATGTATATTAACTTACCAACCAAACGAGAAAGATAGAGACCGAGATGCCGCTTTATGTTCTGCTTTGCTCTTAATGTGCAAGGGTATTATCCAAGCACCATTTAGTAAAATCCCAATTTTACCCTTTTGAGACATCTAAACAAATCAAGTATTCTTAGTTAAACCCTTCAATTTACGCTGAAGCATACATACAAAATCGATCTCATGTTGTTTGTTTACAGTTATGCCCCTTCACAACAATCAATTATCACTCTCTGTCGACAAGTACTCTTGATTAAAAAAAATTTTATGACACGTCAAAATAACTAATAATTCAAGTAAAAGGTTTAGGTCAGAAGAATATTAAAATTTGGAAATATTCTGCAATGACCTGGTATTTTTTCCGATAAATTTTGACTGCAGCCGCATGAGCAAGAAGCAGGTGGTGGCTCAGTTCCAGAGTTTCCCCCAGTGCACTTTGGAGATATCCACTTTGAACATCTACCTGGTGCAAATGCCCCATTTGCATATCCCAAACTTGCAAAGGTTAGTGGCTCATTTATAGTAATCCAATGCTTCACCCTGTCACCAAAACTTCTGTAGCACAGCTCCGCGTAATCTCGAAAATCATTCCTGTGATTCACAATCTTGGACAGCTAGATTAGATATATATATATATATATATATATATTTTTTCACACCATTTATGTCCATACAGTACAAAAATTTAAGCTATTGGTTAAGAAGTTCCTTATCAACATTATGTATTTAAACTAGGGGTGGGCAATAAGGATCTGATCCGAATACCCAGTGTGCGGATCGGATCGGATCGGTTTCCATATTTCCAAAGTAATAGCTCTATGGCGACGAGCGAAGACTTGTGGAGCACACGATGACTGTGATAAACAGAGGTCATGGCGACGGCGAGTTAAGAGGTGAGAGATGAGAGTAGACTCAGTGGACATTAACTCACCGTGAGAGAAATCAAAGTGATAGCACCACGACGACGAGTGGAGACGATCGGAGCTCACGGTAATGGTGACGAGCTGATGGCAACGATGAGTTGAGAGATAAGAGATGAGAGTAGATTCGATGACTTTGCGATGAAGATGACTAGAGGAGAAATGGGGCTATGGCTACCAGGTTGGTGAGGAATGACTAAATGAGGATGTTAGGGTTAAGGGGGCATTTATATAGGGACATGCGAAATTATGCATGTACCCTTGTTCACGGATTGGTTTGGTTCTAGATATTTCGATTCGATTTGATCCGTAAAACATGGTGTTTTCAGAAACGGAGATCCGAACACTTTACCTTTGAACATGTGATCCAGACCGAACACCCACGGAACGGATCGTTCGGACCATATCTATGTTTTCATGCTCACCCCTAATTTAAACATGAGATTTTTTTTTTTTTTTAATTAATAGTTTAATCATCAAAGGATAAGTGCTATTTGTAGCTTAAATTAAAGTAAATGGAATTTAATCAACGATACTAACACAGTCTGAGGATGGAGAAAACCGCCATACTCATTTTCGAGGGTTTGTGGAAGATCCCAGTGGAATAGAGTTACAAATGGCTGTAGTCCTGAAATGTACAATTGTGCTTAGAATTTGTTATGATTAAATTTTGGAGAGAATAGATTGAATATAGATACCATTTGATAGAAGTTCATTGATGAGACTGTTGTAATATGTGATCCCTTGTGGGTTCACTCCTCCACTTAGATTTCCATCTAAAACACAGTATTTTGAGGCATCAATAATTTATATGTTCCATTCAAATAGAACTTTAAAACGAAGATATAATTAAATTAATTTTAAAAATATTAAAACTATTATTATCTTACAAGGTAATATTCTAGGTCAAGAGATGGAAAATCTATAGGCATCAAATCCCAGATCCTTCATCAGAACCACATCTTCCTATCAATTTATTCAGTTAATTATGTACATTTAATTGTAATAAAAATTACAATATAGCATGAACTAATTAAAGAACATTATACAATATACAAAATCGAGTTTCTTTATATCGAAGATTTCTTGTATCATCAAGACTTGTACCTTATAACGATGGTATGAGTCAATAGCAACCATTCCACTGCTACCATCCTTGATCTTATCTGCAGCATTAATATAATAGTTAACAGTAATTAATGCATGATGTGATTTTGAAAACAATAATAGTAATGAGGTCACAAGAATCTTTATTTTCATAATTTCTTTTCTTCCACTTCTTCCAGCGCTAAAGGGCGCCCACTTGTCTTTCTCTAGTGAATGCATCCATTTCTTTTTTTATGGGAAGTTTAAACACACAAAGGAAAATGAAAACTACCCATCTTTAATTTATTTTAATTCAAGTAGTGAAATAAAACTGCAGCTACAGGTACTGGCGAGGCACACTATTTTACACCAAGAGTCATATTAATCTAATTCAAGTAGAGAAAATCTAAAATGCATGCACCGAAATACACAAAAATCATGTTATAAAATAAAATATGTATATATTATATTTTATGTCACACGATATGATATTTTTGAATAGAATGTATAAATCTAAAGATATTTTTTATTCATCAAAGAGTGAAAAATGAAAAGGATACCTGGGTATTCTTGAGTGAAGGTGTCCCAAATACTTGGTCTTCTACCGTAATCATTTTGCAGCACCTTCAGACTGTAAAATCCCATAAAAGCATAGAGCCTTTATATGACTTACTTTACAAGAGTTACCTCTAAAGTCTATACTGATAAATACTAAAATCATTTAATTACAACTGGCTGCACAAAGTTCAATTTAATAACAACCGGCTTTTATAATTCAATATAAACAGATACTTGGAAATCTAATCATTTGTCAATGCTCGTGAAATGATCATTAACGCATTTTAGTGCAAATAAAAGAAGAGATCATGAAGTGTAAGTAACCTGGTATGCGGATGATGCTGTCTCAATTATAAAACCTGCAGGAAAAGTACTGCTTCGGTTGAGCGAAGTCGATCGATGATTCTGCGTAGAAAATTCGACGCCATTGAATAAACAACGACGATGAGAAGCAGGAGAAAAGAACGTTGAATAAAACTCATCTTTGGAATTTGATTTCAGAGTTTTCTCCCCTAATGAATTTGGCATTATATGCCAGTCATGGAATGGGTCCACTTAGCCATTTTCAAATATTATGTTGCCCCATCTGTCATTATTGGAGGGTGTCATTTCATATGTATTGACGTTGGGTAATGTCATATTATTCAAAAGTTTATTTAATTTTATTGTCCAGTGCTAAATTTTTTTCTTAAAAATTATTTTGATAATTATTATGTGAGAAATTTTTTTTATTAAATCGGATTTTTGAAAGATTATTTTGATAATTATCATGTGAAAAAAAAAAAAAAGCTTTTTATTAAAGAGGAATTTCTTTTTAATAAAAATATTTTCTTTTGGGATAAAATTCTTTGAAAATATTTTTTAGAAATTATCCCTTGTCTTATTTTTCTCAAATATTATTTTAGTAATTATCATGTGAGAAAAAAATTTTATTAAGTAGGAGTTTCGTTTTATACAAAGATTTTCTTTTGGAATAAAATTCTTTGAAAATATTTTTAGAAATTATCCCTAATGTTTTACTGTTAACCTTTTTTTTTAATGATAATCATGGACCAAAAGATTAAAATTGGTTTCTTAAATGAATCTAGTAGTTTTATGACTAGATTTAGCCAGAAATAAAATAGGATAAACATTTCTATTTTAAAGCTGATTTTATTTGAGCTATTTTATCTCTAATCAATATCTTCATTTTGTAGATTTTTTTGAAAAAAAAAATATGGCTATGCATTAGCTTTATAAAACCAAATTGATCTCACGAATATTTGGGTGCATAACGTGAGAGAAAAATATTTTATAAGAGCTGCATGTATTTTATAAAACTTAGGATATTTTTCTAAGTACTTTGAATCATAAAGAGTGATTAACTTTCTAAGATATTTTCAGAAAATTAGAATATTTTTTTAAGTACTTTGAGTCTTAGAAAGTGATTAATTTTCTAAATTTTAGAAACATAAGTTTTTCGAGATGAATGATTGTTTGTCTTTAGAAGAGGATTGATCTCGAATCATTGGAAATAGTTTAAGTAGATAGAGATTTTAGAAGTCAATGGGAGCTCGCTATATTAGATTAGTGAAGAAAGCATCAAATGTAAAGAAGGAATTTTTAGTTAAACTAGTCAAGTTATGTTTGTATTGTTTGGATATTTATTAATTAGTATAAACATTTAGGCATAACCTCATGGATTTAAAAATGTTGCTATCTTTTTTGTTTTTGGTTACAACATTTGCTAGTTAACTATTACAACAATTCTATTTATTTTGTTACAATAACTAACTCTCAATCGTTATAACAATTAGATAAATTTATTTAATCCGAAAATTTTGGTACCTTAAAGGAAACGAGTTTTTTCAGAGGACATTTGTTGTATGTATTTTTGGGCTTCCCCAAATGGGTTAGTAAAAGCCTAGAGGCCCAGTAAGATAATATACTAAAATCATCCCGACAAACAAGTGTCCAAGTTACTGGTCCAAAGAAACGAACATAACTTTGTGCTCGGTTATCATATTACCTATTATAATATGTTTTCGGAAAGGGATTTTCGTGCTCCATAACGTGGCAACCTGAGGTTTCCCGGTTGATGTCGTTTATATCCTAAAAGTTATTGTTTTAGTGGATGTGTTCTTGAGGTTTACGTTTGCAATCCTCTTATTCTTCCATTCTGCGTCAAAAAAGTTCTGATAGCAACCAGCAGCAACAAGGTGCCCAGAGTTGCTCGCCCAGATCTGTTCGCCTAGATCTACTCGTCCAGAGTTGCTTGCCCAAATCTGCTCATCCACGCGTATTCATCCACCTGCTTAACACCTGACAAGCTCCAGCTTCCCAACGAGCTCGAGCTGCCTAGCAAGCTCTTGCTCTCCCAGAACAATCCCAGTTCGTGGACAGCGTGACGTGCACGCCAAACCTTTCTCAAAATGGTAGCAGTGTGATTTTCGGATCTCACCTATCATGTCAGAAGATACTGCCAAAATCTCAAAAGTCAAAGGTGTCAGTTATGGAAATTCAATCAATATTTAATGATTTCCTATTTGAGTTGTACTATTACTGTAGTTCTTCAACTTCTCTATAAATAGGGGTGAGTTTCATTATAAAAGGGGTAGGGGGGATTCTCTCCCTTTCTCTATAAACCAGAAAAGAACAGTAATAACAGTGACTGTCGCCCCTCACCAGAGTCGGCGCCGTGGACGTAGGCCCATTCTTGACCGAACCACGTAGCTTCTGTGTCTTTTCTTTTTCCTCTACCTCTCTCTCTCTCTCTCTCTCATTTTAACAGATCTGCAGTTTGAGCTTCACGAACCAACGTTAACTAGATATTGACGTCAACAACATTCGAATTCATTTGAAATCCAACGTTATATTCATACAATAATATATTTTATTTGACATTTAATTATATGATTCTCTTCAAAACTCATTTTAATTTTTTAAGAGATCATTCCTCGACTAATTAATTTATCCCATGTTATTTGATTTTTTTTCATGCCAACATTAGTCATTGTAGAGTCAATAATACCCCTCTAATAATTGGTTATAAAATATTTTTTTACTTTCCTCTTTTTTCACTATTTTTAAAAAATAATGTTACACTTTTCAAAAATTGACCTAATTTTTTTTTTTCAAATGATGTGACAAATTAATTTGTAGATACCATATTAATTTGAGTAATGTTAGGCTTCTTAAATATTTTGCTCAAATCCATACTTAAATGATGTCGCGTATAAGTTGTCAAGATCTTATAAATCATAAGATGATGTGATAATTAACATGTCACATCATTTGAGCATGAATTTGGATAAAAATATTTGGGAAGGCTAGTATTACTCCATTAATTTTATTTTGATGATGTGGTAATTACACATAAGCTTGTCATATCATTTGAATAATGAATTTAGATAAATTTTTGGATGATATAACATTACTTTCTTTTATAATCTTTCTTCTCTCTTTCTCTTTGTAATTTCCCAACCGCACCTGTTGACGTCTGGATTTAGCCGATCAGGTTCGTTTTGGGCTTAAGTTACAGTTTTGGATCATTGTTGTTGTAGAGTAAACAAAGTAAGAAGCA
This sequence comes from Dimocarpus longan, assembly GCA_022984855.1. Lineage (NCBI taxonomy): Eukaryota > Viridiplantae > Streptophyta > Magnoliopsida > Sapindales > Sapindaceae > Dimocarpus > Dimocarpus longan. Next base: position 25,217,161 of record CM041017.1, read on the forward strand.
AAAGAGACGAGGTCAGAGGAGAAGAAAGAGACACCGGAAAATTTTAAGTGGTTCGGCCCAAAAAAATGTCTACGTTTACTGTTCACTCTCTCACTATTTTGACAGAGTAACGGCACTTAAGATTGAGATTCTTTTATAAGGAATTTTTCTCTCCTATTTATAGAGAATGTGAGGTACTACAGTAAAATATTTTAAGACAAAGTATAGAGTAAACTAAGATTACAATGATGAGTTACATTTAATGCATTGGGACCACATTTAATGCGGCTGATAATACATTTAATGCGGTCGATACTGTCAGGTTTATTCTGCCCAAAGTATGAGTTTAGGCGGCTAACCCACGTTGATTAGATGAAATCCCCATAATCCAAGCTATAATCTCTGTGTGTGGCACGCCTTGATTCTGCCCAAAATGGCGTGTGTGGCACACCTTGAACTGTAATTTACTTGACAGCTTTGACTTCTGTTGACTTGTGATTGGAGAAACGTAGCAAAGGTGAACTTCTTTAGTAAGTAGAACATTTTGTTGAGCTAACGAACAAATAAAGCTCGATATAAATTGGATACCTTAAGAATTACTGCTGTTGATCATAGGCGAGTTCTCCAACGATCATACAAACTAACGACCAGAACGGCCTTATAAACGAGCAGATATACGGGCACGTTTAGGAAGTGCCGAGCAGCCGATCGATCAAGCAAACTGGCCCCTATTCGACCTAATGGGTGAGTATAGGGACGAACAGATTATCGAGTAGGCTACCTGATAACTTTATATTTATAGAGTTATTTTATCTTTTTAAATTTGAATTCTTGCTTAGTTCTTAATATTTTTATTATTATTAAGTAAATTATTTAATATTTCTTTTATTTTTATTTTCAGAATAAAATTGGTTAAAAATGCGCATGTGGATCCCACCAAGCAATATTGTTCAAGACAAGATCATCGCTACAAAATGAATATCATTCGCAGCAAGTTCATCGCCTCAAGAATTACTCGAGTCGGAGATCGCATAAAGAAATTATCGCGGGTTAAAGATAGGGTATTCTATAAATAAATATTATGTCATGCTGATGTAAGAAATGATGTAATCAAAATTATGATGTAAGCAATGATGTAATAGAAGTTGACTTGAATGGGGTAGGTGAACGATGATGTAAGCAATGATGCAATTTGAAAGTTGACTTTGAATGGGGTAGGTGAAAGATGATGCAAGCGATGATGCAAAATGGTGAAAAATCAGGAAACGATGATGCAATCGATGATGTAATTGGAGGTGAATTTGGCCTGTAAATAAACCTTAGAATCACCATTCTAAGCATTCCATCACAAACCAAAACAATAAGTAGTTTAGAGAAAGAGAGAGAGAGCTTGGAGAGGAGGAGCAAAGCAGAGGAAGAAATTCTACGGTGAAACTTCAATCCACTAAGTTTTCCTATCTCTTGTTATGTTTAATTTTCTAATTTTTGTAAATTCTATTATGGAGTAGATTTGTTTTCTAAGGTTATGATATAGCCTAACTTTGATGTTCCAACCCTTTGTTCAATTCAATTAATGATTTTCTATCTTAGTTGATGCATTTAATACGGTTCTTAATGTTTCTAAATAATTGGCTACTATTTAGTTGAATTGTTAATCATAATGATAGCGGAAGCTGATTTATGTGTCTAGTTCATTGTATTTAATGTCATAAATTGCATGTAGGATAGGAATATACCTGCATGGTTTGTGTAGTCTATAAAAGAGATCCATAAATCTTAATGAATCCTTTAATGTTTTGACTTGCATGAGAACATAGCAGTTAATCTTTATATGGTATTTTCCTTAGACCTCGGGAGAGGCTATGTGAATAATTCAGGGAATCTCGACTAACAACTGGATAGTTAATTTTGGTTAAAAAGAACAAAAGGGAGGAATAGATTAGTTATGGTGAAATCATAATCTTAGAGTTTTTATTCATTGAATTAATTTTCATTTATTTTCAATTGCAATTAAATTTAGTCATAGTTATCAACTCATTTACTCAAATTTCATCTACCAAATAAAAGTTGAGTTATTTTAATTTTGGGCATTAATTAACAACAATCCTCGTGGGACGATACTTTTCTCATCACTTTATTACTTGTTCGGCTCGTTCACTTGCGATTTTGCACAACAAGTTTTTGGCGCCGTTGCCGGGGATTGTTTGTTTCAATTAATACTAATACTACGTAACTCAATTTTTAATTTGGTCATTTATTTATTTATTTTGTTTGTTTTATTACTTGTGAATTTTATGGTGTATGAGAAAGTCTGGGAGCGAAGTTTTACCATTTGACCCAGAAATTGAAAGAACTTGTCGTAAGAACCGGAAAGAAGTAAGGAAGGCTGCAAGTACTGCACTCATGAATATGGCTGAAGGACCCAACAACACACAGAACATTGTACCAATAAATGCTGAAATTCGAGCATTACGAGATTATGCTCTACCCACAGTGGGTAATACTTAGGCGATACGGCGACCGACTATTACTGCTAACAACTTTGAGATTAAGCCAGCAATCATCCAGATGGTACAAAACAATCAGTTCAGTAGGGCTCCGAACGATGATGCAAATGTCCACATTGACAACTTTTTGGAGATCTGCAATACTTTCAAACATAATGGTGTTACTGATGACGTCATTCGATTGAGATTGTTCCCATTCTCTCTTCGAGACAAAGCCAAAAGCTGGCTCAACTCGTTGCCATCAGGGAGTATTACTACATGGGACATCTTGGCACAAAAATTTCTGACCAAATTCTTTCCACCAGCCAAGACTGCAAGGCTGCAAACCGAGATTGCCATATTCAGACAGCTTGAGGGAGAATCATTGTACGAAACGTGGGAAAGATTCAAGGATCTGCTAAGACGGTGCCCACATCATGGAGTTGCTGACTGGTTGCAGCTACACACATTCTACAATGGTTTGGGGAGTTCCACGAGAACATTAGTAGATGCCGCAGCAGGTGGAGCACTTTTGGGGAAACCCCATCAAGCCGCTTGGGATTTACTTGAAGAAATGGTTGCAAATGCCTATCAGTGGCCATCAGAAAGAGCAATTTCGAAAAAAGTTTTCGGAATACAAGAAAATGATGTGTTAACCAGGCTTTCCACTCAGGTCGAGACATTAGCCAAGCAACTTGGAAACTTGATAGCTAATGTCATTCATACTCAGTCAGCATCCTGTGATTTTTGTGGAGGGGATCATTCCAACGGACAATGCGATGAAAACCAGACAGATCAAGCATTTTTTGTGGGCAACAGACAGCAAAATAATCAGTACTCCAACACATATAATCCAGGATGGAGAAACCATCCTAACTTTTCATGGAAAAACAATGATCAACCTAAACAGTCATATCCGCTACCACTTCAACAGCAGCAGGCCAACAAACCGTCGCTTGAAGAAGCACTTGCTCAGCTCACCGTAAGCACTACTCAATTTATGACGAGAACAGACACCACGCTCCAGAATCAAGCAGCTTCCATTCGAAATCTGGAGGTACAAATGGGTCAAATCTCGATTTTGTTGACTGCAAGACCTCAAGGATCCCTACCAAGCAACACAGAGACCAATCCTAGGGAGCACCTGAAGGCTGTCACGTTATGAAGCGGTAAAATGCTGAAAGAACCTGTCAAAAGAGCAGACGAGAAAGAAGAAGAAGTTATGGTTGAACAACAAGAAACAGAGAAGCCAAAGTCAAAGTTGTTCCCAGACAATCACCCACCATACAAACCACCATTACCCTTCCCTCAGAGATTTCAGAAACAGAAATTAGAAAAGCAATTTTCTAAATTTCTGGAAGTTTTTAAGAAGCTGCAAATTAATATTCCTTTTGCAGATGCTCTGGAACAAATGCCCAGCTATGTGAAGTTCATGAAAGAAATCCTCTCAAATAAAAGGAAGCTGGAAGAACATGAAACGGTAGCTTTGACCGAAGAATGCAGTGCAATCTTGCAGAAAAAGCTACCACCCAAACTCAAAGATCCGGGGAGCTTTACAATTCCTTGCACCATTGGTGATTCATTCTTTGATAAAGCATTATGTGATCTCGATGCAAGCATCAACCTAATGCCATTCTCCGTTTTCAAGAAACTCGGGTTTGGAGAAGCAAAACCCACTACAGTATCGTTGCAGCTAGCTGATCGTTCAATCAAATATCCAAGGGGAATTATAGAAGATGTACTGGTAAAAGTAGATAAATTCATATTTCCTGCGGATTTCATTGTGCTAGACATGGAGGAAGATCAAGAAATACCCATCATCTTGGGTAGACCATTCCTAGCAACAGGGAGAACCCTTATTGATGTACAGAAAGGTCAACTCATACTCAGAGTTCAAGATGAAGAGGTGACATTCAATGTGCTGAAAGCTCTCAAACATCCACATGATGTTGACAACTGTTTGAGGGTAGATGTGGTGGATGAATGTATCAAAGGAATACATCAAACCATCACTCCAAAAGATCCACTTGAAGCTTGCCTAAATGGAGTACCAAACTCAGAAAGTCCGAACATCATGGAATGTGTTAAGCAACTGGAAGCTTCACCTCCCATCTTTTTCAGACGACCTTTCGAGGAGCTTGGAGCAAGTAAGAGACAACCAGTACCATCAACAGAAAAACCACCAGAGTTGGAGCTCAAGCCACTTCCAGTTCATCTCAAGTACACATTCTTAGGTACCTCATCTACGCTACCTGTCATTATTTCATCTTCTCTAAGTAGAGAACAAGAGGAAAAGCTGTTAAGAGTACTACGAGAACACAAGATGGCTATTGGATGGTCGATAGCAGACATCAAAGGAATCAGCCCATCTATATGCCAACACAAAATTCTTATGGAGGATAAGTACCGACCATCCATCGAGTACCAACGACGTTTAAATCCAAACATGAAGGAGGTTGTCCGAGCAGAGGTACTTAAACTTTTGGATGCAGGTATCATTTATCCTATTTCGGACAGTACATGGGTAAGCCCGGTGCAAGTGGTACCAAAGAAAGGAGGCATAACAATGGTCACCAATTAAAACAATGAGCTGATTCCAACACGAACAGTAACCGGATGGAGAGTGTGCATTGACTATAGGAAACTAAATAAGGCGACCAGGAAAGAACATTTCCCTTTACCCTTCATTGATCAAATGCTCGATAGGTTAGCAGGTCACCCTTACTACTGTTTCCTAGATGGTTATTATGGTTACAATCAGATTTCTATGGCACCTGAGGACCAAGAAAAGACTACATTCACATGTCCATATGGAACATTTGCGTTTCGGAGAATGCCATTTGTTCTATGCAATGCACCAGCCACCTTCCAACGGTGCATGATGTCAATTTTTTCAGATATGGTGGAACGCTTCATTGAGGTATTTATGGATGATTTTTCGGTATTTGGCTCATCATTTGATTCTTGTTTGGATAACTTAGCACAAGTACTGAAAAGATGCGAAGAGACAAATCTGATTCTCAACTGGGAGAAATGCCATTTCATGGTACTTATCAAGGACTTCTCAAAGATCACAAAACCATTATACAATTTGCTCGAGAAAGGTGTTTCATTCAACTTTGATGATACATGTAGAGAGGCATTTGAGATACTGAAAAAGGCCCTTGTGACAGCCCCAGTAGTTATTGCACCTGATTGGGCTTTGCCGTTCGAGCTGATGTGTGATGCTAGTGATTATGTCATTGGAGCCGTGCTAGGGCAACGTATTGGTAAGGTTTTTCATACCATTTATTACGCTAGCAGTACACTAACTGATGCACAGGTCAATTATGCTACCACTAAGAAAGAGCTTCTAGCTGTAGTCTTCGCATTTGACAAATTTCGGCCGTACTTGATCGGTTCCAAAGTCATTGTATACACGGATCACTCAGCCATCAAGTACCTTCTAGAGAAGAAAGATGCAAAACCACGCCTGATCCGATGGGTCCTTCTGTTACAAGAGTTTGATTCAGAGATTCGAGATAAGAAGGGAAGTGAAAATGTGGTGGCCGACCATCTTTCTAGACTAGAGCAACGAAGGGATAAGGAGGATTTTGACATAGACATTAAAGAAACTTTCCCTGATGAACAGCTCTTTGTTCTGAATACAAGCAATGTTCCATGGTATGCTGATTTTGTTAATTTTCTTTCTCACAAAGTTTATCCACCTGACATTTCATGGCAGCAAAAGAAGAAATTTTTGGCGGATGTAAAACATTACTATTGGGATGAGCCGTTTCTGTACAAATTATGTCCAGATCAGATCCTTCGACGATGTGTCTCAAAAGATGAAGCACGAGATATTCTCCACCATTGTCATTCTTCTGATTATGGTGGACATTTTGGAGCCAATCGAACTGCTGGCAAAATTCTTCAATCTAGATACTATTGGCCTACCATTTTTAAGGATGCTCAATCGTATGTTGCTGCATGCGATCAATGCCAACGCACAGGTAACATTTCACGAAGGCATGAGATGCCCTTAAACAATATTTTGGAAGTGGAGTTGTTCGATGTTTGGGGTATTGATTTCATGGGACCATTTCCACCGTCTTTCAAGAATCTCTACATTCTGGTGGCCGTGGATTATGTGTCAAAATGGGTTGAAGCTATTGCTGCACCAACCAATGATTCCAAAGTGGTGGTTAATTTTCTGCGTAGAAATATCTTTACTAGATTTGGAACTCCTAGAGCAATCATCAGCGATGAAGGGAAGCATTTTTGCAACAGGTATTTTGATGCTCTTCTAGCCAAATATGAGTCAAACACAAAGTTGCTATAGCCTACCACCCGCAGACCAATGGACAAGCTGAAATCTCAAATCGAGAATTGAAATGGATTTTGGAAAAGACGGTAAGTGCATCTCGAAAAGACTGGTCGAAAAAGCTTGATGATGCATTATGGGCCTACAGAACAGCATTTAAAACGCCGATCGGGATGTCTCCATACAAGTTGGTATTTGGAAAAGCATGTCACTTACCCGTTGAACTGGAACACCGTGCATACTGGGCTATCAAAAAGTTGAATTTCGATATAGGAGCATCAGGAGCTCTGCGAAGATTGCAACTCAATGAGATGGACGAACTTCGTCATGGTGCATATGAAAATGCTAAGTTCTACAAAGAACGCACCAAAAAGTGGCATGATAAACGTATCCTAAACAAGGATTTCACTCCAGGACAGAAGGTTCTTTTGTTTAATTCACGATTACGTTTGTTCCCAGGTAAGCTACGCTCTAGATGATCTGGCCCCTTCACAATTGTTCAAGTGTTTCCATATGGTGTTATTGAAATTCAAAGTGCAGATCGTCGATTCAAAGTCAATGGACAATGACTCAAAGTTTACATGGATGGTGGAGAGCCTCAACAGAAATCCACTATCGCGCTTTCAAACCCAACTTAAAGCGTTTCTCAACAGTCAAGCTAACGACTATAAATTAAGCGCTTCTTGGGAGGCAACCCAAGTTTTTCTTTTTTTAGCTAGTTTTTCTCTGTTTGTGTGTTATTGTGTGTTATTGTGTTCTTTGTGTGTTTTTGTTTTTTCTTTGATAATTTTTCTTTCTCTTTCAGAGATGGAGACAAGTCTTGCAGCACTAAAAAATCATTTCCCTACTATACCCCAAGATGTACTTAAAAAGATCTACAAGTGCAGAGTCGAAAGAATGAGGGCACTAACATGTTTAGGTCTTCCAGAGAATATTCGGTGGATCATTGAAGCTAAGGTACGTCTAGCAGGTGAATTGAATGATACATTCATTAAACGTTTACCAGGTTTGGGAAGAAGTGCTTACTCAAAGAAGAGGAGAGCTAAGAGAATGGAAGTTTGTCATAAGTGTGCGAGATGTAACTACGACACAAGCTGTAAAAATCTTGGATATTTATCCATAAATCGAGAAGATAAAATCAAATGCATAAAGGATGGACTGAGTAAGGAGTCTCTGGATAACATCCGTGAGACTCTTGAGACGCATCCTTGTGGGAAAGTTCAACGTATTCTTTTAGATTTATGGGAGTTATTCAGTAAAGAGAAACAGCGTTACAGTCTTGGGAATCTGACTTTAAAAGACCCTGTTTGCCAGTTTATAAGAAAACTGGATGTGAAGTCAATCCTCAACTCATAGAAGTTGTTTAAGCCATTTCTGGACGTAAAACCAGAAGAAGATGTGAGCCATAATCACAACTACTGTAGCATCATTTTTTTTTTCTTTGTTTAGCAGTCTGTTTCAAATTTTTTGATAATTGTGTTTACTTTTCTTTACCTGTCCTTTTGGATTTTTAGGTCGTTTCAAGCTTTTTTGATAAGTGTGTTTACTTTTGACGTTTCATCACCGAACATTTTTATTTTTAGCAGCTCTTTTCAAAATTTTTCGATGTCTGTGTTTACTTTTTGACGTTTGTGTTTACTTTTTCGATGTTTGTGTTTACTTTTTGACGTTTCGTCGCCGAACTTTTTGAATTTTGTATTTGCAGCGGCTTGTTTTAATTTTTTTTTTTCGAAGATTGTACTTTCTTTTTGATATTTCTACACTTAACATTTCCTTTTCCCTCTGACCAATACTGTGTAGCATCGTAAAACTGTTCTTTTACTCTTTCATCTTCTTTAAATAAGTGTTTATGACTGATAACAAATAATTAGTTTTCTATGAAAAAAAAAATGGCAGAGTCCTCGAGTAGTAAATTCAAAAACATCTGTGTTTTTTGTAGCCCAAAGTCTGGTATGAGTCCACAATATTCAAAGGCAGCTGCTGAGCTTGGTATGGCTTTAGCTACCCGAAACATAGATTTGGTGTATGGAGGAGGCAATTTAGGACTGAGGGGTTCTGTCGCGATAACTGCAACTGTTGGAGGTAGGCAAACCATCGGTGTCGCAATAAAGCCTTTGGTTGAAAGGAAAGATATCATCGGTACGAGTATAGGTAATGAGTTTCAGGTCACGAGCATACACGGACGAATGGCGTACATGTTACTCAATGCTGATGCCTTTATCGCGTTACCTGGTGGTTTGGAAACATTTGAAGAAATCTTCAACATTGCGTCCTGGACCCATTACAACATTCACAAAAAGCCATTAGGTTTGCTTAACACTAACGGGTTTTATGATGGTTTATTGGCTTTTCTTGATCATGCTGTGGAACAGGGTTTTATGACTCAAGCAAACCGGCGTATTCTAGTCTCAGCTTCCAGTGCTGATGAACTGATTGACCAACTGCAAGACTTTGTACCCGAAGTTGATCCAATCATGTCGTAGGTGGTTTGGACTCCTGAATCAAGCGGTAACAAGAAGCGTGCACTAGATCTTAATCTCCGGTTGTAACTTTCTTATCCTATGGTTTTATTAATAGCATTTCCATTTGAGTTTTTCTTCTTTTTATCTTACTAGACATTGGGGACACTGTCTCAAATAAGTTTAGGGGTAGAGTTTGCTATTATTAAAACCATAAGATTCAAAAACTGGTCCGAGTTGAAATCAAAAGATGGCAGAGTAATGAGTACTTTTGTGCTCTTGATACGCATCTTTGTTTTCATTTCCAAAAAAAAAAAAAATTGCAAAAAGATTTTCATTATTTGTTTTATTATTTTTTCTTTCTGCCCTAACAAGTCAACTAACTACTTTGTATTTATTAATGGAGTCTTAATGCATGTTTTTGGTTGAATATCTTTACTAAGGAATAGCCATGAACATCTTTGCATGATTTGAGACTTTTGAATGTCATGATCTTAGTTAATTGAGTGGATAAATATCATGTTTACATGAACTGTGGACTATTAGTGGAGATTATCCTTGGTGAGGATTTGAGACTTTTAAACGTTTTATTTTGAGAGATTTATTTGTTCCTACTTTTAAACACTCTTCACGTTGTTCTTAATAGATGATCTCTATAGGTTTTGCATTGAATACTGAGAACAAATCATTATTGTAGATAACATGAGTTGCTTTGATTTGAAAATTGGATCGACTTCTTAGAAGTAATATAGGTCAGTTCTACTCTACAAAAGCCTACTTTCCTACTTTAAATTGAGACACATCATAAAACCTTTGAAGCCAAACACTTTAAATATTTTTCTCTGTTTACCTTTATTAAATGACCCTATTGAGCTTTTAAATTTAGTCATACCTTATGAAGTTTGGGATCATGCGATGAAGTAAAAGAGGAGAAGGGAATTGAAGTGTTAACATTTACACAATGTGTTTCTAAAAAAAAAAAAGAAAAGAAAAAGAGAAGTTGTGATGAATTAAGGAGAATAAATGAAGTACTTTGGTATGATCATATGTTCTTGTTGAACCTGTACCTTAAAATGTCTTACATGTCAATTAACCATAGCCCAAATACAATCTTTAATAAAGCCTATTGATCTTCAAAAGGAAGTCCAATTTGAGAGTTGAAGTCTGTTATCATGCTCTATCTACGTTCTTAGTATTCGATTCCAATCATGAGATCTATTCACTTAAAAGTGCGGTTCTTTTAAACGTCTATATTCATATGTGATGTAAATGACGCTTGCTATGCCTTTACATAACCTCTATCACATATGATTGCATGAGTGTTTGCTTTAGGATTCATGAGCGTTATGAGAGATATCTTATGAGGATTAGAGTCGAAGCGAAATAAGTCCATAATATGTGAATATGATGTTTTGAAATGAAATTGCTTTGAAAGTGGTGTGAGACCGTTGATAATAATGTTGTAGATAATTAGTGACTTATCCTTAATCCTGATTCAAGATCATACATGTATGAGACTTCTGTTGATTTGTATTTAGTGAGATGTTGATAAGTTATGGGTGGAATCTTTTAACGTTTGTGGGTATCGTTGCTGGTAAACCCTCAGGAGACACAACTCCTCCTACTATGGACACCTAGGGGTTTAAAAGCTTGTGGCATATGCTCAATGCTATCGTGTTTATCTACGAAAATGGATTGTGATTTAATTTTTGTGGTTTTAGCTTAGATTGTTAGTTTTAGTTTTACTTGAGGACAAACAAAATCTTAAGTTTGGGGGTGTGATAACTTTATATTTATAGAGTTATTTTATCTTTTTAAATTTGAATTCTTACTTAGTTCTTAATATTTTTATTATTATTAAGTAAATTATTTAATATTTCTTTTATTTTTATTTTCAGAATAAAATTGGTTAAAAATGAATATCATCGCTACAAAATGAATATCATTCACAGCAAGTTCATCGCCTCAAGAATTACTCGAGTCGGAGATCGCATAAAGAAATTATCGCGGGTTAAAGATAGGGTATTCTATAAATAAATATTATGTCATGCTGATATAAGAAATGATGTAATCAAAATTATGATGTAAGTAATGATGTAATAGAAGTTGACTTGAATGGGGTAAGTGAACGATGATGTAAGCAATGATGCAATTTGAAAGTTGACTTTGAATGGGGTAGGTGAAAGATGATGCAAGCGATGATGCAAAATGGTGGAAAATCAGGAAACGATGATGCAATCGATGATGTAATTGGAGGTGAATTTGGCCTATAAATAGGCCTTAGAATCACCATTCTAAGCATTCCATCACAAACCAAAACAATAAGTAGTTTAGAGAAAGAGAGAGAGAGCTTGGAGAGGAGGAGCAAAGCAGATGAAGAAATTCTACGGTGAAGCTTCAATCCACTAAGTTTTCCTATCTCTTGTTATGTTTAATTTTCTAGTTTTTGTAAATTCTATTATGGAGTAGATTTGTTTTCTAAGGTTATGATATAGCCTAACTTTGATGTTCCAACCCTTTGTTCAATTCAATTAATGATTTTCTATCTTAGTTGATGCATTTAATACTGTTCTTAATGCTTCTAAATAATTGGCTACTATTTAGTTGAATTGTTAATCATAATGATAGCGGAAGCTTATTTATGTGTCTAGTTCATTGTATTTAATGTCATAAATTGCATGTAGGATAGGAATATACCTGCATGGTTTGTGTAGTCTATAAAAGAGATCCATAAATCTTAATGAATCCTTTAATGTTTTGACTTGCATGGGAACATAGCAGTTAATCTTTATATGATATTTTCCTTAGACCTCGGGAGAGGCTATGTGAATAATTCAGGGAATCTCGACTAACAACTGGATAGTTAATTTTGGTTAAAAAGAACAAAGGGGAGGAATAGATTAGTTATGATGAAATCATAATCTTAGAGTTTTTATTTATTGAATTAATTTTCATTTATTTTCAATTGCAATTAAATTTAGTCATAGTTATCAACTCATTTACTCAAATTTCATCTACCAAATAAAAGTTTAGTTATTTTAATTTTTGGCATTAATTAACAACAATCCTCGTGGGACGATACTTCTCTCATCACTTTATTACTTCTTCGGCTCGTTCACTTGCGATTTTGCACAACACTACCGGACTTATTAGCGAATAGATTAACGATCAGTTGAAAGACTTGGTATACGAGCATAGTAGCGGACAGAAAAGCGAACAAGTTGGTGATCAGGAGGGCGATCAGAAAGACGGATCGATTGCTGGGTTTTTTGGATCTTCAAGTCATTAGGCCCATACTGCGGATCTTCCTCGGCCCAATTGGCTTGGTAGTAAAATTACTCATAACACAAGCCCCCTAGCTCTTGGTGCATCTGATGGACCAGGAGTTACGAGCTCACACGCGAGTTACCTTGGCGGGAACAGTTACACTACTTTTCAAATTCTGCTTTATCACCAGACCACGTGGTGTCACCTCAGACAGCGGTTATAGGTCACATCACACGCTGTATGCATTTAATACATGTCTTTCAACTGACTGCTGCATGATGACAAAATCCCGAGAATCGCGCCAAGCCATCAGATCTGGGACGGTTACACAGCTGTCTTGATCTAACGGCTAGGATTTGGCAGCTATAAAGTGACGGAGACCCTTCATCTTCTTCTTCTTCTTTCTTGTCATTTTCGAAAAATTGGACACCCTTTCGTCTTCCAACATCCTTTGTGTTTTCTACTGTCACTGCTCCCCGTTCTTCTTCCAAGGTTTCTAACCTCCACTATACTCAAGGTAAGTTCATGCGTTCAGTCTTACTTTTTCTGCTTTTATTCTCACGTGCATGGTGCTGTTCAATTTATTGTATTTCTGGGCTTGGTTTCTGTCTTTGCTTGAGTGTTTGATGATCTTCCATTTTTCTGGTTTGAGAGAGTTTTAGAAATATACGAGTAGAAAGGCGATGTCTGATCTGACTTGGGTCATGCACGTCGCCTCTTATTTGTTATTGCTCAGGATACCTCTGGGACACCTGTATGAGAAAAAAAATGGCCATCTCTCTCTTTCTCTCTGTTTTTTTTTTTTGCTGGGTTTTGATAAGTTCGTACCTAGAACTCTCCTTACCCTGCACAGCTCTCCTAGGTGCACGGCTTGATGCTTAAAAAAAAAGGGTTCAGGAAGATTCCGCTTTTTAAGTCTGGTCTGCTATCAACAACCTAATCTTCTTACTTCTTCTGTAGATGTCAAGTCGTGGACACCGTTATCATCAACTAGGGGCTGATGATGAGGATTTTGAGGAAGGATCCATTTAATAAGTCAGAAAGTCCCCAAGCACAGTTTCTCAAAGCGACGAAAGTGCATCGGAGCAGTCAAGGCGGGAAGATTCTCCTACCCGCGAGCCTTTCTTTAGGCGCATTTTTGCCTTACCCCACCACGAATTGGTCGCTATAGCTTAGAAATACGATCTGCCATCGAGGTGCCAGGTGTGGTGCCAGACCACCCAGACCAGCATTTGGAGTCTGGGTTCAGGTTTCCAGTACCTTATTATCTCATTGACCTCTTGAACGATCTGAAGTTAGCTCCATTCCAGCTTACGCCCAATTCCTACGCCAACCTGACTGCTTTTGCTTCCATTTTTATCAAAAACGGTCTTCCACCTCCGACCCATTACATAATTTAGCACCTCTACCAATTTAAAGCAACCATGGGTCCGAAGGCGGACAAGCAAGACAGATTTTACTACACTGCGGTCCGGGTTTCACCCTACAAAATTTTCTTGCCCAAAGGGATCATTAGGTCGAATGTGGGCGACTACAAGACTCATTGGTTCTACGCATCTTGCCCATCTCTATTCGATCTTGAAAATTTTTCTTTTTCTCTTTACCTTGGTAAATCATTAGCTTGCTGCTGCATACCCCTGCATATATATATAGTTATTGTCGCCTTAACTGACCTTAATTCTCATGTGCAAATGTATCCAAGAGCTCACTCGTACTAACTGACGAGGAAGAAGAGGCTCTTAAAAGATTTTCTGAGGTCAAGAGTCCGTTGGACGATCAGTTCCCCAACGATTCTTCCTTACGAGAGTGTGGGCTTGCACCGAAGGTTAGGACCAAGTTCTTAAACATCCATAAGAACATCGGAGTCCGAAAGAAAAGAGAGGTCCCTTTAGTCTTTGAAGTTTTCAAAGAAAGGGCGCTAGACCCAAGCTCAAGGAAGCTTGCGAAAATGGTGCAACTCTACTTTGCAACTCTACCATCTTCACCATAAGCCGAGCCGGGGGATCCGAAAGTTTAAATAACGAGCACCGTGGGTTCCGTAAGCCCATCCCTAAAAGAGTCGAGCTCGCAGGTCACCTCTAAAGCTACTACGGGTATGCCTCCTTAACCTGAAATTGCAGTGGTCCCATAAAAGTAGGGGGTAAAATACAAATCAGTAGGGAGGAAACCTCCAAAAGATTCAACTCCACTAAGGAAGCCCCCAAGTGGGGTGATACAAGTTTCTGACAGATTGCCAGTCGGGCAGCGAGGGGCTATAGATAAAGGGAAAGGGATCGCGGAGCCCCCATCAAAATGCCAGAAGACCAAGGGCAAGGAGCCCGCTGTAGAAGGAGGTCAGGAGCAATAGAGCCAAGACTTCGACTTTGATGAATACTTCAACGAACTCCTGGACCGAGTGTCACAACTATTGGGCCCCAACAAGCCAACCGTTTATCAAAAACATGTTCGTGGTGAAAATCTGGTCGGGTATTCCGTTCGACATTTGCTGCTGGTAAGCTTTCTTCTTAATTATCAACATTTTGCTTTCTTTTTCCATATTTGTCACTGATGAATTTCCATTTTAGTCTGCTCTGGGCCTGATAAAGATGTATAAGGACTTCCCTGAGTTAGCATAAAAGAATACTTTGCTGAAGGAAGTGAACAGGAAGCTCGAGGACAACAATAAGAAGATCAAGGGAGAAGTGGATTACTTCCACAAGAAATCAGAGAAGGCTAAGAAGGCCGTGCAAGATCTTGAGCAGAAGCTGAAGGGAGCTAAAGAGCAGAGGGATAAGGCAGATGAATCCTTAGCCCATGAGATGGACATCACTGCCTCCTCACTCAACACTGCCACCGAGGAGATCAAGAAGCTGAAACAGGAAGTCCTCTTTTTGAAGAAAAAGAATGGCTCGTTGAGACATGATGCGAGCTCGAGCAACAAGTGGGCTGAGACAGCTGAAAAGAAGGCTGAACTGGTGCTACGGGACATGGACACAATAAAAGGAAACCTTGTCCGCACCAAAGAATTGCTTAGCCAAGCCGAAGCCCGTATTGAGCAGGTTCGTAAGGAGGTTGTTGAGAAGACGTCAAGCTCATTCCTGTTTACTCTATGGAAGTTTCACCTAGAAATATACGTCTCCTTCTATGACGAAGAGACTGTAAAAGAGGTAAAGAAGTATGCTGATCGAGCTGTTCGGGCTACTCAAAAGGAAAAGCCTCTATCTGCCTAAGACCCATCTTCATCAACTCCTACCTCGGGCAATATCTCTTCAGCGCCGCCAGCACCTCCCCCGAGCTCATCACAGTCAACTGCTTCTGGGGCACAAGGTGCATCTTCGTAGGAAACCCCCGGTGATCAGGGTGAAAAGATAGCCCTTGTAGGCTCCTCGCAAGCCCCCTAGATATTAGCTTTCTTGATTTTTCTCCCCTTTGACAGGGCTTATCTTCAAATATTGACATTGCTGATACTGTTATTACTATTTTTTAATTTTGTGATATTGTGTCTCTGATTCCAATAACAAGGGATCCCTGCTAATTTGTTTTATTATTTCATTTGAGTCTCATATGCACCATTAAATAGTCTCATACTTGCATAATTCAGATGAATTGCAACCAGATATAAACAATGAGATAGATAACAAAACAATTAGGCAATAAACCTGACTAAGAGGGTTAACTGAGAAAATCTGTACAAATGAAATGGAGTATGAACCTATTGGTGATTTGGATACATATATGTTCGTAGGAATGGTGTATTTATTGAATAATAATTATTTGCTTGTCCATTCATTCTCATTCTACTGTGTCTGGTAGAATCAGCAACAACTTGTATTTCTAAATATATAGCAAAATTTAGGATCCAATGCAAAACGTAATTAATATTTCAAATTATTAAATATTTTAGCATAATGGTGTTTCCATTCGCGGCATTGGTGGCATAGAAGGTTGGAATGTAGGTCTCCACCCACAAAAGAGTGGTACTGCTCCATGACTATGAGAATAGAAATTTGGAAGTGTGTACGTTGACAGCCTTTCATGATTTGTGTAAAGATTTTACAAAAATGCCCCTTCTCTCTTCCTTGCTTTGTGCTAGAGCCACGTACAGTGTTTTTCCATGAAAGACGATGTATAAATAATTCATTAAAAGCGAGAACCTTTTTTAAAGCTTATATAATATAAAAATTCCATGATGAATAAACATATAGTGTATTAATAGCTTTCATGGCTTCTTCGGGTTTTGTGAATAGTATAAAACCGAATCCTTTATTGATTTCCTTTAATATTCGCATAATTTTGATAGATTCCTTTGATCTATATTGACTTAAATGTGCTTTCAAATAATTCTCTTTCACATGATTGTTGTTAGGGGAAAAATTCAATTCAATTTCAACTTAATTGGCAAGCACATGAAGCTAAATTAAAGGGAAAGCACAAGTCCAAGCCCAACAAGCTTGGAACAAATAGCAAATGGACACAATTACCCTCGTTAATGGGGGGAAAAATCAGCCAAGAGAGAGATTCAATTTGAAATTGGTATATGATCTCTTTCACGTCAACATGGTAGAATCTATAGGCTTACGGGCCAAGCCTAAGCCTGACACACAAAGGAAGGAAGGACGTCAGATGGTAGGTGAGAAAAAGATAAGTTATGCCCGCCATATGGCGTAAGGTCTAGAACGGTCGAGAAGGAGAAGACACGTGCATATGACATCTGAGCTAAGAGAAGTTGGAAGCACAAGACATCGAAAATGAGAAAGTGACAGGCCCAGGGAAGCTTCAGGCAACAAGGTGCAAAAAATCATGTAAAGAGGAACAGTAGAAAGTTGACCAAAAGAAAGGAAGAGATAGTGAGCCTTAGACCTAAGAAAAACATATATAACAGACACATATTATTCGAAACCAAGACAAACTTTCTTTATTTATTTACTTAGCATCCATAAGTGAGAGAACATGATAGATTACACTCTAATAAGTTACTTAACTGATCAATCTATTTCATCACTAACTTTCGTTCTCTTACGGCTATGTTCATGACCCTCCATTCTCTATACTAAATTTAGACTCTAGGGTTCTAAATCTCAATCATCAAGCACCAGACTTTTTTCCCTAAAAATCAAAATTTCAAGATTAATCAAAACTGAACTTAATAAATTAAATAAAAATATAACCCAAAATTTTTCTATCCAAATGATTGATTCAATAGCTAAAAAATAAGATATCAAAACACAAAACCCTAAAATTGAAAACAAATAGAAAAAACTTGGTAGAGAGAGAGCCTTTGTTGTTTCTTTGAACAATTGCTTGCCCATCAAATCCCTAAATAGACTTGATTTGGCAGTTTGATTTTCTCTTTTGATTTTGGCTTGTTTAGGGTTATTTTATGTTTAACAATATAATTTTGGCACCAAATATAAATGTTGCGTTCCCGAGTTTTTCTTTAGGGTTTAATTACCTTACTCAACCACTAATATTACCCATAAATTGTAATATTTAGATTAATGTTGTGTTGATTAATGGGCTTTTAAAGCCAAGCTATTGGGTTTTATCGGTGGATTGAGGCCCAATTTACTATGGTCTTGTTATTTTACAACTTATCTTTCAACCCAAAAATAAATAAATATATGTTAAATAGAAGAAATCAGGGCTAATGGATTTCAACAAGAGAAAATAAAATTATTATTTTTTCAATTTCTATAATAAAGAGTTAATACATTAATCATATCAATCAAATTGTGATGATTTGAGAAAATCCATTCATGATTAAATCTTGACATTCTTTAAAAAGTTTAAAAGAGTCGAGAAATCCATGTTATATTGCTAAACATCCTTCATATTTCTATATTTGGTACCAAAATTTCAAAAACGATCTTTGGATGGATAAAAGGGAATTAAAGGGAATGCAACCTCTCATTTCTCTAATTGTGTAGTATTATATTTCAATGTAACATTATTTGTTTTTAGAGAAGATCAATTGATTTATCTTAAATAAAAATAATGTATCACATGCGAGCTAATAGTAGAAATCACTTTAGAGTATTATTACTTCTTCATTAATATTCATATTCATTTTATGTCAAAAAAAATATATATATTCATATGTATTTGTATTACATTGAATATATAATTTCGTAATTTTACCGCAGTTACTCATCCCTACCCTACTCCATCTTTTTTTTTTTTTTTTAATATTTACAATTAGGACTGGCCTAGGAGACTACCGGAACCAATCGAGATAAAAACACCGATGACATGACCCGGGTACTGCTCTCATATGGGGGGAATCTACCCATACAGAGATGAGGGAGAGACTTACATGTACCCTACTCCATCTTTATAAGTTGAATTATATATATAATATGAAACAGCATGTGGAAATGATCAATTTCACATACTAAAAGAATAAGCTCTCATACGACTAATCATGCGTAACAAATAAAAAATTATCCATTGTATAGACATTAACTTCACTTAATCATGTGTAAATCGATTGCATTAGGAAGATAATCTGCCCTGTAAATTGTAGACACAATAACAACACTTTTCTTGATTTAGCATTATCGACATCAACACAACTTAAACGCATCTCTCAAAAATTAAAAATAAAACAAGACTTAAAAGCTGTGGGGTTGCTGACTGTCACGCTATTTTAATTTCTTCATCAAGATTATCTAAATAGATGAGATTAGAAAAATAGCCATTTCAATTAAAGAAATACGTAAAGAGACATGAATACTCACTTTAAGACATGACCAATTATCAAATTCAAAAATCAATGGATACATTCTGTCAAATTTGAAGAATTCGATTTTTGATGTAGATATCACAAGCTTCAAGTAACTTGTATCAAGATTGTCCCATTGCAATATGTAATATGACCAAAGCTGATATGATCAAATTAACCAATTGTGGAGATGGAGTTTCAAATTAATGAATGTTAGATTCTTTATATTGCAAAAACACCTGAAGAGACCAGGACTCTATAGAGTTTCAATATCATAATTGAGGAGCCCGAAACATCATGATAGACATTGAACAAGCCATCAATGAGAAACCTAACATAAGATTGGGGTTTTCATGTTTACGAGATATGACATAATAGAGATCTCTGCTACTTTCCCACAAAAACTTGAATTTAACTAAATTAAGTGGCTTGTGATGGTCCAAATCATTGGTGAACAAATAAGTGAAGGCAAACTATCGGGGAGAGAATACGATGGATCATAGTGTCAGGCAAGGCAAGTTGCTTATCCTATAGATCTACATTCTGAATTTGTTTGTGATTTTGATTTTCATACTGACATGTAGTTGAGCCTCCATTGTTTATTTCTTTTTCACTACCCTATTTTTGGTACTTGGCTGAAACTAAAATTTCAAAAGCAATATATGAAGTTAGAAACCTAATTCGATTAGGATAAGGAAACATAAATTAAATACCAAATTAAAAAGGGAAACTCCTTAAAATTATAAGGAAAGAAAAAGAAAACAATCGATACAATACACTGTTGGGACCAAATTATTTTGCAGCAACGTTACTAGCTTTCACAGATGGAACATTGTTGATCCCATAAACCATAAACCATATTGGTTATAGAACTAATAATTTTCTAAAGATTTTCTTACAATCTTGTGGCTAAAGTATTGGTTCCATAATTGTTTTTAGGGGAGTATTCCACTGTATATAGTGTGTTCAATTTCAAAGGTTTTGTTTCACCCCCTTTAGAATTTACACTCTCCATTATTATTACAAATTAAACTCATTTTGTTCCATCATTTTGTTCCATTGTATATAGTGGAACAAAATGAGTTTAATATATATATATATATAGAAATTCTACCATCAGTATCTCCTAACTTTAAAAAATTAGAACGAACCAATCAAATTCATAAATTGCATTTGAATTAAATAGGAGAGAGAATTTGTTTTAGGAGAGAGAATGCAATAAATCAATTTGATTAGTTCATCATAACTTTTTAAAATTAAGAGTCATATATATATATATATATATATATATAGTAATTTTAACTTTAAAAAATTAAGATGAACCAATTCAAATTTATCCATTATATTTGAATTAAATACGAGAGTGAACTTATTTTAAGAGAAAGAATGCAAATGATTAATTTAATTGATTCGTCCTCATTTTTTAAAGTTAGGATGTACTGATTATAAAAGCGAGCACAGTCATTCAATACATATATATATATAAACAGTTTAGTCAACATATAAGCTCAAATATGCCATATACCTATCAAGAAAAATAAGAATATTTGCATGTAAGTGAGATAATATTTAATATAAGTTAAATAAAATTAAAAATATTATAATTTTCAATTACACAAAACATTGAAAGAAATTGGAACTGAATTAACATGCATGTGCCTGAGAACGAAAATCTATCGTTTTTAATCGGTTGTTGAAAATATATCGTTTTTAATCAGTTGTTTAATTGTATATTGTTCATAATTAAACGGCACTGACTCATATGATGGATAAATTGATCCAAACATTCATTATGTTTTTAAATATTTGCAATCAATAAGCTATTTTTTAAATTAAAATTGATTGTAACATAAAAGTCCATAAAAGTGTCGAGAAAACTTTATTTTTATTTGTATTTTATGTTATAAGATATGATAGCTTGAATAGACACTGTTTGTACATTATGACAAAGCTGTTGAAATTGCCAAAGACATCCTCTTGGATGGTACAGTGAAAAGAATCAGAAGCAGCAGCCCACTTATTATTATTATTATTATTGTTTAAAGTTGAATTAGTGGCAAATTGAACATTGTTGAAGCCTAATTAAATTTATATGAAAGATTATTTATTTATTATTTTTTTTTTTTGAAAAGAAAAATATTTGAGTTAGTGTACAAACAAATTTAATTTAATCTATTTCTGTTGTCTTGTTATCCTTCTGTTTTTTTAAAAAAAAAAAAAAAAATTCCACTTAATTTTATTCAATGTTGAATCAATGACCCATCTCATTATTGTACTTGAAAAAAAAAAGGTGTTTGTTGGGCTGTACTTAGTAACATATGTACGTTTTTATTGCCACTGAACCCAATAGAGAAGTAGCAAACAAATCAAGAGGTAAACATGTGTTATTTGGCCCATTCATCTTTTGTAGAATTGCTAAAGACATCCCATACAATTCTGATAAGTTTCCTGTAACAAAATTTTGGCTGGCAGTTACAGAGATTCCGGTTAAGATGGACTTATTTGGGGTGTAGAAAATAAATTGGACCCACTGATTGAATTTGGCCCATTATCAGTTGCATCAATTGAACATACAATATTTGATATAAGATTTGACATGATTTCTGTATCCATTAAATTTTAGAAATGAAAATTAATGGTTAGGGCTCCATGTTTATTTCTTCTGTCTTGCCAATTTATCATTAATTCCTTCTTATTTCCTCCTCTACCCGGGGAATCAAATGACATAGGCCTATGCTTGCACAAAATAACGAATTAAATTTTTTAATTAATAATTAGGTACCTTCAAGAATCAGGAATTAAGTATTTTTAAGAATGGAACTTGATTCATTCCTACTCAAGGAATCAAGATGCCTTACTTGATTTCTTTTTTCAATAAGAATTGGTCTTTATTTTCTTTCCAACTAGTAAAGGTATTATTATTTTTAAACTGTTATTTTGATATTAGTATTTTCAACATTGTCAACTACTAAATTGGCTATGCTCATGGGTATTCTGAACATTACAAAGCATCTAAAGGTTTTAAAAGAACCAGTTGCAAACATATTGTAGTTTTCATCATTGTCAACTATTAAACTGTTATTTTAAACTGTTTAGGGTATATATATTTTTTTAATGTTTAACAATAAAATTTTGGCGCCATAAATAAATGTTGTGTTATATTGTTTAAAGTAATAAATTGATAGAACATGGTTACGTTTGGGAATGTGGGTGGATTAATGGGCTTTTAAAGCTTGGCTATTGGGTTTTATTGGTGGATTGAGGCCCAATTTACTGTGGTCTTGTTTTTTCAGCCCAAAAATAAATAACCACTTTTAAAATACAAGAATTCGGGGCCAATGGATGGGCTTCAATTAGAGAAACTAAAATTATTATTGTTATTATTATTATTATTTTCAATTTCTACAGCGATGAATTAATCATATGAATCAAATTGTGACAATTTCAGAAAATCCATTCATGATTAAATCTTGACATTATTTAATAGAGTTTAAAAGAGGCGAGAAATCCATGCTTCATTGCTAAAAGTCCTTCACATTTCTATATTTGGCATCATCGACGTCAACATGACTTAAAAACTTCTCTCAAAAAAAAAAAAAGAAACATGATTTAATTAAAGCTGTGGGAGTTGCTGCTTGTCGAGTAATTTTAATTTCTTTATTAGGAATATTGGCAAAGAGACACGAATATCCACACTTTAAGATATGGCCAGTTATCTCTCTAAAAAGAAAAAAAACTAAAAAAAAAAAAGATATGACCAATTATCAAATTCGAAAATCAATGGATTCATTCAATCAAATTTGAAGAGTTCGATTTTGGATGCAGATATCACAAGCTTCAAGTAATTGTATCAAAATTGTCCCATTACAATATATAATATGATTAAATTAACCAACTATAGAGATGAAGCTTCATAATGTTACGTTCTTTATATTGCGAAAACACCTAAAGAGACCACAATAAAAAAGCAGGACTTCGTAGAGTTTCAATATCATAATTGACAAGCCCAAAACTTCATGATGGACATTGAACAAGCCATTCGGTGAGAAACCTAATGTTAGATTCGAGGTTTTCATGTTTATAAGATATGACGTAATAAAGAACTCTAATTGTCAGAGCAGGATCAGGGGCTCCATTCCCCGCAAAAAACTTGAGTTTGACTAGATTGAGTGGCTTTTGATGGTCCAAAATATTGGTGACAAAATAAGTGAAGGTAGACTACAGGGTAGAGAATGCGATGAATTATAGTATTTGGCAAGGTAAGTTGCTTATCCTATGGATTTATATTCCAAATTTGTTTATAATTTTGATTTTCTTACTAAAATGTAGTGGAGCCTCGATTGTATTGTCTATTTCTTTTTTACTACTTTACTTTTAGTATCTGATTGAAACTAAATTTTAGAAGCAATACATGAAACCTAATTCGATTAGGATAAGGAAACATGAATTAAATACCAAATTAAAAAGGGAAACCCATTAAAATAATAATGAAAGAAAAAGGAAACAATCAATATAATTTACTTTTGGGACCAATAAATTAAAAGGTCATGCATACACTAAAAATATATCATACGATATAAAAATCCTAAAATAGAAAAGAAAAGAAAAAAAAAAAAAAAACTTAATATGATTCTAATCACATGCCTTCAAATCCGATTGTATTCTATCGTGAAAGCTAGTGTTGTTGCTACAAAATTTAAAACCTAAATCCACGGTTTATCTGTTACTTGTTTATCGTACTTCTGCAAAATTAAATAAAAATCATTAAAAAGGATGCTATACCTTTTTTTTTTTTTTCTAAATCCGAATAATAAGATATTATGAAATAGTAACCCTTTGAATACCCAAAGTTTTAGACTAACAAAAGCGAAAAAAAATTGGATTAGACAAAATTAGAAGGGTAAAAAATTTAAAGTACCTTTTCATGCTCTATATACTTAATTTCTTCATCAAAAGGGCCGCGAACTGATTTTATTTCTCCTTTGACAAAACCGAGATGATTGCAATCCTCCAAATTTTTAATAATTCAATAGAGAAATAAAATTAATTAATACATTTAAAAAGAAAAAAAAAAGAAAGAAAGAAATATGTTGATTTACACTTACCGCATAGTAGTTTAATAACACGTTGAAGGATTTTGTACGCCCTTGTAACCATTCAGTTAGTTTAGAGACATACTTACGTAATTTTTCTCGATAAATAATATTGGAATAAGTAGTCATCTCCAGTGTTACCTCATCAAGAGCCACATCTTCACTTATCACCAACTCTCCTAAACCTAGCGTCCCCAGTGTGTACTCAAATATTTTAACTTTTGGTGCCGATATCTTTATATCTCCACCATATCTATTGTCTATTATGATCAATTGCACTAGTTGCGGTGCATTGATGTTAAAGACTTTTTTGTTGTACATGTTGCAACTAGCTAGCGTTAGATTCACCAGATTCAAGCAACTCGAGAAGATATCATCATCAGGACTGTTGGCATTTATATCAAGGCAGGAGAGATGTAGATTTTTCAACCATGCAAAGTTGAATGAATTTGATGATAAACGCATGTAGAGGTATGGGTATGGAAAAGGTTGAAGAGACAGAGTCTTGAGAGATTGGCATCCAATAAGGCTTGGAGGGAAGTTACACAAATCAGTATCAAGTTGTTCGAGTTCGAGCAGAATTGCTTGATCAAAAACACCATTAATGAAAGAAGATTGCTTTTGGATTCCTAGGCAAAAGAACCTGAGTTGTCTAATCTTGATGGAGGGCTGACGATGTTGCAACACATGGAGGACGAATTCTTTAAAGGCTTTACTTGATATGAAGCTTGCGTTACTAAAACTCAGACTATGAACACGAGTCCACTGATGGGTCCAGCTCTTGGACAACACACAAGTCCTGACAGCTTCCTTGGTGGAGTCAAGACAAGATAGAACCTCCTGAATTATATCATCCGGCAAGTTACTCAACCTGTCAATCTCCATAGAAGTTCAGTGGTGTTTGTGTTTGTGTTTGTCTTTTTTTTACTCTCTATTATGTTCTTCAATTTGTGTGTTTTGTTTCATCCTCTAAGGATTTGAAAGTATAGAAGATTAAAAAACTAAGAGAGAAAAATATTGAAACTGGATTGATTCATTCATATGTGTTACAATATATTTTATACATAAGGATACAAACTACACATGGTAAGTGATTAATGACAATTGTAATGAGGAATGTACAAGGCAATCCATTATGTGTTGACTTAAGAAATTAATGGTGATTGATTGTTGACTTGAGTGATTGAGTTGATTGATTGTTGACTTGAGTGATTGGTGATGATTGAGTTGATTGATGGTTGACTTGAGTAATTGGTGGTGATTGAGTTGATTGAGTGTTGACTTGAGTGATTGGTGTTGATTGATTGTTGTCTTGAGTGATTGATGATGATTGATCCCTAATATGCCCCCGCAAGATGGTGCTTCCATCGGAAACACCAATCTTGGAACGCAAAAGAGCAAAACGAGACTTGGCAAGAGGCTTGGTGAGTAAGTCAGCAAGTTGATTATGCGTTGACACATGAGATACACGCAGTAGACCATTGGCAACCTTTTCACGAACAAAATGGTAGTCAAGTGCAATATGTTTCATCCGAGAATGGAATACTGGATTGGCACAAAGATAAGTTGCACCGAGATTGTCACATAGAAGCTGTGGTGGACGAGGAAGATTGACGCCAAGCTCAGTGAGAAGATTTGTTAACCAAGAGAGTTCAGCGGCTGCAGAAGCAACAGAACGGTATTCAGCTTCAGTAGATGAACGAGCAACAGTTCTTTGTTTCTTAGAGCACCATGACACAGGATTGGAGCCAAGAAAAATAACATAGGCAGAGGTAGAAGTGAGATCATCACGATTTCTAGCCCAGTCAGCATCTGAATATGCTGTCAAATGCATTGGTTGTGATCGATTAAGAGTAAGCCCATAAGATATTGTATTTTTGAGATAACGAAGAAGCCGTTTAGCAGCCATCCAATGAACTTGCGTTGGGGAGTGCATGAATTGAGCAAGCTTGTTAACAGTATATGCAATGTCAGGTCGAGAGATGGATAAATATTGCATACCATCAATAAGACTACGATACTGCGTGGAATCAGTAGAAGAAGAGCCATCATTTAGTACCAACTTGGTTGACGTGCTAATGGGTGTGGTAGATTCCTTCATGCCTGTCATTTTGAAGCGCTCTAAGAGATCACGAATGTAGTGATGTTGAGATAAAAGAAAGCCATGGCGAGTAGGAAGAACTTCTACACCCAGAAAAAAATGGAGATGACCAAGATCCTTAATGGAGAAACGTTGAGAAAGAGTAGTAATAAACATCCGAACAGCTGATGGAGAACTACCTGTAACCAAAAGATCATCTACATAAACAAGAAAGTAAATGGTGAGCTTGTCATTAGCATATATAAACAGTGAGGTGTCCGACTTAGAGTTGGTAAATCCAAGTGAAAGGATGAAATTCTTGAGCTCTTGAAACCAAGCACGAGGCGCTTGTTTGAGACCATATAGTGATCGACGTAGACGACAAACATGTGTTGGTTTAGAATCATCAACAAAGCCAGGAGGCTGGGACATAAAAACCTCCTCAGTTAAATGACCATGTAAGAATGCGTTGTTGACATCAAGTTGATGGATTGACCAACCACGAGAGAGAGCTAGTGTGAGAACAACTCGAATGGTTGTGGGTTTTATAACTGGGCTGAATGTCTCTTGATAATCAATGCCTGGACGTTGATGAAACCCCTTGGCAACAAGGCGAGCTTTGTAACGAGCTATACTACCATCTGGATGGCGCTTAACACGAAAAACCCATTTACAACCGATAATATTTTGGTTGTGGTGACGAGGAACCAACTCCCATGTATTGTTTTGGGTTAGAGCAGTAAGCTCTTCAAGCATGGCTGCCTTCCAATGGTTATCCCTAAGGGCTTGATGAATAGTGGTAGGTTCAAGTGTAGGTGGTAAAGGATGTTTGGAAGCGATGTAGGAAAATTTGGTGAGAGGTTTAAAGATGTTATTCTTTGATCGGGTAATCATAGTGTGAGTGTTGGATGGTTCATCAAGTGTAGGGGGAGAGACAACAGAGCTAGAGTGAGAGGGATCATTATCAGAGGGTTTATCACTCAAGGAAGAAGGAGAAAGGGTGTCATGTCTGGTACCAATCATAGGAAGATCCTCAACAAGTGGAGTACTAGCAGGTAAGGTGTCACTAGAGTAAGTGTCATGAAATGATGAAAGACCTTGTGACTGTGACTCAGTGGACGTAAGGGGAGATTGACATGATGGACTTGATGGTATGGAAATAACGGAGAAAAGAGAGTTGAGCGAATTAGAGGCTGTACACCAACTTGAAATTGTTTGAGAATTGACACGATCAGATTTGGTATATGAGGACAAAGATGGAAAATTATGTTCAAAAAACTTGACATGACGCGAAAAATAGATTTTGTGATTTTGAGGTTCAAAACATATGTATGAATGGTGGAGATTTGAGTAACCAAGAAAAATACACGGTTTCGAGCGTTGTTCTAGCTTATGTTTGGTGTAGGGACGGAGCCATGGATAGCAAAGACACCCAAAAATTTTAAGCTTGGAATAATTTGGGGTGGTGTGAAAAAGGCAATAAAAAGGAGATTTGTTGTCAAGTATTGGTGTGGGCAAACGATTAATAAGGTAGACAGCAGCATTAAATGCATATGACCAAAATGAAAGAGGTAAAGATGCTCGATGCAAAAGTGTAAGACCTGTCTCAACAATGTGTCGATGACGGCGTTCAGCTGAGGCAATATGTTGTGGTGTATATGGTGGTGAAATTAAATGTTGGATGCCAGCAGTTTCAAACATAGTTTTTAAACCTTGATATTCTTTTCCACCATCAGAGTATATAGTATGGATAGATGTGTTAAAAAACTTCTCTACCATAGCTTTAAATTTTGAAAAAATAGAAAAGACATCAGATTTATTGGCCATAGGAAATAACCATGAATATTTGGTAAAATGATCAACAAAAATAACATAGTAGGATAGACCATCTATTGAACGAATTGGGGATGGACCCCATACATCCGTGTACAACAGATCTAAAGGACCACGACTTTTTAAACTAGACTCTCCAAAAGCCAACTTGTGACTTTTGTTGCACTGACAGGAATCACAAAAAGTAAATTTCAATTGACTCGATTGAACTGGGAGTTTATTTGATGACACGATATGACTAAGGACTTTTGATGATGGGTGACCAAGACGATCGTGCCATTGATCAAGAGTAGTTTTGACACCAAGACATGCTTGTTTAACCACTGGTTGAGTTCTTCTTATGCTGGACCATTCATAAACATTATTCTTGCTCCGCCCCCTGGCGAGTGGTGCTCCCGTGGCTAAATCCTTCACACAAAATGAATAAGGGTCAAATTCAATAGAGGTATTGTTTGTTTTGCAAAATTGTGAAACAGAGACCAAATTTTGTTTTATAGAAGGCACACATAGCACATTTGAAAGGGAAAAACACTTAGACATGGTTGAGAGAGTGGACTTGCCAGTATGTGTGATGTTCAAACCTGAATCATCACTAATGATAATATCATCAAGACTCTCATATGGTTGACGGATAGTGAGGTTATTAAGATCTAAAGTGACATGGTGAGATGCATCTGTATCTAGCAACCAATTAGAACTTACACCACGATTGTTACCGGTAATGGTATGATTGGCTTTTGGTGGTATAGGAAACCCCATCTGACGTTTGATAGTATAACATTCACGAGCTGTGTGTCCCCGCTTGTCACAGAATTGGCATGTTACATTGGAGTTTCTGCTAAGATTATTAGTTTGACCACCACTGCTTTGTCCAAAATGATAGGAACGTTGCTGTCCACCTTGATTGTAACGGTTTTGTGAAAAATTTTTCTTTCCTTGATGCTGGTTCCCGATTTTGGATTGATTGAAACGTGTTGCATTCACTGTCATGGCACTATTAATCTTATTCTCCTCCCGTTTAAGAAAGGATTCATATTCAACAAGTTTATCATGAAGCTCTTCAAAGGAGATTACTGTATCTCTTGCACGAACAGCTGCTGCAAGTTCCTTATATTCTGAGCCAAGTCCATTAAGAATGTGAAGTACAAGATTTGCATTAGGGACAGGAGATCCGATGAGAGCAAGTTCATCAGCCAGACTTCGAATGGTGCCAAGATAGTCTGCAATTGATTGAGTTCCACGACTGATACCTGAGAGTTGATCTGTTAATCCCATAACTCGAGATGATGACGAGTTGCCATAATACTTGGCCAAACGATCCCATGCTTCTTTCGAAGTTTTTGAAGAGCTAATCATTGGCATCACTCGATCAGTAAGTGATGCTACAATTCCGATCCAAAGGAGTTTGTCTTGCCGTTGCCATCTTTGATATTCTGGATTAGGCACTTTTGTACCGTTAGTGGTGATTTCGAGAGGTGGGCAAGGTTTGGTTCCATCGATGAATCCAAGTAGATCCAAACCATAAAGAAGAGCATCGAATTGTGCCTTCCAAGAGGGATAATTTGATGGAGATAGTTTTACAGGTAGTTGAGAAGCATTGATTGAAATCAAATTATTTGGTGAAAGTGAACCATTTATAATGGTTGTTAAAGGTTGGGCTGGCGTTGATGTTGCAGAACTAGTGTTGTCCATTTGTAAATGGGTAAAGTAAGACAAGGGTTTTAAAACTGGTTTGGAATGAAAACTCGTGAGAGTCTTATTGCTCTGATACCATATAGAAGATTAAAAAACTAAGAGAGAAAAATATTGAAACTGGATTGATTCATTCATATGTGTTACAATATATTTTATACATAAGGATACAAACTACACATGGTAAGTGATTAATGACAATTGTAATGAGGAATGTACAAGGCAATCCATTATGTGTTGACTTAAGAAATTAATGGTGATTGATTGTTGACTTGAGTGATTGAGTTGATTGATTGTTGACTTGAGTGATTGGTGATGATTGAGTTGATTGATGGTTGACTTGAGTAATTGGTGGTGATTGAGTTGATTGAGTGTTGACTTGAGTGATTGGTGTTGATTGATTGTTGTCTTGAGTGATTGATGATGATTGATCCCTAATAGAAAGATATTTATTTATAAAAAAATCGTGTATATTTTTAACTATTGCTTTAAAACTTTTGTGGGAATGAGATTCCTTTTTCTATTGGTAATAAAATTAATTTTGTAACCTTCTTTTGGAAAAAAAAAAATCAACTAGGATTATTTAGTTGACATAAGTCTCAAGAAATTGTATATAGACACCGTGTAGGGTTGTTTTGGAAAAACTATTGTGAAACCAACTAGGATTATTTATAGTTTTGGAAAAACTATTGTGAAACCAAATAGGATTATTTAGTTAGCTTGAGTCCCAAGAAACTATATATATAGGAATAGACACAGTGTAGGATTAAATTTGTAGCCTTTTTTTTGGAAAAACTATTGTGAAACCAACTAGGATTATTTAGTTGACTTGAGTGTTAAGAAATATAAAATATTTTCGATATCCATCAATTCATCCCAAAATATGAGAAAGATATGGGGCATACTATTCATAATTACAACAATGGCCAAAAGCCCAAAAACTATTTTAAAGTTTAAACATCTTGATGGGACTAAAACTCTATTTCTGAAAACTGTACCCAAATCCAGAAACCAAATAAAGCAAGCAGCCATTCTTGCAACTTTATGCGATCAAGTAGAGAGGAAAAGAAAGATGATGAGAACTCGGTTCACAATGGGCTTCAAGATTATATTTTTTTGTAACTATTTACATTTCTTGTTGGTGTTTTAGTTATTGGTGATCTTGGTTTAATTGTTGCATTAGATGTTTAATATGGAATTTTGAGATTGTTGCTAGATAGAGATGGGATGGTATAGAGATGATGAATAGCATTGTCATTTTAAAAGACCTTGCTTTGGATTTGGACTCTTGGTAGCGAATGTTGGATGAATTGTATGCATAGGTCAATCATAGTAAAACGAATTAGATTTTGAGATATGGACGTTCAGCAATGAATTGCTTGGCATCAGTTTTACCATTTCTTCTACAAATTTTCAATGAATTAGAGATTCATGGGTCTGTCGGAATGAGGGGATGTGATCTTTTTACCATGAATTGATCGGTATTCATTTGTCTGGTTGTTTTAGGAGCCAACGTGTTTAGATGAAGATTACTAATTAAAAGAGTTTCAAAAGCTTTATGATATATTTGATTTAGCCAAAGAGAGGATTAGTGGCACTTCTAAACAGGCTTCGGTTGGCAATTTTAATTGTTTATAAGGTCACTAATTCTCAATTTTAAATTTTGTAGCAACATTACTAGCTTTCACGCACGGAACACAGTTGGATTTGAAGACATGTGAGTAGAATCAAATTAAGGTTCTTTTTTATTTTTCTATTTTAGGACTTTTGGATGATATATATATAGTGTATATGCATGATTCAAAAAGTAAATTGTATTGATTGCTTTCTTTTTCTTTTGTCATTATTTTAAAGAGTTTTCCCTTTCAATTTGATATATAAATTTATGTTTCCTTATCCTAATCGAATTAGGTTTCTAACTTCATATATTGCTTTTGAAGGCATATGAGTAGAATCAAATTATTATTTTTTTCCTATTTAGGACTTTTGAATGGCATATATTTATTGTATGCATGATTTTTTTAATTTTTTGGTCCCAAAAAGTAAATTGATTTTATTGTTTTCTTTTTCTCACATTATTATTTTAAAGAGTTTCCCTTTTAAATTTGGTATTTAATTTTTTGTTTCCTTATCCTAATCGAATTTGGTTTCTAACTTCATATATTGCTTTTGAAATTTAGGGGGGTGTATTCAATTATGACTAAAAAAAAATTTTTATAGACTTCTTTTAATGAATGACTTTTATAGAATTTCATAAACTTTTCATGACTTCATAAATTTATGAAAAACTTTTAGAGACTTTTATAAATTCTTTTTAAAAAACTTTCATTAACTTGTATAGATTGTTATAGACTTCTAAAAAAAATAATATCAAAAACTTTCATAGACTTCCAATAAACTTTCATAGATATTAATAAATTTTCACTAATTAATATAATATTTACTTTATAAGTTAGTAAAATTATATTCATCATGTCGATAATTGATTAAAAAATATTATACATAAAATATAAGTATAGTCTATTTCAAAATAGTAATAAGAAAAATATAGTCACCTCAACTACATAAACAGATAATCAAAATATCAAATATTTCAAGTATTTTATGATTCAATTTATATTTTTTATGAAAAATAAAATCTTTAATGTCCATTATTGTTAATAATCTCAACATTGTTCTACATATCAGGAACTATAATAATCTTCTATTCATTAGCATGCTCTTTTTTTTGTTCTTAAGTCTCAAAAAATGAGTTGAAATCGTCGTCTACATTAACTAGTAATGATGATTAAGATGAAGAAGATTCATAGATATTAATAAACTTTTATAGATTTTCATTTACTTCTAAAATAAAAATATATTACTTTAACAAACTTGTGTAAATTATACACTTTATAAGTTATATTTTTCATCTCAATGAAAATATTTTTCTTTTGATATAATGTAAATAAACAGGTAGAAAACAACTATTAAAACTAATGTTTTACAAAATTCAAACTGATTAATTTTATAATATTTTACAAATATTAAAATTGATTATCCTACCCCAAATATTAAATAATAAAAAGTAATATGCATAAAAATTGAAAAAAAAAATCATAAGTATAAATATAATTAAATTTAAATTTTTAATTTTCTTAATTAACCACAAGCTAAAAAATCATCAAATATTATTTTTTTTTTCCTCTTTTAATTGAAATAAAGGTTTTTCTTTTTATTTTGTAATATAAAAAATAAAGATTTCATTGATTAATTTCATCAATAAAGTAATGAGATTTTTTATTTATACATTGTGAATTCTATTTTCATCATTTAATATAATTATTAATAATAGTTGTATTGTTTATTATAAGAATAATGAGATGATTTAGATCAATATTCATCTAAATATATTTTTTTTTGTATTGTATGTACATAAATATAAATTATAATATATATATTTTTAATTTATTATGCCAAGATCTAACTCCTCAATTTTTATCCAAACTTTAAATTTTTTACAAAATAATAAATTGATGTCTTTCGAAAAAAAAAATGAGTGTAATAAGATTTAAAAAGCTAAAAAGCTAACAATTTGAATATATGAAGAAAATATTGACCATTATAATTCACAATAAAATAGGAGTAAAATATATATGTGTGTGTATATGTATTTTTAAAATAATAAGTGAAATAGTTTTATTTATGAGAGATTTAAATATAAAAGTAATGGTAAGGTTTACTTCTATAGTCAAAAATAAAAGTCTACAAAAGTTTTGAAGGGAAGTGGAGGAGAATTTGTGGAGCTTGATTATTATAAATTTAACATAAAAGTCTACAAAAGTCATTAAAATTTTAAATTCTATAAAAGTCATTGACATTTTGAATACGTCATAACTTTTATAAACTCTTAAAAAGTTTTGATTGAATACACCATAACTTTTATAGACTTTATAAAAATCTTTAAAAGTCTATATTGAATACCGGATGACTTTTGCAGAGTCTTTAAAAGTCTGTATTGAATACACACAAACTTTTAAACTCTATAAAAGTTATTAAAAGTTTAAATTGAATACACCCCCCTTAGTTTCAATCTAAGTGCTGAAAATAAAGTAGTAAAAAAGAAATAAACAATGGAGGCTCAACTATATGTTAGTATGAAAACCAAAATCAGAAACAAATTCAGAATATAGATCTATAGGATATGCAACTTGCCTTGCCAAACGGTATAATCCATCATATCCTCTCCCTTATCGTCTGTCTTCACTTAATTTGTCATCAATGTTTTGGGCCATCACAAGCTACTCAATCTAGTTAAACTCAAGCTTTTATGGGAATGTAGCCGATGATCCTGCTCTGATAATCAGAGTTCGCTATTACGTCATATCTCATGAACATAAAAACCTCGAATTTGATGTTAGGTTTCTCACTAGATGCCTTGTTCAGTGTCCATCATGATGTTTCGAGTTCATCAGTTATGATATTGGAAATCTATGGAGTCCTGATTTTTTATTGTGATCTCTTGGGGTGTTTTTGCAATATATAGAACCTACCATTATGAAGCTTCATCTCCACAGTTGATTAATTTGATCATATTATAAACAATCTTGATACAATTTACTTGAAGTTTGTCATATCTACATCCAAAATCAAATTCCTCAAAATTGATGGAATGTATCTATTGATTTTCGAATTTGATAATTGGTCATATCTTAAAGTGACTATTTATGTCTCTTTGCCAATATTTTTGATAAAGAAATTACAATCAGCAACTCACAGCTTTTAAACTTTTTTTCGTTTGAGAGAAGCTTTTTAAGTCATGTTGATGTTAATATGATGCCAAATATAAAAATTCTTGCTGGAAGAAAATTGAACTACTCTATTAAAAGAACAGAGAACTAGTCAATTGATAATTACTTCTCAATTCTTATATTAGTAATTAGCTGAACTATAGTTCATCTTTACCAAAACTGATGAGAATTTGAATTTTTTATACTGTTTGTTAGTCTAACTTAGTTTTTCTTATGCTTATTTTTTTAAAAAAAAAAAAAAAAAAACTCAAAGTTTTTGTGACCATTGAATTATTTTTTTGTATTGGATCTTGTTATGTTGTGTTGAAAATACTAATATTAAAATAACAGTTTAAAGGTAAGAATATATTTACTAATTAGGAAAGAAAATAAGGACTAATTCTCATTGAAAAAGGAAATCGAGTAAGGCATCTTGATTCCTTGGGTAGGAAGGAATCAAGTTTCCATTCTTGAAAATATTTAATTCCTGATTCTTGAAGGTAATTAATTCTTAATTCTTGATTCTTGAAGGTACTTAATTTCTAATTAGAAAATTTAATTAATTCCTTAATTTGTGCAGGCCTAGGCCTATGTCATTTGATTCCCAAGTAGAAGAGAAAATAAAAAGAAATTAATGATGGACTGGCAAGAGTGAAAAAATAAATATAGAGTTCTAACCAATGTTATTTCCAAAATTTAATGGATACGCAAAATCATATTGAATCTTATATCAAATATTATGTTTTCAGTTGATACAACGTATAATGAACCAAAATCAATTATCGGGTCCAATTTACTACAGGCCAAACAGTGTTACCATGCATGCAACCTATAAATTCCTAGTTATTACGGGAAACTTACCAAAATTGTCAAGACAAACAAGAAGCCACAGTAAAGATTTCCTCTATACATGATCAGGTTTTTCCTTTTCAGTTTTAGCAACGGTTTGTGTAACTTCCCTCCAAGCCTTGTTGGATGCCAAACTCTTGAGATTGTCTCTTCAACCTCTTCCATACCACTTCATGGGTTTATCATCAAATTCATTCAACTTTGCATGGTTGAAAATCTGCATCTCTCCTGGCTCATTATTTATACAAATGGTTCTGATGATGATATCTTCTCGAGTTGCATGAATTTGGTGAATCTAACGCTAGCTAGTTGTCACGTGTACAACCTAAAGTCTTTAACATAAATGCACCGCGACTAGAGCGGTTGATCATAATACATAATAGAATCAACACCAAAAGTTAAAAAGATTTGAGTACACGTTGGGGACATTACATTTGGGAGAGTTGGTGATAAATAAAGATGTGGCTCTTGATGAGGTGACACCGGAGATGACTACTTATTCCTTTGTTTCTCGACGAAAAATCCAAAAATTACGTGAGTATATCTTTGATCTAACTGAATGGTTATAAGGGGGTACAAAATCATTCAATGTGTCATCAAAATATAAAGAGGGAAACTTTATTTTTGTTGTTGAGGTTTTAAAAAATATCAAAATTTTAAAGCTTTTATAGAAATATATATTTTTTTTTATCCCTAAATTTTTCAAAACTCTTTAAAAAAGTTTAAATTGTTAGTCAACTGACTTCAAGTAATTTAAATTATAATTTAACAATTTAAATTTCGGAACATTTTAGAAAAATTAATTTATAAATTCATTATTTTAAAAGAAATTTTCGGTTATTTACGTGTCACTAACAACCATCAAGGACAAAAATATTTTTCTACATATTTTGTTAATGCTAACCGTCAATTCATTGACGGTTTAGATTCTTTTGAAGAGTTTTGGAAAAGTTATGAATGAAAATAATTATTTTTAAAAAAACTTTAAAAACTTGATATTTTTCGAAATCTTAATAACTAAAATCTAGTTTCTCCAAATATAAAGTGGTAAGTGTACATCAACGCATTCTTGTTGGTATTTAATTTTATGTTTCCTTATCCTAATCAAGTAGTGAAAAAGAAATAAACAATATTAAATAAATTCGGAATATAGATCGATAGGATAAACAACTTGTCTTGTGAGACACTATAATCGATAGTATTTTGATATTTCTTTAAACATCAAAGGGGAAAATAATAACCACTTTTTTAATATATATATATAAGTCCAGTGAGTTGGGCATGTAAGCTGGACCAGCTAAAAAAATATTATTTTTCCACTAGTAGTGGTATTTGCACTCCTAAAAAATTTTATGTACACCATTTTTGTATATTCACCCACGAAAATTTTTTAAAATATTATTTCTTATAAGAGCTATCCACTTATTATCAGATATACCCTTCATTTAATTATTAAAAAAAATTTATAAATGATAAAATAAGAGAATCCACCATAATGGAGAAAATCTTTCATAGGATTGTCTCACAAATAATGTGGTGAGATGAATTAATAAAATAATATTATTTCTTTTCTTTTATTTTTCTCGTTGATCCGTTTTATTACGTCAATCGTGAGACAGTCCCATGAAAGATTTTTTTATTATGCAGAGGAAAAAGAGCCTTCTAGGCAAATTGTGTAAAATTTAAGTGGCAAAGATCCGGATCCCTCTAGAGAGATTGAGACCTTGGAAGTCTAAGCTTGATCAGCTTCATAGCTTTTAGATTCGGACTAGTTTTGCTCTCTTTGGAAAGATTATAAATGATTGAGTTGTCCATTGAAGAATAGCCTGTTTCGGGTAAACATTGGTGGGCATAACTGCCCAACGCAAAATTAACAAGGCAACTCAAAAATTCATTCCCAACCATGAAATTTTATATTATTATATTGAAACAGGAATATTGAAAGTTATTAAACATGGAGTTTATTACCACGTATTATGAGTGCTAATACTAACATTAACACAAAATTAACAAGGCAACCAAGAAATTTTATATTATTATATTGGAAAGTTATTAAACATGGAGTTTATTACCACATATTATGAGTGGTAATACTAACATTAACTTGTAATTTCTAATAATGACTTTTTATAATTAAGTAAGATTTATTAATATTTTATGTTTTATT
This sequence comes from Dimocarpus longan, assembly GCA_022984855.1. Classification (NCBI taxonomy): domain Eukaryota; kingdom Viridiplantae; phylum Streptophyta; class Magnoliopsida; order Sapindales; family Sapindaceae; genus Dimocarpus; species Dimocarpus longan. The sequence continues at coordinate 25,254,838 of CM041017.1, forward strand.
AAATTCTTATCAGGAATCTCCTTAATAAAATGGGTGTGCATTCAAAAGATTAAATGTGAAAACTTTACTTTAGTCCCTGAGGTTTTAAAAAAATCAAGTTTTTATTGTCCTTTTAGAAACAATTCTTTTTATTCTTAACTTTTCTATAACTATTCAAAAAGTTTTAAAATCGTCAGTCAATTAATGGTTAATATTAACATAATACGTTAAAAAATATTTTTGTTTTTTATAATTGTTAGTGGCATATACTATTCTAATAAAATAATAAATTTATAAATTAAATTATCTATAATATCACTAAATTTAAGTTATTAAATTATAATTTAAATTACTTAAAGTTATTGTTGACCATAAGTTAAGTGACCGTTTGGACTATAAATATGTAACCATACACTCTAAATAAGCTCATTGAGATGTAATTCAAAAACAGAGACTCCCTAAACCAAGATGATGTATCCTAAGAGTGGGAAAGAGAGGCCCACAGATTGAGGAAAAAATTGGCCACTACGAGAATGGCTATGACGAGTCAATCTAAGCACGTTAATCCACCAAGATGACCTGTTGTATTGGAGAGGCATTAGGCCTTTGCTTAACCACCTCTTTTGTTATTATTATTATTATTTTAAAATTTCTTTTATTATCAGTATTATTATCATTGAAATGACTACTTTTTAAATAACTTTAGCTCCCACTACCACTCTTCGAGGTAATCAAATTCCAAACTTCACATCATTAATGGTGGAAATCGGATGATGATGGGGGCGGTGGTGTGTGTTAATGTGGACGCAGTGAATGCGATGGGGAATGTGGGGGTTGGGGAGAAGAGCAAGGAGCTGATGGAGGCGGAGAAGAGGGTTTTGGTGGGGTCTTCCGCGAGGACTACTGTCGTGCTCGCCAGTGGTAGAGGCTGTAAGTTGTATGATGCTGAAGGGCAGGAGTATTTGGATTTGAGCTAAGGGATCACGGTGAATGTGCTTGGACATGGGGATCGTGATTGGGTTAAGGCTGCGGTTGAACAAGCCAATGTCTTGACTCATGTCAGCAATGAATGTGTTTTACTCCATCCCTCAGGTTTATAGCTTTTTTTCTTTTTCAGTTGTTTTAAAATTTGAATTACTGTTTATGGTTTACATGGCTTGGAAATAGGATGATTAGAGTGTTTGCTGAAATGGGTTGGTTTCAGTACGCTTTGTTGTTTTAATTCAAGATGGGAACACTCCTCGATAGATATAGTTTTTCTTGTGTGATTAATGTAAGATTAGGAAGGTTGGTTCATGATACGATTCAGTTGTTTCATTTTGAGTTTGATGTGTTGGTAGGGAGTTCTTTGGCTAAGTTCTACGTTGAGAATTGTTCTATTGGCAATGTGTTGTTTGTTGGATAAATTGTCCCATAGAGATTGCATTTTGTGGACTGTGATGCTTAATGGTTATGTGATATGTGGAGAGTGAATTGATTCTTTATTGAGCATTTCTTGTTTTGATTGCTGTTGCAATTATCATGTTGATGTACTAGTTTTATATGTCTGCTGAAAGCATGCCAAACAGAAAGAATTTGTTTAGGGCATTGTACAATTCACACGTTTGCTTTCATTAAATTTTCTAATATTCTATGATTGGTAAGAGTATATATGAAAGTAGAATTGTTTGTTTGTTTTTTCTGTCAAATTAGGATTACAATGAATTGACTACATAATTTTTCTGCTAAATATTGGTTGCGGCGTTGTTGTAGATTGAGCTGGCTAAATGCCTGGTGGCTTCTTCATTTGCTGATCGCGTGTTCTTCACCAATTCTGGAACAGAAGCAAATGAAGCAGCTATCAAATTTGCTAGAAAATTGCAGAGACACATCAGTCCTGATGCAAAAGAGCCAGCCCACACAATTCATATCCTTCACCAATAGCTTTCATGGGAGGACCATGGGAGCTCTTGCTCTGACCAGCAAAGAACACTATAGATCACCTTTCGAACGTGTCATGCCTGGAGTCACTTTTGTGGCATACAGGAATATCGAAGCTACCAAGAAACTGATTCAGCGTGGGAAAACTGCAGCAGTTTTTGTGGAACCTATCCAAGCGAAGGTGGCATCTACAGTGCAACAAAAGAATTTTTACAATTTTTGTGCACTGCTTGTGATGAGGCTGGAGCTCTCCTGGTCTTTAATGAGGTAATCAACTACTTTTTATCACTTTATAGTTGCATCTACTACGCAAAATTTACATTTATTGATTGATCAACTCTTGTTCTTACTTTTTAATCCTGCCCCAAGTTTCATCTCATGTTTTGTGGAGCTTGGCTTTTAGTCTTCCTGTTTGTGGGATAAATTTGATGTTTGTAATTTTTCTATTTTTGTTCAAAATGATGTTTGCCAAGAGAATTAGCCCTCCACTGCTTTTCTTATTAACAGCGCCCCTCGTGTATATGCCATGCAATTGTTTTGTGTCAACTACAATCAATTCAAATTGATCTTTTGTGTGCTTTTCTCTTCTCTTGCTTTGGGTTCAATGTGGTTTAGGCCGAACGGGATGCCTCTGGGCTCATGAGGCCTTTGGCATCTTCCCTGATATAATGACCCATGCCAAACCTCTTGCCGGAAGGTCTACCTATTGGAGCTGCACTGGTGACTGAAAGAGTTGCTTCCACCATAAATTTCAGTGACCATGGAAGCACTATTGCTGGCAGCCCCCTTGTCTGTAATGCTGCCATTGTTGTCCTCGACAAAATCTCAAAACCCAGTTTCTTGATCAGTGTCTCCAAGAGAGGCCATAACTTTACAGAGACCTTAAAACAGAAGCTAGGATCAAACCCTCATGTAAAAGAAATACATGGTTTCGGACTTATCATTGGAATTGAACTGGATGTACCCGCCTCACCACTCGTTGATGCATGCTGAGACTCCAGGCTTCTCGTGCTCACAGCCGGAAAAGAAAACGTCATCAGGTTAGTGCCACCATTGATCATAACAGAACAGGAACTTGATTAGGCAGTCGAAGTTCTATACAATTCTCTTCTGGCACTCGACAGTAGTTCAAACAAGGGGGAAGATAACAGCTGCAGCATGGTTGCAATTAACAGGGTTTGATTTTTATATCTGAATTCACTGTTGATGTTGTATTTCTTGTATGATGAGAACAGTTGATTTTAAAGCTATTATTAAGAGTTAAAATTTCTGCATTAAATATTTCCAGATCCTCTCAAAACATTATAAGTTGATGTAACATACAAGCCTTCGTGGTTTTTCATGGTATATTATAGAATGCAAAAAATTTCAAAGTAGGACTTGTTTAACTAAAGTATCAGAAATTATGTAACTTTTGCAATACGTCAATTGCACTGAGAGACTTTTTGCCTACTTTTTTAAGTAGCTATTCCACATACATCAGTGGTTTTCTTTTTATCTTGGTAGGTCTAGTTGTGTGTTTCACCAGCGGTAATAATGCTTTCAAGTCGTCTCAATTAATTTACATCTAGTATTTTAATCGTGTCAAGTTTTAATATATTTTAATCCAAATAACTATGTGTATTCAGCTGCGTATTTTTGGGGACAATTTGCAAACGGTGCCCATAAACCAATTCCGGCTCCTCATCATTCATTTATAGAAAAAAAAAAAAAGGCAAATGGATCAGGGCTGGTTTCTTGAAGAACTGGAAACTCATGCCCATATAGTTTAAAATAATCGCTAATTATCTTCATGTAGTTTCTAAAAATTTTATTTTATCCATTTTATTAATTCTTAAATAAAAAATAATTAACTTTTTTTTATACAATAAAATTAAGAATACCATCGTCAACCATTCATTCAACCAACTCAGACATTCACTCATCTCTATCCAACCATCCATTTAACCAAACCATCATCAATAATAAACACCATCATCATCAAGCCCTCAGCATTGTAAAAACAAAGTAACACAACAACAATATAAAAAACAAAAACAACACAAATTTATAAGTTTTCGATGTCGGAAAACCCAAAAACCTTTGGGTTTTTAGGACTAGAAACCCAAAGATTTCTTGGCTTTCAGTGCGAAAATCCAAAAACTTTTGGGTTTCCATCGAAAACTAAGAAATATCTCAGTTTCCAGTGCTGGAAACCCAAATATTTTTGGGTTTTCGGCTAGCCCAAAAACCCATAAATCTACTGGGTTTCAACATCCAAAACCTAAAGGTTTCTGGGTTTCCGCACTGGAAACCCGTAGATCGACTCCAAAATCTAGAGATCTCTAGGTTTTTGGCACCAGAAACCCATAGATCTATGGGTTTCCGGTGTCTATGGGTTTCCATCTTTGAGCATCACGGAGAGAGAGAGAAGAAGAAAAGAGAAAGAAGATGAAGAAGAAGAAGAAGTGAGAGAGGAAGAGAGAGAGAGAGTGTGTGTCTATTGTATTTTAACCTTTTATTTATTTATTTATTTATTTATTTTGAATTGTGTCCACATGATAGATAGTAGACATAAATTTTTTAAAAAAATTAATATTTTTAAAATTTAAATTTTTTTTAAGAAGTTTTGATCATCATCATCTATTTTAGAGTTGGACGATGAAGATTTTTTTCAAATTTTTTAAATAATAAATTATCATTTCATTAAATATTAATATTTTTATATTTTTTGCTTGGACAATTTTGCCCTTTCACATTAACGGTCAACATTGATTTTTAACATCCAAATTGATGACATGAGTGTTGAAAATATAAACTTGTCTTGACCAAGCCCATTTCCAAGCCCATTACCAAGCTCATTTCCAAGCCCATTACCAAGCCCAAGTCCATCAAGAAGAACCTTCTAAGGTTAGGTATAATGTTAGGTGTAAGGTTAGGTGTAAGGTTAGGTGAGTCAATTTAAAAGTATTTGTTTGGTTGGTGAAATTGTGTGGTTAGGATTTATTTGTATTTGTTAATTTGAATGGTTTAGATTAATTTTCTAGCACTATATATAGCCCCTCTTGCATGAGGTCTAAGCATCACAAAGAAGAAGAAAAACATAAGAGAAGCAAAGCTTCTAGTGAGTGTGTGAGAAACAAAACAAAGCTTTGTATTGTGAGGTATTTTGAGTGTTGTAAAAGTTTTATTTTTTGTTTTAGTGAGAATTTCGATCCAACAAAGTGGTATCAGAGCAAGGCTAAGTGTCGTGTAATATACCAAATCAAAGCTCTCGACGAGAGGAGTGTAATATACCAAAAATCATCCCAATCGGAGGTACCACGCTCCCGCACGCGCCGCCGAAAAATCGCTGCAGAAAACTGAGTCAACTCAAACGAGTTGAACCGGGTTAACAGACCGAGCCAAGTCAAGCCGAGCCAGACCGAGCCGAGCCGAGCCGAGCCAAGCCAAGCCGAAGCCGAGCCGAGCCGCTGTTGACAAAAGTCAAACAGGTCCCGTTGACTTTGACCGTTGACCGTTGACCAAAAGTTGACTTTTTGGTTCAAGTTCCGGTTGAAGTTTCTCGACGTTCTGAATCCATCCGTGCAATCAGAATTTCGAAATTCTAAACATATTAAAAGGTATGGCTAATGGTATGGTATCTTTTCAAGTTCCAACACTCAAGAACGACAACTATGATAATTGGAGTATCAAAATGAAAGCACTTCTTGGAGCACACGATGTCTGGGAGGTCGTAGAAAAGGGCTACACCGAATCAGAAGATGAGTCGACACTATCCCAAACTCAAAATGATAGTTTAAAAGACTCAAGGAAGAGAGATAAAAAGGCTCTCTATCTCATCTATCAAGCATTAGATGATGATCGCTTTGAGAAAATTTCAAGTGCAAAGTCCGCTAAAGAAGCGTGGACTAAGCTACAAACCTCTTGCAAAGGATCTGAACAAGTGAAGAAAGTTCGTCTTCAGATTTTAAGAGGTGAGTTTGAATCATTACATATGAAAGCATCTGAATCTATTTCTGACTACTTCACAAGAGTGTTAACCGTTTCTAATCAATTAAAAAGAAACGGTGAGACATTGGAAGATACCAGAATAATGGAGAAGATACTTCGCTCGTTGGATTCCAAATTTGAATATATCGTTGTGACGATAGAAGAGACTAAAGATCTGACAACCATGACAATTGAGCAACTTCAAGGATCGTTGCAAGCTTACGAAGAAAAGCATAAAAGGAAGCAAGGTATCAATGAACAACTCCTCAAGTCCCAACTCAAAGAGAAGGAAGAAATCCAACGCCACGAGAGATACCAACGTGGTCGAGGTAGAGGAAGAAGCCGAGGACGAGGTACAGGTCATGGTCGTGGACGAGGTTGGAATTATAACAACAACAATTCCAACAATAGCTATGAGAGAGGAGAAAATTCAACAAGAGGTCGTGGGAGAGCCAATTCGAACACGAGGTATGAAAAATCTCAAGTTCAGTGTTATAATTGTCAGAAATTTGGACATTATGCTTCAGAATGTAGAGCTCCAAATAACAAGGTTGAAGAGAAGACTAATTTTATGGAAGCAAGAACAGAAGAGAAAGAAATTTTGTTATTAGCACACAGAGGCAATGATGGAGACTAAGAGAATACTTGGTATCTCGACACCGGTGCGAGCAACCACATGTGTGGAAGGAAAAACATGTTCACAGAGCTTAATGAATCTGTGAGTGGCAATGTCTCATTTGGAGATAGTTCTAAAATTCCGGTGAAAGGAAAAGGTAACATTCTTATTCGTGCTAAAGATGGTAGTCACCAATTGATTTCAAATGTTTATTATGTGCCCAACATGACAAGCAACATCTTGAGTTTAGGTCAACTTTTAGAAAAAGGCTATGATATTCACATGAAAAATTGTAGTCTTTTTATAAGAGATGACATAGGAAATTTAATTGCTAAAGTGAAAATGTCAAAGAATAGAATGTTTTCGTTGAACATTCAAAATGATGTTGCAAAGTGTTTGAAAGCTTGTTACAAAGATGCATCATGGTTATGGCATCTTCGATTTGGGCATCTCAACTTTGGAGGATTGGAAATGTTGTCTAAGAAGGAAATGGTGAGAGGACTACCTCGTATTAATCATCCTGACCAACTTTGTGAAGGGTGTCTACTTGGGAAGCAATTCAGAAAAGGTTTCCTAAAACAGTCAGAATCAAGAGCCAAGAAACCACTCGAGCTCATCCATACTGATGTGTGCGGTCAAATCAAGCCAAGCTCTCTCGGTAATAGTAATTATTTCCTTCTCTTCATTGATGATTTTTCAAGAAAAACGTGGGTATATTTCTTGAAACAGAAATCAGAAGTCTTTGAAGTATTCAAGAAATTTAAAACTGCTGTGGAGAAAGAAAGTGGCTACCAGATAAAAGCAATGAGATCTGATCGAGGAGGAGAGTTCACCTCAAAAGAGTTCCGAGAGTTCTGCGAAGCAAATGGAATTCGACGTCCTCTAACTGTTCCGAGATCCCCTCAGCAAAACGGTGTTGTAGAAAGAAAGAACAGAACAATTCTCAATATGGCACGAAGTATGCTAAAAAGCAAAAGATTACCGAAGGAATTTTGGGCGGAAGCCGTAGCTTGCGCAGTATACCTATCAAATCGATCTCCAACAAGAAGTGTGTTGGGAAAGACACCACAAGAAGCATGGAATGGAAGGAAGCCAGGTATTTCCCACCTGAGAGTCTTTGGAAGCATAGCTCATGTACATGTACCAGACGAGAGAAGAAGTAAGCTTGATGACAAAAGTGAGAAGTTCATCTTCATTGGGTACGATAATTACTCTAAAGGCTACAAGCTGTATAATCCAAACAATAGAAAGACTATCATCAGCCGTGATGTTGTATTCGATGAAGAAAGCACATGGAATTGGAAAACACATGATGAAGATTACAGTTTCCTTCCCCACTTTGAAGAAGAGAAAGAGGAGCAACCAAGAGTGGAGCAAGCAGAACAAGAACCCACTACACCACCAGCATCACCAGCCTCAACAGATAATGGAAACTCACCACCATCATTTCTGAATGAAAGAGATGTGGAGCGTACAAGAAACCTGCAAGATCTTTATGAGGTAACTGAACAACCTGATAATCTCACACTTTTCTGTCTCTTTGCTGATTCCGAACCAGTGAGCTTTGAAGAAGCTGTACAAAATAAGAAGTGGAAAGATGCAATGAATGAAGAAATCAAGTCCATTGAAAAGAATGATACTTGGAAGCTCGTTATACTTCCAAAAGGACACAAAGCAATTGGTGTCAAATGGGTGTACAAGATAAAAAGAAATGCTAAGGGAGAGATAGAAAAACACAAGGCAAGACTTGTTGCAAAAGGCTATAGTCAAAAAGCTGGAATTGACTATGATGAGGTATTTGCTCCTGTTGCTCGATTAGAAACTATAAGACTAATAATTTCTTTGGCAGCTCAGAATAAGTGGAAGATTAATCAGATGGATGTAAAATCCGCCTTCCTAAATGGAGTCCTTGAAGAAGAAGTCTACATTCAGCAACCATCAGGCTATGAAGTCAAAGGCCACGAAGACAAAGTTCTAAAACTAAAGAAAGCTCTTTACGGGTTGAAGCAAGCACCAAGGGCATGGAACAATCAGATTGATAAATACTTCAAAGAGAATGGCTTCACCAAATGTCCTCATGAATATGCTCTCTACATCAAATTCAAAGATGGAGATGTTTTGATTGTATGTTTGTATGTGGATGATTTAATCTTCACCGGTAATAATCCAAGTTTTTTTGAAGAATTCAAGAAAGCAATGGCCAAGGAATTCGAGATGACCGACATCGGATTGATGGCATATTACCTTGGTATCGAAGTCAAGCAAAATGAAGATGGCATCTTTATCTCCCAAGAAAGCTATGCAAGGGAGATACTTAAGAAATTCAAGTTGGATGATTGCAATCCAATAAGCACACCGGTGGAATGTGGAGTCAAACTGTCTAAGCATGATGAAGCAGAAAAGGTGGATCCAACACTCTTTAAGAGTTTGGTTGGAAGTTTGAGGTACTTGACTTATACAAGACCTGACATCCTTTATGCAGTTGGACTGGTGAGTCGTTATATGGATAATCCAATAACTACCCATTTCAAGGCAGCTAAGAGAATCTTTCGCTATATCAAAGGTACAATTGACTTTGGTTTATTCTATTCAATTTCAAATGACTTCAAACTTGTTGGATATAGCGATAGCGATTGGGGTGGAGATACAGATGATAGAAAGAGCACCAGTGGGTTTGCATTCTTCATGGGAAACACAGCTTTCACATGGATGTCAAGGAAGCAACCCATTGTCACACTATCCACCTGTGAAGCCGAATACGTAGCTGCTACTTCGTGTGTTTGTCATGCAATTTGGCTCAGAAATTTATTGAAGGAATTAAGCTTGCCACAAGAAGAACCAACTGAGATTTGTGTAGACAATAAGTCAGCCATCGCCTTAGCAAAGAATCCGGTGTTCCATGACAGAAGCAAACATATCGATACTCGTTATCACTTCATACGAGAATGCATAGCAAAAAGAAATGTGCAAATAGAATACGTAAGGTCAAAGGATCAGATCGCAGATATCTTCACCAAACCACTAAAGTTTGAAGATTTTGCGAGATTAAGAAGTTTGCTTGGCATGGTAAAACAAGTTTAAGAGGGGGTGTTGAAAATATAAACTTGTTTTGACCAAGCCCATTTCCAAGCCCATTACCAAGCTCATTTCCAAGCCCATTACCAAGCCCAAGTCCATCAAGAAGAACCTTCTAAGGTTAGATATAATGTTAGGTGTAAGGTTAGGTGTAAGGTTAGGTGAGTCAATTTAAAAGTATTTGTTTGGTTGGTGAAATTGTGTGGTTAGGATTTATTTGTATTTGTTAATTTGAATGGTTTAGATTAATTTTCTAGCACTATATATAGCCCCTCTTGCATGAGGTCTAAGCATCACAAAGAAGAAGAAAAACATAAGAGAAGCAAAGCTTCTAGTGAGTGTGTGAGAAACAAAGCAAAGCTTTGTATTGTGAGGTATTTTGAGTGTTGTAAAAGTTTTATTTTTTGTTTTAGTGAGAATTTCGATCCAACAATGAGGTTTTCTGGATATTTTAATAAATTACAGGTTTTTTTTTTTTTAAATCTATTTTGTAAATCAAGAGGGGTGATATTAGCGATTTTTTAAAGGAAGGATTTTGACTATTTCATCAAACTATAAGGCTAAAATTGGGATTATCACTTGTTTCATCAAACTATAAGGCTGAAATTGGGATTATCACTTGTTATTATATATACTACTAAAAAATTCCATCTCCCAGGGGTATTAATAAAAATTTTATAGTTTTAACCAATATAGACTGCTTCAAATTCTTCATTATTATAAGGTAAAAATTTATGTAAAAACCGTTCATTTGATTAAGATGAAACCTTCTGCTTATGGTTGAATACTCATTTACCTTCTTGTCATGCTTGCAGGATGAAGGTTAGATACTATAAGATGACAAACAGGTTGAAGGTTACATACTACATAGAGTTAGATTTATCAAATCGATAGATGATATATCGGTTTGGCTTCTTTGAAGTACATTTACTTCTGTGATAACTACTCTAGAAAAATTTCTGTGATTATCACAATGCATTGCAGCTTCACTTAAAAGTGAATTTCTTTCTCAATTTACAATTTTTTGTCATTTGCAATATAATACTGTCAAACTCTTTCTTCTAGAAAATCAGTTTACACATTTCTTCATAAGTTCAAAACTCCAAAGTCAGAAAACTTGTTCCTATAAAGGATTTTGATTGCACAAATATGCTGTTAAATAATGAAAGAAAGAAATTGATGATCAAGAAGAACACTTCAAATGATGTTTTCTGGGAAAATATGATGGATTTATAAGTTCAAAAGTAACACAGTTCCTAAAATCAATTAAGACAACCAAAACAAATTTTGTGAATATTAAGATATATAAATCTTTACTTTATTTTTTCTACTTGGTTGAAACTAAATTTCAAAAGCAATATGTGAAGGTAGAAACCTGATTATCAATTGACTACTTCTTTGATCATTTAATAAAGTAGTTCAATTTTCTTCCAACAAGATGGACTTAGTGAAACCACCCGTCATAGGTTCATAGCCAACCCAATCAACCTTTTCACATACTTTTTATATATAAAATGAAAAGGGAAAATTATGAAAGCAAGTCAATTCTCCATCAATCTCCAACTATAAAGTCATGCAAAATATGCAACAATAAAATCATACTTGAAATCCGATTTTAGTAAATTAACTACCCTTGGTGAGGATAACCAAGTGTTCGGACATCAAACATTCTATTAAAAGTAAATTTTCTAGGTTAAAAAAAGTTGGAATAAACAAAGTTTCAAATTGATTACGATGAAAGAGAGTTGCAAAGTAGTTAATGTTCCAAAACAAGGGATTGAAGGAAAGCTACCCTCGATATCAGTTTCAGTATCAAGATTAGTTTCTAGCTCTTCAACATTTATGAGATATGGCATACTTAAAAACACTACTCACAAAGTTGCGCCTTCAGAGGAAATCTTTACTGTGACTTCTTGTTTTTTCCTTGACAATTCTGGTAACTTTCCTATAATAAATTTTTGGCTGGCAGTTGCGTGGATACCTGATAAGATGGACTTGTTTGGGGTAATAAATAAATTGGACCCCATAATTGAATTTGCCCCATTATCAGTAGTATCAATTAAAGATATATAATATTTGATGATGTAAGATTTGACGTGATTTTGTGTATTCATTAAATTTTGGAAATGACAATTGTTAGGTCTCCATGTTTATTTTTTCTGTCTTGCTAATCATCATTCATTTCTTTTTATTTCCCCTTCTACTCTGGAATCAAATGACATAGACCTAGACCTGCACAAATTAAGGAATTAAATTTCCTAATTAGGAATTAATTAGTACCTTCAAGAATTAGGAATTAAGTATTTTCAAGAATGGGAACTGGATTCCTTTCTACCCAAGGAATCAAGATGCCTTACTTGATTTCCTTTTCAATGAGAATTGGTCATTATTTTCATTCCCAATTACTAAACAGTTTTTAGCTTTTAAACTGTTATTTTAATATTAGTATTTTCAACACAATATATCAAGATCCAATAGCAAAAATTAATTCAATGGTCACAAAAAATTTGATTTTTTTTTTTTTTTTTTTGTCAATTAGAAATTAAGTACCTTCAAGAATAAGAAATTAAGTATTTTCAAGAATGAGAACTTGATTCCTGCTTTGTTGTCAAGCCATTTTAATTTTTTTGTCATGAATATTGGCAAAGAGACAAGAATACTCACTTTAAAATATGATCGATTATCAAATTTGAAAATTAATAGATACAATCCATCAAATTTGAAGAATTCGATTTTCGATGTAGATATCACAAGCTTCAAGTAACTAGTATCAAGATTGTTCCATTGCAATATGTAATATGATCAAATTAACCAACTATGGAGATGAAGCTTCATAATATTAATTCTTTATATTGCAAAAACACCTCAGGAGACCACAATCGAAAATCACAACGCTATAGAGTTTCAATATTGTAATTGAGAAGCCGAAACATCATGATGGACATTAAACAAACCATTTGGTGAGAAACCTAACATCATATTCGAGGTTTTCATATTCATGAAATATGATGTAATAGAGAAATCTAATTATCAAAATAGGATCATTGGCTACATTCCCACAAAAGTTTGAGTTTGACTAGATTGAGTGGCTTGTGATGGTCCAAAACACTGGCGACAAAATAAGTGAAGATAAACTATAGGGGAGAGAATATGATGGATTATAGTGCATAGCAAGGCAAGGTGCTTATTCTATCGATCTACATTCTAAATTTGTTTATGATTTTGATTTTCATACTAACATGTTGTTGAGCCTCCATTTGAAACTAATTTCAAAAGCAATATATGAAGTTAGAAACCTAATTTGATTAGGATAAGGAAACATAAATTAAATGCCAAATTGAAAAGGGAAACTCTTTAAAATAATAGTGAAAGAAAAAGAAAAAAATCAATACAATTTACTTTTGGGACCAATAAATTAAAAAGTCATGCACACACTAAATATATATCATCCAAAAATCCTAAAATAGTATAAGAAAAAAAAAAAAAAAAACTTAATTTGACTCTACTCATATGTCTTCAAATCCAACTGTGTTCCATCTGTGAAAGCTAGTGTTGTTGCTACAAAATTTAAAACCTAAATCCTCGGAGTAATCTGTCAATCGTACTTCTGCAAAATTAAATAAAAATCATTAAAAAGGATGCTATACTTTTTTTTTTTTTTTTAATATGAATAATAAGATATTATGAAATAGTAACCCTTTGAACAATACCGAAAGTTTTAGACTAAGAAGAGTTAAAAAAAATTGGATTAGATAAAATTAGAAAGGTAAAAAATTTAAAATACCTTTCCCACGCTCTATATACTTAATTTCTTTATCGAAAGGGCCGCGAACTGATTTTATTTCTCCTTTGGCAAAAGGGTGAACATTGCAATCCTCCAAATTTTTAATAATTCAACAGAGAAATAAAATTAATTAATACATTAGGAAAAAAAAAAGGGAATACGTCGATGTACACTTACCAAATTATAGCTTAATGACACATTGAAGGATTTTGTACGCCCTTGTAACCATTCAGTTAAATTAGAGATATCCTCACGTGCTTTTTCTCGAGAAAGAATAAAGGAAAAATAAGTCATCTCCAGTGTCACCTCATCAAGAGCCACATCTTCATTTATCACCAACTCTCCCAAACCTAGGAACCCTAGCGTGTACTCGAATCTTTTAACTTTTGGTGCTGATATCCTAATCTCTCCACGATATCTATTGTCTATTATGATCAACTGCACTAGTCGTGGTGCATTGATGTTAAAGACTGTTGTGTTGTAAACGTTGCAACTAGCTAGCGTTAGATTCACCAGGTTCATGCAACTAGAGAAGACATCATCATCAGGACCATTGGTATTTATATCAAGGCAGGAGAGATGCAGATTTTTCAACCATGCAAAGTTGAATGAATTTGATGATAAACTCATGTAGCGGTATGGACAAGGTTGAAGAGACAGAGTCTTGAGAGTTTGGCATCCAACAAGGCTTGGAGGGAAGTTACATAAATCAGTATCAAGCTCTTCGAGTTCGAGTAGAATTGCTTGATCAAAAACACCATTGATGAAAGACTAGCCCAGGTATTTTGCGGAAAAGAACTTGAGTTTTTGAATCTTGATAGAGGGCTGACGATGTCGCAGCACATGGAAGACGAATTTTTCAAAGGCTCTACTTGTTATGAAGCTTTCGCCATTGAAACTTAGACTATGAACACGAGTCCATTGATGGGTCCAGCTCTTGGACAAAACACAAGTCCTAACAGCTTCTTTGGTGGAGTCAAGACGAGAGAGAACCTCCTGAATCATATCATCCGGCAAGTTACTCAACCTGTCAATCTCCATTGTAGTTCACTAGTGTTTGTGTCTTTTGTGGGAATGAAATTCCTTTTTCTATTGGTAATAGAATTAATTTTGTAACCTACTTTTGCAAAAAAAATCAACTCGGATTATTTCGTTAACATAAGTCTCAAGAAATTGTATATAAAGGAATAGGCAGCGTGTAGGATTGATTTGGTAACCTTGTTTTGGAAAAACTATTGTGAAACCAACTAGGATTATTTAGTTGGCTTGATTCTCAAGAAACTGTATATATAGGAATAGACACAGTGCAGGATTAAATTTGTAAACTTTTGGAAAAGCTATTGTGAAGCCAACTAAATAGGATTATTTTGTTGACTTGAGTGTTAAGAAATATAAAATATGTTCGATATCCATCAATTCATCCCAAAATATAAAAAATATATGGGGCATAGTATACATAATTACAACAATGGCAAAAGCCCAAAAACGATTTTAAAGTTTAAACATCTTGATGGGCCTAAAACTGAAAACTATGCCCAAATCCAGAAACCAAAAAAAGCAGGCAGCCTCTCTTCAACAAGTCATTTTCTTGTTAGTGTTTTAGATATTGGTGACCTTGGTTTAACTGTTGAAGTAGATGTTTAATATGGAAATTTGATATTGTTGCTGGATAGAGATGGGATGGTATAGCGATGATGAAAGACCTTACTTTGGCTTTGGACTCTTGGTAGCGAATGTTGGATGAATTGTATGCATAGATCAGTCATAGTGAAACAAATTGGTTCTAGATATACGAGCGTTGAGCAATGAATTGCTTGGCATCCACTTTACCAATTCTTCTGCAAACTTTCGATGAATTAGATTCATAGATCTGTCATAATGAAATGAATGCGGGGATGTGATCATTTAACTATGAATTGAACGGCATCCATTTGTCTGGTTGTTTGAAGAGCCAACTTGTTTAGATGAAGATTACTAATTAAAAGAGCTTAAAAAACTTTATGATATATTTGATTTAGCCAAAGCGAGGATTAGTGACACTTCTAAACGGACTTCGGTTGGCAATTTTAATTGTTTATAAGATCACTACATATCACTTCATTTCGATGTGGGCCATTTTCATAACAAAAACTAACTGCAGTTAGCCATTTGAGAATCATTTCATTGTTGTTTTGTGTAGTTCATCTTGATGTAAAAGTGGTTGAATACCCATTTATCTTCTTGTCATGTGTGCAGGTTGAGGGTTAGATACTACATGATGACAAGCAGGTGGAATGTTGCATACTATATGGAGCCAGATTGATCAAATCGATAGATGATATATTGGTTTGGCTTCTTTGGAGTACAATAACTTTTTTCATAATTAACTACTCCAGAAAAATTTCCTGTGATTATCACTATGTATTGAAGCTTCACTTAAAAGTGAATTTCTTCTCAATTTACACTATGTAGGAATAGACAAGTGTAGGATTAAATTTGTTACCTTGTTTTGGAAAAGCTATTGTGAAATCAACTAGGATTATTTTTTTGACTTGGATGTTAAGAAATATAAAATATTTTCGATATCCATCAATTCATCCCAAAATATAAAAAATATATGGGGCATAGTATTCATAATTACAACAAGAATCCTATTGGGTCCAATTCAATGATATTACATGTTACATGCTACATCACAAGAAAACGAATATTTTTTCAACAAGTAACATAACTTTAAAGTGAAAGGAATGGTTGACCAACTTCAACAATGAGAGACAAAGGTAGATAGAATAAAGAAGATGAGATGAGTGCTTCTAAAATTGAAGGATAGCTTGATATAGACGTTTATGAAAATGAATGAGAAAAAGAGGGAGAAGAAGAGAGAAAAGAGATTGAGTTTTGTCCCCATTTATTAAGTGTAAAATGTGCACTTTCCACGTTTAGGTGCTATTACAGTTCAAACAATTGATTGAATCACAACCTCCAAAGAAGAGGGAAAATAAGTGCTATATGAAACAAATTGAAAGTTTAAATTGTCTTAATTTAATCCTAAATCACGAACCAAACTAATTTTTGTAAGTTTGGTTTTCGTTGTCAATTACCTAAACCGATTATATTGTAGCTTGGTTTGGGTATAGTCCAACCCAAACCAATCCAACACCTATAAAAAAGGAATATGACTCGAATCTATAAGTCTATTGATATAGCTAGGGAAAATATGGTAGACTAGTCTCATCACATCATTTGTATATATTGGTTAATGTGTATTATTGTACACCATATCATAAATGTTAAAATAAATAATTCATTTTAAATGTTTACATGTCACCGTTTTTGATACTTCAGTAATTATTTTTCACTTGAACCTTCTCAATATTATGCGCCATGTGAAGTTGCTTCTTCCTATATGTTGTTTCATTGTTGAGCAACCAAACGGAGAAGAGGATACCAAAAAGAATAAAACTCTGCTTAAGCAACACTCCATGAACAGTGCATTAAATCTGTGCATGTACTCCATATATATAAAGTGCAAAGAACACTACAAAACACTACATATATGTTGGACTTCCCAGTGGATTAGTAGCTCTTCATTCGACCTTTTTCAATAGTGGTCTTTAGCTTAGACTTCCTTATTTAAGGTTTATGTTGACTTGCCTAGACTACGAGAGTTTCTAAAATAACATATCCCATATTTCAAAGTTCATATCAGTTGAAACAGTTATCATGTATGCACTCAAACTGTGCAAAGCGCGCTTTTGAATCTTTGGTAGCAAAGTTTTCTTTATTAGGGACCTCCAACTCTAAGTCTTTATGAGCTTTCATTACAATTTTGTAGAGTCTGCACTTATTCAAGAGTAGATTATGTTGCACTAAATAGATTGTGATGCAAGAATGAGTGCTATGACTTAAGTGAAAAAGAGTCTAGTGGAAGCTCTTGAAAATATGAAGTTGGAGATCCTTTGTAACGAACACATTGTTATAGAAAGCTTCAAAACTTTGCAGAATATGTGGAGTACATGTGTAATTAGTACTTGATATAGCATTTGGAATATCGAAATATTTTGCTAAGAAATTTGCACAGCCTACATAGTACAATGTAACACCTTATCATTGCTATTCAGATATAGGGCTTAATTAAGCAAAAAAAGTAAAATGATGATCAAACAGGAGGCACAGCAATCTCATTTACTTTAGCTCTTTCAAGTAAAACAAGGAATGCAATATTTCAATTTATGAACTTCAAAGAATTATGAGTTGAAGTTTAAAATATAACAAAGAAAAACACGGTGAAGAGATGGTGTAGAGAAGAAAATTCTGAGAAAGAGAAAGTAACTACCCTCTACCAACTCTGTAACGTGTATTTATAAGCATATTAAAAACTCATAAAGAGAAAAAGGATAATGCTCACAAAACCTAATAGGCCAATAACATATAACAATGCAAATACGACTAGACAGTAATTAAGAACTCTAACAATAATGTAATATGAATAAACTCACCAAGAAATCTAAGCAAAATAACAATCTTTCAACAACCAGCATACACTATGAAACTTTTCTTTGTCTAAGATAACAAAGTAAAGTTAGAAGACAACTAATTCAGCACTAAGTTGAACTTATCACATAATCGGCTGAAGTATTAGCTTAGTCAACACACATTCTCATCAAACTGATTTCTACATCAACCATCGAGTGAAACTTAACAATTCTATTGAATAGTAAAAATCGTTCTAAAGATGACCATGCAGTATCTTAGTAGCATTCTATAACAGACTTAAAACAGAGCAGTAAACAAGATATTATCCTTTCTCGAAAATAGATTTTTAAATATTCTCAAGATCTGTTTCACTTTTCAGCTCTGCCATGATCCTTATGAGCATACAAATATCTTCTTGAGAAAGAGAGAACATTTACACTCTCAATCCTCAAGGTAGTTCAAATCTTAAGGATGTTTTGGATAATAGCATACAACATGAGCATTATCCTAGTTCTCTCTTTCATTGTCTCTCTCATTCTCTGTCCCACAGTATCCATCACATTGAACTCAAATTAAAAGCATTTATTTGATTCTGAATAAAAATCACCTTTGATGCAATAAAGTCTATGAAATGCTATTCAACAACAATTGCAAAGTTCTTTTTTTTTTTAACACCGAAGTTATAAATAGTTTCTCACACTAAGAGATGATGATATCAACATATTTGTCAAAAAATTAGGTAAAGATGGTCACACTCACAATTGAAGCTAGCCATTTTCAGCATTTCAAATGCTAAATTGCAAAGTTTATGACTGATGAGGTATTACAGCACTTCTCCAAAGTTTATATTAGAGGTAACTGCATTGAAGACTATATCTGCCAAAACCAAGATTTAAAAGGTTCATTGACTATTACAGACCAACTTAGAAACCACTTTACTATTGTGTCAAAGATAGTAATGACCATGAATTCTCTATTTGATTGAAAACAAAAATAATGTACAAGGGCAAAGAGGTAAAATAATAGAGAGGCAATGTGAATAAAAATAAGAAATAAAAATCCATTAATTACAACTATACAAAAGAAACAAAAAACAAAAAGATCCGCCCTCCATTGTGGCAAAACTCTACAATAGTTATGAATAGAAAAAAGAGCATTGAAGAACCAACTAAACATCTAATTCATCAACTGATTCAACATATGAATTCCTCAAATTAACTAATTACACCTTACAAATTCATCCCACTCGTACCACCTAAGCAATGATTATTAACAAGTGAAACAGAAGCCGCTAGGAGATACAGATGTATTATAAACTTGCAACCATAAGTACTATCGTCCTGTCCTAATAACCAAGATGGAATCCCTCCACCCACACTCAATGAGGGATGCTCAACAATAACTGAAAATGAACGCACTCTGTTTCCCTGGATGAATATGAATCCACTCTTCTATAAACATAAGTTGGAAAGGAACCCCTTCCACTCATGTGCACTTGCGTCATCAGCTTAGAGTTCACAGTGTCATCCATTAAAAAATTTCGTAAGAAAAACTAAACAACCTAACAAGATAACAAGGATTCAAACCCCATATGTGCACTTGAAAGCCTACTATGCACATTCCATATAAGTAACTACAATTCTGTTCTATGTCCAACATACTACTTATACCAAAATCAGCTCTTTCAATCCAACATATGTTCTTAGTGTAGTTATTGTGAAGAACAAATTTACCACGACTAGCAACAACTTTATAACGCAAAAGCACTCCTTTCAATTTGCTGGCGAAAACTTCTGATAGCAACATCACAATCAACAACTACCTCACCCACCAAACATGCCCATAAATGTTCTCACACACATAAATACAGCTTCAAACACGTCCATGTAGATATTATTTTAGACGCCAAAAATCTTTTTAAGTCCACAATATAAAAATACAAAGAACAGGCATGGTCTTTCCCATGAAAACTTTACAATATGCAATCATTTCGCTGCAAACTACTACAATTTTCGCAATGAAAACTTTCTCATATTAAGACTTTTTAAAATATACAGCAAACCGATATATAACGATAGCAAGGTACAACAAGAGCCATCAAATGCCAATGAAAATCCACAATACAATGAACTGATGTATACATAGTCTCATGATCAAATAAACGAAGAGTTTCAATTTGCTAGCAAAAAATTCCGATATCAACATCACAATCAACAACTATGTTACGTTCCTTCGAATAGGATCGTCACAGGGTAATTCACTAGAAAATCCATTTGATTTCCTTTCTTCACGTTCCTATTTTTCTTCGAAGAATCTATTTTGAAAGATAACTATGGATGTTTGTTTTTAAGAGATCACCCAAACTCTCATTAGAGATTATTTATTTTTTACACTTAACATTTAATAGTGCTGAATTAGGTTAATTAAGAGATTTTTATTAATTTTTTTAAGTGATCAAACAATTTAAAACCACCCAAAAACCACTAAAAAAAAAAAAAAGTAACATTTTTTTACTTTTCACTGAATACAAAATCACTGAATGATTTTATAAATATATTATTCTAAGTTTATCATTTCCAAAATAATATTTTCAAGTTTGTTCTAATTTTATATTATATAAATTTCTTTTAATGTTTTAACAAATAACATTGAAAATTAAAAATCTTAAACATCTCAATATTAAATTTTTTTATAGCTAGATTACTATATTTCTCCGATCAAATTCCGATAAAATTCTTTATTGATTTTATTTATTAATATACTTGTGAAGTAGCCCATATTGTGTTTATTTGTTAAAACTTCACTATATTGTTGGTGTTTTTGGTTTATGTATATTGATGAGAATTTGTTTGTGAATATATCACTTTACAATTTCAACTTTTATTGTAATAATAATTCAATTTAAGATCATTTTGTTTATTTTTATTTGAATATATAAATTTAATTGACTCTATTATAATAATTATCTTATTTTAATTATGAATAAAAATATTATACATAAGTGTTTTAATATTTGTTAAATAATTTATTGTAATTGTTTGTATCATATTAAATAAAGTTACATAAAAACTAATAGTAAAAGGATATAAATGTCAAATTACTAATATTCAGATAATTTTAACCTTAAAAACAAATAAGATTATTATATATTCAGAGGTAAGAAAAAAAAAATATGTCTATCAGATTTCATATTTCAGTTACTATTCAGTTTTCAGTTTGCAGCAGTACTGTTTAGTCTTCAGACAAAAAATCAAACAACCATTTACTCTTTTTATTGCAAAAGTCTAAATGTATATTTTATTTCATGACATTCTCTCTTATAACAAGAAAATTATTTCAACAAAAATACAAAATATATGCTGCCTATTCCAGAGATCCTAAAATTAAACAACTACCAAAACAAGACTCTCTTTAAATAAGGAAATAAGATATTAAAATTAAAGGAAACTAAATACCAAACAAGACTCCAAAAATAAAGGACAATAATCAAAAATATTTACGCATTCCTTTTCCTATATTGCTTACCTATGAGGGTGACCCTAACAAACTACCTTACCCACCAGGAACCCACCAAACATGCCCATAAATGTTCTCACTCACACAAATACAGCAGCAAACACATTCATGTAGATATATTATTTTAGATGCCAAAAATCCTTTTTAAGTACACAATATAAAAATACAAAGAACAGGCGTGGTTTTTCCTACAAAGAGTTCTAATTTTGTCCATAACAGTTTCAGTTAATGTTCTGTTATAGAGGTACACCAAAATCAAACTACTATAATTTTCGCAACAACTTTCTAATATTAAGACTTTTCAAATATGCAGCAAACCGATATATAACGACAGCAAGGTACGACAAGAGCCATCAAATGCCAAAGCGCGACGAAGATCAATGAAAATCCACAATACAATGAACTGATATACACAGTCTCATGATCGAACAAACAAAGAGTTCCAATGCTTAAGCTAACAAAAATACAAGAACTAGAAACAAAGTTTTTAACTTTTCACTATATTTATTACAAATAAAACAAACATAAGCAATATTCAATACAACAGTAAGAATCCTACACATGAATCTCAAAGTTATAAGAAATCTCAAGACTACATACACAAAAACTTACGCGTCGTCCCTGCCATGCCATTCCATTCCACACCAACAACTCAGATTTCCAAGTTCTCCATCTGGATGCTGCTCTTGAGTGGCACATACTCACCAAGATACCCACCAAGATGGTCATGCAAGGCGCTCTTGTCAATCCCCTGATGATGATAGCTCTTGCAAACGTAGTAAAACATACTCTGCACCAACAACCCCACAAGGTTCAGAATCACCAACACACCCACCACCCCAACCGCCCCACCCCCCACCCCCTCGCCTCCCCCTCCCCCACCCCCCCCCCCCCAAAAGAACCCACCAACCACAATCCTCCCAAACACTCCATACTTGTCTCCACCTTGCACCACCACGGATGTGTAAACAGTGTTGACGGCAGCACAAATGGCAAGATAACCAAACACCATGATCCCAGCCATTGCAGTTCTCCCTTTCAACAACTCATAACTCTTCTTCATCGCAGCAAACCCGTATATGGGTTCAAGAACAGACACCACACTAGCCAGATGCCACAAAGCTGTAATGGACACATGAACGACCAAGAAGAGCAGGAAAATGACAAGCATAGATAAAATCACCAAGAACCCATTGTGGGTAGCAATGGCAATGATCAAAAGAAGCAAGAAAATAAGAAAAACCCCATTGTAGACCACCATCAACAGAGACACCCACAAGAAGGTGATAAATAGCCGCTCGAAGACTTTTGGGATGGCAGAGAGAGTCGAGGAGAAAGACACGGGCTTTAAGGTGTAGAGGGAGGCCACAGTGAAGACAACAGCAGCTGTGGATAGGAGGGAGAAATCAAAGAGGAAGATAAGGTAGCAGAACTGGAAGATCAAGAGGAGAGCCCATTCATGGCGGGTCTGCTTGGGGTCATAAGGGTGGTCTTGAAGCTGGGAGATAATTGGGTGTGTGAAGAGGGAATGAG
This sequence comes from Dimocarpus longan, assembly GCA_022984855.1. NCBI lineage: Eukaryota > Viridiplantae > Streptophyta > Magnoliopsida > Sapindales > Sapindaceae > Dimocarpus > Dimocarpus longan. Next base: position 25,277,688 of record CM041017.1, read on the forward strand.
CTAAGATTGCAAATATGAGAGGGAATATGAGAGTGCAAATGAGAGAGGGAATATGAGAGTCAAGATTATCAGATAGAATGTCTTTCGAGAGAGCTTTGGGATGGAGATGGATTATTTAAAGATGTCTGGTATTCTCAAGAGCTGCAGTTCTTCTGGTGCTAAATCCATAGAGTCCAAATGTGGTCTTGGCAAGGACAGATATGACTGCAAAAAAATTGAGCTTTCTTGGACTTCAAATCTGGGTTTCAAACAGATAGAAAAGAGACAGAAAGGAAAGGTTGAAGAAAGAAGGAGAGGTGAGTGAGAATGGTTGGTGTTGAATTCTTTTAAGGGCTCGTTTGTTACATGGGATAGGATTGAATTATTTATATGAGATTAAATTGAACTGAATTGGATGAGATTGGATTGGATTATTTTAATTGTTATCTCATGTTTGATAACATTAGGATATGATAGGATTTAAATGAAATTTATCAAGGGTTAAAATGTAAATTTGTTAAAATATAATTTTTCTTTTCATTTCCATCCCAAATCCATCTCTCCCCACCGTCACTCTCCTCCCTTGTCACTCTCATCCCAAATCCAGCTCCCCACTGTCACTCTCCTCCCTCTCTCGTCACCCTCATCCCAAATCCATCCAAAACCGACGCTGTTTTCAGCGACGAGACGTATGGTAGAGACGACGAAGGCGTTGATGGCTTGGAACGACGGTGAAGACGACGTGTAACCCAGCTACAAATCTATCGTACCTCGATCTCATCGGCTTGGAGATTTGTCAGCAATGGAAGAGAGGGAGAAGAAAGGGAAGAACGGAGAAAAAAGAAACAACTAAAGAAGAAAGAGACGACTGGGGAAGAACAGCAACTCCATCGGAGAAGAAAGAGACCGACCAATTGAAGCAAGCAACGGCAGCGAACGCCAACGGTGGAGGAAAGACGACTGACAGGTAAGGTGCGACAAAATTAACCCATCAATTTAAGTGGGTTTCAATTAACCCATTAGAGTGGGTTAAAATTGTTGTTGAAAAAACTTGGGATAAATTAGTAAAGAAGGTTTGCTGGTACCAAACATAGGTTTGGACAAAAATTTTGTCCAAACCCAGTCCCATCTTGACTAACAAACGGGGCCTAAGGGTTATAATCCAACACTGCCCCTTTAGTTTAAGTGTTTCGCACACAATTTGCCCTTTAGTTTGATATTTGGCTAAGTAATACTCTCTAGTTTGCTTTACTCTCTAATTTATCAATTGGCAATGTCGCAAGGGTAAATCAAGCGGAATCTCTTCCAGTAAAAGGAGATTCATAAAATACATTTTAATTAATTTTTTAATTCTATGTACTCTCTATTTACTTATTATGCTATTGACATTTATTGTTGTTTTTTTTTTTTTTTCATTTTTAATTATTCTAGAGCTGATGGAGACTATCTAGAAATCAATCAAAAAGAAAATTTCATAAGTGATTATTATAATTTTAGTTATTTTTAACATTACTCTCATATTATTAAAATGCTACCTCTACTATTAATTTTTGAGTCTGTCACTCTTGGAAAACCCCTTCCTTGTTAAGTTGACAAATCCACTACTTGTTTATTCAAATAAACTTCTTCGTCAAGCTCCATAGTTGGACCTTGTCTACAAGCTGCTACTCCACGCTAACAACATTATCACCGCTTCCAATTGGTCCACGTTTCACCTGTCTACGCTCCTTGCCTTTCCTTTTATTGAAACATGCCCTCGTAACTTCCTACCAACTTCTTGAAACTCACATGAGATTTATTTTTGGACCAATAGGAAATTGCCAAACCAAAAGTAAAAGGTGATGTAATATAGTTGAAATTTGAATGAAAGTGATGTCAAAATAGTTAGTGGAATGGTGAGTTAGATTTTTAATCAATGAAATGCATACATTTGTGACAAAGGATAAGATGCTAGTTAATGATATTGTTAGGGGTAAAATTGCACATTAAAGAGAAGTACTATATAAAGTGAAGATTGCTTGAACCCATTTCATTTCTTCCTTGGCCATCCACTCCTTCTTCACTTTCGCTCCATTTTCTTTCAAATTTAAGCCTTCAAATCATCCATAAAACTTGTTCCTTCCATCATCTAAGCGTCCAAGTCATCAATTTCATCAAAATCCATCAAGATTCAAAAAGTGATTTTCATTAGAAATATGCCAAATCAAGGTAGGGTTATGTGGGTTTTTAATTAAGTGATGGATTGAGGTCAGAAAGAATGTAGATGCATTCGTAAACATGTATATTTAGCTACTTTTGTATTTAATTAAGTTAGTAGATTTGATTTTTAATGATGATATATGCATTCTTAAAAACCCTAGGTATGGATCTAGCTAAAGAAAACTAAGAGAATGATAAAGAGAAGTTGTAAGCTCATATTAAAGGTGTGAAAAAGTCATAAGAGTTACCCAAAATGTTGGCGTACACTTTGTTTAAAAATTCATTTTTCTTAGTATGGGTTTTATGATACTAAAATTTTAATACCCTATGTTTTTTGTTAAATGGATTTGCTAACTATGTTAGAATGATTTGTGAGTTGTTTTGATGTGTGAAATGATAAAAAAATTGATAAAGTATGCAAAAGTTGCATGGCTTGGCTGAATGGGTATTTTGGGTATACATGGACTCTTTTGATATTTCATGCCATTTTGGATGAAATTTGATTGTAATCTTAATGATTTGTGGTGTGAAGTGTAAGTTAGAAATGAAAATTTGAAAATTTCCGTGTTGTGGCTGAATATATGCATGGTCTAGATGATGTTGTTCTTGGCAAATTTTTATTGAATTTATTGATTAGAAAATGATATTTTGTGAAGCCAAGATGCGAAACTTTGATTAAATATGAAAAGTGTAGACTAAAAGGAATTGGTTGCATATTTAATGAAATTAAAATTTGAAAAGGAAAATGTGAATGATTGAAATGTTGTTAATAAATAAATTTTATAAGGACCCTAGTAAACCTGGATATCGATAGGTGGGGATTGTTAATTGGCATGACACTAGGGTGATTATAGTAGTACAACGCTGACTTGCATATATGTGGATACTAAATTCATGGACCTTGAGAGACACCGAGTGTCCGATCCTAGATTTGACTATGTATGTGAAATGTGATAGTATGGGTAGGCATCGAGTGTCCGATATCGAGAAAACTCATTTTTTTGATTCAAGGTATAGTGTCAGAGTTTACAAAAGACGGTGAAAAGTGATATGAAAAATTTTGAAATTAGAACATGAGAAATTGGTTTTTAAAAGTTATTGTATGTATTTACTAGTCATTTGATTTTATTATGATTTATTTAGAATATATGATAATGGTGAATTTTGGTTTTATAATGTCATATAATTGGAAACTTATGATTTTAAATTGTGTACACTCATTAAGTAGAAGTACTTAACACGTTAGATTTACTATACACAGGTTATTAATTGAGCATTGTAGATAAAGACTAAAGAGGAGATATCTGCAGCTTCCAGCAAGTCACTTCCATCCATATTTTCGATAGTTATATCTTTTGATTTCCAATCATGTAAATAATCAGGCGCATGGACGTGAAAATATATATAAATATATTTATAGTGTGGATTTTGTAAAGGTTAAGTTGTATAAAATTTCGATAAAGCTTTATGCCATAAAATAGTTTTGTAAATCAATTGTCATTTATGTTTTATCTATTAGGGTAATATGCCCTAAGAGTTTGTACTTTATAAATATTTAAATTAAATAATAAAATATATTTATTTTATTCAATTAGATGTGCATTTGTGAAATGTTTGTTTCATACAAATATCATGTAACATCTATGGTTACTTATGTAGTCTCAAACTAAGTATATAAATGTTATATATAAGAGAATTTAGTTTGAGATCAGTAACCTAAAGAGTCCGTAGAAAGCAAACAAAACTGAGTACTTTGCTTGTAGTAAATCTACAGCTGCGATCTATTTTGCATTTGATACGATGATCTTATCCGGGATCGTTCATGTAGTGACATGAAAATGAAAGCACCTTATATAATAGAGATTATATAAGATTAAACCATAATAAAATGAATTTCTTATTAATATCTGTTAAATAAAGAAATTCATATTTATTAATTAGATGATCATATATGGATTGATCTTAATCCCGAGTGTTTTATGAACTCCTATTTGTTGAATCATATCTTTTGATTTACATGAATGAGACTGTTATAGATTTACGGTCAATAAGTTTCGTACTTTGGAGATGTGATTTAATAAGTGGTTGGAAACATTCTACACAATAGTGGAATCCACTCCTTCTTGCGAGAAGTAGATGAGTAGTTCTCTTAAATGTTGATTCGGGTCTTGAACAATAAGAACGCTCGACTTTCTATTTGTAAATAAATAGAAAGATAAATTCATAAGTTGTTATGAATATATTGTTAATTAGAGAATCAATGGTATTTAATGGAATAAGATATAATTAGAGAGGTATAACGGACTTTAATGACCTAACTCTAATTATGAACAACTCGTGGAGGATCGAACCATATGAAATGATTAAATCAATGGACACTGAAAATTCAGATTGTATAAAACATCTATAATTTTGAGAGTGCAATCTTAAGTTTTTAGTAGAGTAACTTTAAGGTTAATAATAGTGAATTATTTAATTAAAGAGTTTAATTAATAATTCCAATATTATTGGAGCTCAAATTATAGGTCCATTTGATCCCCTTGCTAGCTCACAACCACATAAAGAAACAAATGGAAGAATATGATTGGATTGTTCAATTATAAGTGTATATACAATTTTATGAACACGTTCACGAATAATTTAAATAATTTGATTATTTAAATATAAGTAATTATTTAATTATTTGTAAAGGTTAAAAGTTTTAACTTTAAATGGTGTCATTAAATTAAAAAAATCTTTTAATTAATGAAAATAGTAATTTAATTTAATTAGAATTGGATTTCATATTAAATGAGATTAAAGAAGTTTTAATTTAATAGGAATTAGATTCCATATTAAATTAAAAGTAAAGAGTTTTAAACCAATAAGAAATTTGATTCCATATTGGATTTGAATTAAGTTTTTCAATTTAATTAGGAAATTGTATTCCTTATTAAATTAGAAAACTCTAACTTACCATTATAAAAAAAATGTTTTATATTGATAACAACAAGAAGAAGAAAAAAAAGAGAGAATTTTTGATTACATGAACCAAAAACTTCCATTAATTAAAAAGATTTCATGATATAATTCTTCGAGATTGTGTCCACACACAGTTTCTTTTGTCAAGAGTCATAGCAAGAAAGATCAGGTGGTGAAGAATTTACGAATCAAAAGGGATTAATTCAATCTTCATGTAAGATAAGATTCGATCTTATTAATTTAATTATTGAATTGTTATTACTAGCACCGATCGGACGTATTTTTATTTGGAAAAATTTTTAAAATACTCGTTTTCGCATTAAATTCAAAATCAAATTTTCCTTCATTATCATGTATGAAATTTTATTGGATATCGTACTTTATTTTATGTTTGAGTGGTGAAGTGATTTTGAATCGGATGGGAGATCCGAATGAAAGTTGAGAAATGAAATTATTTAGAAGTGTTTTCTTTCCCATGCAGGTTTTAAAATTTTTAGATTTTCAGAAAAACATACGGAACTCTACCGGATTTTATAAATATATATATAATCATAATTTTAGCAATGTAGCATCCCTTCGCCTGATTTTCATTCTAATAAAAGTCGAGTGGAGGATGTTACATATTAAACAAAGTTGTTATAGGGAAAGTAATGGATACTTCTTTTGCATTACAACTTTTTTTTTTTTTTTAATGGATCAATTTTTTTATTATAAACATAAATGAAGAGGTAGGATCAACTATGGTACTTAATAATTTATAACACATAATCTAAGTATTTGAATAGCATAGCATAGTATAAGATTTTATAAGAAAATAAAATCAAATACTATTTAGAATTTAAAGTCAAATAATAATCATTTTCCATAATATTACTATTTATTAATTTGTCCTATAAAAATATAAATACATGATTATATGAGCAAATTAGAGAATGAAAGTTAACATTTTAAAAAATACTAAAAAAATTGAAAAATAATTCTACATATTAAGTTTTTAATTTTAAAAATAAATATAACATATATATATATTCACTTTTTGTGCCCCATCTCAACAAAAGCAAAAAATAAAATGAAGGGGCAAAAAGGGAATAAAAAAGTTTACCAATATTTGGAGCAGGCGATAATTATACTTAGCTACGGAGTCGTCGCAGCTGTTTTGTTGATTTTTCATTTCCTACAGCCGCCACATCTTGACGCACGTGGAGGAGACAGCAAAAAGTTGGGGATGATTGGAGTGAGTAAGCGAAAGACGATAGCAGCCGCATCAGCCCGGGAGCTGAAAAACGGATTTTTTAATGATTGCCATACGTTAAATAAAGACAATTATAACAAGTTGTTCGGTCATTTGTATGGAAAGTTAATATTGTGTGTTTCCTTTAAAATAATGCTTTATTATCCATCTTGATTATTACACTTTTGATTAGAGTTAACACAATTTACAAATCCAAGTCAACAACATATAATCCAATTGGATTAATTAAACAGAACAAAATAAATGTAATATTTAATTAATACAATCGATCATTTTTTTTAAGCTAGAATCAATCAACTCTATTGTTGAGTTTTTTAAATAAAGCTTACACAAAATAAATAGAAATAGTTTTCCTTTTTTAAAAATAAAAAATAAAAAATGAAAAAAGAAAGAAGGAAGGTGATAGACTCTTTATTCTAAGTGCAATTATACCGTTGAACATATCAACCTCATCCTAACATATAATATTCTTTTTCATTTGTACAAATTATTCATGTGTATTGAACTATATGGTATTATTATGATTTTGACTAGGCGGTAAGATTAATTCAGCTATCTATTTCAATAATATTTTATTTGTATAATTATATAGCATGAACTTGATCCATTAGTCCATATAAATTTAATTCTATATTGTATTAACATTCATTCCATTTAAATTGAATAAAATTATCATTGGAATATAATTTTTAACCCCAATCAAATACTAAATCAGTTCAATGAAGTCAACAATGAAATGGATTGAATGTTGATAAATCCACAAAATGTGGCTTTGATGTATTATTATCTTCCACAAAATGTCTATATGCTCATGAATTTAGGTGACAAAACAAAACGTGTGACACGACTATAGTCTAGTACAAAATCACATCATAGCAGTATAAAGATCAACATTGAGGTTATTGAACAAACCCAAATGTCCATGTGGTTTCTATGAAGAGGAAACAAACCTAAGACAACATATAATAGAAATACACGCCTTTCATATTCCATTTCCCCACATTCGAGTTCTCATTTTCTTCTTTTTTATTGAAATAACGTTTTCTCATTTTCTGAATTCTCTGTCAAACTCTCTTTTCTCTCAAATGTCTAGACGCAGATGCGGTGGTGGAGTCAACGGTCGTCGACCTCCTTCTCTAACCCCTACTTCGCGCAATCGTCAAGTAGGAAGAGGTAGTGGAGCCAACGACCGTCGACCTCCTACTCCGACACCTGCTTCTTGCAGTCGTCAAGCCAGAAGCCCCAATCGACCCCCTCAGGCCTCTCTTTGGGCTACATCACCTCAATCGAGGTCAAGTACATCTATGTCGCCGAAAAATTTGAGACCACCGAAGAGGCCTAGTTGCAAGTGTGTGATAAGGGCCAATCACTTTCTTGTTGAAGTTGCAAAAAACATCTATCACTACGATGTAACTCTCTCTCTGTCTCTTGCTTATATTTATTTGACATGGTAATCTGGAGCAGGATTCCCATGTTAATTCATCTAGTAGCAAGAGGTAATTTATATTTTTTAAATGAACAAATCTCATTTTTGTTAATTTAAAGATTTTTCGTTTTTTAATATTTTGTTATACACATATTGTTTGTCTTGAATTGTGAAGTTCCCCTCACTTTAAGATTGCAATCAAAAAGGTGTTCAAATCGGATCTTTGTGGTTTACAACAGTTCCTACAAGAAAAGCTTTTGGAGTCTCCTCGACCACTTTTCAAAAATCTAAAAACAATGTAGACCAACTTCAATTAAGTTCAAATCATTGAACTTCTCGAGAAGACTCCAAAAGTTTCCCTTGTAGGAACTGTTGTAAACCACAAAGATCCGGTTTAAACACCTTTTTTATTGCAATCTTAAATTGCAGGGAACTTCACAATTCAAGACAAACAATATGAGTACAACAAAATATTAAAATACGAACAATTCTTAAATTAACAAAAATAGAATTTGTACATTTGAAAAATACCACCTACTATTAGATGAGATAGCACAGGAATCCTGCTCTAGATTAACAACAAATGTCTTTGCGTCAAAGAGAAATGACCCTGCTATGTAGAGACTCTTTACGCCATCATAAACAGGAATTCGATAATCCAAATGTGACTTGCCATACTCATGGGTCACCTGAGCCATTACATATTTGTTAATTTTGCGAGCTATAAATGGAGTAATCCACACCTATACTATAAAACAATAATATCGATCACAAAATAACAAAATGCACTGATTTAAAACGATACCATAACAAACAAGCAATCAAGCAAACAAACAATGAAAATGTAAACCAATCAAACATGCAAATAAACACATATGAGACACGACAGTTAACACACATGTCAAATAAAGATAAGCAAGAGACAGACAGATAGTTACATCGTAGTGATAGATGTCTCCTACAACTTCAACAAGAAAGTGATTGATCATCACCACACACTTTCTTCCATTGGTACTGCAACCAGGCCTCTTTGGTGGCCTCAAATTTTTCGGCGACATAGATGTACTTGACCTTGACTGAGGTGATGTCGCCCAAGGGAGCCTATTGGGGCATCCAGCTTTACGACTGCGTGAAGTAGGGGCCAGAGAAGGAGGTTGACGATCAACAGCTCCACTACCTCTTCCGACTTGACAACCGCACGAACCAGGGGCTAGAGAAGGAGGTCGACGACCGCCGACTCCACCATCACGTCTACGTCTAGACATTTTGAAAGGAAAGAAAGTCTAAGAGAGAATTCAGAAAATGAGAAGTTGCTATTTCCAAAGAAAAAAAAAAAGAAAAAGAAAATAAGAAATCGCATGTGGGGAAATGGAATATGAAAGGCATGTATTTATATATGCATACAAGAGAGTGCATCAAAGTTTCAAATTAAAAAATCTCATTTTAAGTCTATTATATGTTGTCCCAGGTTTGTTTCCTGTTCATAGAAACCACATGGACATTTGGGTTTGTTCAATAACCTCAATGTTGATCTTTATATTGCCATTGACATGGCTATGATGTGATTTTGTACTAGACTACCAGTACTATAGCCGTGTCACACGTTTTGTTTTGTCGCCTAAATTCATGAGCATACAGGCACTTTGTCAAAGATAAGAATACATCAAAGCCACATTTTATGGATTTATCAACATTCAATCAATTTCTTTATTGACTTCATTGAACTGATTTAGTATTTGATTGGGGTTAAAAATTATATTCCAATGATAATTTCATTCAATTTAAATGGAATGAATGTTAATACAATATAGAATTAAATTTACATGGATTAATGAGTCAAGTGCATGCTATATTTATTTTTCAACCTCTACAAGCAAAATGAGCAAATGACATAAGTTCAGCACTAGAGGATACATGTAAATGCAAAGTATCATACTTTATGATTAAGGAAAAGATACATATTTTGACAAAAAAGGAGTTGTTACAGATGCAATAGATAACAATCCACGGCAACCACCAAGCATCTCACTAAGCAGAAATGAGAATAGCTGTCAGTCTCCAACCAGAAACATACCAGGGCGGGCATAAGATATAAATGGAAATTGAAAATAAATTATAACAAAATGACCTATCGCATCAGGAGGATCACTCCGTAATGCTCTTGCATTTGTCCATTATCTAGAATATTAAAAGAAGTCAATTGCAAATGACAAAATAGATGTCATTGATAAACAGAGAACTTGCATCACTAACAAAACCTATTCCACAATCATTTTCTATTTTCTAACTAGAAATCTCTGGACCAGTTTTGATTAATTACTTATTCAAAAAAAGAAAAAAAAATCATAGTTAAACATGAAAATAAAGTTCTATCTCCAATTACTTGCAGAACCCAAGCCTTCATATGATGCTCACTTTGAAGTTCACGCATCCAAACCCTGTTCACAGCCTCTATTCACACATGTTCCTCCCACCACATCTCCCTTGAGAATCTCACAGTTTTCAAACCCTACAATAATCATATTCGCATATACATATATATATAGTCACTAAATTTCACTCCACTCTCTTAATCAACATACAAAACAGTGATTACTCTTGAACATGCAATGTTTTTAAAGGCGAGGCGAGGCGGCGCCTCACCGCCTCGGTGGCTTCGGCGCCTCAAGGCGTCCAGGTTAGGCGAAAAATGTCCAAAACCCCGCCTCGGACGCCTTGAGGCGGCGCCTTATAACGCCTCAGACCCGCCTTGAGGCTGAGGCGAGACTGAGGCGACTTTGAGGCGCCAGAAGGGCAAAACCGGAATTTCAACATTTTTTCCCCCTTTAAAAATCGATCTACCCCGTCTGTCTCTTTCTTCTGCACTGACGCACCTTTTTCTCTGTTTTTGGTGTTATTTTCTCCCTTCTTCTTCTTCTACCCCGATCAACCTCCTTGTTCGGCCATTTTGGTGTGATTTTCTGTGGAAATCAGCTCCATCCATCACAAAAATACTGATCTCAAGTCACTAAATGCCTCTCCACTCGGGATCTTCAGATGGCAATAAAAAAACCCAATGAGTAAAAAATCTCAAGCCAAGTTGAAAACAAGAAGGAAGAAAGAAACCAGAGGAGCAATTTACAGAGGTCGAGAGTGCTGTTGTTGAAAGGGAAGAGAGGTTGGGAGATCAACTAAGATGATGGGTGTTGACTTTCTATGTGGAGAGAGACGAATTGAGTTTCTATTTATTTAGTCCACTATTTAATAAAGTTAGTGGATTACACTTGTCTGCCAAACAAACATCCTGAGAAACTCTTTTTGTTTTGTTTTTTAAATAGCAACTAAAATCTTCTTACATCATAACAGAATACGTACAAAAAAATGCAAGGGAAACTGTTTAACAATAATTTTTTTTTTTTGCTTTTAGTGGGTTACAGTGGGAATTGATTGTCAGTGATGTTTTTTTAGCTTATTAAAATTGATTGCTACTTAGTTTATTAAAAACAGATATAGTGATCCATATGGATGATTTTATATGTTAGGATTTGATATTTTTATTGGTTTTATATTATTTTATTTGATATTTATATTCCTAATATTGGTTTTCACTGTTTTTTTTTTTTTTAAATGTTATAGATGATTTTGTATATTAGGAATTTATTTTTTATTTTTTTAATTTTTTGATTTAAAATCAAGGCTACCGCCTCGATCGCCTCGAGGCGACCGCCTCGCCTCGTCGAGGCTTCATCGCCTCGCCTCGCCTTTCGCCTTTGAAAACATTATGAACATGAGCAGTGAAGGATGCAACTAAGAGAACTGATATCTTTAACATTTTCACCTAAACAGATATCCAACCAGCCACCCCACCCAACTCCTAAACAAAATGCTCTTTACAATTTCTAAATGGCATAAAAGAATCACCGATACATACATATATATATGTATTAAAACTATAAAAATACCCAAGAAAAGCTGATTCATTAAAAAGGAATAATTTTTATAAATTTGAAATTTAAATAATAGACCAACCACTGCAAGAAGAAAGAGACTCAGCAATGCAAATACAGATTACGGAAAATCAATATATCAGATATTGCCATAGTGGAAATAATGCAAAAGCAATCTGCTGGGCCGCATGACTCGGCAAGATCAAACATCCAACTTCAACTAAGAATATGTTGAGCTGACATGTAAAAGTAAATCCCTAAACTAAATAACAATTTGATTGGTTTCCCATCAGATCTGACAAACACGAGTATTTATTATTAAGCTTCATTTTGATAGTAGGAAAATTACACAGCAAATGAGAAAAAAGCTTAAAGCTACAGCAAGAAAATGAATATGGTATGATTACCTTTCCAGTTGCATCAAGAGTGAATACTTTACTAGAGTTCACCAGTCCTTCCGCATCAAATTGATCTACTTTAACCTGATCCAATGCAAAATATTAACGTACCTTCTTCAAAATCAGAGAAGAATTCTATAAGAAACTCTTAAGTCAAATTCAATAGAGTGGTACTATCACAAATTCATAATCCCATTTTCTTATCCAAGGGAACACATCGGCTTTAAGACTAGTAACATAAAGCACAACAGAATAAACCACTTTTCAATGGTATCAGCTAAAACTTCATCAAGATATTAGCAAGCCAGCAAAACAAAAAATATTTCCCATGAACAAATGGTAACAAACTAGACAAGTTTAACTGCATGAATCAATACTGAGATATGTAACGCTACAGGGAAACTAAAACTCAGCAGCCACTAAAATTTGACATCCCAGTCCTCCCGAATCAGATTGAACATTGCCGCACGTGGCTTCCCCTTCAGCTTCAACGACTCCAGGTGCCGAAACCTCCGCCGCAACCGCTCCGGCATCGTTGTGTAGCAGAGAGCGATCGTTGTGTTCTTCCTCGTCAGCACCTCCAGCTCATATCACCGCCGGTGCACCAGCGACACCGCATCCCTGTCATTGGGTTCGTGTATGTACGGCATCACGCAGCCGAGAACGGTGTCAGCCATCCCGCAGCTTGCAGCCGAGAGCATGAGGCGTTGCTGGTGTCGGAAACTATGGTCTTCCAGGTTAGGGTTTGAGAAATTGAAGATGGGGCAGGGGCTTGAGCGGGGCAACACGATTATTACTTTATTATACCAATTTTACCATTCCAATATTTTAAAAAACTTGTAAATGAATATCAATCCCGACATTTTTAAAATCCTGAAATAATTTCTTTAGAAAATCTTAGAATCGTCATCGGATATGACATTTATGATAAAAAGTGGCAAGTTGAATGTTGTAAATGTTAGATATTTTATGGTCTAATAGCATTTATTACTTAGTTTAAGATATATTTAATGTTAATAATAAATTAAATATTAAATCTTATTAGTTAACCAAAGAGATATTAATATTAATAAACATTCACATTAATGAAATGTGAAGTGAAGAGACCCTAGGAAACGAATGAGTCTATTTAATATTTAGTCCTCTCTCTACCCTATATATATAATTATATTTCTATCAAGTAATGTATGAAAGAGAAAAACTAAAGGGGTTATGAGAGAAAAACCAATATTTAAAAGACCAATTTCATGGTTCAAAATATGTTTGTTTGTTTGTTTTTTTTTTTTATCTTATTTACTTATTTATTTGTGAAAATCATAAGGTTCCAAGCAATGTTCGTAAATACGTAGTACGGTACGGTACGGGCACCCCGAATTGGTACGGTACGGTACGCATTATACGGGCAAATTATACGGCCGGTACGGCAAATATTAAAAAAAAAAAAAAACAATATATCATGAATTTCTAGAGCAACAATATGTTTAAATATCTAATCAAGCCAAAAATAATATAAAAGTCATAAAAACAAAAGATAATATAAAAGCCAAAAATAATATCACAACCACAAATCCCAACCACAGTTCACAAATCACAATCTCAAGTCTTCAAAAACAGAGTCTGAAAGTGAGATACTGCCAACCTATTCCAAATAAGCCTAGAATTAACAATTAAAGAGAAAAGAGCACAGTTAGAGAACACCAGATCAAACTCTGTTGAAGAAAGACAACAGTTCAACGGCCAAAAAAAATACCCGCTGAAAAAAAGAGGAAGACAGCCACATGCAATGTCCAGCGTCGCCGAAAATGGACATAGATCAATGCCAGTGATGACAGAGGCTGGAATGGAGGGATCTCGCCGGAGCTGGACGACTTCAACTGCGAAAATGGAGGCTCTTTTGGCGTCGGTGAGTGGGAATGTCGCCGAAAATGGAAGTTGTGGCGTCGAAAATAGAGGTTCTTCACGCCGATGAACCGATTGTGGGAGGGAGGCAGCCGATCGAGGAAGAAATGGATGAAAACTGGGGTAAGCAGGCATCGGTGAGTGGGAAAGTCGTCGGAAATGAAGGTTTCGTCGCCGGAAATGGAAGTTGTGGCGTCGGAAACAGGGGATCTTCAAACCGGTTGAACCGGTTGTGGGAGGGAGACAGCAGATCGGGGAAGAAAATGTGTGAAAACTAGGGTAAACAGCCTGATAAACCCTTTTTGAGTGGACTATTTTGCCCTAATGCAGATACGCCCGTATATTGCAATATACGGGCGTATCAGTACGGTACGGCCGTATACGTATTATACGGGCCAAAACAGATACGGGCGAAATACGCCCGTATTTGTACGCCCCACCTCTGATACGGTCGTATCAGCGTATATACGGCCTGATACGGCCGTATTTACAAACACTGGTTCCAAGATTTAGGAATTAAGTCATGCATAAAAATAAAATAAATAAATAAATTGTTATCATTTAGTATTAGAGTCTAGCCCTAGGAACTTGTGATTTTTCTCTAAAAGTTTTCTATATTTCTCTTTTATGGTATTGAAATTTTGATAAGCGAATTTCAATTTATTGTTTTCCGTTGCGATTATTGAATTAATACCTCCAATTCATTTGGTTACTTTTATCATTTTGACAAGTTCAAAATGAGTCATATTATTATCAATATGAATAGATTGAATTCATGTATATATATATATATATTTTTATTATATATATTTCTTATACGGTTTGTTTAATCTTGAAGTTCTTTCCGATTTCTACTGTTGATTTTCTTTTGTTGTATATAATTTAAAATTGAACCCATGGACTCATAATGATTACTTAAATTCAAGTTTGTATGATTATATATTTATATATAATAGTTGATGGGGTTTAAATTATGAGTTTTAGACTACTATGTATTCATGTGTTTATATGACTAAGTATATAATTCATATATATGTTGTTATTTTAATAGATATTATATGAATGATTTGTTAGTCACCAAAGTGACCAAATCCTAAAGTTTGTATCTATTAAATTATATGATAAATTAGAAGTTTATGATTATTTAATTTGATAACTATATTATGAGTAATTTGTTAGTCAACAAAGTGGCCAAATTAAAAGGTTTTATAGATGTCAAATTAAAAAAAAAAAAAATACAAGTACTTATGATTATGTGATTAGACATGACCACAGTTCGATTCGAACCATCCGATTCGAACCGAACCAAGTCAATTGAACCGGAACCGAAACCGAAACCGTTACTGTAGCGGTTCCGGTTCTGATTCTTTTATTAATGGAACCTAAGGATGACAAAATGTGGGTCTGAACCCACACTAGGCCCAGACCCCTATTGGACCCTCTTTTTTATTTGAGGGTCTAGATCCTACCCATACTCTCAAATAAATTTGAGGGTCTGATCTAAACCCGACCCCCTCATTTTGCCGGTCTATTATAGACCCGCACCCCGGATTTGACCGGGTCAGATCTGGGTTAACAGGGTTAAATCCAAATTTGATCGGGTCAACGCGATTAAAATTCAGGTTGACCCGAATTTTTTTTTTTTAAAAAAAAAAATTCTAAAATTTTTCCAAAAATTTGTCATGACTACCAAATTGAATAAATCTAAGATTTCATCCTGATTTAAAAAAAAAAAAAAATCATTGTTTTCTTTTAAAACAAATTAAATTAGTTTTACATCACATAATTCATTCCATAATCATTCTTATAAAAAAATGTCACAATTAAAATTAAACAAAAAATAACGTTAAAAGTTAAAATTTATCTTTAATTTACATCCCAAAATAACCAAAAAAAAAAATTATAAATATAAATATAAAAAATAAAATCAAGATGATGATAGCTATCCTCTATCTTGTTTATGACATATTTCTTCCTCAGAAACGTCACCTTATAGAATAAATTAAGTAAAAAATTAAAAATTAAATTCGTAATAATTTGCATAATGTAAAATTAAATTAAAGATTACGATGTGTGGAAAATGAACACAAAGGGTCTAAAAAAGGTGCTTTAAGAACAAGATTTCATACAAAATATAAAATCAACACTGAAAATACAGAACTGCATATGACCAAAATTATCAGTTTCTCACACTAGTGTGAACACCCAGTTACATATTATTCAATGGTCTTTTTACCAATTGATTGAGTCCTGATTATGATAATCAAACTGAGAAAACCAAAAGTCAAAAAGGGTTGCAAAACAGACATATGAAAAGTGATGTTTAAGCTCAAATTTTGAACATCTATTGAGAAGACCCTGTTGAGAGTTGACATGTTAAAGCTAAAACCAATACTTTTTAACTAGTTAATGCAAACTAAACATGGATGCGTAGCCTTAATCAGTGTTTGTAAATACGGCCGTATCAGGCCGTATATACGCTGATACGGCCGTATCAGAGGTGGGGCGTACAGATACGGGCGTATTTCACCCGTATCTATTTTGGCCCGTATAATGCGTACTGGTACGGCCGTATACGGCCGTACAGTACTAATACGCCCGTATATTGCAATATACGGGCGTATCTGCATTAGGGCAAAACAGTCCACTCAAAAAGGGTTTATCAGGCTGTTTACCCTAGTTTTCACACATTTTCTTCCCTGATTTGCTGTCTCCCTCCCACAACCGGTTCACCGGTTTGAAGATCCCCTGTTTCCGACGCCACAACTTCCATTTCCGGCGACGAAACCTCCATTTCCGACGACTTTCCCACTCACCGACGCCTACTTACCCCAGTTTTCATCCATTTCTTCCTCGATCGGCTGCCTCCCTCCCACAATCGGTTCACCGGCGTGAATAACCTCTATTTTCGACGCCACAACTTCCATTTCTGGCGACATTCCCACTCACCGACGCCAAAAGAGCCTCCATTTTCGCAGTTGAAGTCGTCCAGCTCCGACGAGATCCCTCCATTCCAGCCTCTGTCATCACCGGCATTGATCTATGTCCATTTTCGGCGATGCTGGACATTGCATGTGGCTGTCTTCCTCTTTTTTTCAGCGGGTATTTTTTTTGGCCGTTGAACTGTTGTCTTTCTTCAACAGAGTTTGATCTGGTGTTCTCTCACTGTGCTCTTTTCTCTTTAATTGTTAATTCTAGGCTTGTTTGGAATAGGTTGGCAGTATCTCACTTTCAGACTCTGTTTTTGAAGACTTGAGATTGTGATTTGTGAACTGTGGTTGGGATTTGTGGTTGTGATATTATTTTTGGCTTTTATATTATCTTTTGTTTTTATGACTTTTATATTATTTTTGGCTTGATTAGATATTTAAACATATTGTTGCTCTAGAAATTCATGATATATTGTTTTTTTTTTTTTTTAATATTTGCCGTACCGGCCGTACCGTACCGTACCAATTCGGGGTGCCCGTACCGTACCGTACTACGTATTTACGAATATTGGCTTTAACTAAGTTCAATCAAATTAGAACAAAATGTGAAATCCTCTGGAAAGTTAAACCACGATCAAAATCCATACAAACAAGGACAAGACTCGTCTTACCACTTTACGAAGCATTGGCTCCATTCTGCGTATAATTTCATCCACAGATATCCCCTTCATGACATCCATAACAGCCCTGCAAACAGAACACACAAGCACAGTTTGAGAAAACAGCTAAAACACAAACAAAGCAAGCACTTTCAACATCATACTAGTTATAGAAATAGAAAACACACAAAACCCTCTTTCAAAAAGCAACTAGTTTCAATAAAAACAAACACAACTCGTAAGAGCACAAAACATTCAAAGCACCCCAATTTCAGAAAACAGATAAGACACTTAAAACTATTCAAAAAGCACAAGAAACAAACAAACCCTGCTTGCAGAAACCAAATAAAACACCAAAAAGGCAAACAAAAATTTTGAACTCATACTATGGAAAAAGGAACAGATCCAGAGAAACTGTAAAGAATATAATTACCTGGAACTGAAGTACATATTTCAAAATGGCATTAAAACCACAAGAATGGCTCAACAAAGACACACAAGAATGTCCAACTGAAGTACATGAGGAGGAAGGCCAGAATCCAGATGTAGCATTACAATTAAAACCACAAGAAAATGACAATAAGATAGAATGTGGGGAATCTTCATCAGAAAGTAAGGATGCCACAGACCTAACAGGACAAACAGAGACAGGTGTTGATCTCAAATTCGAGACAAGTGAAAAGACTATTGAATCTGAGATGGTAAGGCATAATCATGGGCTCATTGAATCAGAGGATAATGAAATCAATGAAAAGCATTTAGTAGCAGCGATTACTGACATGAGGGTTGAAGCAAAATAGTTGAAACAAACAAGTGAAGCAAATGAAATCACACAGAACGACGTTTCAAACAGGGAGGTCAGCTACATAACTTCAAGCATGTTCCCTTTTCTTTTAACTAGTACTTTTTTTTTTTTTATCCTAATCATTTATATGATTAGTAAATGTGACTGATTAGCATATGATAACAGATCACAGAGGAAAAGGAAGCGGCCAAAACACATCGTCCAGTTTCCCTTGGTGAAGAAACAATGAATCTAAGTAAATGTGACTGATTGGCATATGAATCTAAGTAAACCAAAAGACCAAAACCACACACAACCCACAAACCAAAAACATAACCAGATCAAAAGCCAGAAAGGCAATTTGAAGATATCACTCATATCCTAAACACCCACATTAAAAAACCACAACTTAACAACAAAAAATCACGAAAACCCTTTAAAAGGAGGAGCTCACCTTAGCAATGCATGTTGAATAACAAAACAACAAGGAAATAGGATCAGGTGGCGATGGAGAGAGATGGAGAGGTTCTGATGGTCACACAGCAGATGACACGGCGGCGATGGAGAGAGAGTGAGGCGCAGTCGAGCAGAGGAACGGCGGCGATGGAGATTGGAGAGAGAGAGAGGCGTTGTCGAACGGCGGCGATGGAGTAGAGAGAGAGAAAGAGTCGAGAGAGTTGAGAGACCAGGTTTGTTAGGGCTTTTTTTTTAAATGAACCAGGTAGGGGGTTATATAAGGAACGGGTATCTTGCGGGTTTGATAAAAACCTGCGGATAGACCCGTATCCTACCCATAATTCTCTGGGTTTTTCGGATCCGGTTCTTATTGGGTTTTTTTAAAATAGACCCGAACCGCTTCCTTATGGGTATAGACAGGGTGTGCAGACCCTATCCATTTTGCCAAGCCGGGAGAACTATGTAGAAATCAATTTCCAAACTGTGGATAACATAAAGACTCATAAAAGAAAGAGAATTGGATAGATGTCCACATAACAGCCCAAAAGCCATGACCTGACAGTGTGGGCTCAAGAAACCCCAAAAGAACATCAAAGCCAGCGCCCCAATAAATCTAAAAGAACACAGCCTAAACTAGGGAATCGGTTGAATGATTGGTAACTCGGTCTGAACCTATGTTCAACATGCATTTAAGGTAAACTTACTTCAATTACTACGTTATGAGTAGAAACTAATTAGAACACAAAGGTGAGATAGCTAACAGTACTCAATTAAAAAACACATTATCAAAACTTACTAAGTTTTATCAAGATATGGATGGTGTAATTATAAGAAGGTTATATATATATATATATTAAATTTTACTTATTTTATATTTGTGTAACATGTTAAATGTATTTTTTTTAAAAAATATATATAAAAAGTGGTTACAAATATAGATTGATTTGTAATCATACTTTCACCAAAGCTGATGTGTTTGAGTTCAAATCCCCTTTTTTAAGTCAAAAAATTATTAAGTCCCTTTGACAATAGTTCAATCTCTATTAAAATTTAATCGTGCGTGTAAATTAAATAAGAGTGTTTGTCACACTAAATATGCATAAGATTCTTTTAAAAAAAAAACTCAATTTAATGGAAGGAAATGACAATCAATATGCATAGGTCTATTTGACAATGATTCAATCTCCATTAATGAAAATTAATTGCCTAATCTATATATTAGCTAAGAGTCTTTGTCACAGAATGTGTATGAGATTCTTTAAAAAATGGGAGAATTACTCACAACTTCCCTGTAAATTTGATATTGACAGACGGATATAACCTTTTGAATTTTTTGCAATGTCCTCCCCTGACTAACAGATGGGCTAGTTTGACCATGACTTGGTCACTTTGACCGTTTAAAAAATATTGAAAGACGAAAATGCCCCCAGTCATCTTCTTCCAGTTTCTCTCCCTCTCTCCTCCTTCTTCTCCCTCTCTCCTCCTTCTTCTCTGCATCTGGGTTTCCGATCGGAAACCCAGAAGTCGTCTGGGTTTCCAGAAACCCAGATGACTTCTGGGTTTCCGATCTGGAAACCCAGAAGTCGTCTGGGTTTCCAGCTGGAAACCCAGACGACAGTCTGGATTTCCAGATCTGGAAACCCAGATCGTCGTCTGGGTTTCCGATCTGGAAACCCAGAGACGACGATCTGGGTTTCCAGATCTGGAAACCCAGACCGTCGTCTGGGTTTCCAGCTCTGGAAACCCAGATCGTCGTCTCTAGGTTTCCAGATCGGAAACCCAGACGACTTCTGGAAACCCAGATCGGAAACCCAGAAGTCGTCTGGGTTTCTGGAAACCCAGACCACTTCTGGAAACCCAGACGACTTCTGAGTTTTCAGATCTGGAAACCCAGAAGTCGTCTGGGTTTCCATGGGTTTCCGATCGGAAATTCAGATGCAGAGAAGAAGGAGGAGAGAGGGAGAAGAAGGAGGAGAGAGGGAGAGAAACTGGAAGAAGATGACTGGGGGCATTTTCGTCTTTCAATATTTTTTAAACGGTCAAAGTGACCAGGTCATGGTCAAACCAGCCCATCTGTTAGTCAGGGGAGGACATTGCAAAAAATTTAAAAGGTTATATCCGCCTGTCAATATCAAATTTATAAGGAAGTTGTGAGTAATTCTCCCTTTAAAAAATAATTCAATTTCTATTAATAGAAGGAAATTTTAAATGCGAGCAGCACTTTGGACATTGGGAAAAAGAATATAAAAAATCGATGAGTGAATTTATTCATTTAATTTTCTTTTACTTTTTTTTAATTTCATTCCTTGACTATTTTTGTTCCCTTTTCCAATTTGTAAAGTGTTAACGTCCATCCTTATTGTTTAAGAAAAAGAAAAATAACCTTTGTGGTACTAATAAAAACTAGGTCTTCATTTCGAAATATATATATATATCATAAACAAGATGAAGAAGAGTCATCATCATCTTAATTTTATTTTTTATATTTATATTTATAATTTTTTTTGTTATTTTGGGATGTAATTAAAGATAAATTTTAATGTTATTTTTTATTTAATTTTAATTATGACATTTTTTTTGTAAGAATTGACAATAATGATTGTAGAATGAACTGTGTGATATGAAATTAGTTTAATTTATTTTAAGAGAAAAATTTGATTTTTTTTTAAATCAAGGTTGAAATTTTAGATTCATTCAATTAGGTAGTTCACAAAAAGTTTTTTGGAAAATTTTGGTTTTTTTTTTTTAAATTCAGGTCAACTCGAATTTTGATCGGGTTGACCCGATTAAATTTGGACTGATCCGATCAACCCGGATCTGACCCGGTCAAATTCGAGTCTGGTACGGGTCTGCAACAGACCCGCAAAATGAATGGGTGGGGTTTGGATCAAACCCTCAAATTTATTTGAGGGTATGGATAGGATATGGACCCTCAAATAAAAAAGAGGGTCTAATGCGGGTCTAAGCCTGATGTGGGTCCAGACCCGCATTTTGTCAAGCTTGTGTAACAAAAAAAATTTAGTAAATTATTAAGGCTACGCTATAATTTGATAAAACATTAGTAAATTAATACAAATTTAGTAATTAATTGCCCATCTCTTTTTCTCTTCACTCTAAGGTCTCTCTCTCTCTCACTCTGGCTTTCTTTCGTGGTTGGGATTAGACTGAAGTTTGGATGGAATAATTTTGATACAATTATGTGATTATATGGGTGTAGGAAAATAGTTCAGGCCTCACAGAAAAGAACTAAACGGGGGACTGTTTTGCGTTATATTTTGTTGTCCGTTCACTTTTATTATATTAAACTATTTTTATATAAAATATTAAATGTATTTAAATACTAATATAATATATTTTATTAAAATAAGTTTGATTAAAAATGAAAAATGAATGTTAATGCATGACTGCATGAGTATTTTTCTAGGTGAAACTTACCTTTCAAAATTAACGCATGATTGAAGAAATGGAAGGAGGAAAGTGAAAAGGTGGAGCCCAAGCAGGGCTTTTACTGGGACTTAATTGGAACTGATGCCTAAGTTTCTGAAGCCAAACCCATAGACCCCTCTCTCATTTTTTTGAGAAAGCTACTTGTCTATAAGCCACTAGTTAGTACCATTATTCACATGAGATCTTATGTCCACCAGTTGTAAGATTATTCACATGAGAATGAGATCTTATGTTATGGTACACCGACTCTTAACTCAAAAAGGTAGACGAATAATACAATGACAAAAATAGCAGGTGTTTTTTTGTCCACTTTTTGAATGAAAATACATTTTTGGAAAGGTTGTGACTTGCACTCTTTGGTGGGATCTCCCATTTGTGTTCTAAGGGTCGTTCACATGTCTTTGTATTAAGTGCATTTGTAATTACAGTTGGTCTTTACACCAACTACTCTCACGAGATCATTAGTGCTTTGCATTGATGGAGTTGAAAATGAGTTTGCAGAAGCTTCTTTATTGTTCTTGTTTCTTCACCACTGTGTGTGTGGAAGCTCAACCAGCAGTTGCCACTTCTCATATCGCTGTTGCTGGTGTTGTTTTCTGTGATACCTCCTCAACCAAAACCTTAGTTTCGTTGGCTTGATTACCATGTCATTATAAGTCTCTCTCTCTCCTCTTTTTTGGCTGGTCTCTCTTTCCCTTCTCCTTCAACTCTGCCGTCCAGGTGGTTTTCGTAAATTGGGTGTTTGTGGGGTTTGATGGTGTGGGTGTTTAGCTCTGTGCATCTTTTTCTTGATTATAAGCAAATTATGGGCTGATATGTTTTCTTTCTTCAGGTAATGCTAGCATTGAGGCTGCTGTAAATTGGGTTGTTGAAGATGAGAATGACTCAGACATAGATCAGATGCCCTTGGTATGATATCCTTACTCTTGTGTTTGTGCTATGTGTATGTGTTTGTGTGTAGGTGTTATTGTTTGATTAACATTATGCACATTTTTTTTTTTTTCATTTTAAAGTTATTTCACTTATAACATATTTTTGTGTCTTTTTTGTTTAATTTTCTTAAAATTTACTGTTCTCAAACATGGAGTGTATAAACTTTCATATCTTTGACTGTTTTAAAGTATTTTTCCAATCTTTGAAACTCTTTTTCTGATTAAATAACAACACTATTTTTCTTTGGCCTCTATAATTGTAATCTAGAGCAGAATAAACTATTTTGCAAGCAGAATAATAACCTATTTAATGCACAAATTTTTTCTACAGATATGTATATTAGTAATAATTTAAGCATCTCCTATATTACAGTTAATGTCACTGTTTCCACTGGCAGTGATGAGATCAACCTATATAATTTCAGCATATTGGGATTGGGCGTGGGTGGTTTATAATGCCATTAAACACATCTGATATCCCGAGGGAAACGCTTTTTGAGAGTGTGTCAAAGATGGGGAGTAATAATTTTGAAGTTTTTGCATCATACGTACTTGTTTCGATAAATGCCCTTCTAGTAGACAACTTAATCCCTCTGTGACAGGCTGTTCCTGAAGAATCATACAATTTTATATCTAAGTATATAGTATAAATTTTTGGAACCAGTTACCGATTTGTCAGTGCTCTTGGATAGTATATTCATATATGACTGTGATATCATATTTATTGCCGAGTGGTTCTCAGTGGTATGTTATATTATCTTAGGTATCTCTAACTGAAACTTATAATTATTAAAAGAACGCCGTACTAGATTTCACACATTAATGTACCTGGTACTGATCTTTGCTTGGAAAACCTATAATTTTGTGCATGCGATGTTTCTCTGTCTTGTAATGTCTTTTCTCAATAATGAACAAATATTAATGTCAACATTGATGCAATTGTTTAAATAATAAAACACTAAACATGTTTGTAAGTAAACTCAATTAAATATAATCTGTAACACCATAATCCTAAAGACTCATTTTCTCTGCAAGATTTAACGACTCCAAAACTACAGCATATAAAATAATACCAAATTGGTCCTGAAACCTTCTTCAACAACAACATTTAGATTCAATGATACATTAGAAATATATTTAAAAAATTAGATAATTATAGTTCATAGATTTTTAATACCATCTGAATATAATCTTCCTTAAACGGGAAAAAAAAAATTCTTTTCTGTTGACTTAGGTTTCCAGTTAATTCCACGGTGGCATAGGAAAAAAAAAAAAACCTTTTGAATCAAAGCCCAACATTTTGATATTTGCCCGCATAAAAGCCCAAAATCTGCATTGGGGCAGTAGCCCAAACAAGCACAATCATTTCTGTGTCTGCAAGCCGAGTTTTGCTGCGCTAGATTCAAGGTTAAAGCCCATTTGTCTTGCCAGATCAAGTTGAAAAGATAAGTAAGCGGCACTATATTTGACTGACACTATATTTCACTATAGTTTAGTTGCATATATATATATATATATGCAGGAAATTAATAGTTGTCTAAACTTGGAATATGATTATTGTAGGGTTTGAAAACTGCGAGATTGTCAAGGGAGATGTGGTGGGAGGAACACACGTGAACAGAGGTTGTGAACAGGGTTTGAATGTGTGAACTTCAAAGTAAGCATCATATGAAGGCTTGGGTTCTGCAAGTAATTGGAGATAGAACTTTATTTTCATGTTTAACTATGATTTTTTTTTTTTTCCTTTTTTTGAATAAGTAATTAATCAAAACTGGTTCAGGGATTTCTAGTTGGAAAATAGAAAATGATTGTGGAATAGGTTTTGTTAGTGATGCAAGTTCTCTGTTTGTCAATGACATCTATTTTGTCATTTGCAATTGACTTTTTTCATGTTCTAGATAATGGACAATGCAAGAGCATTACGATGGAGTGATCCTGCTGATGCGAGAGGTCATTTTGTTATAATTTATGTTCAATTTCCATCTATATCTCATGCCCGCCCTGATTTGTTTCTGGTTGGAGACTGACAGTTATTCTCTTTTCTGCTTAGTGAGATGCTTGGTGGTTGCCGTGGATTGTTATCTATTGCATCTGTAACAACTCCTTTTTTGTTTGACCAAATCTTGAAATCCATAAGGTTAGTAATGGAGTATCTATAAGGGGCTTGGTAATTCCTCTTCTATTTTCTGATTGAATACCTTTATGTTGGAATATGTGAAGCTAGAAAGTAGTTCATTTTTTGATGCGATGTTCAGGCCCTTCGATGCATTCATTTTTTATCATGCTATCTTTTGCACCTGAGCATACATTTTATTGCCATTCATTCCATTTTAATAAAATATCTTTTAGGTTTATTCCTAGTATTTACTCAAAAGGTGTTTATATATTTTCATTCTGTTGTTTACTTCTGAAATTAGGTGGACTTACTACCCCTTGCACATGCTGTTAAGTTACAAGACAAAGAGGAGTTGATAGCTTGCGGTTTGCTTGGGGTGATCTATTTCAGGCATTTCAGTTGTTCATAATTTTTCAAAATACCATCTATGAAGATTTTTTAATAAGTTATTTGCTTTATTTATTTAACTTTTACATTTATATCTATCTAATCGTGAGGCTAATACATTCCATATTTCAAGCTTTACATTCTATATTTCTCTACTTATATTGTTTATCTGCGTTGGATCTGTTGGATTTGTCAAGTTGAGAGAGAAGATAATGCTGATATGTTTTCTAAACATGAGGACACGGTTATATTATATCAAAATTTTTGTCTTGTTGGCTCTGTGTTCTAAACATGAGGACACTATTACATATAATATGCTAAAATAGCCGGCTTGATAAATCATGTCTAAGGATTTCAGGGTATGTTTGGTACGTGAAAATTGGGATGGGAATGAGATTCATTTTTTTCTCATTTTCCCACATCCCATGTTTGGAGCCAAAGAAGAGAATGAATTTTTCATTCTCAGGTCCATCTCCATTCCCACTCAACATGGGAAATGAAAACTCAAGCTGAAGTATGGATTTGCAAGCTTAGGAATGGGAATCTTTTTATTATTATTATTGTTTATTTAACTTTTCCTCTCTCATCAAATAGTTTCTCTCTTCACTCATACAATACTTCGTCTCTCTCTCATCTCTACCACACCCACCCACCAACACCACAAACCACTACTCGTCTCTCTCTTCTCCTCCTCCATCCAAAGCAATGAACCACCAAGCAATCGAGGACCAACCTTGATCGAAGAACCCATAACCATTGGGTTTTGGGCTCATCAAGATGATTTTGGGCTTGACAATGAATCTAGAATCGAAACCCTCTTTTTGTGATTTTTTTTTTTAATTATTTTTTAAGTTCATATTTTGATGTGTTTTGATGTTGTTGTTGTTGATGTTGATACTACTGTTGTTGTGGGAGATGATGATGATGATGATGATGAATTTTGGGTTGATGATTGATGATGTTGATGAACTTTGGTTGATGATGTTAAAGACGTTGATGAACTGTGGGTAAGATACTAATTTTTTCCAATTTTTTATAAAATTAATTTTATATAATAAAAAATTTAAATTAATTTTATTTCAATTCAAACCCAACCTACGTCAAATATGATATAGTATAAGTTTAATTCAATTTAAGTTCCACCAAACATGGGATAGTGATTTTTTAATTCAATCTAATATATTTCATTCTATTCTAATCTCACGTGCCAAACGGAGCCTTATTGATTGTTACTTTCTGTTTTAATTGTTCAATACTATAATATGGTTGTTGTGCAATGACTTATGGTTGGTGCATGGTTTTTGTTAGATTTAGATATCACACTAAACTTTTGCATAAGTTTTTTTTATGTCAAATCTGCTATGCATGGTTGGTGCATGGTTTTTATAGCCTTTGCAAACATTGCAATTATGCATGCAAGTAAAGTTGTTGACAGTATGGTGGTATATTTTTGGAACAATATGCATGTAATATTATATGTTTTGTTTGTGAAATTAATGCTTTTGACAGTATGATGTTTGTTTTGCAAACTGTGCGCCATGTTTGGACCAATGTCAAAACATCATGCACCCAACATTACAAGTCATTTTTTAAATATGAATATCATCCCCAAACATGTACCAATTATATCATAAATATGTGGATCTCAAATATATAACATAACAGACTGCAGAAAATTAATAGATGCAACAAAAATATTAAACAGATAGAGCAAACACTAGCAGATGAAGCAAGAGCAAAAACTGTAAAACTATTAAAAGCTAGAGCAGAAACTTTTTTTTAAAAAAAAAGTGAAAAATACAAGCTAGAGCAGAAATTAAAAAAAAATAAATAAATAAATCATACCCATGAATAAAAATTTTTAATCGTGAGGGTAAAATAGTAATTTTACAATCAATAAATATATACCAGGATCCTCAAACAAAGCTACACCCATTCAAAAATTTTCTAAAGGTAAAACTGTAATTTTATGAAAATTACATACAACTCATCAATTGGTATTTTGGTAATTATATATTATTGTAATATTTAACTTTATTTGAAGGTATAATGATCATTTTATCTGTTTTAACGGTGCCCAAGATTAAATTAGTCTTTTCATATTTTTTATTAGATTTGATTGTTAGTTGACTGATGAAATGAACTAATTTGCTATTTTTTTGAAAAGTTAATATTCATTTCGTCATTTTAGAAAATATAGTAAAAAATTTGACATTTTTCCAAAAGTTAGAAACTAAAATAATTTTTCCCCTTTCATTTTAAACAAACACCAAAGGTGAAAAAGAAATTTCCTTTTCAAAGACATGTTGGGTCTATTCATGGTTCCTCATCCCATTTTTTATAGTTAATAGATTTTGTGGAGAGTTCCTTAAAATAAAAACAATTTGATAAGAACAAAACTATAGATTAAAAAAATATATATATATCAATGTGGATGTTCATATGTTAGCATGTCAAGTCATGTTTAAGGTATAACTGTTTTGCAGTATAATAAAGAGAGCATTGATTCACTGACCAGACAATTTTTTATGCAGTGCACCATTTGTGAATTGTTGATAATGCAATGCACCTGACAATTATAATTCTCATATGCCAACTTGATCAACAACGTTGCTCTATTAATGTCTTAAAATGAAGATTAAACAAAATTGATATTAATATAATTTCAAATTATTAAAATTAGTTGATCAGATTTATTTATTCTTTGTTCACAAAATCGCACCAGATAACTTTTCAAAAAAAAAAAAAAAATCGTTACAGACAACCGATTAATACAACGCACAGAAGCAAAAAGAGAGAAAAAGCTCTTGGCTTGTGTAAAGCTGTTGGCTTTCTTTCCTTTTGTGCTTGTTGCTTCTGGGTGCTACATCCACTTGTTGACCTCTTTGATGAGAGAACTGGTTTTGTTGACCTCCTTGATAAGAGAACTGGTTTTTTTATTTTGTTTATCTCAACAAATTCTCCAACTCCCCGTATCATTTCAGATGAGCAAATACTGATTCTTCTCACTTTATTAAAGTTTTTAGGATAAATTGCACAAACCCCCCTTAAGGTTTAATGAAATTGTACAAAAATAATGATATTTAGATAACTCATACTAACCTTTTTAAAATCTGCACAAATCTCCTTTACTGTTAGGCAACCTCCATAAAGTTAAAATTATTAAAGGTAAAATGGTCAATACAAAGCTTATAAACATTTTAATTTAATATATATTTTAATTTAATTAAAAAAATTTTCTATTTTCTCTCTTTCCTTTCCCACCAATCATCATCTCTCTCTACCTTTAGCCCTCTCTCTCTCTCTTCCACTTCTTCTTCTTTTACTCATCCACCATTGTCAATTCATCCATTTCTTCCTCATCCACTTCTTCTTCTTCTATTATTCATCCACAATTGCCTATTCTTCTTCTTCCTCCTCATCCACTTCTTCATCTTCTTTGAGCAAATGGAAGAGAAAATGGAAAATTTATAAATTGGCTCCCTTTGAGCAGATATTTCAGTTAATTTCTTTTTGTCTTTCCAAAATCCAGACTATGGGTATACATTAAGTTAATTAACAAAAAGCACCACATATCAGTCAGGAATTCAACTAAGGTTCTTGGCAATGAGACTTAATTAGCAAGAACTGGGTTTTGATCACCATAAATTAACTGTATACAACTTTGCAAAGATTCAAGGCTACACTTTCACAATGATAGTTTTCAAAAATAGAAGCGCTTTAGCTTGTTGTATACTAAAGAAATAGCCGAGAAACACTTGCAAGTGGAACAGGTTCATTTACAGAGAGAATCAAGAATGCTTCTGAATATGTTCTCATCTCTCAGCATACGCATAACAGATACTCAACTGAAAAAGGATTCTAATCTTAGATTAATGAAGAATTAAAAAAAAAAAAACAAAAAAAAGGCCAGAAAGAAGTAGCTTTGAGATTTTCGTACTAGTGGAAAGACATAAAATGCTTTCTTCATTGACATCAAGGCATCTGATTTTAAACATACGCCCAACGAAACCGACACTAGTAGAAATGGTATGATTGAGAAATTAGATTCCACAAAGCAGGATTCAATACAAATGAAATTATCAGTTGATAGATAAGAGTCATGCACCCAAATGATTGGCAAAAGGAAGCTATAAGAAAAACAGACAAATAATTGAAATTAATGTTTTCCACCGAACTGCTGTATTACCCCAAAAGAAAAACACATGGGTAAGAAAACCAAGAGCATATACATAAACACACACAATAGAATTCTGCTGTATAAGGTAGTCCTGAGGATTCCAAATCAGGTAAGCTCCACCAGCAAAGTTGAAACTAACACGCTACCCAAGCCACTGGATCGGATGACAACACCCTACACAAGGGTGGTGCCTCAATATTCTTTATACGTAGGTGATTTTGATTCTTCTATTACTGATAATCAGCTCATAGAAATACTTTCTAAATTCAAAGAATTGGAATCTATTATCCTCTGTCCATGTGAATGGATCGAATACATTAAAATTATAAGAACATTAAAACGAACCATAGAGGATTCGGTTTTGTACTATTCACAAAACCCTAAGAGGCTATGAGAGCTATTAATACACTAAATGGTATGCTGATTTTTCATTGAATTTTCATATTACATAATCTTTTTAAAAGGTTTTAGCTTTTAATGAATTATTTATACATCATCTTTACAGGGGTTCTCTTTCCTATAAAACCACTGTATGTGGCTCTCCAGCACAAAGCAAGATAGAGAGAAGGGCATTGTTGCAAAATCTTTATATATTATACATCATCTTTATAGGAGTTCTCTTTGGTTCATTGGTTGTCAACATATAGACTTCTAAATCTCTATCCCTATAAATATAATCATGAAGCGGCACCACTTTTTGTGGGCGGAGATCTTCATTCCAACCTCCTATGCCACCTAAGCCAAAAATGGTAGCACTATTATAATAAAATATTTAATGATTTGGGATATTAACTTGGTTTTGCATTGGATCCTAAATTTTGTTATATATTTTAAAATACAGATTGCTGCTGATTCTATCAGATACTGTAAAATGAGGACGAATTGACAGACAAATAATTATTAATCTATAAACGCTCTATTCCTGCCAACAAATGTATCCATACCACTAGCAGGTTCATATTCTATTTCATTAATTAAAATATATGCATAAAATCTGTGCCCGTATACATGAACACGTTAAATTAAAATTATATTTATGTTTTATGTAGTACAACGACTATGCTCAGATATAATTGATTTGATACTCCAACGAATGGACAATTTCAAGCTCCTTGTGTTGTTGGATTCCCCAGAGTCACTAGCTACAAAAGAAGATGAAGCTCTTCTAACATTTGTTCATAATGAGCTCGAAATGCTAATAGATGTGCATAACAATTTCATACTTTCTAATACAAAATGTAGCAAATTATTGTGATGTTAATCAAATGCATCAGCCAGTGAGCTTATTAATTAATATAAACACAAATGTAATGCCATTTTCTATTGCTATTTAAGCAAAACGTTAGTTACTATTCATATAGTACTAAGGAATCTGAAATCTTTTTTTTTTTTTTTTTTTCGAAATAAAATACTAATTGGGTTTAAGAGTCTATTCAAACCTAACAAAATAAAGTGCCACAAGTACAATCTGGAGTATAACTCCTACTACAGGCAGAAAAGTTCCATTATAAAGGAGAAATAAAAGTGTTAAACCATTTTATTTTGTTTTATATATTTTAAAAGGATTGTCAACCATTTTGTTTTTAACTTTTGTTGAAAGGGTATCCAACCATTTTATTAAAAGAGAAGACGTAGGAGGTGAAATTTTGGAATAAATGGAACTTGACTTTTCATATTCAGTTATAAACAACCACCCATGACATTTTCAACAACTAAATCAAAGTTACGCAAATACCAGTAAGTTGGGTTGTACTTTTCTAGTTGGTAGACAACAAATCAACGCCATCCATCAAACACTGCTTTTGATAATTTGATATCATTCATTTCAGTGAACTAGCCAAGTTGTTGATGACTGCTTTATTTTCACTCTAGATTATTAATTCAGAACACTTTAAGACATATGTGCCTAACTGGGAAAACAATTAGACACTGTGGTCATATTTTACAAAACAAGCCAGAACCAGAACATGCATTAATAAAAAAGGTACATTGGAAAGAAAGAACGAATAATGTACACTATAAAATTTGCATAAATTTGTTTTGCTGTTAAACCAACGATCCCGTGTAAATGTAATTTAAAACACTGCCAATCAATGAAGTAATCACTAATAATAGAAACTGTAGTTCTACTTCTGCTACAATGCTAATGACGATACATATATTTCTGATGAAACAAAAAAGCAACCACAAAACTACTAGGATATGGATCAGCTGATTGCTATGAATGAAAATATACAATGGGATAAAAATGTGCCATCGGATCAGTTCATGCTACAAGACCATAATATTGCTAAGCATATAAATATATTAAGAAGGAAGGCTATCAAGCTTTTCGGTGTCCACTTGTGAGACACATATTGAGGTGCACTGTTATCACTCAGCTGCCCAGCATTTGCGAACTCACTTCTACCAGTTCTTGAAGTCATGGAGACATTGACGGACATCGAACCTAATAGGACAAATTCATAAGGGTGAGCATGCGGACGACGTATAAAGTTGATGTGGAACACTTGAGCGCTGGAGATGAACACGAGAGTTTCCTTGGAACACCTGAAAAAAAGTGTTAAGTTGAAGATATGTGTGCATTACAAAATTAAGAAAGGAGAATAGTTACGGTCCTAACTCCTACCAAATTACTCCGAAGCCGTCAATAATATTACATTTGTTAAAATGATAAAAGTAAATCTCTTCATGAAAGCAAACAAACTTAAAACTAAGAAGACAAACATCATACACACTATAGAGCATAATAACTATAACAAGATAAAAATATCAAAACGATACAGCAACTATATGGTATGAAATTTTCGAAATCCAGTGGAAAAACATCACCTACTGAATGGGTAATTTAGTTACTGTTTTTTTTTTTAGACACAGATAGATAATAATCAGGAATTAAGTTTCTGTCATGGATAATAATCTATTGACAAATACCTTATTTAGTGTTTTTTTCTTATGCTTTATATCATTTATTTTTATTATTAGTTACATCCTTATTATGTTTGAAATGATTAGAAGCCAACCAACATGAAAATTTAAATTCTTCTAGTATTATCATTAATTTAATAAAATTTTTTATATAAATTTTTAGATCCGTCATTATTTGATCCGATATGGTTCGATGAAGACTGTTTTTGCCATTCTAATTCTAATGATGACATAATAATGTTATATCTGTCAAACTGTAACTGAATTTTGATGAATTTTCTTCCCGACCAAACAAAAAATCATACTATATCTTTGTCTATTTGTTGCATGTTTAAAATAAGATATATAATTTGAGTCCTTCGCAAGTAATTTTCTTGTTCAATCCCTCGCTTACTAACTGTAGTTAGAACCATGGACATTTTTAGGAAACTAGGGTTTTGAATTAGGTCCCCACTAGTTTGTTTTATACTTTTTTTTAGTCATCATCAAAATATCCCACTTAATATTATCTCCTGCAGAATATTAATCAGTTGTTTGGTACGATTTTGTGAACAAAGAATAAATAAATCTAATCAATTTGATTAAATAATATCAAAATATATTAATGTCAATTTTTTGTAATCTTTATTTTGAAACATTAATAAAACAACGGTGTTGATCAAGTTGGCATATGAGAATTAGAATTGTCAGGTGCACCGCATAAAGCGCTAATGTGAAAAACGTTTTTGATCAGTATAAATGCTTTTGGTGTAAATTCATAGTAAAAACTAAAAAGTATTTGTTTTCTTTTGGAAAAAATTTAGCAATTTCTTATTTTTATTTTAAATTATTATAAAAGTACACTTTAAATTCATACAAAGAGGGTAATGATCAAATACAAGCTGTATATATTTTATTCGTATAAAAATCTCAATTCACGTACATTAGTGCAAATTGAATCTATCTCAACGAAATAATTTCAATTTGTGTCTGTGCATATAGCATTTTAATTCGTACTAAAAACATATTATAGATTCCATACTTGATTTACATATATATATATATATATATAATTTTTACATATATATAAACAGTTCTCCAAAAGTAATATTTCTATTAGGCTTCGTTTACTCTATTTCTATATGAATTGAAATGATGGTGTCATGACTCATGATCAAATTTATGTGAGTTTGAAGTTAAAATAAGTTATTTATATAATTTTTAAGAATGTGAACATTTAGATACATAATATTTGAAAGTAATTTCTAAAGATTTAATTTTTTGAATTTTAAATTTGAGAATATTAGGATGTTAATTAAATAATTGCTTAATCACTTTTAAAGAGAATGTAAAATAAGTTCCAACCATTATATAAGTAATTATTTCAATGTTTTTCATTTTTTTTTATGCTTTTCATAGTTTGCAAGTATATCCATAGCAACTAATTTGAATAAACATGTTTCACTCTCTTTATTTACTTATATTTATTTGTTGCATTATTATATAGTAAAAATCAATTATAATTTATTGATGTTTAATTTTTGGCATTTTTGGAAAAATGAATTGCATAACACCCCCCAATGTTTGCCTAAAAACACAATTATCCTTTTATTATATTAAATCCCCATATTATTAGTTAATTTACGTCAACTTTAACTGTTAACGAGAAATTTTGGTTAAACAACCATTTCAACCATGAATAAGATAAAAAAATTAAAAATTAAAAATTAAATAAATTAAAAGTAAATTAAAAGTGTATTTCCACCATCCATCAAATGAAGGGTAGAGATTTTTTTAAAATATTTTTTAAATGTGAAAATAAATTAAAATTCAAAAAATTAAAAATTAAATTAAAAATTAAAGAAAAATGAAAAATAAATTTGGGAGTCTTCTTCTTCTTTTTCAGGTGTCGTCGCATTATCGCTCCCTTTCTCCCTCTTCTAATATGTCTCTTTCATCCCTCTTTTCCATTTCTCCTCTTTTTTTGGCTAGTCTCTCTTCTCCCCTCTCCTCCAACTTTGTCGTTACAGATCGCTTCGTCGCTCCCTTTCTCCTTCCTCTAATATGTCTTTCTCATCCCTCTTCTCCATTTCTCCTTTTTTTTTTTAGCTTGTCTCTCTTCTTCTCCTCCTCCAACTTTGTCGTCGCAAACCGCTTCTTCTTCTTCTCCTTCTTTTTCTTCTTTTTCTTTAGGTGTCATCACATCGTCACTCCCTTTCTCCCTCCTCTAATATGTCTCTCTCATACCCCTTCTCCATTTCTCCTATTTTTTTGGCCGGTATCTCTTCTCCTCTCTCCTCCAACTTTGTCGTTGTAAATCGAGGTTGAATTAGTAATGGAGTTTGACTCCAGAGAGGACTGGCAATGGAGTTTTTTTTTTTTTTTTTAATGTTTATTTTTTCTTCTTTTTTTGAGATTTTGGTTGTGTTGATTTGTTGGATTTAAAATGTTGATGAAATGTGTTGATGTTGATTTCCTAATGTTAGTTGAGTCAGGAAGATACGTTGATTTAGATGTGTTTTTAAAACTAGGGCAAATTGCACAAACCTCCCCTGAGGTTTGACGAAATTGCACAAAAAAAGTTTGGGTAACTCGCGCTGATATCCTTTAAGATTTCAAAAACTCAGCACCAACCTCCCCTGCTGTTAGTCAACCTTCATCAAGTCAAAATTATCAGAACTATAATGGTCAATACACACCTTATAAAAATTTTAAGGGCAAATTGCACAAATATCTCCCTGAGGTTTGGCGAAATTGCACAAATATGACAATGTTTGGATAACCTATACTAACCTCCTCTGAGGTCCAAAAACTTAACAAAAACCTCCCCTCTTGTTTTCAACCAGGGTTAAATTCACACGGTCAACGATCAAACACACAAAAAAACTAAAACACTCCTCAAGTCAAATTTCAAATCAAACTTTTAAATTTTTATAAATTTAAAATTAGTAATTAAATAATTAAATAATTTTTTTTTAAAAAAATAAAAGTTTCCATGAGAGACCAGATCTGGTCTCCTATGGAGACCAGTCTCCACCAATGATGGAGATTGATCTCCGTCGTTGGAGACAGACTTCAGCACTGTCAGCACTGGAGTCCGTCTCCAGCGACGAAAATGATCTCCAGCGCTGGAGATAGTTTCCAGCGAGTTGGAGTCCGTATCTAGCGATGGAGGAGCAACGGAGCCGTCTCTATCGCTGGAGACGGACTCCAGCTTCATCGTTGGAGATGTCGTCTCAATTGCTAGAGACCGTCTCCAGCGATGGAGACTGGTCTCCATAGGAGACCAGATCTGGTCTCCCATGGAGAAAGTCAAAATTTTTTTAAAAATTATTTAATTAATTAAATTTTAAATATATAATATAAATTTTAAATTTATAAAAATTAAAAAGTTTGACTTTAAATTTGACTTGAGGGGTTTTTTAGTCTTTTTGTATGTTTGACCGTTGACCATGTGAATTTAACCTGGGTTGACTAAAAAGAGGGGAGGTTGGTGTTATGTTTTTGGAATCTTAAGAGAGGTCAATGTGAGTTATCTAAACTTTGTCATATTTGTATAATTTCGTCAAACCTTAGTGGAGGTTTATGCAATTTATCCTCAAAAATAAAAAGTTTGACTTTGAGGGTGTTTAGTCTTTTTGTGTTTTTAACCATGGACCGTGTGAATTCAACTGGGTTTGACTAATAGTAGGGGACGTTGATGCTGAGTTTTTGAAATTTTAAGGGAGGTCAGTGCGAATTACCAAAACTTCATCATTTTTGTGCAATTTCGCCAAACCTCAGGGGAGGTTTGTGCAATTTACCCTTAAAACTAAGTTGATATTTTTTTGTTCTTAATGATGTGTTGAAGATATAAGTTTTTACATGTGTGACATTGACAAAAAAGATAACCATAATTACTCGTTAAGCCAGTTGTTGTAAGTTGTATATATGTTTCTCACTATAAGCATAAATATATCTAGAATTTACAATTTAATAAAAATTAAATAAATTAAATAAAAAAAATTTCATCGAATCTTCACCGTTCATCTTATGATAGATGGTGAAAATTAATTTTAAAAAATTAAATAAATTAAATAAAAAATTTTCATTAGATTTTTACCATTGATCTTAAGATTGACAATTGACGGTAAGATGGACAGTGAACATTAATTTAAAAAATAAAAAATTAAATAAATTAAATATAAAATTTTCATCAGATCTCTATTGTTTCTTAAAATAGATGATAGAGATTAATTATAAAAAAATTAAAAAATTAAATAAATTAAATAAAAAAATATTTTCCCATCATTAACTTCAAAAAAATTAAAAAATAATCCAGTAAACCAAAATTATCATCTAGAAGTAATATCCAAAAAATTAAAAATAAAAATATTCGACAGATTAAAAAGAAAAAAATAATAAAAAAAGAAACCTAGGTTTCAATGGCAGAGATGGAGGTCTATCTACAAAAAATCAACAACACTTTACATTCAAACCCAAATTTGAAGCTAGGCATAAATACCATAAACACCAGCTATAAACACTATAAACACCACGATTTAATAGCAAACCTAACATTTTTACATTCATAAAACCAACCCCAGAAATTAACAACAGAGAACATAAATTGCTACTATGGCCTCTAACTCCATCTGAGGGGTCTTCAACTTCAGGCTCCAAGTTAAAACCTAACAACCCGATTAGGGATAATAATATGGGTCACGACACGACGGATCAATATGAATTTGTGAAAAATAAACAAGTTTGAGTTTGAGTTAAATGAATTCGTATGATAATCGTATCAACCCGCTTAACCCATTTATTGAACCAATCAAATTGAGTTTATTGAAATGAATTACAAATTGACACAATTAAATTATGGGTAAAATGATAATATTAACATATTTTAGGGGTTAATGTGTAATTATGCATATATATAAATATATATACACATATACACACATTTAAACCCTAAACCTAACCCATTTCAAAGTCAATTTCGACGGCCACCCACACCCATATCAAACACCACACCACTGAATCCACCTCTTCTCCCTCACGGTCGTCATCATCATCATCATCAACAAACCTGTTCACCATCACTTGAGCCTCTACATTCATCACATTTGCTCTCTCTCCATCACTGTTGTTAACCATCTATTTTGCTAGACAATGCCTCTCTCTCTCTCTCTCTCTCTCTCTCTCTCTCTCTCTCTCTCTCTCTCTCTCTCTCTATCACTGTTGCTTCGAAACTGCGGTATCGCTGCCCTTATCTCTCTATTTCATTTTTTTTTGGGGCCTTTCAATTTCTTGTTTCTTTGTTTTGCTTTCATTTTTAATTTTTTGATATGTGGTTTCTCAGGTACGAGAAGAACCTTCAACTCTCAAGTTAGATTAAAAGCTATGCTTTGATTGTTTTTGGGTATTTGATTGTTTCTGGTTGTGATTTATTATTGAAATTTATCAGATCTGATTTTTATATTTTCTTTATTTCTAGATATGTTTATGTTTGTTGAAATATACATGTTTTGTGTTGGATTTGGATTCATTTTAAATTGAAGTTATTGATTACTTTTTTAGATCTATATATGCATGCGATTGACTTAGTTTGACTTCGTTTATTGTGGTTTTAAATATCTACTATTTGGACATGCCAATCGAGTGTAGGAGTCTAGACTTTTTGACTTAAACTATTGATGTGAAATGAAATATAGTGTTTCGCATGTTGAATGCTACCGTTTTTGTACGACGATGTTATTTGGCTTCGTGTTTGTCCAATCAGTTTGTGTTTTTGAATATCTGCTTTTGGACTTACCATTCACGCTATTTGCTATTTTAATTTGTATGTTGTTAGTGTTAGATTTGTGATTTTATACATGTCATTTCGTCAAATCTGCTCTTATTTTTCTGCATTTCGACTCTTTTTTTTTTTTTTAATGTCCAATTAAGTTTGTTCATGTTAATTTGTTCATATATTATCAGATCTCACAAAGAGCGGTGTTTTCAGTTGAAAAAACATATAATAATGTTCAATATTTCAATGTTCATTTTCTTTTCATTTAATGGACTTGTACTGTCACATTCGCCATCCAAAACGCTACATCCATACATTTTTCCATCAGATCTAGTGAAGATTGTGTTGTTAGTCGATATGAATTTTATTTTATTTTGTTATACATGAAAACATATATTAGATCTAATCTATAGCTAAGGGAATATGTTAGATCAATAATATACTAATTAAGTAGTGTTTGCTTTA
This sequence comes from Dimocarpus longan, assembly GCA_022984855.1. Classification (NCBI taxonomy): domain Eukaryota; kingdom Viridiplantae; phylum Streptophyta; class Magnoliopsida; order Sapindales; family Sapindaceae; genus Dimocarpus; species Dimocarpus longan. Next base: position 25,316,767 of record CM041017.1, read on the forward strand.
TAAATTAATGGTGATTTAAGATTGTAAATATAGATATCTAATGTTGTTTTCTTGTGATTTTTGTATAGATTGGAGGTCCCATTGAAATCAAAGAGTGAAGAATTTAAGTTACAAAGTTTTATGTTGGAGAATGACAATGTTATGTCATTTTAATTTTTATGGATTTGCATTAAGTTTGAGCATGATTTTATTTTGGATGATATGTAATTTTATGTAAATGATTTAATGTGTTGGTTTTTATATGTTGAATTAAGTGTTCAATTATAAATTATTTATTATATTTTTGTTTAAAATATTATTTAAGTTAAATGAATTCAATGTGTTAGATGAATTAAATGGGTTAAAGGAATTAAACACGTTAAACGGATTAAACGAATTAGTGGGTTGACGGGTTAATAGCTTTGGATTATTTATGATTTAAGTAATAAACAAATTAGTTATATCTTGTGTTATCATTCATTTATAAATGAATTTGTGTTGAATCCAAAAATGTTGACCCTTTTCATAAATGAATTCGTGTCGAATTCATAAACGAATAAAATCAAATTAAGCTTGACCCGACACGTGAACCTATTTTGCCACTCCTAAACTCGGCCCACCAAGCCTACTATTTCGATAACAGTGATTGTGTTGAACAATGGACTTGAGGAACTCAAGCAATGGAGGGTGTTTGTTGGGTTTGCTACTGATGAGATCTGGTGTCGACAATGAGTTGGTGTCAAAGCTTCTAAGTTCACTAACGATGAGCTTCTAGTGTCAAAGCTCAAGCAACTTGCCTACGAGAGTTGGCAACGGGAATGAGTTGATGTCGACGGCAGTGAGAGTATGGGCAATGAAGCTTGACAATGGCGTAAAAGGATAGTGGCGCTGATGGTATTGGTTGATGGGTGATGACGGTGATGGGTTAGGGTTGTGTGTTAAATGGTGATAGGGTTAGGTTTTGATAGTGGGTATATGGTAATAAAGTTGAATGGTGATGGTGGTTAGGTGAGATGAGAGAGAGAGGGAGAGTAATGGTAGAGAGAGAAAGGTGCTGATGATGAACCTGAAGATTTTTGCTTTAACTTTTTAAAATTTTTGAAATTTTGTTTAATTTTTTTAATTCAATCTAGTCGTCTCCAATTGAGAAATGTAAGGAAATTGACTATAAAAAAATAGTGTTCACAAAACCATTATTTTATTGACTGAATTATTATTTTAATTGACGGTTGGATTATTTTAGCTAATATTTTCAAAATCAGTGATAATTTGATATTATATTCAATTCCAAGGATAAAATGATAATATATGTGATGATCTACTTTTAAGTATTAGATCCTTTTTAGTTTGTTCACTAGCCAACAATTCAATACTTAACCTCTCACATTTGCACTCTTGAAATTATAAGTTCGAGTTGTGATCACTCCTCTAAACTTAAAAATTATTGTAATTATTAAAGCAAAGAAGTCTATACTTAATTCTTCTTTTTTTTTATAAAAAAAAAAAAAGGTGTACGTTTATACTTAACATCGTAACATGACTAGCCGTGCAAAAAATATGCCTTTTACTCATTGAAAATTTATTCCAAAGTGAAGCCTTCAAAATAAAGCAAATATGTTAGGGATTAAAAAATGGATATAATAGTTACATCTTTGTATATGAATCGTGAACTTGTAGCATAATACAAGAGAATATACAATGTTTCATATTATTTTGTATCCAAAGTTACACAAAAATCTTTTACTCGCAAACATAAAATTTAATAAAAAAATTCCCAGTGATATTATTTTCATCAAAATAAATAGGTTTTTGTTTCCTATGGCAAAAAATTACCTTTTTAATGTATAATCAAGGAAAACTAAATTGATATAGTGAAGTTATTGACATTAAAAATCTATTCACATTCCATTTGAATATATATTAATTAGTTTGGGAAAGGGAGGATTTTAACTCTACACTTCTTTTTATGAAAAAAAAAAGTGGTTATCAAGCTATGCTTACCATCACAAAATAATTATAGTTTACAACAAAAAAAAAGTACTTTTCGAAATTTGAAAATTTTAATTTATTATAAATTTATAATCAATGAAGTGTGCTCAGACAAAAAAGTGTAAAAAAGAAAAAAACAAAAACAAAAAGCAAATTACAAAGTAGAAAATCTCTTATTTAAATAACAGAATAATAACCGTTCTCAATTACAATTTATTTGAAGTACATTTTACTCAAGAGAACCTTAAACACACAAATAAGAGAAACAAATTAACGATGGATAATTTTGGAGTAGGCAAAAGTTCTTATTTTTCTAACTTTTTCTTGGTTTCTGGGGGCGGACCACTAAGTTCTCGAGGTACGAAAGAACTTGGTGATAAAATTATTCAAAAAGAATTTCCAAACTTTCGCGAACGAAGGAAACAACGGGAATTGTGTTAGTGCCAACAAACCCACTGGCAAGAATGCAGCACTGCATATGAGAGTCGTGGTCCATCGTTGACGTTGGTCCAAACGGATGACAAGGAAAATTGTCGATGCAAATGCAAGCATGGTTGTTGCCACCGACACAAAGAGCAAGGCAAAACCTCCTGTCAGTCTTGTAGGAAGTGTAGTATGAAATGATTTGAGCTCAAGGGGTGATGTAAGGATGGCCAGGAACATAACAATGGCGGTCAAGGAAGATGATAAAGCAACTATATCCGCAGTGGTAAAAAATAGGAAGAAAGGCCTGTTGATGAGGACTGGACTACCATTTCGGGAATCAGTACCACCAGGTACGTTGAAGGCAGCTGCAAAGACGGCGGTGGCTACTAGAACAGCAACCGTAGAGCACGACTGAGTAGTGTCTTTTATCCATTTTTTTGCCTCCTTGTGTTGTCCATCATGGTCCTTCACTAAAATTTCCCATGGAGTACATTTGTTCTTATTATGAGCAGCTAGGAGCATGGTATAGTAGCGCGGCATTATGGCCTCCACATTCTGCGTCCATAAGGACACAAAGATAAAATTAATAATAAGTTATTTAAATTCGATGTTAAATGTATAACACGTCATGTCATTTTTGGGATAAAAAAATGATTTCAAATAATTAAAAAAATTTAAAATATCTACAGTAGAATTCTTATTATTATTTTTAAAAAAGATTATCGAACTCTAAAAATTCATTGAAAGATGAAACTTTGTATATAAAATGATAATAAAGAGATTCTTCAGATATCTATTAACATCTAATTTATATGGTAAGAGGATCGTGTAGGCTTAGCAAGTGTAGGATCCTAGAATATGTTATAATTATATTGTGTATACCCTTTTATATAGATATAGATATAGATATAGATATATCTTTCTGAACAAAACGTAAATAAGCTAGGGGCAGTAAGTCTCACATAGAACCATTGTAACTCCTCTTGCAGTTGGTAAGCAGGACCCGATCGCTTTCCTCCTTTGTAATACGTCATGTCTGCAACACTGTGTAAAATGGTGTAGCCGTTTGAATCAATTTGTCGGGCCAACCTGAGCATTGGTATTTCATAGTTTCTCACAAGATTGAAGATCTCCTTTTGACGGTACATAACAGCCAAATGCAATATGTTCTGCTTCTTATCGTTTATATACTCAAGTGCCTGAGGATGCTGTTCAAGTATAAGCTTGACTAACTCTTCATTTTCTGTTGTTATTGCAGTAAAGATTGGGTTTTTAGATTTTCCCTCTCCTTCGTTTTCTACTTCATCAGGTGGTTTATCTCCATCACTTTGGTCCCATGATTTATCGTTCTCTATCAGTATCCGAGCAAGTTTGCAAGCCAAATCATAGCCTCTTTTCTCTACCAAGAGGTTATGCACTATTGACCACCCTGTTCATGTTTATCGTATGATAACAATTTAAATATTTATTGCTAAATGAACGTAAATTTGTTTGCAAGAAGTGCTAATAACGTTGCCATTTCATTAAAGATATATTTAAAGATAGAGACAATACCGACGAGCATGTTCCAGAATGAAACATAAATCTTGTATAACACTGAAAAAAAAAAAAAAATCAATTTGATAATAGAAATACATAGCATATATCATTAATTATACGCTGCAATAAAAGAAGTTGAAAATTTTTGAAGAGAGAGGAGGTTTGGGCTCCTCGTTTGAGATGCACGAGTCCTTAAATGGAGGTCAACAGTTCTAAGAGGAGAATTGCAGAAAAGTTTGCAATTAACTATTACCTTTATAGATAGGGCCACCCTCTCCATTTTGTTCTTCTATTGCATGAACACCAGCAGTTGGAAGTCCTGTAAATTTCAAGAATTAAGTTTAGACAAATAATGAAATTAATGGTTTTGGAAACAAGAAAACAATAATTATACTATGAATAAAGTCTAGAGTATGTATATGATGCACAATTAATGAATGCATTCCTATTCAATTTGTATGTATCGCCCTCTATTTTAGATTTTATTTGAATAAATGTTATTAATATGGTTAATTGAAAGTAAACACAATGAAAAAGTGATTCTTTTTCACATATTATATTATATGATTTGAATCTATAACTTCATTCATGTAGATGTACGAGGAACTTCCATATGCTAACTCAACTTGTGTCAATAAAATAATGATGACAAAATAAAGGATGATAAAAAGTGATATTGGCCATAATTAATAGATGATAATTGAACTTATTAACATTTGATACTTCTATGAATTAGTTATACGATGATGGGATTCAATCCAAGTGACATGGTTAGGGAGGTCTTACTCAACTATATTATATTAACTCATTTAATTAAATAATAAAAAAATAGATAAAATCCTTTAAATTAAGAAAAGATTGGCCTGCTCATATTAAATTGAGGCGTCCACAACGGCATACTTCGTGGGCACATCCTTCTTTCTGGAGAATTAGAGAAAATGAAGATCACAATTGGCTATTACCTTTGCAAAGGCCTTTCTCTATATCTCGATCTTCGTTTTTCATTTATCTTCTCAGTGCTGTCGTCCAAGCTACGATCAATTGGAACACCAGCAAATTTCAAGAATTAAATATATATAAACAATGAAATTAATGGTTTTGAAAAAAAGATACAGTTAAATATGACTTAAAGAAAGTTTGTTACTCTATAATATAATATAATATATATAATATATTAATTGGCTATTACCTTCGCGAATGCCTTTATCTGTATGTGGATCTTTGCCTTCATTTATCTTCTCAGCGCTATCATCCAGGTTATGACTAATTGGAACACCTGTAAATTTCAGGAATTAAATATATATAAACAATAAAATTAATGGCTTTGGAAAATAGATACGGTTAAATATCACTTAAAGAAAGTTTGTTACTCTATAATATATATATCAATTGGCTATAACCTTTGCGAAGGCCTTTCTCTATATCTCGATCTTCGTCTTCATTTATCTTCTCAGCGCTATCGTCCAGACTACGACCAATTGGAACACTTGCAAATTTCAGGAATTAAATATATATAAACAATGAAATTAATGGTTTTGGAAAAAAGATACGGTTAAATATGACTTAAAGAAAGTATGTTACTCTATAATATAAATAATATATATATCAATTGGCTATTACCTTTGCGAAGGCCTTTGTCTATATGTGGATCTTCGTCTTCATTTATCTTCTCAGCGCTATCGTTCAGGCTACGACCAATTGGAACACCTGAAATTTCAGGAATTAAATATATATAAACAATGAAATTAATGGTTTTGGACAAAAGATACGGTTAAATATAACTTAAAGAAAGATTGTTACTCTATAATATATATATATATATAATATATATATCAATTGGCTATTACCTTCGCAAAGGCCTTTGTCTATATGTGGATCTTCGTCTTCATTTATCTTCTTAGCGCTATCATCCAGGCTACGACCAATTGGAACACCTGCAAATTTCAAGAATTAAATATATATAAACAATGAAATTAATGGTTTTGGAAAAAAGATAAGGTTAAATATGACTTAAAGAAAGTTTGTTACTCTATAATATAATATATATATATATATATCAATTAGCTATTACCTTCGTGAAGGCATTTGTCTATTTGTGAATATTTGTCTTCATTTATTTTCTTAACACTATCGTCCAAGCTACGACCAATTGGAACACCTGCAAATTTCAGGAATTAAATATATATAAACAATGAAATTGATGGTTTTGAAAAAAAGATATAGTTAAATATGACTTAAAGAAAGTTAGTTATTCTATAATATATATATATATATATATATATCATGAGTTTGAGGTTTTGGTAAAATTATCCAATAAAATTTTTCAATAATAACTCTTGAATTGGTTTCAAGGATTCTTATTGAAGAATCTTATAACCAATCCATTATTGAAAAATTTCATTAGATAACTTTACCCAAACCAATCTATATATCATTATAAGCATCCTCTCCTATTAAGAGTTAATCAAGTAATGATTATATGCTAATTAATCAATTAATGATGACATGCAAACACCATCTTTAAAATTCAAAAGAGGAATACTTTAAAACATATAATAATAATAATAATAATAATAATAAAACACGAAGGGGAATATTCTTTGTCCTCTGTATAACATCAAAGGTAAAATTAAATTTAGTTTGGGGTAAATATATCGATACATACAAAAGTAGAAAATTTTTTTCCACATCCCCATTTCTTGTCTGCTCTTGAAAACAGATCGTAACTTAGCAAGCATGTAAAGGCTAGTTTCACTTTCGCCTTCCAATTCTGCTAATGTTTTATCCAATTTCAGCAATTCTAAAGCCGTCCCTGTACCAAACAGATAAAAGATTTCAAGTGACGTGTCAACTTACTTAAATCAAGAATAAAATAAATGATTAGTTCAATCTTATGCCTCTCTTACAAGTTACACCTTCACCATCAATCGATGTTGTAGATGGAATCGTATGCTTCTCTCCTAATCCTGAACTAATTATAATATTTTTTTTTAGAAAAAGATTATTAAATATCAAAATGAAAAGTACCAAAGTGCTGCCCTCGGATGGCAGCAACAAGAATGGAGTCGCCATCTTTGTTGCTGCGATGAATACTTTTCAGCTGCACTCTACGATTAGAATACTTTACCGTTTGACCAGGTTGAGCAGCTAAAAACTTGACTATTTTGGTGTTCCCGTACGCAGCAGCTCTAAACAGCGGGGTTTCACCCGAATCATTCCTCTTCTCAAGTAGCTCATGGTTTTTGTCAACAAGAAGCTTCACCGCCTCAAAATTTCTGCAGATGGCTGCCTCATGCAAAACTGTATTTCCATAGGCATTCGTGAAACTTGGGAGCATAGCAGAGTTAACAGATTCAAGAATCTTTTCAAGTGGCTCCTTGTTTTTACTATGTACTGCCAAATGAATTATATTGTCCTTGTGCATTGATATATATAGGACCCAACAAACACATGGGATCTCTCTCCTTGCTTACTTCTTCCTCCAGGATCTTCCAATTTTTGTTCAAAACTGCTTCATAAAGCTTCTTTCTTAGAGCCTCCATTCTTTTTTTATCTTGAAGGCGTAAAGCCTCCATTCTCTATACGAAAAATGATAAAAGAAGAAAGGAAAATTGGTTTGAGATGTTGTCTCAGTGGTGGATATATGAGCTATGTAAGCGAATTGGTGGTTTTATGTGGGAGTGAATAAAACTGATCGATAGTGTAAGCTACTTATGCTCTTGTCAAGCATTGAGTCTTATATAGCCAGGATCGTATCTGTTCTCTGCTTAATAAATTGATAAAGTTAGATGTTCTCTTTATAAATGATGCAAACCGTGTATTTGTGATTCACATGGAATTCGAATTTCGGAAATACTGAAAAGTAGGGACGTAGCTAGAATTATACATCAGGTGGGTTAGAATAAATTTTTTAAACTAATTTCAATGATATGAAAATATTTTATAAATTGAAAAATGTAAGTATAGCTATTTAGTTGAGATAAAATGTAAGTATAGCTATTTAGTTGAGATAAAATAAGTCTTATTCCTTACAAATAAAATACGTTAAAAAAAAAAAAAAAAAAAAAGGTTAAAGGACTAAAGAAAATATGAAAGAAAGATGAAATGCAAGCAATCATGCTGGATTTAAAGATACTTGAATGTTTAAACTTATCAATTATGAATTATAAAATAATATATAACATTATAATATCAATAATCTTTATTTAAATAAAGATAATCTATATTTTGATAATTATAATTACTAGTACACTTTAAATTAATGAGTTGTCGACGTATTAAATTAGCCGATAAGGTTCTTTATGGCCCAAACTACAGTTGATGTTGGAAATGGTGCAATAAGTAAGTGAAAAGTAAAGGAGAGGGTAGAGGAAGGACACAAGACAACAGGGTTTTTAGAGTGGTTCGACTTAATATTTTATCTACGTTCACTGTTCTCTCACTATTTTTACAGAGTAATGGTACTCTTCCCAGTTATCCCCTTTTACAATAAAAATCCTCCCTTATTTATAGGGATTATGAAATGCTACAGTAATACTCAATAATTCAAAGTGTAATGATGGATTATATTTAATACGTACATTTAATGCGGCTGATATGTGTCAGGTTAATTTGGTCAAAGTATGGATTTGGCGGCTAATCCATGCGGGTTAGGTAAGACTTCCGTAATTCATGCTGTAATTTCTGACGGGATTGGCGTGTGCGGCACGCCTTGTTGACTTTTGCTCTGATAATGTTTTACTCGCGTCATGCGAGCTGTATCGGCTGAGAGCTTATTTCAACGAGTTGGATTGTCTGAAGTCTGACTGAGTTTTGTCTTTGTAAACTGATCATGTATTCTGAGTCTGCAAACTAGCTATCTAGTGAGCTACATATCAGATGAATTGGATTCTTGGACGGTCTGTGCATCTGATAAACTGACTCCTCAACGGGCTGTACGAATGGTAAACTGGACCCCCTCAGCTGGCTGTACGTCTGATAACATGGATGTCTCATGAGCTGGATGTCTGATGGGTTGTGCTTTAGCCAAATGTGCAATCTTTTTCTTCTTGGAGGATCTCGGGCTTCAGACTGTCTTGGGCCTCCATCCATAGTATTGGGCTTTTATCAGTACATCCAAGGTAGCCTAAAAACACCCATAACATGAGTGCATTATGAAAAACAGTAAAAGATATTTATTATGATAAAAGAAAGAAAGAAAAATATAAAAAAACTTAGGTAAAATTTTACATTAATTAATGTATGAAATAAAATTATTACATATACAATAATATTAATAGGTAAAATACATTCAATATTGTTTGAAATAAATAAAAATTTATTTTGATATCAAAAAAATTATATATATTTGTTAATTTTTAAGATAAATACAATTTTATAATTGTAACTTTTAAGGTGGGCTCAAGCCACCCTTGGCACCACTTACGTACATCCCAACTGAGGATGGTGACGATCTAATATATGTTAGCCTTCCACATTCAACTTAACGAGCTTACATTCTCAAAAAAAGGAAAAGGGTAATCTGAAAGTAGTTATTATAACTATAAATGATAATATCTAAAAATCCAGTATAGTTTGTAAACATATTCATTTTATTTCCTATATTTCATTTTTGTCTGAAATCATCCTCTTATGTTAAAAAAATAACAAAAAATATCAATTTTATCATCTATGATTTCATCATCAATTTGTGTTCATCGGGGACATTTTTATCATTTCACATGCCTCCGAGGGTAATTTGAGTGTTTTTATTAACTTTAAGGAGAATTTTCGATAAAAATGAAATTGTAGGTAGTAAAATGGACATTTTTACAAATTATAATGGGCTTTTTGGCATTATATTTAATTATAATTAATGTTTGATTTAGATAATTTTCCATAGAACTATTCTCACTAATTCTCCAAATTATAATGTCATACATGCATAATATCTATTTATGAGTTGAAACAATCATTCCGTGAAGCCAAAAGTGATCTTGTAAAATTAAAGTAATATAAAATAATTACTAGTTATAAAGTCATTATCAAAACAATTTAACCCACATGGAGCAGCTAACTTGGTAAGTCTATTCATAATTAAAGTAGTTAGTGCATTTTCTCTCCACATTTGTGATCAAGACTCCCAGCTTATCATGTATATTTATCAACATGTATTGAGAGTTTTTTTTTTTTTTTTTTTTTTCTGTGAGAATAAATTTACAATTATATAAAAAGGGGAATTTTAATTTAATCCCCAATGTTTGGCAAAATATTACTTTTTTACCAACGTTTGCATTTCGAATTTCCGTCATCCCTAACGTTTCATAAATGGATCAATTTAGTTTCTCTGACCAAAAAGATAACAGTCAAACGTGACAGACGAGACAAAAAGATGAATTTACCCTTGATATAATTTAAAATAGTTAAAATGACGTAATTATCCTTTCAAAAACTAATAATTACAAAATAACCAGCCCTATTATTACAAAATTGTTATTGATCACCTTCCAATCAAATTGTGACACATTATTAAATCAATTTTTTAATTTAATTTATTGTTAATAAATATTTTAATTAAAAGAATATTTTAATATAAAATTTTAAAAAAAAATCCTCCTTTATCTCCATCTTTCTCATCTTCAATTTCATCTTCTACATTCATCAAAATCATCATCTTCATTATTTTCATCAAATCAACATCATCCAAATTAAACATTTAACAACAAACCAAACATCTTCCAAATCTAAAAAAAAAAAAAAATGTTTATCCAAATTAAAAAAAAAAAAAAATGTTTATGTAAATGTTTAACATCAAACCAAACATTCATCAAAATCATCATCGCCGGAGACTAGATCTGGTCTCCAGCAATGAAGACTAGTTGGCTAGCTGGAGACCATGGTCTCCAATGCGAAGTCTCCTACTCGCACTGGAGACAAGTTTCAGTTTCTGGTCTCCAGCCCAGGAGTGCTGGAGACCATTGGAGACCAGAAACTACTGGTCTCCAACACTGAAGACCAGGACTCCAAGTGAACTGGTCTCCAGCAAGACCAGGTCGGGTTCTTTTTTTTTTTCAATTTTTTTTAACTTAAAATTTTTTTTATATATTAAATTAAAAATATTAAGATATATTATATTAAATATATATTAAAATTATATAAATATATTCAAGTTAAAATGACCAAATTAACCCTCGTTGACTAACATTTGACTAACAGAATGATTAAATTGATACATTTTCGAAACGTTAGGGATGACAGGATTTCGAAATACAAATATTAGTAAAAAAGTAATATTTTATCAAACGTTAGGGATTAAATTAAAATTTTTCCTAAAAAAATTGCTTTTAATTACTAAAACTCATAGTTACAAACTGACTAACTGAAATTATAATATTATCAATATCACACCACGTCAATTGTAAGCTTGAAGGTAAGAATACATTCCAAATTAGTAAAATAAAAAGAATGATAGATGATTATTTAAGAATTATGGTCCTATTTAAGAATTATGGTCCGAATAATGAAGGAATCGTCGCTAATAATGTGGTTATCTTTACTTTGCTTTAATTAACGATGAAGCACTAAAGCTGATGTTGTAAGAAGTAATGAACATTCTCTTATAAAAAATAAAAAATAAAATAAAAAATAAAAAAATAAAAAAAATAAAAAGAAAGAAGTGACGAATATAATAAAGTGACAGTGAATGAGAAGACCTTTGGTTGCTTCAAATGACAGCTGCTTGGTTGACTGGGACACGTACGGCTCAGTTAAAGGATCACATCTCATGTTATCATCAGCAAAATGTAGGCTTGCTTAATTACTGCAACCATCTTCAATCGATGACATCAAATTCCACGATGTTTTGGTGTCAAAGTCCAATATTTTTACACACTAATACACATATAATTAATATAAAAAATACCTTCAAAAAAAATATTCTATACATAATTTTTTTTAATCAATATTAATTTATTTATTTAATATAAAATCTTATTTTCAAATAATTACTTACAATATATATAACGATACAATACCTACAATCAATTGAATCAATAAACCTAATAAAGATTAGTTTATGCACGAATAAAAGAAAATAAAGAGAAGATCGATAGTTTGACTCAATGATTAACAAATCAAGAACTAAGATAATGTAGACGTCACTCTTAAGAACAAGGGAAGGAAGAGGGAGATAAGTTTAGGCGTCCTTTAGTTTTCATTGGAACCCGGATTCGATTCGAAATTCCCCATATTTGCTTTTTCTCTTTTTTTTTTTTTTTTTTCACAAGTTCAATTCGAAATTCCACACAATTGCTTTTTCTCCATTTTTTTTCCTCCCACAAGTTCGATTCCAAATTCCACACATTTATATTTTCTCTTTTTTTTTTTTTTTTTTTTTTTTTTTTGTTTCACGCATTTGCCTTTTCTCTTTTTTTTTTTTCAAAAATAATAAAAACTTGCATGCACGACAGTACACATATGCTTTTTCTTTTTTTCTTTACACAAGTTCAATTCCAAATTCCACACATTTGGTTTTTTTTTTTTCTTTTTTCCAGGCATTTGCCTTTTCTCCTTTTATTTTTTTAAAAATAATATAAACATGCATGTATCATGTTCGAACCGAGTATCTGGATTGAGATTGTGCACTGACTTACTAACCAAGTTGATGTTCAAATTTTAGCATACTGATAACTTTATTTTTATAGAGTTATTTTATCTTTTTAAACTTGAATTCTTACTTAGTTCTTGATATTTTTATTATTATTAAGTAAATTATTTCATATTTCTTTTATTTTTATTTTCAGAATAAAATTGGTTAAAAAAGCACATATGGACCCCACCAAGTGATATTGTTCGAGACAAGATCATCGCTAAAAAAATAAATATCATTCGCAGCAAGTTCATCGCCTCAAGAATTACTCGATTCGGAGATCGCATAAAAAAATTATCGCGGTTTAAAGATAGAGTATTCTAGAAATAAATATTATGTCATGCTGATGTAAGGAATGATGTAATCAAAATTATGATGTAAGCAATGATGTAATAGAAGTTGACTTGAATGGGGTAGGTGAACGATGATGCAAGCGATGATACAATTTGAAAGTTGACTTTGAATGGGGTAGGTGAATGATGATGCAAGCGATGATGCAAAATGATGAAAAATTAGGAAATGATGATGCAATCGATGATGTAATTGGAGGTGAACTTGGCCTATAAATAGGCCTTAGAATCACCATTCCAAGCATTCCATTACAAACCAAAACAATAAGTAGTTTAGAGAAAAAGAGAGAGAGCTTGGAGAGGAGGAGCAAAGCAGAGGAAGAAATTCTACGGTGAAGCTTCAATCCACTAAGTTTTCCTATCTTTTGTTATGTTTAATCTTCTTGTTTTTGTAAATTCTATTATGGAGTAGATTTGTTTTCTAAGGTTATGATGTAGCCTAACTTTGATGTTCCAATCATTTGTTCAATTCAATTAATGATTTTCTATCTTAGTTGATGCATTTAATACTGTTCTTAATGCTTCTAAATAATTAGCCACTATTTAGTTGAATTGTTAATCATAATGATAGCGGAAGCTGATTTATGTGTCTAGTTCATTGTATTTAATGTCATAAATTGCATGTAGGATAGAAATATACCTGCATGGTTTGTGTAGTCTATAAAAGAGATCCGTAAATCTTAATGAATCCTTTAATGTTTTGACTTGCATGGGAACATAGCAGTTAATCTTTATAGGGTATTTTTCTTAGACCTCGGGAGAGGCTATGTGAATAATTCAGGGAATCTCGACTAGCAACTGGATAGTTAATTTTGGTTAAAAAGAAGAAAGGGGAGGAACAGATTAGTTATAGTGAAATCATTATCTTAGAGTTTTTATTCATTAAATTAATTTTCATTTATTTACAATTGCAACTAAATTTAGTCATAGTTTGCAACTCAATTATTCAAATTTCATCTACCAAATAAAAGTTGAGTTATTTTAATTTTGGGCATTAATTAACAACAATCCTCGTGGGACGATACTTATCTCATCACTTTATTACTTGTTCGGCTCGTCCACTTGCTATTTTGCACAAAAAGTTTTTCGCACCGTTGCCGGGGATTGTTTGTTTCAATTAATACTAATACTACATAACTCAATTTTTAATTTAGTCATTTATTTATTTATTTATTTTGTTTGCTTTATTACTTGTGAGTTTTATGGTGTATGAGAAAGTCTGGGGGGCGAAGTTTTACCATTTGATCCAGAAATAGAGAGAACTTGCCGCAAGAACCGGAAAGAAACAAGGAAGGCTGCAAGTACTGCACTCATGGATATGGCTGAGGGATCAAACAACACACAGAACATTGTACCAATAGATGCTGAAATTCGAGCCTTACGAGATTACGCTCTACCCATAGTGGATAATGTTTCAGCGATACGACGACCAACTATTGCTGCTAACAACTTTGAGATTAAGCCAGCAATAATCCAGATGGTACAAAACAACCAATTCAGTGGGGCTCCGAAAGATGATGTAAATGCCCACATTGATAGCTTTTTGGAGATCTGTGATACGTTCAAACATAATGGTGTTACTGATGACGCCATCCGTTTGAGATTATTCCCATTCTCCCTTCGAGATAAAGCTAAAAGCTGGCTTAACTCTCTGCCATCAGGGAGCATTACCACATGGGATACTTTGGCACAGAAATTTCTAGCCAAATTCTTTCCACCAGCCAAGACTGCAAGACTACGAACAGAGATTGCTACATTCAGACAACTTGACGGAGAGTCATTGTACGAAGCATGGGAAAGATTCAAGGATCTGCTAAGACGGTGCCCACATCATGGAGTTGCTGACTGGTTACAGCTACACACATTCTACAATGGTTTGGGGAGTTCCACGAGAACATTGGTAGATGCCGCAGCTGGTGGAGCACTTTTGGCAAAATCCCATCAAGCCGCTTGAGACTTACTAGAAGAAATGGCTGCAAATGCTTATCAATGGCTATCAGAAAGAGCAGTTCCGAAAAAAATTTTCGGAATACAAGAAAATGATGTGTTGACAAAACTTTCCACTCAAGTCGAGACATTAGCCAAGCAACTTGGAAACCTGACAACAAATGCAATTCATACTCAGTCAGCATCCTGTGATTTCTGTGGAGGGGATCATTCTAACGGGCAATGCGATGAAGACCGGACAGGTCAAACATTTTTTGTGGGCAACAGACAGCAAAATAACCCGTACTCCAACACATATAATCCAGGATGGAGAAATCATCTGAACTTTTCATGGAAAAACAATGATCAACCTAGACAGTCATACCCACCACCACTTCAACAGCAACAGACCAACAAACCATCGCTTGAAGAAGCACTCGCTCAGCTTACCGAAAGGACTAATCAATTTATGACAAGAACAAACATCACGCTCCAGAATCAAGCTGCCTCCATTCGAAATCTAGAGGTACAAATGGGTCAAATCTCAAATCTACTGACTGCAAGACCTCAAGGAACCTTACCAAGCAACAAAGAGACCAATCCTAGGGAGCATGTTAAGGCTGTCACATTACGAAGCGGTAAAATGCTGAAAGAGCCTGTCAAAGGAACAGACGAGAAAGAAGGACCTAGCAAAGTAGAAGACGAAGTGATGGTTGAGCAAAAAGAAGCAGAGAAGCCAAAGTCAAAGTTGTTTCCAGACAATCCGCCACCATACAAACCACCATTACCTTTCCCTCAAAGATTCCAGAAGCAGAAACTAGATAAGCAATTTTCTAAATTTCTTGAAGTTTTTAGAAAATTACAAATTAATATTCCTTTTGCAGATGCTCTGGAACAGATGCCCAGCTATGTGAAGTTCATGAAGGAAATCCTATCAAATAAAAGGAAGCTGGAAGAACATGAAACGGTAGCTTTGACCGAAGAATGTAGTGCAATCTTGTAGAAAAAGCTACCGCCTAAACTTAAAGATCTAGGGAGTTTCACAATTCCTTGCACCATTGGTGATTCATTATTTGATAAAGCATTATGTGATCTTGGTGCAAGCATTAACTTAATGCCTTTCTCTGTTTTCAGGAAACTCGGCTTGGGAGAAGCAAAACGTACTACAGTATCTTTACAGCTAGCTGATCGATCAATCAAGTATCCAAGGGGAATTATAGAAGATGTACTGGTAAAAGTGGATAAGTTCATATTTCCTGCGGATTTTATTGTTCTAGACATAGAGGAAGATCAAGAAATACCCATCATTTTGGATAGACCATTCTTAGCTACAGGAAGAACTCTCATTGATGTACAGAAAGATCAACTTATACTGAGAGTTCAAGATGAAAAAGTGACTTTTAATGTGCTAAAAGCGCTCAAACATCCACATGATATTGGCAGCTGCATGAAAGTAGATGTAGTGGAAGAATGTATCAAAGAAAATGCTAGAGAACGCACCAAAAAATGACATGATCCACGTATCCTAAATAGGGAGTTCACTCTAGATCGTCGATTCAAAGTCAACAGAAAAAGACTTAAAGCTTACATGGATGGTGGAGAGCCTCAACAGAAAGCCACTATCACGCTTTCAGACCCAACTTAAAGCGCTTTTCAACAGTCAAGCTAACGATTATAAATTAAGCGCTTCTTGGGAGGCAACCCAAATTTTTATCTTTTTAGCTAGTTTTGCTCTGTTTGTGTGTTATTGTGTTCTTTGTGTGTTTTTGTTTTTCTTTGATAATTTTCTTTTCTCTTTCAGAGATGGAGACAAGTCTTGCAACACTCAAAAATCATTTCCCTTCTCTGCCTCAAGATATACTCAGAAAGATTTACAAGTGCAGAGTCGAGAGAATAAGGGCACTAACATGTTTAGGTCTTCCAGATCATATTCGGTGGATTATTGAAGCTAAGGTACGTCTAGCAGGTGAGTTGAATGATTCATTCATTAAACGTTTTCCAGGATTAGGAAGAAGTTCTTACTCTAAGAAGAGAAGAGCTAAGAGAATGAGAGTCTGTCATAAGTGTGCAAGATGGAACTGCGACACAAGCTGTAGAAATCGTGGATATTTATCTATAAATCGAGAAGATAAACTTAAATGCATAAAGGATGGGCTGAGTAAGGAGTCTCTTGATAATATCCTTGAAACTCTTGAGACACATTCTTGTGGGAAAGTTCAACGTATTCTTTTAGATTTATGGGAGTTATTCAGTAAAGAGAAACAGCGTTATAGTCTTGGGAATCTGACTTTAAAAGACCCTATTTGTCAGTTTATAAGAAAACTGGATGGGAAGCCGATCCTCAACTTATAGAAGTTGTTTAAGCCGTTTCTGGACGTAAAACCAGAGGAAGATGTGAGCCACAATCACAATTACTATAGCATCATTTTTTTTCTTTCTTTGTTTAGTAGTCTGTTCAAATTTTTTGATAATTGTGTTTACTTTTCCTTGCCTGTCATTTTGGATTTTTAGCTCGTTTCAAACTTTCTTGATAAATGTGTTTGCTTTTGACGTTTCATCACCTAATATTTTGATTTTTTTTTTTTTTAGCAACCATTTTCAAATTTTTTCGATGTCTGTGTTTACTTTTTGATGTTTGTGTTTACTTTTTGACGTTTTGTCACTGAACTTTTTGAATTTTGTATTTTTAACGGCTTGTTTTAACTTTTTTTTAAAAGATTGTGCTTTCTTTTTGACATTTTTACACTTAATATTTCCTTTTTTCTCTGACCAATATTGTTTAGCATCATAAAACTATTCTTTTACTCTTTTATTTTCTTTAAATAAGCGTTTATGACTGATAACAAATAATTAGTTTTCTATAAAAAAAAAATGGCAGAGTTCTCAAGCAGTAAATTCAAAAACATCTGTGTTTTTTGTAGTCCAAAGCCTGGTATGAGTATACAGTATTCAAAGGCAGCTGCTGAACTTGATACGGCTTTAGCTACCCGAAACATAGATTTGGCGTATAGAGGAGGCAGTTTAGGACTGAGGGGTTCTATCGCGGTAACTGCAACCGTTGGAGGTAGGCAAACCCTTGGTGTCGCAATAAAGCCTTTGGCTGAAAGGAAAGACATAATCGGTACGAGTATAGGTAATGAGTTTCAGCTCATGAGCATACACGGACGAATGGGGTACATGTTACTCAATGCTGATGCCTTTATCGCGTTACCTGGTGGTTTGGAAACATTTGAAGAAATCTTCAACATTGCGTCCTGGGCCCATTACAACATTCACAAAAAGCCATTAAGTTTGCTTAATACTAACGGTTTGTATGATGGTTTATTGGCTTTTCTTGATCATGCTGTGGAACAGGGTTTTATGACTCAAGCAAACCGGCGTATTCTAGTCTCAGCTTCAAGTGCTGATGAACTGATTGACCAACTGCAAGACTTTATACCCGAAGTTGATCCAATCATGTCGCAGGTGGTTTGGACTTCTGAATCAAGCGGTAACAAGAAGCGTGCACTGGATCTTAATCTCCGGTTGTAACTTTCTTATCCTATGGTTTTATTAATAGCATTTTTATTTGAGTTTTTCTTCTTTTTCTTTTACTAGACATTGGGGACACTGTCTCAAATAAGTTTGGGGGTAGAGTTTGCTATTATTAAAACCATAAGATTAAAAAACTGGTCCGAGTTGAAATCAAAAGATGACAGAGTAAATAGTACTTTTGTGCTCTTGATACGCATCTTTGTTTTCATTTCCAAAAAAAAAAAGTGCAAAAAGATTTTCATTATTTGTTTTATTATTTTTTTCTTTCTGCCCTAACAAGTCGACTACTTACTTTGTGTTTATTAATGAAGTCTTAATGCATGTTTTTGGTTGAATATATTTACTAAGGAATAGCCATGAACATCTTTGCATGATTTGAGACTTTTGAATATCATGATCTTAGTTAATTGAGTGGATAAATATCATGTTTACATGAATTGTGGACTATTAGTGGAGATTATCCTTGGTGAGGATTTGAGCATTTTAAACGTTTCATTTTGAGAGATTTATTTGTTTATACTCTTAAACACTTTTCACTTTGTTCTTAATAGATTATCTCTATAGGTTTTGCATTGAATACTAAAGAACAAATCATTATTGTAGATAACATGAGTTGCTTTGATTTGAAAATTAGATCGACCTCTTAGAAGTAATATAAGTTATCTTTACTCCACAAAAGTCTACTTTCCTACTTTAAATTGAGACACATCATAAACCCTTTGAAGCCAAATACTTTAAACATTTTTCTCTGTTTACCTTTATTAAATGACCTTATTGAGCCTTTAAATTTAGTCATACCTTATGAAGCTTGGGATCATACTATGAAGTAAAAGAGGAGAAGGGAATTGAAGTGTTAACATTTACACTATGTGTTTCTAAAAAAAAAAAATTGTGATGAAGTAAGGAGAATAAATGAAGTACTTTGGTATGATCATAAGTTCTTGTTGAACCTGTACCCTAAAATTTCTTATATATCAATTAACCATAACCCAAATACAATCTTTAATAAAGCTATTGATCTTCAAGAGGAAGTCCAATTTGAGAGTTGAAGTCTGTCATCATGCTCTATCTACGTTCTTAGTATTTGATTCCAATCATGAGATCTATTCACTTAAAAGTGCGGTTCTTTTTAAACGTCTATATTCATATGTGATGTAAATGACGTTTGCTATGCCTTTACATAACCTCTATCACATATGATTGCATGAGTGTTTGTTTTAGGATTCATGAGGGTTATGAGAGATATCTTGTGAGAATTAGAGTCGAAAAGAAATAAGTCCATAACATGTGAATATGATGTTTTGAAATAAATTTGCTTTGAAAGTGGTGTAAGATTGTTGATGATTATGTTTTAGATCATTAGTGACTTATCCTTAGTCCTGATACAAGATCATACATGTATGAGACTTCTGTTAATTTGTATTTAGTGAGATGTTGACAAGTTATGGGTGGAATCTTTTAACGTTTGTGGGTATCGTTGCTGGTAAACCCTCAGGAGACACAAATCCTCCTACTAGGGACACCTAGGGGTTTAAAGGCTTGTGGCATACGCTCAATGTCATCGTGTTTACCTACGAAAATGGATTGTGTTTTAATTTTTGTGGTTTTAGCTTAGGTTGTTAGTTTTAGTTTTGCTTGAGGACAAGCAAAATCTTAAGTTTGGGTGTGTGATAACTTTATTTTTATAGAGTTATTTTATCTTTTTAAACTTGAATTCTTACTTAGTTCTTGATATTTTTATTATTATTAAGTAAATTATTTCATATTTCTTTTATTTTTATTTTCAGAATAAAATTGGTTAAAAAAGCGCATATGGACCCCACCAAGTGATATTGTTCGAGACAAGAGCATCGCTAAAAAAATAAATATCATTCGCAGCAAGTTCATCGCCTCAAGAATTACTCGATTCGGAGATCGCATAAAGAAATTATCGCGGTTTAAAGATAGAGTATTCTAGAAATAAATATTATGTCATGCTGATGTAAGGAATGATGTAATCAAAATTATGATGTAAGCAATGATGTAATAGAAGTTGACTTGAATGGGGTAGGTGAACGATGATGCAAGCGATGATGCAATTTGAAAGTTGACTTTGAATGGGGTAGGTGAATGATGATGCAAGCGATGATGCAAAATGGTGGAAAATTAGGAAATGATGATGCAATCGATGATGTAATTGGAGGTGAACTTGGCCTATAAATAGGCCTTAGAATCACCATTCCAAGCATTTCATCACAAACCAAAACAATAAGTAGTTTAGAGAAAAAGAGAGAGAGAGCTTGGAGAGAAGGAGCAAAGCAGAGGAAGAAATTCTACGGTGAAGCTTCAATTCACTAAGTTTTCCTATCTTTTGTTATGTTTAATCTTCTTATTTTTGTAAATTCTATTATGGAGTAGATTTGTTTTCTAAGGTTATGATGTAGCCTAACTTTGATGTTCCAATCCTTTGTTCAATTCAATTAATGATTTTCTATCTTAGTTGATGCATTTAATACTGTTCTTAATGCTTCTAAATAATTGGCCACTATTTAGTTGAATTGTTAATCATAATGATAGCGGAAGCTGATTTATGTGTCTAGTTCATTGTATTTAATATCATAAATTGCATGTAGGATAGGAATATACCTGCATGGTTTGTGTAGTCTATAAAAGAGATCCATAAATCTTAATGAATCCTTTAATGTTTTGACTTGCATGGGAACATAGCAGTTAATCTTTATAGGGTATTTTTCTTAGACCTCGGGAGAGGCTATGTGAATAATTCAGGGAATCTCGACTAGCAACTGGATAGTTAATTTTGGTTAAAAAGAACAAATGGGAGGAACAGATTAGTTATGGTGAAATCATAATCTTAGAGTTTTTATCCATTAAATTAATTTTCATTTATTTACAATTGCAACTAAATTTAGTCATAGTTTGTAACTCAATTATTCAAATTTCATCTACCAAATAAAAGTTGAGTTATTTTAATTTTGGGCATTAATTAACAATAATCCTCGTGGGACGATACTTATCTCATCACTTTATTACTTGTTCGGCTTGTCCACTTGCGATTTTGCACAACACATACAATGACTTCAAAATCTTTTATATCCTATCATGTACTATGAACCACTAGCTAACTATGAAATTAGCACGGATTTTTTTTTCTCACAAACTATATCACGTTTATTATGACCAAATTTTAAAAGTAGGAATATGTTTACCTAAGTGTAAATTGCATCTCCATTTATGATTTAAGTAGTTAGTACACTTTTCTTTCGCATTAATGAATTAATAGTTTGAGTTCTATCATGTGTATTTATCAATATATATATATATATAGAGACAGAGAGAGAGAGAGACAGAGAGAGATTTTTCTCTCTCTTTATTGTGTTACTAGATATTTCTCAATATTATGAGAGTAAAACGTATAATATTGTTTAATCTTAATAGATCTTGGTTTATTCATAATTATTAATATGAATTATTGTTGTTATACATAAATTATTTTACATGACAAAAGTCATAAATTGGAAAAAAAATATCTTATATGAGCTATAATTGTTTTTATCATTATTATTTTATTTTATTATAAAATGTCCTCTAATATAAATATCCGGGTCTGCCATTGATTGTAGCATTTGTTGCAACTTTTAAAGTGCCTAGAGACTGAAGGCAACTCTAGCATTATTTTGTTATAGCATTCCAATTTTATTAGTGTTCATAATTTCTTACATTGGCTCTTTGAAAATGAGAAGGAGAAAAAAAGAGTAGCAATGTTTCCACCCCAAAAAAATGGCATGTGCACCTCTTTTGTTTGCACACCCAATAGAATAATTTAAAATTTTTCAACTTTATTTTTAAATCTCACTTAATACCAAGACTACATTTTTCTCTTAATTTATTGTATATATTTTTATAAATACATCCCTTAAGTCAACTACAAACAAACTATAATATGTATTAAAAATAGATCTAATGTAAATTATTTTGTTGTCACTTGATAGGAAATTTCTATCTTATCATTTATTATTATTATTATTTTTAACACTATCATTGTGCATGAAACGAAACCTATGCTAAGCAAATAATGTAATACAAATTTATTCAACCCATTAACTTTTTTGGTTTTAATTAGAGATTTGTTTATAAATTAATATCTATTTTATTATTTTACACTCTCAAACCCTAATTTTTCATTTATATCATAAAACTTGCATGAATGATTACCAACTAATTTTTAATTAAATTAGGATTACGTGAATGATTATAGATTATTAAATTAGGGTTTGATGATGAACCCTTTTTAATTTTTATGATTAAAGTCATTAACCATTTTTTCTCTCTCAAGCCCTAATTTTTCATTTATATCATAAGACTTGCATGAATGATATCAGTTAATTTTATAGAACCATATGTAACATCTTTTTTATGATGAATTGTAAATATCAATTTAGATATGTAGTTTTTGAATTATTTGAAGCATACCATTTTACTTATTTGTTGATATGATGACGAAATTAGAAGAAAGAATTGATCTTTTTGTTTGGTTTGTGAGAAAATCTTACAAGAGAATAAAAAATGCTAATATGGTGATTAAATGTTTGATAATATTTTTAATGATTAAATTAGAATTATATAAATGATTTGAGACTTTTCAATTATTGATTGAAAAATGTTAGGGTTTAAAAAAGTAACAAAAAGAAAAATTAGACATTAAAAAGGTAAAAAGGGTTTAAGATATAAATAATATTTTAATTAATAATCGGTGGGTGTATTTATAAAATATTTATCATTTTAGTACTTTTACTTAAGGGTAATATTATATACTTAAAAAAAAAAAAAAAAAACTATTTTGCGATGGACATATAATTCTTGTGGGGTGGAAATATCAACACTAAAAAAAAAAAAAAAAAAAAAACTGGGACTATATCCATCATGTACGAAGCCCAATTATTCAATATGTCTGACGCTAGAGTCATAGTAAATTAGGCCAAAATTTATGTGTCAGCCCACAGTCAAGATATCAGGACAGAAGGTAAGTCACTAAAACGGTTTTGCTATTATTATTATTATTTTTTTTAAAAGATAGATTGTTCTTGATTTATATCAATTAACATGCCTGATATGTAAAGTACGGAAAGTAAACAAAAACATTAAGATTTTTACGTGAAAAATTTAACAGGTAAAAAATCACTGGATCCCATGGTGTCAGACAATTTTTGGAACTTATTTTAACGGCAAAATGCTTTTTGACAATGTTTCAAATTGTGGGATGTAAAATTCATAATAGTTTCTCTATAATAAACATTTCAAGAAAAAAAAAAAAAGAAAAAAAAAGTTTCTCCTATAATCAAAATAGAGCAAATTACAATTTAGTTACCCAATTAAAACGCTTTCACGGGCGGAGCAATTGTTATGATGTTATTACAATTTACCCCCCAACCGTTAATAAGATCCGTTAAAATTTACTGTAGAAGGGACAAGATTATCTTTTAACCTTATTTTTAATTTTTTAAGATAAATTTTAAAAACCTTTAAATAACTTAAATAAAAAAATATTAACCAGATCTCCACCGTCTATCTCAATATGGACGGTAGAGATCAATTTAAAAAATTAAAAAAGTTAAATAAAATCAAAATTAAACATTCCAGCATAAACTTCACCATCACCAGTTAAACATAATCAACCCAAAAACTTCATCAGTTAAACATAATCAACCCAAAGTATAGTTCATCAAAATTAAACATTTCAGCATAAACTTCACCATCATCAGTTAAACATAATCAACCCAAAGTATAGTTCATCAAAATTAAACATTTCAGCATAAACTTCACCATCATCAGTTAAACATAATCAACCCAAAAACTTCATCAGTTAAACATAATTAACCCAAAATACAGTTCAACATAATCTTCACCAGTTAAACATAATCAATCCAAAGTACAGTTCAACATAATCTTCACCAGTTAAACATAATCAATCCAAAGTCATCAACTTGACCATTTCAGCATCGAAAAATCACCCAAAGTCACTGGTTAAACATAATCATCAATCCAAACAATCACCAATTCAATAACAAAATTTAGATCACAAATTCAACTCAAATAATCAGAAGAAAAATTGAAAAAAAAATAAAAAATAAAATCTGATAATTATGAGTTCATGAACTCAGATTTCTGAGTTCGTCAAAACCCAGATTCTGGGTTCTCAGGAACCCAAAGATCTGCGTCACGAACCTAGATCTTTGGGTTCTTGAGAACCCAAAGTCTGGGTTCATCAGGAACCCAGAGATTTGGGTTCTGACGAACCCAGTCAGGAAGGAACCCAGATATTTCTGGGTTCGTGTCATAAACCCAGATTTCTGGGTTCGTTAAGATCGACAAACCCAGATCTGGGTTCCCTTCAACCCAGATCTGGGTTCGTCGACCCAGATCTTTCAAATCGGGCTTCATTCAGATCGGAGTGAACTCGATCTGCAGAAGAAGAAGAAGCAGAAGAAGGGAAGAAGAAGAAGAAGTGGAAGAAGAGAAGAAGAAGCGGACGAATAGAAGAAGAAGAAGAAGAATGAGAGGAAGAGGGAGACTGGTAGAAGACTGACGAGAGAGAGAGTAATTAGTTTACCAGCTTTATATTTGGTCAATTGATCAATTTCAGTCAAAGGGTATTTTCGTCTTTTTGCTGTTTTGATACTATTTACCGTTAAATGTAACGGATTTTACTAATGATGTGGGAGTAAATTGTAATAGCATCAAAACAATTACTCCGCCCGTAAAAGCGTTTTAATTGGATAGCTAAATTGTAATTTGCTCATCAAAATATTACAAATAGTGATGGTGAGAATTTAAGTTTGCTAAAATAAGATGTAGTAAGTACTAATGATTTAAGTGGCTGCCAGAATGTTATCCTACATATAAAAATTTTAGATAAGGAAATTTGCTCATTCAGAGCAAATGATGAGACTTGTGCTGTATCTTGTTTATCATTCCATATGAATTAATCATTGATACCTTTAGTATTCCAATCTGTAAAGCGATAGTTAGACTCTTATGACATATAATGAATTAATTTATAAGTAATATGTATTTTATTTATCAATTGTCGTAGCATCAATTAGGATGTTAGTTGCAATACAAATTAGAAATACAAACACAATATATCTGTCACTAATCAATTATAAAGGATAAGATCTTTTGTTTTGTTTTGTTGGCGGTTTTTTTTTTTTTTTTTTTTTAAGCATTGACACCATATAAATCAAAGGATTGTCGAAAATTACCAAGATCGATCGTTGATAGTGCGATCCGGATGACTACTCCCATAACTAGGAGATGGTCACTGATAATTAGACTGTCTATTTTTGTCACTGAAAGAGTTTTACGTTGTCTTGTTGCATTATATTTTATTATAATTGATATTATAATTGATAGGTGATATTGTGAACTACTTATTTCAACAATATGGTAAAGGAAGAAGTCCCTCACTGGGGCTCTTGGAAGGGTAATACAACTCAATATATGTCCCAAAACTTTTATAGTCCATAGGCTTATAAATTCATAGTAGGAATTTAAATGGTGATTGACATGCAAATGTGTTGGCCATGGGCAAGTGGTTTTATCGCATAATATTGTATTTGTGACCACTGCTTCAACCTCTTGCATTGTGCAGCACATTAATCACAGGATGGATGCCAACAATTCTTCAATCATTGATACCTTTAGTATTTCAATCTGTAAAGTGATAATTAGACTCTTATGACATATAATAAATTAATTTATAATTAATAAGTATTTTATTTATCAATTGTTGCAACATCAATTAGGATGCAAGTGGAAATACGAATTAGAAATACAAACACAACGTATCTATCATTGATCATTTTCAATTATGAAGGATTAGATCTTTTGTTTCTGTTTTGTTTTGTTTTTTTGTTTGTTGAACATTGACATCTTATAGATCAGAAGATTGTCAAGACCTACTAAGATCGATCGTTGATAGTACGGTTCAGATAATTACTCCTACAACCGGGAGATGGTAAATCCTATCAAGAGAATACTTATACTCATATCTTGTGTTTAATAAAACAAGGATAAGACTCGAGCTTTCGACTTTTTAGGGTTAAGAAAGGTACTCAACTACTCCTACTAAAGGGTAATATATAAATATTTTGTTTTAAATTAACGTATCTCAATTCATAAAATCATAAATAATAAATAAATACTAATTCACTTCTCACAATCACATACCATCTCATCTCAATTGTCACATCTTATAAAGATAAAATGTCTGGAATTATTGCTCTTGTTAATCTAGAGAACAGCTTAAAAATAATTAAGATTTTAATAGAAAAATATATATATTAAAAACTAGAGTAAACTTGAAATAAATTTTACTTCAATTTTAGAGTGTTTTGTGGCTGCGAGGGCAAAGGCCGACAGCCATTTACGGACAAATGTGTTTTATAATTTTTTGTGTTTTTCTCATTTCAAATGCGATTGTAGTAGCAAAAAGAATAATTAAATTTAAAATAGAATAACTTTATTAATAGAGAAAAATTACAACTATTCAAATGAAAAAATTTATTTACGATGAGCAGTAGAAACTTCTTTTTAATGAGGATATTATGAAAAACTCCCCTAAAAAGTAAATTATCCTTTTTTTTTTTTTATTAAGTGAACCATTCCCTACTAGTTAAAAAAACCGGTTAGTATTAAATTTAAAGGGTTTAATGGTAATTTGATGAGTAATTATATTTATTTTAATAAAATTAAATAAAAATTTTGAAAAAAATTAATTAAATAAAAAATCAATTCATCAAATCTTTACCATCTATCTTCAAATAGATGATAGATATTAATTTGAAAAAATAAATAAAAACTTTTATTTTTATTTTTATTTAATATTAAATTTTATTAAAATAATATTAATTAAATTAAATTAATTTTTTTTTTTCAAAAAAAAAAAACAATGTCATCTCCACCATCCATCACAAGCATGAACGGTGGAGATGGAAAAAAAATACTAAAATGAAAAAAATTATTAAAATAAAAAAAAATTGTTTAACATACTCAACACCTAACACCCAACACCCAACACCCAAAACAAATATTAAAATAAAATAAAATAAAAAATTGTTTTTCATTTTCTTCTATCGATTTCTTCTTCTATTTTCTTCGTCTCTTTCTTATTCTGTCTTCTTCTTCTTTTTCTCCTTCTTTCGTCTTCTTCTTATTCTTCCATCTCCTTCCTCGTCCATCATCGACACCCAACAATCATCACTCAACACCCAAACTAGTTTGGTCTCAAGCCAAGAAGACCAGATCTTTGGGTTGAAGATCACTGGGTTAAAAGAGACCATATCTTCTTCTTAGTCCATGGAGCTGGAACCCAACCCAGAGATCTTTAGGTTTCGATAACACTGGAAACCCAGAGAGTTTTAGGTTTCTAGCACCATTGAACCCCAAAGATTTCTACGTTTCTAGTGATGAAAACTCAAATATTTGCCATGGTGCTAGAAACTCATAATTGAGTTCTAGCAACTTGTGTTAGGAATTTTTTTTTTTTTTTTTTTTTTATTTTCCTGAATGTGTGTTGATGGATTGTGGCTTTTTTGTGTGGGGTTTTTTTTGTATGGTTTTGTGTGTGGTTTTGATATGGATTGATTGCTGCTGGTATAATTTATTGATTAAGGATCTAGTTGTTTGAAGATAGATTATTTGTTGATGAAGTTGGGTTATTTGAAGATGAAGAATTGGTTTAATGATGTTTAAGATTAATTGAAGACTATCTTTTTTTTTTTTTTTTTGGAAACTGGTTAGTGTAAGATTAATTAGAGGTAGAGATCTAATCTGGACCTCCACTCTTAAAAAATATATATTTTTTATAAATTTATGAAAAAATATTTTTTTTTTCAAATTATATCTACTGTCCATCAACAAATGTTATTTTAAAATAGAAAATTATTAATTTATTTTAAAAATTTTATGTTATTTTTTATTTACTATATTATTAATTAATAATCAATACATTTTGAAGGGTATTTCAGTTATTATATAACTTTAAAGGATGTGATAAGAATTTTAAAAAATCTTGGTAAGGGCATTTTGGTCATTTCATGATTTTGGATAGAAAATGTTAGCATTTTGGATAGAAAGTTAACGGTAGAGGACAGTTCACTTAATTAAAAAAAATTGGGGGCTGTTACAAATAGTTTATTTTTCAGGGAGATTTTCATAATATTCCTTTTTGAGTCGTTGTACAATGGTTTGAATCATTTGACACAGCAAAATGAGCATACAGTGTACCTCTTTATTAATACTTGTTATAGAGAAGTTGCACTAGAGTATCTAAAAATGGCAAACAAGATTGCAAGGAAACCGATGGCAGTCCTACTAGAAAACTTGGGAGCGAAACTAGACAACACGAAAAGCGATGCCCTAAGCGGATTGAAGATGGTGAACATGAATTTCTATCTTGCTTGATTCGGAGCTAACTGTGGGCGTTGGTCGCCACTCAAATCTTGGAGCACTGAATGCGTTACTATGAGATGGGATTGGAGGGTTGTATGTGAAAGTTTAAGACATTGACAATGTTGCAAATAAAGGAGAGTGGGTGGAGATTCTTCCCATTCATGGTGCTTTAGTACTTAACAATGTTGGTGACACTTTACATGTTAGATTATAATATATTGAGAAAATTATGGAAAAAAAAAACAACCTTTTTGGAGGCTAAAATTGAAAAATAACCCTTTTTTGAGATTCTTTATTTTTATCAAGTGTATTTTTGTCAAAAAATAGTTATTCTTACAAGATTTTAAAAAAAATATTAGTGATCAACTTGAATATAAAAAATGGTCATTTATAAAAGAAATCCTATTTTTTAATATATTGGTTCATCATGCAAAATGCACGGTCACACTATAATTATGTTAACAACAAATGGGTATGAGTTTGAAAGTCTAATTGCTGGGCTTAATATCATATTTGGGCTTCAAATATAATTTCTCATGATTGGGCCTAGCAAAAATTGAAATTTGTCCAACAATAATTAATCATTTCTCTTATGGAGGCCTTCAATTCATGTTCTTAAAAACTCTACAGAGCTGGCCCATTTAATGTTTATTGTTGGCCCATCATGGGTTGAAAAATTAAACAGGAAATGAGACCTTGTTACATCAACATGACAACCACCTAGGCTTATGGTATCAAATTTCAAATTTTATGGGAGTTAAATGGCTGAAATTTATCAAAAAACATGCACTCTCTCTCTTTTGGTCATTAGAAATGTGAGAGTGACTCACGGATGAACCTTAAAAACAGAAATTGAGCTTTGGGGAGAATGGACAAAGCATAAACATAAAAGTCCAAAAATCATGTTTCACCCAGCCAACGGCCCACCTTCATTTCATTTTCATACTTTCCTTATCATATTTTTAAATGTCAGAGAAGTGGTGAAGTTAAGTTATTGAGGTGGGCATTAAAGTAATGAATGGATACATTGTTTAAAAACTCGATCGAGTTGACCGAGTTCTCACCAAGAAATCGTCACTCAGTCAGTTTTCGATCCGAGATCCTCTAGATCGGTGGCTAAATTCTGTTCCTGTGCAAAATCGGCTCAACTCGGCATGACTCGGATTCGACATTTTGATTTTAAAAAAATTATTTTTGCCAAAACGACGTTGTTTTGGTCCTTGTAAAATCTGCCAAACTCGACCCGATTCGGCCCAACTTGGACTTTTTTTTTTCTTCATTTTGTTTTATTTTTATTTATTTATTTTTTTTTTTGCTTTAAAGTTTAACCACTCTTTTATGTTTTTCATATATATTTGTTTAGAGCCGGATGATGAATTGATGATTGAATATTGATGGATTAATAAATTATACAAACTATATTTGTTTAGGATTTTGTACATTTGTTATATAGAGATTTAAATTCTTGTACTATATGTTTCAATTTATCTTATTGGTTGTGTACTTGTGTTTGAAAATAAAAGAATGATGAGAGATTTTAAATAGTTTATGTTATGGGTATTTTTGGATTCCTCAAAATGGGCCGGCAAAGGCCCATCAAGATAATGGCCCAAGTCGCCGAAGACCAAGTGTGAATTACTATTCCTCAGCTCGCGAGGACGCTCCAGTATAAGACGAGATCAAGCCCGTGAGAAGACTAATGAAAGCAATGTCAGATCGCCTTCACAGCGACGTTTGAGGTCGCAGATCGGTCTTTGTGACGTCCAGATCGACAGGTCGTTCGAAGTCAAGATCGCTGCGACGAAGTATCAGTCCGTTCTTTATCACGGATCGCCCAGTTTCAGTGCAAGACAGTAAGATGGCGTGTCTTATACGATAAGCAAAGGTTTTTCACCTAATGACAGCTTAATTTTAGGAAATCTCACCAAACCAGCATGGGTTAGCAGTCGGTTCACGCGTAAAGCCAGAGTTGACCTGGCAGAAGTCAGAAGCATTAAATGCATTTCAGTAGCATTAATTGCGACAAGATCAGTCCTTTTTGTCTGTCAGTTCCATCTGTAGTCTTATCTTCTCTATAAATAGAGGGAGGCATTTATTGTATCAGCATCCAGAAATTGAGAGATTGAGAGGGCTGTTACTCTGTCCAAATACAGAGAGAGTGAGCATTCATTTAGTGAGAGACCACCATTAATACCAGAGACAGTGGACGTAGGCCATTCTTAAAAAGGCCGAACCACTTCAAATATTGTGTGTTCTTCTTCTTCTTTTCTTCTCTCCTTTGCCATTATCTGGTCTGTTTGTTGCAGGTCTCCTCATCTGTGCGGCATTGGGCTCAAGGATCTGGTTGGCTGGTTTACCACGTCAACATTTTGGCGCTAGAAGGAGGGCCTTACTGTAAGTGGAGCTCTGTAATCACCATGGTACGGGGGAGAACGACCAGAAATTTCGTAGACGAGCGAGCTGAAGGAGCCGAACTGCGACTCCAGGCCCAGATGGCTGATACCGGTGCAGGACCTTCTCACGGAGGACGGGACGCCGTGCATGACCTGGCTCGACATCAGGAAAGGTTGGAAACTAATGTGGCGCAGATCCTGGATACGTTGAGAATAATGGCGCGAGGTCAGGGTCAGAACGCTCCCAGGACGACTGTGATCCCATCGCCCAGAGCAGAGGTCGCAAGGGGGGTGCATATTCCAGAAGGATCCATTCATTCGTCGAATAGACGTCCTGAGGACCGAGGTCAGCGAGCTCTAGAGAATGGGGATGCAGCTCGACCTTCAGATTTGAGAATAAGGATCAGTCAAGACGGTAACAGGCGGGTTGAAGCAAGTGATGGGCGTCCCCGAGTTTCAGTTCGCAGGGATGAAGGCGAGCTGCGTCAAGGCCGAGAGGACCTGCGTAGGGGAAATGAGAACTACGAGGTCGGCCAAGGACACAGGAGGCACGATCAGCGATCTGTCGTCAGGGGGAGCCAGAGGAGTGGGAGATCCCCTGTGAGGCCGCTCGGAGCTCGAGACCCAATCATTGAGCAGCTCCTGGAGCGAATGCAGCAGCTCGAAGCGCGACCTGGAGCTCAGGCAGTGGCAGAGCGAAGTGAAGACAGAAGCCCTTTCACAGTGGAGATAGATCGAGAACCGCTCGCTGCTATGTTCAAACTTCCTGACATTCCAAAGTATAATGGAGATTCCGATCCCTATGATCACCTGGACGCCTTCAACGTTCAGATGAACCTGCAGACTTCCAATTCGCTGGTAAAGTGTCGTGTTTTCCCAGCGACATTGGGAGAAATACCGCAAACTTGGCTCAGAAACCTCCCACCTCGCAGCATCAGTAGCTGGGAGGAGTGCCAGCAGAAGTTCCTCGATCAATATAAGGCCTTGAAGAGAACGCTTGCTCCGGCCTGTCACCTCGCGACAATTTTCCAGCAATCAGGGGAATCGCTGAAGGAGTATATCGGTCGATTCAGAAGCGAGATAAACAATGTAGAGAGCCCGTCTGATGAAGGAATCTTAAATGCGATCTCGTCGGGACTTCGAAAAGACGGCAAGCTCTATGAGAGCATTTACAAGATGCCTGTGAAAAACCTGGGAGAATTCTATGAACGAGCTAATAGGGAGATCCGTTGGGAAGAATCATTCAGCTCGAGAAAAGCCAATCACCAGAAGAATGAAGCAGGTGGATCCTATCAGGGCAAGAAGAGGGATTAGGTCGGCAGTGAAGATAGAAAGAACCGATCTAGCAATCAAGTGGCGAAGCGGGCTAAAAAAGAGTTCAGAAGAAATCGCTCCCCGCCTCAAAACCGCTTCCATCGTTATAGCACCCTATCAGATAGGCAAGACCGGATTTTTCAGACTGAGAAGCACAGAGTCAACTTCGGGAGGCCGAGCCCTACTGGTTTCCCGGGTAAGTTCAAAAATCCTCGTAAGTACTGTGCCTATCATCAGGAGAACGGGCACAATACATCTGACTGCTGGGACCTTAAGGACGCCATAGAAGATTTGATAAGAAATGGCCGTCTAAAGGAGTACGTGGTGCAGCCCGCCCACGAGAAGCCCCAGAACCAGCGTCCTCGTCGAGATCACCAGCCCGCGTAGACGAGTCAGCAAGGCCAGGAGCAGGGTGTTGATTTGACGGTAAAGACTATTTACACCATCCATGGCGGTCCCCACATCGTCGGTTCCTTTAGTAAGTCTCATGAAAGATATATGCGAGAGGCAAATCACGTCCATCTTACAGGGCAGGGTGATCAGGAAGGGCCGGCAAAGAAGGCCAGAATGACTTCGTAGGACATCGTTTTTACAAAGGAGGACGAAAGCGAGGTGAAATATCCCCATAATGACGCCCTTGTTATCAGGGCAAAGATCAGCAATGCCAAGGTCCTGAGAATCATGGTTGACACAGACAGCTCGGTAAATGTTATGTATAAAGATTGCTATGATCAGCTCGGGTTAGGAGCTAATCAGTTGAAGCCATCTCCAGAGCCTCTCTACGGTTTCACTGGGGACGTCGTCATCCCAATGGGCCAAGTAAGACTCCCGCTGTCCGTAGGTGATCCAGCTCGCCAGGCAACTACCCTAGCGGACTTCCTCGTCGTTAATGGGGCATCTGCTTATAATGTGGTTTTGGGGAGGCCCGCGATGAACGATCTGGATATGGTCGTGTCTACCAAAGCTCTCACAATCAAGTTCCCAACAGCCAGCGGAGTAGGAGTAGTGCGAGGTGAGCAATACGCGGTGAGGCGTTGTTACGTGAAGGCTATGAAGATTGGGGTGACGTGTACGCGAGTAGATATGGTGGCTGGAGGAAAGCCAAGTGAAGTCAGCAAAGAAGGCTTTGATCGCGATCTTGATCCTCGCGAGGTAGATTAGTATGGGACATCGGGTCCAGTTGACGAGCTTGAATCTATCCAGGTCAGTAAGGAAGATCCGCAAAGATGTCTTAGTGTGGGGCGGAGTCTGACTTCGGATGTGAAAAGTCAGCTCTTGGATTTCCTCAGGGAGAATGTGGATGTCTTCGCGTGGAATCATGAGGACATGGTTGGGATTGATCCAGAGGTCATGTCGCACAGGTTGAATGTTGATCCTTGTTGCAGACCAATCCGTCAGAAGCGGAGGCCGTTGAACAAGGAACGATCTGATGCCATCAAAGAAGAAGTTGACAAGCTGCTCACCAATAATTTCATCAGACCGGTCCAGTATCCGCTTTGGTTGGCCAACCCCGTCCTCGTGAAAAAGAAGAATGGGAAATGGAGGACGTGCATTGATTTTACCGATCTCAACAAGGCGTGCCCGAAGGACCGTTTTCCTCTTCCGAGAATTGATCAGTTGGTGGATGCGACTGCTGGTCACCAGTTGCTGAGTTTCATGGACGCTTATTCAGGATACAACCAAATCCCTATGAGCCCGCGAGACGAAAAGCATACCTCGTTTATTACAGATAGAGGCCTTTATTGCTACAAGGTGATGCCTTTCGGCCTCAAGAACGCGGGAGCGACCTATCAGAGGCTGGTCAATAAGATGTTTGAGAAGCAGATCGGTGGGACAATGGAGGTGTACGTAGATGATATGTTGGTCAAATCGAAGCAGGCCGAGTCCCACGTTAACGATCTGGCAGAAACATTTCAAATCCTCAGGAATTATCAGATGAAGCTCAATCTGCTGAAGTGTGCCTTCGGAGTGGCGTCTGGAAAGTTTCTGGGGTTCATGGTGAACGAGAGGGGCATCGAGGCCAATCCAGAGAAGATCCAGGCCTTGATCAACATGAGGTCGCCCAGAAAAGTCAAGGAAGTTCAGAGTCTTACAGGTCAGGTCGCGGCGCTAAGTAGATTCATCTCGAAGGCGACTGACAAGTGCATCCCTTTCTTTGACGTGCTGAAAAGGGTAAAAGACTTCGAATGGACAGAGCAGTGCGAGCAGGCCTTCCAGCAGCTGAAAGAATATATGGGCCGGGCTCCACTTTTATCCAAGCCTGTAGAAGGAGAGAAGCTCATCCTTTACTTGGGGGTATCTGACAGCGCCCTAAGTGCGGCCCTGGTGCGAGAAGAAGATAGGACGCAGCTCCCCGTGTATTATATTAGCAAGAGGCTATCGGATGCGGAGACGAGGTATTCCCAGATAGAGAAGCTCGCTGACTGTTTAGTAACCGCATCCAGAAAGCTCCGACCTTATTT
Organism: Dimocarpus longan; assembly: GCA_022984855.1. NCBI lineage: Eukaryota > Viridiplantae > Streptophyta > Magnoliopsida > Sapindales > Sapindaceae > Dimocarpus > Dimocarpus longan. Next base: position 25,351,754 of record CM041017.1, read on the forward strand.
TCAGGCTCATAAAATCGAGGTCCCAACTCGGTATCCCCTGAAGCAGATTTTCCAGACCTCGGATACCTCAGGTCGCCTATTAAAGTGGGTAGTCGAATTAGCCCAATTCGATATTGAGTATGTCCCCAGACCGTCCATCAAAGCCCAAGCTCTGGCTGATTTCATTACAGAATTTACAGGAGCTCCAGAAGAGGGAGCTGGGCCATCGGAGGAGCCGATGTGGGAGTTATATGTTGACGGATAATCAAACGAGCGTAAAGCGGGGGCAGGTATCCTGCTTATCAGTCCGGAAGGGGACAAGATCTTCTATGCATTAAAGTTCGGGTTCAAAGCAACCAACAACGAGGCTGAGTATGAAGCACTCATAGCGGGGTTGAAGCTCGCTAGGGAGATGCGAGCTGATCAGGTGAGGATATTTAGCGACTCACAGCTCGTTGTATATCAAGTGAAAGGGGAGTATCGAACTCGAACCTCAAATACAGCTGCATATCTCGAGAAGGTACAAAAATTGCTCAAAGTATTTCAAAGGTACGAAGTGAATCAAATCCCGCGAGTTCAAAATGCACATGCTGATGCCCTAGCTCGCCTAGCGACTACTCAGATAGCAGAAGACTTGAAGCCCGTGCCTGTTGAGCTCCTACCAGTTCCGAGCATTCAGAAGGGGGAAGTAATGATAGCCCTAGTAGTGGCCGGAGATTCATGGATGAGGCCGCTGATTGACTATCTGCAGAACGGGATTCTCCCCGAAGACAAGAATGAAGCCCGCCAATTGAAGGCGCGATCTGCGCGCTATTGCATTTACGACGACCTGTTGTATAAAAGGGGTTTCTCAGCCCCTCTTCTGCGATGATAACCATTGCGGAAATCACTCCGGGGGACTCGCTCTAGCCCAGAGAGCGCTAAGACAGGGATTTTATTGGCCTACCATGAAGAAGGACGCTATCGCCTTGGTAAGAAGGTGTAATAAGTGTCAAAGGTTTGCAAATGTGCCCCGAGCTCCTCCAGCGCTCCTACAGCAGATGGTGAGTCTGTGGCCGTTCGCGATCTGGGGAATGGACCTGATCGGACCCCTGCCGACAGCTCGAGGAAATTGCAAATATGCCGTGGTCGCGGTTGATTATTTCACGAAGTGGGCGGAAGCAAAAAAGTTGGCTGATATCTCGACGACGAAGATTATCAAGTTTATATGGAGTAACATCATCAGCAGGTTTGGAGTTCCGCAGCAGGTAATAACGGACAACGGGACTCAGTTTAGCAGTGAGCAGTTCGTCGACTTTTGTCATGAGCTCGGGATCACCAAGAGCTTCTCAGCAGTAGATCATCCTCAAGCTAATGGGCAGGTCGAAGCCGTGAACAAGATCATAAAGCAGATCCTGAAGACGAAGCTGGAAGCAAGAAAAGGAGCGTGGGCAGACGAACTCCCGAAGGTATTATGGGCCTACCGAACTACAGCCCGCAGTACGACCCAGGAAACGCCTTTCTCAATGGTTTATGGATGCGAGGCTATGATTCCGGCAGAGTTTGAGGTAATGACACATCGGAGGGCGACCTTCAACAACGAAGACAATCAGCAGTTGCTTACCTGCAGCCTTGACCACGTGGACGAATTACGAGATGAAGCTCAGTTGAGGTTGGCAGTTTACCAGCAGCGGGTCGCCAGATACTACAACAAGAAGGTCCGAGTTCACCACTACAATGTTGGGGATCTCGTGCTAAGACTCATTCTGCTCGCAGCACGGAACTCAAGCGAGGGCACTTTAGGACCTAGCTGGGAAGGTCCCTACATCTTTCAAAAGGATCTGGGAAACGGGGCCTATCCCTTAAGCAACATGGATGGAACGAAAGTCCCAAGAGCGTGGAACGCCGAGAAGCTTCGACCGTATTTTGTGTAATTTATTCAGGTCGAAATTATCTGTCTTAAATATAATCTTTTGACATTTTGTCTATATATGTGAATATATTCAAGCAGATTTGCATCGCTTCTCAACAATATTCTGTCCTCGCTCTTACTTACACTACGTCAACAAAGTCTTGGACGGAGACGCCGCGTCCTGTGAGCCCGCAACGCTCTGGACGGGCCGACGTTCTCCTGTGGACTTATAATTATTCAATAGTCTTGGACGGAGACGCCGCGCCCTGTGAGCTCGCAACACTTTGGACGGGCCGACGGACTCCTGTGGACTTATTATTATTCAACAAAGTCTTGGACGGAGACGCCGCGCCCTGTGAGCCCGCAACGCTCTGGACGGGCCGACGTTCTCCTGTGGACTTATAATTATTCAACAGTCTTGGACGGAGACGCCGCGCCCTGTGAGCTCGCAACGCTTTGGACGGGCCGACGGACTCCTGTGGACTTATTATTATTCAACAAAGTTTTGGACGGAGACGCCGCGCCCTGTGAGTTCGCAACGCTCTGGACGGGCCGACGTTCTCCTGTGGACTTATAATTATTCAACAAGTCTTGGACGGAGACGCCGCGCCCTGTGAGCTCGCAACGCTTTGGACGGGCCGACGTTCTCCTGTGGACTTATAATTATTCAACAAGTCTTGGACGGAGACGCCGCGCCCTGTGAGCTCGCAACGCTCTGGACGGGCCGACGTTCTCCTGTGGACTTATAATTATTCAACAGTCTTGGACGGAGACGCCGCGCCCTGTGAACTCGCAACGCTCTGGACGGGCCGACGTACTCCTATGGACTAAAAGGCACGTCGTGACGACGTCACCAGCACATTCGTAATAATAACTTACATTCGCAATCATTATTTACGTCATTCGATAAGAGCATCACATAAATTAGAGAGAAATGAAATGAAGCATATATTGAGTTTAAGAACAAAAATTACAAATGAAAACCTCAGAAGAGGTAAGTTTAAAAGGTGAAAATAAGCTTGTACAAAAGAGGACTAAAATTGCGAGCTGGAGGGGTCTTGAGGGTCCTGGGGGGTCGAGCTGGTGGCCACTTGGTCATCGACGGCCTCTGGAGGGACGATCTCAACAGGCGTCAAGGAAGTTTCTTGAGGTTGGCCCTGCTCTGCTTCGGCTACCGCGCGAGCTTCCTCGGCATAGAACTCAACGTCCTTCACGGCCTCCTCCCCAAAGATAGAAAAATCCATCTTGGGGTCATGCGTCCACAGGGTGTACATGATGCCTTGCTCTGTCTCCACCCTAATCTCTTCGACCCGAGCTTCCGCAGCAGCCAGCGCCTATTTGAGCTTGGTCATCTCCTCAGCCTGAACTGCAGCCGCGGTCTGCGCTTCTTCGAGTTTGACAGCCACCACGGCATACTTTTCTTCTGCGGCCTTTAGCTCGATCTCACGGTCAACCACTAGAGTCTTGGCCGTCTCCAGCTGAGAATTGAGGCTGTCATTGATCAGTTCCATCCTGCTCTTTTCCTCGGCCCGAAGGGTATCAGACTGAAGACGAGCGACCTCAGCCACGGCCAATTGCCCCTGAAAGATCTCGCGTTCGCTTTTCGCCACCGCGAGCTGGATGTCATGCTCTGACAGGGTCGCCTCGAGCTCCATCTTTGCGGCCTTAAGCTCCTTCTCCTCCTACTCCCTCTTCGTTTCGCTGTCTAGCACTTTCGCCATCGCCATCGCGCTCTACGACAGCAAAAAGCAGTAAGAAAAAAGAGATCGAAAAGAAATAAAAAGAAATGGGAAAGGAACTCTACCTTAGCAGCTTCACGAACTGCCCAGGAGACCAGATTCACCCCGTGGCTGTTTGGGCCATCCAGAAACTTGGCCGTATTTCCCAAGAGGCTGGGAACCTGTTCGACCATAAGATGAAGGTAGGATAGCCCGGGAACCACTTCGGCAGGTTGTTACGGGGTGTCCTGGGGAAGAGGCTCCTGTGGTGACGAAAAGACCTGTTTCCCTTTCTCCAGCGCGGTCTTCTTGGAAAGAGGAAGCTCGGCGGGAACGTCGTGATCCTTCCTCTTCGTCCCTTGTTCAGTCGCGACCTGCTTGCCCTTGTCCGCAGCAGCAGTATCTTTGACCGGATGAGCCCTCTGCGAGACAGGCCGTACGACCTCGGGGGTTGGAGATTCAGCCGTGCTCGCTGCCCGGTGCCCTCTTGAAGCCGATGAGTCCGGAGTAGACGACGGCGTCACGGCCTGACCCTCGGTCTGGCGAACTCTCTTCCTAGGAGGTGGAATTATATTCAAGGGTGCCATCACCTCTTCAACGTTTTCCGAGCTCGAGCTTGTTTCGGCGACTTTGTCAAAAACAGAGCTTACGGGTCGAGTTAGCCGAGACCCTATGTGCTTAGAACGGATCAGTCTCTCCGTAGGCTCGGGGGCAAGAAGGTACTGCCGAAGAAGTTCGTTCGTTAGTTTGACGTCGTCCTCGTTGGACCTGTGAGCTCCAAGGATCTCGAGGTCAGCTATTTCGCCCTGAGTCAAACCAAGGAACGGTGCGCTGAGATCTGCAAAAGAAAGAAGATGGTTAGTTCACCTAGGGTCGCCGTACAAAAGCTGAAAAGCAGCTTGAAGAACGCCTTACCTGGTTCAGCTCAGAAGCTGAAGTTCGCAAGATTTAGTAAGGAAGGGCAGGATACGTAGAACCAGTTCGTTTTATAGTGGCCCACGTTGGACTTGCCCTTAGCATCGCCTTTCGGCAAGACCTCCCTATAAATAGACGACGGGCGGGAAGAGGTATAGTAAAAACCATCCCGAGGTTGTCCCCTACTGGTAGGTTTGAAGGTATATAAATACCTTATAATTCCAGAAGTTGGAAGAGGGAGACCGTATTTCCTAAAGAAGATCGCCAAGAAAGACAGCTGAGTGTACGAGTTCGGGGTCAATTGACCTGAAGCGAGCCTCAGATCGTTCAGAAGCTCGATCAAGTAAGGCGGTACCGAAAATCGCAGTTCGACTTCCAAGTGCTGAATGCTGATGGCCACAAAACCCTTGGGGGGTGTGGCCGCATGGTCCATGGGAGCGGGCCCCATCATACGGCAACCCCGGGGAAAGTGGTATTGTAGCCCTAGACCAGAGAGGTCCTCGCGTGTTAACCGAGAGGGGTAGAATTTGAACATCTCGCGACCTCACCTAGCTTCTACGGGGTCAAGGTCCCCGGCCTCTGAAGGCTGGTCCCCTCCGGAGCTCTCCCAAGCTGAAAATTCCTCAGCGACCTCCTCGCTGTGTAAGGACGCTTGAGGGACTTCCTTCACTTGATCCTCCGAGCTGGAGGAATCGTCCTCTCCTACGATGTGCAGTGGGCGTGTGACCTGAAGACATCTACAAACAAAAAGGAGCAGTTATGCCGCTGAATGCAGACCGTTCCTATCGAGCTAAAGCTCCAAGTTTGCTATCTAGCTATTTCCTAACAGGTCGCAGACGCCACACAAGGTTATTAGCGACCTCAAGATCGTGTTCTACTTCCTATGCGCGACCTCAAGATCGCTTGAACTCTCACAAACAACTAATTAAGCAATTTTCAACAGCCTAATAGATCAAACTAGGGAAATACGTAAAGACGCAGACGTTCAAGCACAATCAAAGGGAAGAAACCAGAAAACCCAGCAACGTGCAAACAAATCATCACTAAACAAATAACAACAAAATGCTGGAAAAAGAAGAATTAACAAGGATAATGAACTCACCGGTGACCGGAGAACGGAAACGTTGCCTGAGTGATGGACGCTGGAGAGTCGAAGACTGAAAACTGGTGGCTGATGAGAGAAAAGAAGACGAAGACGAAGGTTGAAGCGTGAAAATGACAAGAAGAACAAGAAGAGACAGTCTGGTCTCTTTTTTATACCCAGTCCCGAGGTCGTATCCCCGACCGTCGGATCTGGTGGCGTGCCAACCTCCCCAAATCCAACGGTGCAGCGCGATCTTAGGTACGTGACCCGAAGAGACGCCATCAGACTAAGAGACGTGCGTTAAATGCCCGTTGCAGAAGCCGAACCGCCTCAAGGGGTGTTGCCACGTGTCCAAGATAAAGGAGGGAAAAATTCATTTATTAAATTTTCGAGTTCTCAGATCGATGAAAGGTTTTCAATCCGCTTCAGATATCAGTACGCTGATCGAAATTCTCAGTCCGCTGGGCAATTCTTCAGTTCGGATAAGTTTTCGATTTAACATTTAGACCGTTATAAAGCTTCTCATAGCAGTACGAAGATTTTAGTTCGCTCCAGAAGTCAGACAGCCATATAAAGTTTCAGTTCGTTATAAAAATTATTATTGACTATTGAGTTCTCAGGCCTCAGAAAACGACCTAAGAACTGGGGGGTTGATGTTATGGGTATTTTTGGATTCCTCAAAATGGGCCGACAAAGGCCCATCAAGATAATGGCCCAAGTCGCCGAAGACCAAGTGTGAATTACTATTCCTCAGCTCGCGAGGACGCTCCAGTATAAGACGAGATCAAGCCCGTGAGAAGACTAATGAAAGCAATGTCAAATCGCCTTCACAGCGACATTTGAGGTCGCAGATCGGTCTTTGCGACGTCCAGATCGACAGGTCGTTCGAAGTCAAGATCGCTGCGACGAAGTATCAGTCCGTTCTTTATCACGAATCGCCCAGTTTCAGTGCAAGACAGTAAGATGGCGTGTCTTATACGATAAGCAAGGGTTTTTCACCTAATGACAGCTTAATTTCAGGAAATCTCACCAAACCAGCATGGGTTAGCAGTCGGTTCACGCGTAAAGCTAGAGTTGACCTGGCAGAAGTCAGAAGCATTAAATGCATTTCAGCAGCATTAATTGCGACAAGATCAGTCCTTTTTGTCTGTCAGTTCCATCTGTAGCCTCATCTTCTCTATAAATAGAGGGAGGCATTTATTGTATCAGCATCCAAAAATTGAGAGATTGAGAGGGCTGTTACTCTGTCGAAATACAGAGAGAGTGAGCATTCATTTAGTGAGAGACCACCATTAATACCAGAGACAGTGGACGTAGGCCATTCTTAAAAAGGCCGAACCACTTCAAATATTGTGTGTTCTTCTTCTTCCTTTCTTCTCTCATTTGCCATTATCTGGTCTGTTTGTTGCAGGTCTCCTCATCTGTGTGGCATTGGGCTCAAGGATCTGGTTGGCTGGTTTACCACGTCAACAGTTTAGATGTGACAGATTTTTAAAGTGTTGTTATTTTTGTATATTACAAATGGAATTGTTGAAAAAATAGAAGTTATATTGCTAAAATTTTTAAAGTTGTAATTACATAATTATATTAAAGTGGTTTTGAAGGTTGCATAAGATAGATTTAATGAGTTTTTATGGTCATATATTATATTTTAATCCTATAAAAAAAATTTTAAATTTTATTTTTTATAAATTTGACTTGATTTGACCGTGGGTCAACGGTTGACCGTTAATCGAAGGTCAAACCGAGTACTCTTCGAGTTGTTAAGTACTCGTTGTTCACTGCCTCGCCGATCGAGTCGTGAGTAGTAAGTTTTGGAACACTGGATGGATAGAAATGAGTCAGAGGCGTAATTAATGCTAGAGGAGTACGTAGAAACCCCATTTAATCACCTTTTTGAAAATAATGGATTGGATACTAATAAAGAGTAGTCGTTTTCGTACTGTAATAGTCGCTTTCATATTATATAACACTCTTGATATCATATATTTCACTTGATAAAGTAAAGATAATTCTCTTTAATTTTCATATTGAATGATGATATAAATAATTGAACGAAAAAGGAATGGTTGAAGCCACGGGAGCCCGTTGAGTTGAGTCACTGGGCTGCCCGAAAATAGAAATCACATTTAATTAATGTCTCTACCTTTTTGAAAATGATGGATATTAATAAAGTATACTATTCATAATATTTTTAAAAAAATTCCTGTATTTCATGAAAAATGAACCCTCGTGTGGCGTGCACTTTTGGCCGCACATCCCCCCCTCCCCCCCCTTTTTTTTTTAAGTGTTGCCCATTCCTTTTAGTGGACTGCTTGATGGATACTTTCACTACCATTTCTCTCCAACTTTTTTCTTTCGGCCGCACCGGCACCCTCACCCCCTCCCCCCCCCCCCCCCCCCCCCCTTTTTTTTTTTTAAGTGTTGCCCATTCCTTTCAGTGGACTGCTTGATGGATACTTTCACTACCATTTCTCTCCAACTTTTTTTTTTTTGGGAGAATTACACATAACCTACCTGTAAATTTGATATTCACAAGCGCGTATAACATTTCGATTTTTTTGCAGCGTCCTCCCCTGACTAACGGATTGACTAAGTTTGACCGTTAACATTAAGGAGAATTACGAATAACCTACCTGCAAATTTGATATTCACAAGCGCGTATAACATTTTGGTTTTTTTGCAATGTCCTCCCCTAACTAACAGATTGACTGGATTTGACCATGATATGGTCACTTTGATCGTTTAAAAAATGTTGACAGATGAAACTGTCCCTGAGTACAGTCAGATTATTGTGTATTGATTTTGCAGTCAAATGAAATTACCAATATGCCCTTGGCATGAAAGAGAAACATAATAAAAAAATGTGTGAATAGCGCGAAGGAGTAGTGTTATGTATGTGGACAATATTGCTCTTAATGTAAATGTTGGAAAAAAATAATTTAAAACTTTTTAAGAAAAAAAAAAAATTAGATTGCCCAAAATGTTATTGTTGGTAAACCGTAACATTTTGGACAAGAAGCCTATATAAAGGCTAGCTACAACACTTGAATTGCTGCAAGTAGTGTTTAATTTTTTTTTTTTTTTTTTTTTTTTGTCCCTTCAAATTTTCTTGTTGATTATTTCTTCTCATATCAATTGATTTTTCATCTTTTGGGTGAGGTAGATTTTGGTTAAGTTTTAGAGTGTAATGGAAGGATGGAGCAGCTCAAATAGTGAAATAAATGGGGGTATAATAAAGTTCAAAAAAAAAAAAATTAAACACCACTTGCAGCAGTTCAAGTGTTGTAGCTAGCCTTTATATAGACTTTTTGCCCAAAATGTTACGGTTCACCAACGGTAATATTTTGAGCAATCTATTTTTTTTTTCTTAAAAATTTTCAAATTATTTTTTTTCCAACATTTACATTAAGGGCAATATTGTCCACATACATTTATAACAACACTACTCCTTCGCGTCATTCACACATTTTTTTATTATGTTTCTCTTTCATGCTAAGGGCATATTGGTAATTTCATTTGGCTGCAAAATCAATACACAACAATCTGACTGTACTTAGGGACAGTTTCATCTTTCAACATTTTTTAAACGGTCAAAGTGACCATATCATGGTCAAATTCAGTCAATCTGTTAGTCAGGGGAGGACACTGTAAAAAAACCAAAATGTTATACGCGCTTGTGAATATTAAATTTATAGGTAGGTTATTCGTAATTCTCCCTAATGTTAACGGTCAAACCTAGTCAATCCGTTAGTCAGGGGAGGACGCTGCAAAAAAATCAAAATGTTATACGCGCTTGTGAATATCAAATTTGCAGGGAGGTTATGGGTAATTCTCCCGTGTTATGTATGTGGACAATATTGCTCTTAATGTAAATGTTGGAAAAAAATAATTTAAAACTTTTTAAGAAAAAAAAAATTAGATTGCCCAAAATGTTATTGTTGGTAAACCGTAACATTTTGGACAAGAAGCCTATATAAAGGCTAGCTACAACACTTGAATTGCTGCAAGTAGTGTTTAATTTTTTTTTTTTTTTTTTTTTTTTTTTGTTTTTTGTCCCTTCAAATTTTCTTGTTGATTATTTCTTCTCATATCAATTGATTTTTCATCTTTTGGGTGAGGTAGATTTTGGTTAAGTTTTAGAGTGTAATGGAAGGATGGAGCAGCTCAAATAGTGAAATAAATGGGGGTATAATAAAGTTCAAAAAAAAAAAATTAAACACCACTTGCAGCAGTTCAAGTGTTGTAGCTAGCCTTTATATAGACTTTTTGCCCAAAATGTTACGGTTCACCAACGGTAATATTTTGAGCAATCTATTTTTTTTTTCTTAAAAATTTTCAAATTATTTTTTTTCCAACATTTACATTAAGGGCAATATTGTCCACATACATTTATAACAACACTACTCCTTCGCGTCATTCACACATTTTTTTATTATGTTTCTCTTTCATGCTAAGGGCATATTGGTAATTTCATTTGACTGCAAAATCAATACACAACAATCTGACTGTATTTAGGGACAGTTTCATCTTTCAACATTTTTTAAACGGTCAAAGTGACCATATCATGGTCAAATTCAGTCAATCTGTTAGTCAGGGGAGGACACTGTAAAAAAACCAAAATGTTATACGCGCTTGTGAATATTAAATTTATAGGTAGGTTATTCGTAATTGTCCCTAATGTTAACGGTCAAACCTAGTCAATCCGTTAGTCAGGGGAGGACGCTGCAAAAAAATCAAAATGTTATACGCGCTTGTGAATATCAGATTTGCAGGGAGGTTATGGGTAATTCTCCCTTTTTTTTTTTTCAATAGCGGTTTTAACCTTAACCTTGAACATTGTGTGATGGTCACTGTCTTTTTCAGCTTTTATTACCCTAGTCACATCTTTTTCAAACACATCAACCACATTTGTGACCCAAAAAACAAGAAAAAAAAAACAATCATAACATTTAGCCACATTTATTAAATGAAGTTATTGTACCGAAGGTAATAGATTATTTTTGGTGGGTCCACTTTTATTTTTCTTTTGCATGACAACCTTTTGCTATTCAAAGTGACAAGGAAGATCCTCATTTATTAATGATTTTTTTTTTTTTTATATTTCCTATATATTATAAATATATTTCATTTTATACCGAGCTCTTTTAAATAAAATTCTAATAATATAGGTTGAAACTAGATCTTCTACAAGTAAGGAAGGCTTTGAAAGTAAAAAACGACTCATATAATAGAAGAAAAAAATGATCCAGCCTATAAGGAAGGGCTGGGCATGAGGCTGTCATTGCAACGCCACTGCGATTCTTCCTTGTTTATCAAATTCAAATGAAGCTGTTGTACGGAAAGAAATGGATAATTTTTATTGAGTCCGACTTTTATCTTTCTACATTTTTTTAATACACTGTTTATCTTTCTTTTTCATTACCACCTTTCTGCAAAAGCCTACTCAGAAAATGACCATGCAAGACCCTTGTCATATCTTAAATTTTAAATTTTTGGTTTCTCATTTAATTTCTCACTAGTCACTACTATCCAACAAGCAATGCAGGATTATTGTATTAGCAATCATTATTAATTTATGTAGAAAAATTGCCATAACGCAGGATGATAACAAAACTTGGAAATTTGATAATGTCCGGTGGAATTAAATGCCTTAAACTATAATTAGTACCAACCTTAGAAATCAACTATTACCTTGATTAAAACATTAACAATATAAATTAAATAAAAATGGAAGCTACCAGGAAACGACCATTTACACACTATGGTCTTCTTCTGTAACTTCAAGCCAGGTGAATAAGTTTAAGTTACCTAACAGATAGACTGATAAATATTACAACTTTCTAGGGTTGAATAATTTTCTCTCTAAAGATGTATCATAAATGAATTAAAAGAACAATAATGCACTATTAGTTAAAAAATCACAATATTTGAGCATACTTTATATATAATCTATTTTTTTTTTTTTTTTTTTTGCTAATCTCTTAAATAACCATTACTCCTTTTATTTGGACAAGATAATCAAACCCGTTATATACTGAGAGGTTCTAGATTCTTTGACTAATCTCTTAAATAGTCATAAATGATTTTATAATAATTAAATATCGCTTAATTAATGATTCAAAGATAAAGATTTTTTCAATTTGTGACAAGTATGAAAACTATAATTGATCTTTGATGGTTTGACCTAATTTAATTAAATTTATGATATGTGTGAATTTATTTGGCTGATTATAGTTAAAACTAAAAACTAATACATCTAATGAAAGAGGTGGAAGCTACATGTCGAAGACCTCTTCCATTCTCTAGCTTGAAATTCAGCCACATGTAAGATTTTATAATTCCTACCTGACATATATACTGACTAGCCTACTGCAAAATTAGTTATCTACAAACAAACAAATAACTTATTAGTTGATACAAATACTTTAAAGAAAAAAAAAAAGTTAATAGCTTAACAATTAAATAGAGTACATAAAATTAAAAAATATATTTTTTTATTATATTATTGACATTGATCTAAAGAATCGTCAGAATCAAATGGAATCAAATACTGATACATACAATTTGAAAAGTAACTCTCATATAAAAGAAGATAACCTACACATAGATGAGAGGATAACTCACGTAAAAGTGACAGATGATTTATACATAAGTGGGAAAAGATGCGGCCACAAATATTACTGTGGTGTCTCGAACCAATTGCAAATGTCCTCGACAGTGCGCCTGCCATTGCGGCAAAGGCACATTAAACCTAAAAGCTGTATTTTAAAATTATAAAAACCTTTAGGAATTAGAAGAGTTACCGTATTTAATTGAACTAGGATATTTTACACTTAAAAAAAAAAAGGATATTTTAGGTACTAGAAAAGTTGAGAATTAAATAAATTTATTAACACTGAATTTCATCATTAGAATTATAATAATTAAATAAAAAATAATTAATAAAAATTCGGAGGCCTTCAATTTTGGTGGCGTCATACCTAGAATTTTACAAACAGATAAATCCGTGGATCTCATCCTAAAGCTTTATACAAAGTAGAGATTCGGTGATATCATGATGCGTAGTTATAATGTTAAACCCACAACTAGTCCTTGACTTTTCAATCAAATAAAAGTATGAAACAAGAATTAGGCCGTAAGAGTGGAATCCAAACCTTGAAAAATGAGATTTTCATAATTCAACCAATGTATATTAAAGTTTAGTTAAAAAAAAAAAAAATGAGAAACTTTAAAATAATCAAGTGGTGGTCCAAGATAGTAAGAGTGTGTTTGTTGCGTGAAATTGGATTGAATTAGTTTTTAGAGATGAGATTGTATTGAATAAGATATGATTATACTTGACTAAATTAGCTAGTACTGTGTTATGTTTAGTATTTCTATGATTAGATTACTAATAAAATATATTAAATTAATAAAATATATTAAATTAATTTTTAAATACAATGAATATGTAAAATACAAATTATTTATAAAACAAATAAATGAAAAAAAAAATGAATGAACATGAGAGTGGATTAATTAGTCTTCCCATTTTGAATGGGACTAAAGAGGAGATGAGATTAAATTTTGTCCAATACCACCTTTTCAAGGAACATGATATTGGATGAAAAATTTGTTCAATCTCATATTGTATTGATTGATAAACAAGCCCTAAAGTGATTTGATCCACGTCTAATATGGTTTGTTTTGCCTATCAATGCATATTGATGCACAATATTGTACCATGCATTATTTGATTTTTTTTTTTTTTTAAATGATCATTTTTTCAGGTCCAAGTTTAACATTAACCTTTTTTTCAAAATCTTATAAAAATAATTGTTTTCAGATGAATATATATTTGATAAAATTATGAAATATAAAGAATATTATGAGTGATTTTACGATCAAGTCAATTGGGTCAAGGAAGACCCACGGTATGGGCCCAATGACCTGAAGACCCAGGAAACCTAATGATCAACCCATTTCTTTGATCGTCTGCCTGATCGCCAACTTACCTGCTTTTCTGATCGTTACCATGTTCGTGTTCCAAGTCTTCTTGGTGGTCGTTAACTTGTTCAGTATCAAGCTCGGTATCCTGCTCGATACCCTACTCGATATCTACTTGTCTATATGCTCGCTCGTCAGATCGAATAGAGACCCGTTTGCCTTGATCGATCAACTGCTCATCAATTCTTGCTCGTGCTCGCTTACTTTCTCATGTTTGAGACCATTTGCCCGTTGAAGTATCTAACTGCTTGAGCGCTTGCCAATGATCTGCCTTCTTGACCTTTAGGATGCCCAATCTTCTTAAGCTTTATTTGCTCGCTAGTTCGAGAGAGCATTCTGTTCGCTGGAAATGTTCATCTCTGGCCCATCCATCAAATCACAGGTCAACGAAAATTAAAACTGTCAGGTGGATTACAGTTCAAGGCGTGCCGTCCATGCCAATCCTATCAAAGATTATAGCTTGGATTATCGGAATCTCACCTAACCAGCGTGGGTTAGCCGCTTAAACCCATGCTTTGGGCAGAATGAACCTGATACTATCAGCCGTATTAAATGCGGCCCATCATTGTAATATTTGTTTACTGTACATTATTTTATTACATTCTACTGTAGCTCCTCCTCTTCTCTATAAATAGAAGAGGACCCTCATTGTAAAAAGATGAATCTTTTGAGTGTCGTTACTCTACTAAAATAGTGAGAGAGTGAACAGTGAACGTAGACATCTAATTGGGCCGAACCACTTAAAAACTTCTTGTGTCTTCTCTTTTTTCTTTGACCTCATCGTTTTTGCTTCTTACTCTACATATTCAACAACATCGATCTAATACTATAGCTTGGGCCTAAAACACGAACCTGGTCAGTTAAATCCAGACGTCAACATTTTTGGCGCTAGAAGGAGGGGGCCCATCTGCAGTGTCTTCACCTTTATTTTTAGCTTACAAAGCTCGTTCATTAATCACTATGGTCAGAGGAATGACCATTCTGATGCTACTGATAACCACCTAGAGATTTCGGATCAATGACGGAGTACTGTACCTACAGGGGGACTGCTCGATATTGGTGTAGGGACGACCAATGTGCCTATAATTGGGGATGCTCAAGGTATACCTCCCCTTCCTACTCGTCAGTCTGCGCCCAATGCTACTGGAGGAGATGTTATACAAGTGTTGCAGCAACGACAGGAGATGCTAGAGACTACCATGGTGCAGTTGGCCAATGAAGTCAGGACATTAATTTGGACTCAAGTCAAAGCTGCTCAAAGACCACCCCAGACCAATGTGAGAAAGGATGTTCCCCGACGAAAGCATATTGAAAACCCTGACGCGAATGAAAGAGTCGTCAGGGAGTCAATGCGAGAGGGATCAGTTCATTCGTCTAACGTATGGTCTAGTGTTCAGTTCCAGAGAGCTCGCAATGAACACCAACTGGTGCGGACTGGTCGTGATCCTGATTAGATCTCAGCCCTTGGAGGTGGAATAGGGCAAAAGCCCAATGATAGAGAGTTCGAAGATAGGAGGAGACCGGGGGCTTGAGGCCATCATTCCCCCAGTAGATAAGACAGGCGGAACAGATAATCTACTGTTATAAGAACTGAGATGCAGGGCCCATTGGTTGAGGAGCTCCTTTAAAAGGTTAGGTAGCTCGAAGCACGACCAGGGGCCAAGGAACAGAGAAGTCAGAGGGGGGAGAGGACCCGTTTATCTCGAAAATTGAACTGGAGTCGTTCTCTTCAAGATCCAAAGTTCCTAACATCCCGCAATATAAGAAGAACTCTGACCCTTATAACCATCTGGATGCTTTCAACATTCAAATGAACCTTCAGACTACCAGCTCGCTTGTAAAATTTCATGTGCTCCCGGTAACACTTGGGGACATCCCACGAACATGGTTTAGGAACCTTTTTTCCCGCATTATCAACAACTGGAAGGAATGCCTGTAGAGATTCTTGAATCAGTATAAGGCACTGAAGAGGCAGCTTGCGCCACCTTGCCACCTTGCTACTATCTTCCAACGCCCTGGTGAATCACTGAAGGATTACATCAGCCGGTTTAGGTGCGAGCTGATTAATGTGGAAAACCCGACAGATGAAGGAGTTTTGATAACTATCTCAGCGAGTTTGAGAAAAGATAGGAAGCTATATGAGAGCATCTACAAATTCTCAGTAAAAAACTTATGGGAGTTCTACGAGCGAGCAGAGAAAAAAATTAGGTGGGAAGAAGCGTTCGATCCTAAGAAGGCTAGTGCCCAGAAGGATGAAGCTGGAAGCTTCAATCAGGGAAGGAAAAGTAATAGTGGAGGAAACAGCCTTGGGGGCTAGAGAAACAATAACCAAATTGCAAATAAGACCAGAAATGGGCCTAAGCCGAGGAGTAACCAGAGGCGGGAGCGACCTCAGTATCAAAGCCGTTACAATACATACAACGCATTGTCTGACACCTAGGATAGGATCTTTGCAACCGAAAGAAATAGGAAAAACTTCGGAAGACCAGCCCCTATCTAGACTCCTGAGGGACAATAAGACATGAGCAAGTTTTGTGTCTACCACAACGAAGTAGGGCACAATACCTCAGACTGTTGAGCGCTCAAAGACGCGATCGAGAAGATGATTAGAAATGGTCGCCTGAGGGATTATGTTGTGAGACCTTCAGGGCGACCACCCCAGCAGCAGTGCTCTCACCAACGCCAACAAGAGCCATCAGCCTAGTCTCAGCAAGAGCCCGAGCCTCAGCAGGGACCTTATGTCAAAACAATCCATACCATCCATGGGGGTCCCTCGGTGGCCTGGACGTCTAACAAATCGCAGGATTGATATGTACACGAGGCTAATCACGTCCAAATTACAGGCCAAAGAGAGTCAGAAAGACTTGTTAAAAAGGCCAGAAGGATATCGGAAGAGATTGTCTTTATTGAAGAGGATGCTCGAGATGTCCGCTGGCCGCACAACGATGCATTGGTGATCCGAGCCCGTATCGAAAACTCGGTAGTCAAGAGGATAATGATCGACACTGGGAGTTCGATAAATGTGATGTACAAGGAGTGTTACGACCAAATGGGGATCGGTGATGAGCAGTTGAAAACATCCCCCGAGCCTTTGTACAGGTTCACTAAAGATTCAATCACTCCTACTGGGCAGATGAGACTATCCCTCACCTTCGGAGATGCAGCTCATCAATCAATAGTGCTTGCAGACTTTCTTATCATTAATTCCCCCTCTGCATATAATGTGGTATTGGGAAAGTCTGCAATGAATGACCTCGACATGGTCGCCTCCACCAGAGCTCTCACAGTAAAATTCCCAACTCCTAACGGGATCGGGTGTGTGCAGGGTGAACAGTCCTTGGCTAGTCATTATTATGTGGATGCCATAAGAAGGGGAGTTCGAGGGAAGAAGGTGGATGTAGTTTCGGAGTGTGAGCTGCAGACTATCACCACTTCAGGAATTAGCCATGATCTAGACCCTAAAGAATTTGATGTGTACCAGACGACGAGTCCGATAGAGGAGCTCGAAAACATCTAGGTCAGCGAGACAGATGCTGCAAGATGTCTCAAATTGGGCAGGAGCCTGGTTCCAGAGATAAAGGCCCAGCTGACCAATTGCCTCAAAGCAAATCTAGATGTGTTCGCCTGTAGTCACGGAGATATGGTGGGGATCGACCCGAGAGTAATGGCTTATAAGTTGAAGGTCAATCCTCGTCATAACCCAGTTTGCCAGAAAAGAAGGCAGATGACTCAAGAACATTGTGAAGCCTTAAAGAAGGAGGTAGACAGGCTCCTGGCAAATAATTTCATCCGAGAAGTCCAGTATCCTATCTGGGTAGCCAACCCCATACTGGTTAAAAAGAAGAACGGGAAATGGAGAACTTGCATTGACTTCACGGATTTAAACAAGGCTTGCTCGAAAAACAGTTTCCCACTACCTAGGATTGACTAGTTAGTAGATGCAACTGCCAGGCATGAGCTCCTTAACTTCATGTATGCTTATTCAGGCTACAATCAGATCCCAATGAATCCCAATGATGAGGTGCACACTTCGTTCACTATAGATGGGGGCTTATATTACTATAAGGTAATATCCTTTGGACTCAAAAATGCAGGGGCAACTTACTAGAGGCTAGTGAACATGATGTTCGAGGATCGGATTGGGAAGACTATAGAGGTATACATGGATGATATGCTGGTGAAATCTAAGCAAACCATTGACCATATTCACGACCTAAAGCGGATGTTTCAGATCTTAAGGAAGTATCAGATGAAGCTCAACCACCTCAAGTGTGCTTTTGGAGTTTCCTTGGACAAATTTCTGGGCTTCATAGTGAATAACCGAGGGATCGAGGCCAACTCAGAGAAGATTCAGGCCTTACTGGACATGAGGTCGCCAATGAACATAAAGGAGATCCAGAGTTTAAACGGACAGGTGGCGGCCCTGTGTAGATTTCTATCGAAAGCCTCCGACAGATGTGTACCATTCTTCGAAGTGTTGAAGAAGGCAAAAAATTTTGAATGGACGGAGGAGTCCGAGGCCGTGTTCCAATAACTGAAGGAATATATGGGACGAGCTCCCCTCTTATCAAAACCTAAAGAAGGGGAGGCTCTGATCGTCTACCTTGGGGTATCCCAACACACCCTAAGTGCAGCACTGGTACAAGAAGAAGGAAATGGAGCTTAGGTACCTATATACTAGACTAGTAAAAAGATGGTAGAAGTTGAGATAAGATATACCCTAATGGAAAAGCTCGCCTACTGTATAGTGGTGACATCCAGAAAGCTGCGTCCTTACTTTCAGGCGCACAAAATTGAAGTCTTGATCAAATATCCACTAAAGTAGATCCTCTAGAAACCGGATACATCAGACCAACTTCTCAAGTGGGCAATCGAGCTCGCTTAGTTCGATATTGAGTTCAAGCCAAGGTTGGCGATCAAAGAGCAGGTATTAGCAGATTTTATTGCCAAGTTTACTGGGCCTGTGGAAGAGGAGACTGAGTCCTTTGAAGGTCTGTTTTGGGAGCTGTTTGTTGATGGGTCTTCTTGTGAGTGAAGTGCAAGTGCTGAAATTTTGTTGATTGGTTCGGATGGAAATAAGTTCCTGTGTGTGCGCAAGTTCGGGTTCAGAGCAACGAGCAATGAAGCGGAGCATGAAGCGCTGTTGGTGAGGCTTCGTTTAGCTAAAAAGATGCAAGCTAAACGACTTAGAATATTTAGCGACTCTCAGCTAGTGGTCTGTCAAATAAGGGGCGAGTATCAGGCTAGAGGGTTAAAGATGAGGGTTTATCTACAAAAGGTCCGAGAGTTGTTAGGGACATTTGAAAGGTATGAATTGAATCAGATCCCGTGAGCCCAAAACTCCTATATAGATGCGTTGGCTCGCTTGGCTACAACTCAAGGCACGGACTTGCTGGAAGTGTACTCGTGGAGTTCTTACCAAAAGCAAGTATCTAGTCCGGTGGTAAGGTAATGACTCTAGCAGTGGCGGCAGATTCATGGATGAACCCGTTTGTTAACTACTTACAAGAGGGTAAGCTACTAGAAGACAAGATAGTAGCTCGTTGTCTGCGAACAAGGGCTGTAAGGTACTACATGTACGGTGATATGCTTTACAAGAAGGGCTTCTCGGCTCCATTACACCGATGTACCGACGGGTAGGACTGTACTACTCTTCTAAAGGATATTCATGAGGGGCATTATAGTAACCATACTAGGGGGCTGTCCTTGGCTAAAAAAGTACTCAAACAGGGGTTTTATTAGCTAACCATGAAGCAGAATGCCATCAACCTGGTAAAAAAATGCGATAAGTGCCAGAGGTTCTCTAAGGTCCCTCGAGCACCATTAGCCTATCTTTAGCAAATGATCAGTCTATGGTTGTTCGCCATTTGGGGCATGGACTTGATCGGACCTCCTCTAGTATAACGAACGAGATGCAAATATGTTGTGGTAGCAGTCGATTACTTCACAAAGTGGGCGGAGGCGAAAGAATTGGCTGAGATCTCCACGATGAAGATTGAAAAGTTCGTACGGGATAACATTATTTGTAGGTTGGGTATCCCTCAGCAGCTCGTGATAGATAATGAAACCCAATTCACAAAAGAGCAGTTCCTAGAATTCTGTAGTAGCCTCGGCATAACAAAGAGCTTCTCAGTAGTAGATCACCCATAAGCTAATGGTTAAGTGGAGGTGGTCAACAAAATCATTAAGCAGACCCTGAAGACCAAGCTCAAAACCAGAAAGTGAGCATGGGTAGACGAATTGCAGAAAGTGTTACGGGCTTATAGGACAACTGCTTGCAGCACCATTAGAGAAACCTCTTTCTCAATGGTCTACAGGGTCTGAGGCCATGATTCCTGCCGAGTTTGAAGTATTCAGACAACGAAGAACAAACTTTAATCCTGAAGAGAACGACCAACTCCTGGCCGCTAGTTCTAACCTTCTTGAAGAAGCTAGAGAAACAGCTCGCCTTAGAGCAGCTATCTACCAACAGAGAATTGTGAGACATTACAATAAGAGGATCCGATTACGCAAGTTCAAGTCGGGCGACCTCGTGCTGCGAGAGATTCTACTTGGAGCCCGCAAAACCAGTGACGGTATGCTAGGACCTAACTGGGAATGACCCTTCATCATCTACGAAGACTTAGGGAATAAATCATACCACCTAGCGGACATGAGCAGAGCCATGCTCCCAAGGGCCTGGAACACTATCCACTTAAGGCCTTATTATACATAACTGTTGTATCATTTCTACTCTACTATCTCTGTAAAACTAATTAGGTGATGATGCAATGAAAGCTCCATAATTATCGAATATTATCACTAACGCAGAATGCTTATGTGTTTTCATGTGTTTGAGGTATACGGTTGTGAAAGGCAGAAAGTAAACTTAAAGCTCGAGCACTGGTTTACCTTGTAGGAATAAGGGACTGAATATCGATGGATACCAATCCCACACTTACCTTACGGGAATAAGAGGCTGAATATCGATGGATACCAACCCACATCTATCCTACAAGGTTAAAGGGGTCAGAACGGCCACGAGCTCGCGCACCTAATCGCAGCTGGATGTTTGGTCTTCCCCTCTACAAGTTGTTCTAAACACCTCACAATTCGAATAACTACACATAGAAGCTGAGTACAAAAAGGCTTAGCCGCAGAGCGCTCCACTTCTATAGACGCTGTAGATGCTCGGGTTACAACCCTGAGAGCACAGCTCAGATTCTACTACCTTCTCCACTCTTGCTACAAATGCTTGGGTTCTGAATCTATAAACGTAGCTCGAGAGGACAATAAGTTGTATAGTCAGGTATCGACTCTGTGAGCGTAGTACGTTGTAAATGCTCAGGTATCGACCGTTCGAGCACAATCCGCTGTAGATGCTCAGGTTTCGCCTTTGGAGCGCAGCCGACTATAGATACTCGGGTCCCTACCTTGCGAGCGCAACGCCTTATAAAGGCTCGGCTCCCTACCTTTTGAGCACAACCCTTACCAAGATAGCTATATGGGTGGAATTGCTCATTAATTGTTCGACGACTTTTATTGTGCGAGCAGACATGCCCTTTATTAAGAGGGCTATCTGCTAAAGCATTCGAACGCACGCTCGCGGTCTAGGAATATGATTTATGTGCTCTGATGAGCACCTATGCGATCAACCAATACTTGCAAGCATGATAGAGCAAGTGCAGTCAACACAATCAGTTAGATGTACTATCTAATCGTTTTATTAAATGTTTCATTATTCACATTTGCTCGTAATTCACCTAAAATATGCAAGTATGATATTATTCGATGATGCATGCGAGGTTCAGAAAAAATAAAGTGTACCAACAAAGAATCTCATACCACTGGAAATAGAAATTAAATGTCAAAATAGAAATCAAATAACAATATTATCAACTACAATGTCCGTGCTCGAAAATAAACCCCATCAGAGGGGAGAAAACCCAGGAAAGCTAATGCCTAAGGAGCCTTCGAGAGGCCTGTAAGAATTGTCTTCTCACCTTGACCATTAGGGGCTTCCTTCGAAGAAGCACCTTGTGCCTCTAAAGCAGTTGATTGTGATGAGCTCGGAGGAGGTGCTGGTGACATTGAGGAAGCAGTACCCTGGGCAGTAACAAATGAAGTTGTGCCTTGAGCAGATGGAGGTTTCCTCTTCTGAGCAACCCGCGTAGCCTAATCAGCGTATTTCTTTACCTCTTTTACTGCCTCCTCGTCGTAAAAAGAGACATCTATCTCTAGATGGAACTTCCACAAAGTATACAGAAGCGAGTTTGACGTCTTCTCAACAGTCTCCCTACGAACCTGCTCGATACGGGCTTCAGCTTGGCTGAGCAATTCTTTGGTGCGGACAAGATTCCCTTTCATTACATCCATGTCGCGCAGCACCAGTTCAGCTTTCTTCTCAGCAGCTTGAGCTCGCCTATTGCTCGAGCCCACATCTTGCCTCAGCGAGCCGTTTTTTTTCTTCAAAAAGAGAGTCTTCTGCTTCAGCTTATTGATCTCCTCGGTAGCAGTATTGAGTAAGGAGGCGATGATGTCTCGGAGCTACATTTCATGAGCCAAGGATTCCTCTACCTTGTCCTCTGTTTCTCAGCTCCCTTCAGCTTCTGCTCCAAATCCTGCACGCTATTCTTGGCCTTTTTTTATCGTTACTATGTTCGTGTTCCAAGTCTTCTTGGTGGTCGTTAACTTGTTCGCTATTAAGCTCGGTATCCAACTCGGTATCCTGCTCGATACCCTACTCGATACTCTGCTCGGTATCTGTCCGTCCTTATGCTCGCTAGTCAGATCGAAGGGAGACCCGTTTGCCTTAATCGATCAACTGCTCGTGCTCGCTTACCTTCTCATGTTTGAGACCATTTGCCCGTTGAAGAATCTAACCACTTGAGAGCTCGCCAATGATCTGCCTTTGTGACCTTTAGGATGCCCAATCTCCTTGAGCTTTATTTACTCGCTAGTTCGAGAGAGCATTCTATTTGCTGGAAAGGTTTACCTCTGCCCTATCCATCAAATCACAGGTCAACAGAAATCAGAGTTGTCAGGTGGATTACAGCTCAAAGCATGTCATCCACGTCAATTCCGTCAGAGATTACAGCTTGGATTACCGGAATCTCATCTAACCCGCGTGGGTTAGTCGCTTAAACCTATGTTTTAGGCAGAATGAACCTGATACTGTCAGCCGCATTAAATCCAATTCAGGCGCATTAAATGCAATTCAGGTGCATCAAATGCGATTCAAGCGCATTAAATGCGGTCCATCATTGTAATATTTGTTTACTGTACATTATTTAATTATATTCGACTGTAGCTCCTCCTCTTCTCTATAAATAGGGGAGGACCCTCGTTGTAAAAAGAAGAATTTTTTGAGTATCGTTACTCTGCTAAAATAGCGAGAGAGTAAACAGTGGACGTAGGCGTCTAATTGGGCCGAACCACTTAAAAACTTCTTGTGTCTTCTTCTTTCTCTTTGACCCCATCTCCTTTGCTTCTTACTCTACTTATTCAATAATATCGATCCAATACTGTAACTTGGGCCTAAAACACGAATCTGGTCTGTTAAATTCAGACGTCGATAAAGAAAGAGTTATTTTTCAAGTTTAGCCTTTAACAAAATGTTATTACCACAATTTTTTCCATTTGTATGTATGTATACATGGACATATATCTGTTAGAGACATTTATATAGCTTGCCTTGAGTGATAATAATGAATGAACATTAAAGTATAGAAAGAGAGTTTTGATGAAATTAGGATTGAATATATAATATATATTTTAAAAAAAATGTATTTATATTAAATGAATCATTAATCCCAATTAACTTTTTCTATTGTGTAAAACTAATATTTTCAAAGCTACATTAATTCCCAGGGTGAATCCATAAGACAAGTAAATTCCCAGTCAAATATCAGTTGACCAAGGCTCACCTGCCTATGTTTTGGGTAAACACTGGTATGCAAGATCATAAATTCATAACGTCTAATAATTTTTTTTTTTTGAATAATTGCTTTGTTTTGTTTTGTTTTTTTTTTTTTGTTTTTTTTTAAGGTCAAAAATTTGCTGAGTGGATTGTTCCATGATGATTTGTCTCTATCAAGATATTTGTTGACGTGGTAAACCAGCCAACCAGATTCTTGAGCCCAATGCCGCACAGATGAGGAGACCTGCAACAAACAGACCAGATAATGGCAAAGAAGAGAAGAAAGAAAGAAGAAGAACACACAATATTTGAAGTGGTTCGGCCTTTTTAGAATGCCTACGTCCACTTTTTTCTGTAATAAATGGCAGCCTCTCTCTAAATGCTCACTCTCTCTGTATTTCGACAGAGTAATAGCTCTCTCAATCTCTCAATTTCTGGATGCTTATCAATAAATGCCCTCATCTATTTATAGAGGAGATGAGGCTACAGACAAAATGGATCGATCCTGTCGTAATTAATGCTGCTGAAATGCATTTAATGCTTCTGACTTCTGCCAGGTCAACTCTGGCTTTACGCGTGAACCGACTGCTAACCCATGCTGGTTTGGTGAGATTTCCCGAAATTAAGCTGTCATTAGGTGAAAAACCCTTGCTTATCGTATAAGACACGCCATCTTACTGTCTTGCACTGAAACTGGGCGATCCGTGATAAATAACGGACTGACACTTCGTCGTAGCGATCTTGACTTCGGCCGGGCTGTCGATCTAGACGTCGCAATGACCGATCTAGACGTCGCAATGACCGATCTGCGACCTCAAACGTTGCCGTGAAGGCGATCTGACATTGTCTTCGTTAGTCCTCTCACGGGCTCGATCTCGTCTATCAACTGGAGCGATCTAGCGAGCTGAGGAATAGTAATTCACACTTGGTCTTCGGCGACTTGGGCCATTATCTTGATGGGCCTTTGCCGGCCCATTTTGAGGAATCCAAAAATACCCATAACAATATTTATATCAAAATTTTGTGGAGACTTCCTTAAAACAAAAACAATTTGATAAGAACAAAACTATAGATAATATATATATATAAATACACATATCAATGTGGATGTTTTTATGTTAGCATGCCAAGTCATGTTTAAGATATAATTGTTCTACGAAATGATAAACAGAGCATTGATTCCCGGACCAGACAATTTTTGATGCAGTGCACGGTTTGCAAATTGTTGAGCGCACCTGACAATCATAGTTTAAAATATCCGCGATATTCCCGATATTTCCGTCGATATTTCCGTAAATCAAGGGTACCGATATCGATAGGGGGTGTAATCTCCTATCCGTCAAAATATCCTGGAAATATCCGAAAATATTCACGATATTTCCGTAAAATATCCTTTCCGCGAGCTTGTAATACAAATTTTACAAAATATCGAGGAAATTTTCGGAAATATCCGTAGAATATCCGTGAAATATCCTGGAAATATCGGTTAAATTTCCATAAAATAAAAGTGAAATTTAAGTTTTTCAAATAAGAATTTGTTAAGTTTTTATTAAATAAATAAAAGGAATAATTACAAAAAAGACTCATTTGGTAAGAACAATCTCTAAAATAACATTTCTTATTTTATTGTTATAAAAAATACATTGGGTGGACAAAAATATCCTTAATAAAATGATAGTAATTTGAATCACTGTTGGGATTCCCAACCTTAAAGTTAGGCATCTCAACCTCTATATTGGGAGCCCTAACCTTTAAGTTGAGATTCTCAATCTTGATTTAACATCCAGGTTGAGAATCTCAACCCTAAGGTTGAGATTTCGAATGTGGATTTGAATCAAGATTAGGACTCCCAACCTAGAAGTTGGGATCCCCAACTTAAAAGTTGGGATTCTCAACTTGAAGGTTGAGAATGTGAACTTGGATGTTTTATCAAGGTTGAGATTCTCTACCTCGAGGTTGGGATTTCTAACTTCGAAGTTGGGATGTAGATTAGGATCTCAACTTCGAGGTTGAGATTCTCAACCAGATCGTTTGGTAAAAAGAGTGACAAACAAAAAATGATGGGTCAAGGGTATTTTCGTTCAAAAAAAGACATTGTGCGAAGATTAAAACAATAAAGATTATTTTTCAAATGAGTTATAAAAAATGGGTTAGTTTTCAACAAAACCCTAAATAAAATAAGTTTTCAACCCACGTGAATAATCTCATTTTCATTTGTAGTCAAGCTCAAACATCTCATAATTGCTATTCTATTTTAAAAATAAAAACTCCTAAGCCCTTGCTAGTGATGGAATTCATAATGAAGATAATGATACTAATGATGGTGATGGTGATGATGATGATGATGATGACGACAATGATGATGACGACAATAATGATGAAGATGATAACAATGGAGGAAATAATTATGCTTTTACTCAAAGAAATGATACTGATACAGGTTTGCCATTGAGCCAATTTACTTGTGAAGAACAATACACTCATTGCACACAAGATGAAGACCATGGGTGTAGAGCTGCGGCTCTAGACATAGGGGCTATTAGTAAGGATTATACAAAGAGAATCCATCAAATGCAGTTAGAGATGTCATCATCCAATGAAGATAACATTTCAACTACTTTTGAATCTATAAGCTTAAGGTCTAGTGATGATGGCCATATAAGTTTTGGGATCTCCAATGATCCTTACACACAATTTCCTATCTATGGACAGATGGTGGGAAGAAATCAAGAAACTTATTCATGGCATATTCGTGATTATATTCAAAATCATTTAAATTATATGTCATGGTATCAGTATTGTATAAATCTAAATGCTAGCTATACAATCTATGAACCACTTAGGACTTCATTTTAGTTTTAAAATTTACATGATTTATGTGATGCAAATTAATTGAAAAGTTTTAATAGAAACTTTTTATGTTTTCATATATTTCCTCTATATATTATATCTATATTTATACCTTTTAGTTTTTACTTTTTAGATAGAATATATATATATTTTTAAATATAATATGATTTTTGGTTGTAGAAATGATTATTTTAACATTACCAAAAGTTTCATTAAAAAATATTATGTTTTTAACTAAATTTCCGTACTTTCCGTAAATTTTACGTAAATTTCCGTCGATATCGATATTTCCGTCGATATTTCCGCCGAATCGTAGTACCGATATTTCCGTCGATATCGATATTTTCAACATTGCTGACAATTATAATTCTATATGCCAACTTGATCAACACCGTTGCTCTATTAATGTTTTAAAATGAAGATTAAAGAAAATTGACGTTAATATAATCTCAAAATATTTAAATAAATTGATCAGATTTCTTTATTCTTTATTCACAAAATCGTACCTGATAACTTTTCAAAAACAAAATAATCATACCGGAGAACCGATTAATATGGGATATTTTGATGATGACTAGGAAAAACTATAAAACACATGAGTCACATGGGTCTCCGGCTTAAAAGCATGGCAGAAAAGCACATGGGTCTCGCCTTAAAAGCATGGCAGAAAAGCACGTGGGTCTCGCCCTAAAAGCATGGCAGAAAATGAATTCTCTATTAATTGCACATGGGTCTCATTACGATTATTTTGATTTTTTCCCAGGATCATAAGTTTAGTGGGGTGACGGTTCAAAAAATAGTACTGATAAAAAATAAAAAAATAATAAAAACAAAGATGGTGGGATGAGATTTTTGTAATTTATAAATATAAAATGATAAAAAACTAACTAGTGGTGTTGTAGTTTAAGAAAGATAATGATAAAAAATAAAAAATAATAAAAGCCAAGTGAATGAGATGAGAATTTTATAGTTTTTATATATAAAATGATTAAAAAAAAAAAAAAAAGATGGTTAATGGGATGAGAGTTTCGAGGAAAAAAAAAGAGTTTGTGGGGGTAGAGTTTACAGCACTTAGCTATCTTTTGCATATAGACATTCAAACGTCCTTACGAGTGTGTTAACTTCTCTCAACCATAACTAGTTTTTCCTAAACATGTCCATGGAGATGGAAAAAACAATAGCCTCCCAAAACTCTTCAAATGAAGTAGAAGAGTCTAGCAATGAGACTCAAGAATTACTCTCAACCCTTCCTCAAGTGAAACTTTCAGATACAGCATGTTTTGTTCAATATCAAGGGTTTTGGGTTCGCCCTTCTCTCCTGCACAAGATGATCTTCTTTCAAAAATGTTTTCAAACTCGAGATACAGACATCATATTGGCTTCCTTCCCAAAATCAGGTACCACTTGGCTAAAAGCTCTCATTTTTACCATTGTGAATCGTTCTAATCATGCGTTAGTAGAAAGTCCCTTGCTCACCAGTAATCCACATGAGCTAGTACTTTTTCTTGACGATGTCTATATGGAAAATCAACCATCAATTGATGAGCTTTCTAGCCCAAGGATTTTGGCCACCCATCTCCCTTTTCCTTCGTTACCACATTCAATTGTCAGTTGTAATAGTCGTATTGTTTACATTTGTAGAAACCCTTTGGATCAATTTCTCTCCTCTTGGCATTTCTTGCCTGCAATTGATCAAGCTTTAAATCAGGGGCAAACCGCAGAGTTTCTTCCACTAGAAAAAGCTCTTAAAATGGCTTGTCAAGGAGTTCAAGCGTATGGCCCTATTTGGGAACATGTGTTGGGATTCTGGAACGCCAGCTTAGAAGAACCAAACAAGATACTATTCTTGAAATACGAAAATATGAAAAAGGACATTAACTTTCATATTAAGAAATTGGCTGATTTCTTAGGATGTCCTTTTTCTATGGATGAAGAGAGTCATGGAGTAATAGAAGAGATATCCAAGCTGTGTAGTTTTGATAACTTGAAAAATTTGGAGGTAAACAAGTCTGGCGAAATTTCAGTTGGGTTAAAGGTTCCAAAGAGTGCGTACTTTAGAACTGGCAAAGTAGGAGATTCAAGAAATTATTTACCGTCTTCCATGTCAAAGCATTTGGAGAAATTAATTGAAGATAAATTAAATGGATCTGGTTTGACATTCAAAGAATAATAGAATTACCAAAAGAATGCAGTAGGGAGCTTATTTATGGTTTGTTTGTAGTTTCTTTTGCAATATAAATAAGAATTTGTAGACATACAGCATCTAGCTGTATGCATTGATGTTTTATGTTATTTTTTAGGAGAAATTTTAATTTAGTTCCAACGTTTAGCAAAATATTATTTTTTTATTAATATTTGTATTTCGAATTTTTATCATCTCTAACGTTTAAAATTATATCAATTTAATCTTTCTGTTAGTCAAATATTAGTCAACCTTATTAGGAAGAGGGTTAGTTTAATCATTTTAACTAAAATATATTTATATATTTTTAATATTTGAGAGTGTATAATGAGCATTTAGCTTTGAAAATTAGTATCTAGCTTATTGGAATCTAATATATCATTATGATAGTTTTAACGCACTCTGATAGGAGAAACTTATAGAGACATACATCGAATCTAATAGGATAAATTCATAAGGGTGAGCATGTGTACAACGAATAAAGTCAGTATAAAATGATTAAAGAAATTCTTCTATATATAATAAACCTCATCATGAAAGCAATCAAACAAAAAACCAAAAAACATCCATTTGATTTTAGTACAAGTGGAAGACATAAAATGCTTCCTTCATTGACATCAAGGCATTTGATTTTAAACATACATACAACGAAACCAACACGAATAGAAATGGTATGATTGAGAAATTAGATTCCACAAAGCAGGATTCAGTACAAACGAAATTATCAGTTGAATAGATAAGAGTCGTGCACCCAAATGATTGGCAAAAGGAAGCTATAAGAAAAACAGTCAAATACTTGAAATTAATGTTTTCCACCGAACTGCTGTACTACCCCCAAAGAAAAACACATGGGTAAGAAAACCAAGAGCATATACTTAAACACACACGAGCTTAGCAACTCACAATAGAATTCTGCTGTATAAGTTAGTCCTGAGGATTCAAAATCAGGTAAGCTCCACCAGCAAAGTTGAAACTAACTTGAGGAAATATGTCAGCAACACTGAATAAGAAGCAAACACATATTAAAATGTTACAATCACCTCAGAAGGATAAGCACTCAGTGAGAAGAAATTGAAATGATGCACTTAAAAAATAAACCTGGAGGTGACTACAAAACGTTGTTTTCCCTTGGGAGACAATAGGACGCAGAGACTGTGAAACAAAACCCGTGATCTGCATATTAAGAGAGAATATTATAATATTAAATTCTTTTGACCAATGCATTTCTTATCATGGCTTGAAAATCTCCTTACTAAAGTTCAGATGTATTAATTAGAGACTGAAAATATAGCTTGCTGAAACTTACAGCACTGAAGAGAGGATCGTGGGCAACAACTGCAAGGTATGCCAAAGTTGTTCCACTATCAACTATGGTCCCTTTGTTGCTTGATGTTGCAAACACTGATGACCCAATGGACAAAGTTTGGCCATTGACAGAAATGGTCTGCAGATTCAGATTATAATGAGGCCTGAAATTGTGGGCATATGATTTGGCCAGTCAAAACTGAAAAGATGAATCATTCTATGTTTTAGGTCTTCTTTTCATTTTATAAACACAAAGTGCAAAAATCCATGATATTTAACAAATAAAATATCAGAATCAGAATTGTCAGGGAGACAAGCTTCCATGCTTTACTCACGGATCTACATCTTAGCAGAATTATAAGATTATTGAAGAACTTAACGTTGTGATATCTATAAATAACATGTAAAAAGAATCACCGTACATTTCTAGACCAACAATTGACAGCCTCAATGCCCCATGAACATTGAAGGAAAGTGGTAAGCTCAAGAGTAAATCAATAATGACCTGTGACTGTCCTCAAGCATCACATAACAATAAATTAAAAAATGCAAACAAATTTCCACAGTACAGAAAATTTCCCAAGTATCACAAACTTGAAAAGAAAGTGAGAAGCTTAAAAATAATTTTAAAACGGCAGATTGAAGAAACATAATGCAGTTAAGAGTTGGCTTTTCCGTCTATTAATCATTTCCCCAGCTTTCCGGTCAAGTCTAAGCATGTTAAGTTTTCATAGAAAAAAACTACATCAAATTAAGATATAAGTTCAAAATTTTAAAGTAACTAATCCAAATCATGTGAACACAAACACTTAACAAGGTTTAATTTCCCAGAAGTACGTTTTTAGCCAGAAAAATGCAAGATGCCGTATAAAGAATCATTATAAAAATTGTCAAGAAAAAGGTGCAAAGAGCGCTAGTCAGTAGTCAAACTAACTATGCGTCTGCCTTTTTTGTCTTCTTTCTGGTTAAAATACGTGAAATTTTTTTGACAGTAAAATGCAAATTTAGATTACCTATATTACAAATACGTTTTAATAACACAGTTACCAAACATGTTTTAAATGCTATTTCAACATATGTATATATAGATATATATATATGTTTTAAATGCTGAAAATAATAAATTTCTCATTTTTATTTTCAAATATTCAATTTTGTTTTAATGATTTCATAAAATATATTCTTTGTTATTATAATTTAATAAAATCGATATTTTCTTTAAGAAGAAATTGCACAACGTCCCTTTGAGGTTTGTTTAAAAACCGATAAAAATATCGTTACCACTTTATTATACAAAACTCTTATGTCATTAGTTGATTTCTATCAATTTTAACGGTTGAATAAAAATTTTGATTAAAAATATAAATTACCCTTAATAGTGAAAAGTTACCCAATTATCCATGAATAAGACAAAAGAAAATTAATAAAATATTCTCTCATTTCACATCTTCAACCTTTAACATGACAAATTTGCACCTGATTTAAGGTTTTATAATCTAATTTAATTGACCAATTTACCCTTATGAATTGGAATAATACCACTCATTTCAATTATAATAATGTAACTTAAGGTAACTAATGTATAATCAAATTTAAATCATGGCAAATTGCAAATGTAACAAACGTATTACCTTGAGCTTCATCATTAGTGGATAAAGACGGTTCCCAAGGATAACTTTAATCAGGAGGAGCAGCTTGCTAGCTGCTCAAATTTTTCGGAACTTGTGTACAGTCAAATTGTTACTTGCCTCGTCGTCAGTGCTGCATAAACATAAACATAATTTTTATCTAATGTGTTCATATAAAAAGGCACGGATTTTATGCATATATTTTAACTAATGAAACAGAGTATAAACCTGCCGTTGGTTTGGATACATATGTCCGCAGAAATGGAGCGTTTATTGAATAATAATTGTTGTTTGTCAATTCATCCTCGTTCTACTGGATCTGATAGAATCAGTAGCAGCCTGTATTTTAAAATAGAATGAGTTGTACAATACACCTTTGATTTTAAAATAGAATTAATTAAATAGAAAGAATTGCACAGTACACTTGAGGTTTGCCAAAAAAAAAAAAAAGTAAAAATATTTATCTTTTTATTACATCAAATTCCTATCCTATTAATCAATTTTTATTAGAGTTTAATTTTACATTATTGAAGGGTAATTTTATCATTTAATTTTTAAATTCTTTTTAAAATTATAAAATTATAAATTATAAATGGAACTTACAGATAATTAAAATTTAATAAAAAAAATCTCTACCCTTCTATATCTAATGGATTAAGGAGATTAATTTAAAAATAAAAATTAAAACAATTATTGCAAAATAATAATAAGATTGAAGATCTGAGTTTTGAACTCAGACTTTCAACTTGAATAGCTTCAACTCTTTCAACTTGAAGATCAGCTTCAAAACCTAGATTCCTTTCCAGATTCAAAGAACAACTAGCGTTCTTCTCCATTTTTCAACAACAACTAGCTTCAAAACCCAGATTCCCTTATAGATTGGAAGAACAACCAGCGTTCTTTTCCATTTTTCATCAACAAACGTTAAATCAGCAACAATAACAAACCCAACCATAACCACCAACACCATTCGAAGTTTCAACTTCGAACTAGTTTGAAGTTTCAACTTCAAGCCAGTGCGAAACTTCAAACCCAACAACAACTAACCAGTAACAAACCATCAACCTCAAACCCAACAACAAAAAATCAGCAACAAAACCTCGATTTCAACTTCATTTATTTATTTTTTTAAAGAATGTAGATTCTTCATCTGGGTCAACGAATCCAAATGAAGTTCATCTGGGTTCGTCGACCCA
Source organism: Dimocarpus longan (assembly GCA_022984855.1). Lineage (NCBI taxonomy): Eukaryota > Viridiplantae > Streptophyta > Magnoliopsida > Sapindales > Sapindaceae > Dimocarpus > Dimocarpus longan. The sequence continues at coordinate 25,384,389 of CM041017.1, forward strand.
GATTAAGACTCTTCATCTGGGTATTTGGGTACCAGATGAAAGAGATAATATATTTAAAAAAAAGAAAATTATTGGTGATGATTTTTAGAATTTTCTTTTAGTTTTTTTTTTTAAAAAAAAAAAATTAAAATTTTATCTTATTCATTGGTAAAATGAACATTAGATCAAAAACTGTTAAAATTGACGAATGTTGATTATGGACAAAAAGGTTTGGTATAATAAAATAATAAATATATTTTCATCCGTTTTTTTACAAAGTTTAAGGTATGTTATGTAATTTTTTCTTTAAAATATAAAACAAAATTTAGGATCCAATGCAAAACTAAATTAATAGCCCAACTCATTAAATAATTGTGCTACCATTTCTTGCTTAGGTGGCATAGGCGGTTGGAATGGATATCTCTGTCCACAAAAAGTCGCTAAACATGACCACGATTCGGTTCGGTTTCGAACCGATGGTTCTGGTTCTAAAAAAACTAGAACCGGAACCTTAACCGAAATAAAACGGTTCCGGTTCGATTCTGGAACCGTCTGTTCTGTAATGGTTCTGGTTTCGGTTCTATAACGGTTTCGGCTCCGGTTCTGGAACCTTTTTTTAAAATGATAATTTGAAATTTAAAAATTAATGTTAAACTATATTTTAAAATTAAAAAAATAAATCTATACACAAACGAAAACTACTTTTATACACACAAAAAAAAAAAAAATCGAAAACTACTTTTATATTTTATAATAATGACCTCCCTTTTGATCATGTTGGACCGTTTAATTGGCCCTAACAGTTGGTTCTTTTTTTTTATATATATTTATTTAAGAACCGGAACCGTCGGTTCAAGATGGTTCCAGTTCCACGGTTCTTTGAACCGACGGTTCCGGTTCCTTTAGGGTCAGAATCGGAACCGAAACCGCTACAGTGACGGTTCCGATTCGGTTCCGAACCGGAATCGGAACTAGAACCTTATGTTCTGGTTCTGGTTTTACAGTGACGGTTCAGTTCGAACCATGCGGTTCGAACCGAACCGTGGTCATGTCTAGTGCCGCTCCATGATTTTCCAGTGTGTATGTTGACAACCAAGAGAACTCCTATAAATATGATGTACAAGGGTTTTGCGTCAATGCCCTTCTCTCTTTCTAGCTTTGTGCTAGAGCCAGATACAGTGGTTTTCCATGAAAGAGAACACTTGTAAAGATGATGTATAAATAATTCATTAAAAATCAAAACCTTTTAAAAAGACTATATAATCTGAAAATTCTATGAAAATTCGGCATACCATTTAGTGTATTAATAACTCTTATGATCTCTTTGGGTTTTGTGAATAGTACAAAATTGAATCCTATATGGTTTCCTTTAATAACCATATAATTTTGACAGATTCGGTCAATTTACATTGATTGAACTATATTTTTGAATTATCCTCTTTCACAGGATCATTAATATTTTTAATATAAAAATATTGACTTTAATCATTTGGATGTGTTGTTGACGCAATTTTAACATTTATTTGCGCTCAACTATCTTTTATGCTATTGTGTCGTATAAAAATTTTGAGCCTACATGACATGACAAGTTTGTTAGTCTTACAATAAGTTGATTATATCACCAGTGAAGAAAACTTAATTTATATAAATATTATATATTGAAGACATTTTAGTTACCAGGATGAGGGCCATGCATAGGAGTTTCCATTGCTCGTTTGGCATCATCGGGATTTTTGGCGTTTATAAATCGAAAGCCTTTAGAAAATCCTTGAGCATCTTTTGACATATAAATTACGGAATAAACGATCTGACCTTTTAATAAATTGCATCACATACCTACACATGCGATGCCACATTTTTAGTGTTTGGAAAAAAAAAATGCCACATTGAGTAAAGGCCATAGATAATAAAGCTCAAATATTAAACAAATTGAAATTTTGTACTCACAATGCCTAATCTTCTATGGTGACGCCATTCAGTTCTTCAATAACTTTGTTGGCACATATTTCATTTTCATATTGTACAAATCCATATCCTTTACTTCTACCATCCTCAAAAACTGCAACTTTATAAGATAATACGCAGCCAAACCTCGAAAAAAATTTATTTAATTTTTTATTGTCTATTGAATCACCTGAATTCTGCAATTACATAAATCAAGAGTTCAATCAGATTTATACCATATTACAAACTGAATAAATCAAATTAATTTTTTAATAAATCAAATAAACTTATATTGTAAACAAAATAATTACCTCGATGAATAGTTTCCCTTTTCCATTTCTAATTTCAGGATTTGATTGCTGCCACATTAGCGTAATTGATTTTTCATTGATTATACTGTAATCGAGAAACTCCATGGTTCGCTTAGCTGTTAAAAAAAAAAAAATTAAGATAAAAAATTGGTAAATAATTCATAATTAAAAGAAAGAAGATAGAGGTACATATAATTTTTTTTTTAAATAGTTGTCAATTAAATAATACTTAATAATTGAAAAATAAAAAGATAGAGATACATAGACAAGTCCCTTTCTTCATAAATTTCAATTTAATTGCAACAGGGGGAAATACTAATAACTAAGGGTCAGGTCATGAATATCATCATATTACAATCTATACGGATCATGCATATTAACCAAAAAAAAAAAAAGAAAAACCTTACTCATCATGGTACAGTCATACGAGAATTGGATTTTTAATTGTTTTGAATCACATTTTCAACTTAAAATTATCGTACAATACTTACAAGATTACTTGTGTTAGTTAAGGCTGTTATTTACCTTATAACTATTTACCTTCATTATTGTAATCATACTTCAATACATATAATTCTATTTAGGGTTTGGTTATTTTACCCAACCACTAATCTTACCTTTTAATTAGAGTTATTGGATTGATTATAAGGGTAGTGATTGAAGTTAATCCATCTAATTGAGGGTTAAAGTTAATGGTTAAGTAAGGTAGTTAAATCATTCCATTTATAACTTGCCTAGCTTTCATATTATCATATATATTATTCATAATTTTTTCAAAGGAACCGGGTAAAAATTTTTTTACATGATCAAGAAGTAAATCCAACATTATAAAGAAATTGATACATACTGTCTTCAAGTCTTTTGAAATTAACAAAACCATAACGTAAGGATGGTAATGTCATGATATCATGGCAGAGGATAGTCGATTCCAATTCTCCAAATTTGGAAAGTATTTCTGTAAATTGATTCTCAGTAATAAAAAAATCAAGATTAGCTACCTATACAGAATATTTAGGCAACACCCTTGAGTAGGGTGTTCTCGTCCAATGGCTTGGTGTTCTCGTCCATTAGGTTGTCCATATTGCATGAGCACTGACTATACTATACGCACGAATTCACCAATGAATCTTGTGTCGAATTTAATGATAAGAGTATCTAAGAAACTTTTAGTAGATTCTTTAGAGCATATATAGCCAAAGGCAAATTAATTTAATGATAAATCCTACTCCTTGTATTAGAAGAGGACAATTTAATAACAAATCCTACTCCTAACTAGTGTTGGTGTTAAAGCATTTTTAAGTTTTAGAATTTTAGTATCGTAAAGAATCCTCTTACCATTTGGATTTTAGAATTTTAGTACGATAAAGAATCTTATTGTCATATGGATTCTAATCAGGAAGTGTGTTTTAATTAATTAGAATTAAGATTAAATTTGAAATTTTCCTTTTACTTTAATGTTTGAATTTCATTATTAGTTTATCATATTGCCAAATTTCACTAATATGTTTTTGTTCAGACTACCAAAGGAGGCCAAATGAAGAATGCAGCCCAGCTCGATTGCTCTAGTATATCTGCCCCAGTAAAATTTTTAAAATAACATATTTTGTTGACGCACCCTATAAATTACCAAAAATATTCTTTCTTTTAATTTTGGTAAATAAAATAAATTAATAAATTATAAAATAATTCAAATAAAAAATAAAAATAAAATGAAGAGTATGGAAGCAGGTGCCCCCCCAACAAGCTTACTTACTTTTATTTTTTGTTATTTAATTTCTAGTTCAACTTACTTCTAATTAAATTAAATACTTTTCTATTTTTAAAAGTATAGTTATTCAATTATTCAATTTTTGTTACTAAATCGTTAATATTTTGAACGAAGGCTATTATACACATTGGAGATATTGATTATTGTATTAATATGAAATACGGGGTGCATTTATAGTTATGCTAAACCTTTTTATAATTATATAAAGGTAATATTGAAAATAAATAAAAATAATTTTGTAAGCACATACAATTTTAAAAATGTTATGGATAATTTAGCATTCAGAATGTTCGGACCCAGAAGAATCTATAGCGCAGGCCCAGTGGCTAGAAGGCCCAATTATCCGCAATCTCTTCCAATCCGCCTCCTTGACGGAAAGCCCATTCGTGACCGCTAATCGCTATCACTCAGCCTGACCGATGATTCTGACCGTAGACACCCATTCTGAACGCTGGCTCTGTTCGTTATCTTCTCCGCCATTCAAACCGTAGATTTCTCCGTCAGCTTTGTTCGCTCAGTTTGACCGCCGGTTCTAATTGCTAGCCGTTGGCTCTCATCGCTCAGGCTGACCGCTGACCGCTGGCCGTATCCGCTAAGCCTGCTCGCCAGATCATCCGCCATGATTGACCGTCTGCCTCTTCGCCAATCCCACCTGACTGAGGTATTCCCTGAGAGGAGCCATCCGTCAGAAATGTTCAACAAGTCCTTCTCGCCCAAGATGATCTGACTGAGCTGATTGCTAATCTTTAAGCGTGGCCGCGTACCGACTCATTCACTCTTGATATCGCCCGCCTCACTGCCATGACCAGCTGCGAACATGCTGACTCGTAATCCGCCTCCTCGACTCTCCAAGTAGCCAGACTCATCGGAGATTCACTTGTTCTCCCAACTAACTTGGTACTCAGTCTGCTGGAAGATCCGTCTCCGCCTTGCTCCTAAGAGTCCCGAGTCAACAGAAGTCAATAGCGCCATGCAGAGTACACTTCCAAGACGTGTCATGCACGCTACATCCACCAGAAGCTGTGATCGTGATCTCGACAGCCCATCATGGTGTATCCGACCCAGTCATCAGAAATCTCCCTTGAGCAGACCTCAGATGCGATGGATTTGGTCGCATTTAATGTATATTCGACCGCATTTAATGTTCTGACAGCCGCATTAATTGAGATTTCGGCGCATTAAATGCTGTCTATCATTGTAACTGTAGCTAACTGTTTACTTTTGTCTTATTCCGTTTCACTGTAGCATGTCCCTTTCCCCTATAAATAGGGGACGATTTTCACTGTAAAAAGGATCCAATCTTTGAGTGTCGTTACTCTGCCAAAATAATGAGAGAGTGAACAGTGGATGTAGGCATCTTTTTGGGCCGAACCACTCTAAAAATCTTCTGTGTCTTCTCCTCCTCGCCTCTAACCTCTCTTCTTCATCCTTATTGCTTTGCGTGCATTCCATTGTCCGTTCGAAACTGCAGCTTGGGCCCAAAAACAACCTCGTTGACTAAGGAAACCATTTTTCGACGTTAACATTTTTGGCGCTAGAAGGAGGGGCTCATCTTCAGTTTCGTCACCTTTCTACCCATTAGCTTTCATAGCTCTTTCTTCATTCGCCATGGTTAGAGGGAGGATTCCTAGAGATCTCAATGCAACAGAAAACTGCCAAGAAGCTTTAGACCAACAGCAGGTTATGTCTACTGGAGGGGTATCCAATGCTGGTGCAGGGACATCCAACGTGCCTGTGACGGGGGACGCTCAAGGTATACCTCTTCTTCCAACCCGCTAACCTACATTTAATACTGTAGGAGGAGATGCAATGCAGGCGTTGCAGCGACGACAGGAGAGGCTAGAGAATACCGTCGCGGAGTTTATCGGTGAGGTCAGGACTCTGTTCCGGAATCGAGCCCAGCCTCCTCAAATTCCTCCTCAGGCCGTTCCAGGAAGAGATATTCCTCGTGGGGGGCACGCAGGAAACCCCGGTGAGAGCAGAGAGGGTGCCAGAGAGTTTGAACGAGAAGGGTCCATCCATTCCTCTAGCATGCATTCTAGTGCTCGACTTCCGCAAGCCCGCGATGGACACTGGCTAGAGCAGGCTGGCCGCAATCATGATCAAATCCCAGCCCGCGTGGGCAGAACGGGGCCAGGACCTGATGTTGGGGACAGAAGGCTAGAAACAACCAATCCCCAAGCAGAAGGGATAGGCATTCTGCTATTGGAGGAACTGAGACGCGGGGTACATTGATTACAGAACTCCTTCAGAGAGTCCGTCAGTTGGAAGCGCGGCCCGTGGCGCAGGAGCAACGGGGCCAGACTGTAGAAATAACCCCATTCACTTCCGAGATTGAACTGAAGTCGCTCCCTCCAAGGTTCAAAGTTTCCAACATCCCCCAATATAGAGGGAACTCCGATCCCTATGATCATCTGGACGCTTTCAATATCCAGATAGATCTCTAGACGACGAGTCCGCTCGTGAAGTGTCGTGTGTTCCCGGCTACTCTTGGGGGCATTCCGCGAACATGGTTCAGAAGTCTCCTCCCGCGCAACATCAACAACTGAGAGGAGTGTCAACAGAAGTTCTTGAACCAATACAAAGCATTGAAAAGGCAGCTTGCGCCACCTTATCACCTTTCTACCATCTGTTAGCGTCCAGGTGAGCCTTTGAAAGAATGCATTAACAGGTTCAGAGGTAACGAATATGGAAAACCCTACGGACGAAGGAGTGTTATCAGCCATCTCGTCTGGTCTAAGGAAATATGGCAAATTGTACGATAGCATATACAGGTCTTTTGTGAAGGACCTGGGAGAATTTTATGAGCGGCCGAGAAGGAAATCCGATTGGAGGAAGTAACCAATCCTAGGAAGATCAGTTCTCAGATGGATGAAGCTGGTAGTTCCAGTCATGGAAGGAAAAAGAGCAATGAGGGAAGCAACCCTGGGGGACGAAGAGAAAATCACCAGGTTGTCAAGAAGGCTAGGAATTGGCAAAGACCGGGAAGCAGTCGGGGACAGGAACGACCATGACATCATGGCCGTTACAATATATATAATGCCCTGTCCAATACCTAAGACCGAATCTATGCGACTGAGAAGAATAGGGAGAATTTTGGGTGGCCAGCTCCCTTTCAGGGCCTCGAAGGGTGGAGAGACAGGAACAAGTTCTGCGTCTACCACAATGATATAGGGCACAATACCTCTGACTATTGGGCACTCAAGGATGCCATTGAGGAGATGATCAGAAATGGTCGTCTAAGGGATTACATTGTGAGACCCCTAAGGTGACCATCCCAGCAGCAACGCCTCTGTTAACATTCAGAAGATCCGCTAGCCCAGAATCAGCCAGAGCCAGATTCTACTCAAGGGCCCTCTGTCAGAACTATCCACACCATCCATGGAGGACCCTCGGGAGCAGGAGAGTCAAATAGGTCCCAAGAGCGGTTTGTGCGCGAAGCCAGACACGTCCAACCTATAGGGCAGAGAGAGTCGGAATGACCCTCCAAAAAAGCCAGGAAGGTATCGGAGGACATTGTGTTTACTGACGAAGATGCACGGGATGTCCGTCTCCCTCACAATGATGCCTTGGTAATCAAGGCGCGCATCGGCAATTCAATGGTGAAGAGGATCATGATTGACACTGGCAATTCCGTGAACGTTATGTACAAGGACTGCTATGATCAAATGGGGATTGATGATGATCAGCTAAAACCATCCCCTGAACCCCTTTACGGTTTCACTAGAGATTCGGTCATCCCTGCTGAACAGATTAAATTACCTTTGACTCTCGGTGACGCCACACGTCAGTCCACGGTGCTGGCAGACTTCCTCATCATCAACTCTCCCTCGGCATACAATGTAGTAATGGGGAGGCCTGCAATGAATGATCTCGACATGGTCGTCTCCACCAAGGCCCTCGGGGTGAAGTTCCCAACTCCCAACGGGGTAGGATGTGTGCAGGGCGAACAATCCCTAGCTCGTCGCTGCTACGTAGATGCGATCAGAAAGGACGTCCAGGGGAAGAAGGCAGAGGTAATCCCGGAGCAGGAGTTGCAGGCGATCACTTCATCAGGAATCAGGGTTAAAGCCTGTCATAAACCTATTGATCTTCTACTCTTCATTTTCTACAATAAAAGGGACCGGACGGATCAATTCTGAGAATTTCTTTTCATACTCTGGTACGGAGGAGTTTCCCTGTTCTAATTTGAAAAACTCTTCTATTTTCGCGTCTCTATAGCTCTTGGGGAAGAATTTCTCTATAAACTCTTTCTTGAAATCTGCCCATGACACTCCCTCTGGATGTGCTCTCTGATGTGTCTTCCATTAGTCCTTGGCACGATCTTTAAGCAAAAAGGCTGAGTAAGAGACCATCTGTTCCCTGGTGCATCCCATAATCTGAAATATTTCTTCATTAGTGTCTAGCCAAGATATTGCATGCTCTGGATCACCTGTGGCATCATAATGCTTTGCACCTAATTTTCGAGCCCGCTCAATTGATACCCCTATTTTTTTGGGGCTGCTTGGGTGGTGGCGGATGGAAGGCCACAGCAAAAGCCTATGCCATCCTCTCTGCCATCTGCTCTATATTCACCTGTGCTTGTGCCTGCTCTGGTCTCTCAGGCTGGAAAGGCTCTGAATGTGAAAAACTAGCCGACACATTGACTGACTCATCAACATGTCCCTCTTCAGGGATGGGTACCTGTGCAGCTGCCCTTTTTGTTCTGGGTCGACCTCTACGCTGCATCTCTATAATTTCAAATGATCATAAAGTCAAATTAAAATGTTTATAATGCATGAAATAATTCTATACTCATGCAATTGTCAACTTCAATCTTTATATCTCATATATAACTGCATAAGCTAGCTTATGTCTCATGCATATAATAACTTACACATAACTGATGTGCGATTTCATGAAATGCTCAAACTCAACTCATATAACTTATGCTTTAACTTATGCAATCAATCAAGCCTAACTCAAATAATATTAAAAAGATAAATGCATATACTAGTTTCATGCTTTATGCGTAACTCATGCATCACTAACGTAAACTTATGCAAAAATAACTCAAACTTTCTCATAAAACTTTATCTCAACTTAACGAGAACCGGGCTCTGATAGCAACTTGACAGGACCTTTCCCAGACCTTATCTAGGCTCTTGTCTGGAGGATCCTGCCGGGCACTTCAACGGACTTATCGAACCCGACTCGTCGGATCGAATTAATCCGAGAAGCGAACCCTAACTTTCTTAGCCGGTTTACTCGTTTAAAACTTGGTAACTCAGTTTTCTTTAAATTGGTTGAGAGTGATAAATTTTTTTTTTTTCGCTATGTTTGTCTTAATTACTTTTTTAAAAAAAATCAGCAGCATAACGACATAAATTTGAACATTTTCCAAATTTTACTTGTAAAATAAACACACTTCGAACTATAAAAATCACCACCCAACTTCGATTTTTCCACAAACATGCAATTCACATCAAATTTCACATGTCATATGACATTCATATCCAACCATTTACAACATGTTTACATATTCCATGGGTATCACAACCTATGCAGATATATCATGTGTATTCTGCAATAAGTGTGAATGTACAATTTTATATATACATATTTAAGTATGAGTTACAATCTGTCAAACATTCATATATCAAACATGTGATCATTTAGATCATAACATTTACAACAATCTCAAAATATATTTAATATTCACATAGTCCATCCATTCATCCCTACCTATAAGTGGAACGTCGCTTCCTCGGCCACAAAATCACCTATAATTATACTGGATAAAACAAGCGAGCTACACGACAAAATAAATCGTTAGTTCGTTACATAATAATACAACCATTTCAAGTTCATAGTAAAGCATAACTTAAAGAAATATTTAAAGGTTAATCTTTGCAAACTATTTCTTATAAAACAACCATGTGCATCTTGAAGCTACTATAGTATTTCAACCACTACGTGCGGAATTTACTTCCTCGCCCGAGTGGTGTAAAATTATCTCAGTTGTAAACATCTATAATGCGGAATTTCTTCATCGCATTTGTAGTACTAAATTTTTATAATTCTAGCAACTACGTGCAGAATTTCTTCATCGCAACCATAATACCCATAAATCAAACTTTGGTGACTACGTGCGGAATTTTTACATCGCAACGTAATGCCAATAGCTCTCAATATACTCGACTACGTGCGGAATTTACTACATCGCAACGTATCGATATATACTCTAAAAATCAAGGGATTACACATGGTTTTTACAACTCTTTTTCTCTTATGTGCAAAAGCACAAAAGCACAAAATTTTCTTTTTTCCAAGGTTTTTACTTAAACCAAACTTACGATCAGAAAGTTATTTTATAAAACTCTTTAGCAACAATTAAAATAATTGAAATTACAATTGAACTAGTGTAAGTGATGTAATACTTACCTCAATCCGCGTAAATGCAACGATCTCAACGATCTCAACGATCCTCTCGTGTCTCGCTTACGTGCTCATCACCTACACATTAATTTCCCATTATATATTACTCAAATAAAACGTAACATTAGAGTTTTCAATATAAATCAACCTATTGAAAACCCGTTACGCTATAACTTTTTCGACTCGATTTTAACTCAACAAAAACTCTCAAATTCTAATTTCTTTACAATAGTCTTACTTTTAGACCCCTAGGAATACCCCTACGTTTTCCGTATAATTGTTAGGGGCCCGAAACGAAAAATCAAATTTTTAAGCTCAAATGACAGCCCATAACAGAATGCATGACAGCGCACTGCTCGGGGCTCCGTTTTCCTTCACCTTTTTTTCCTACGGTTCACTTATCTCACATTCTGGTCACACGTCAAATTTCGTTGAAAAATTCTATCGTTTGCTATGTCAAATCTAAGAAAAACACCCATTTTTGGGCACTTTTAGTGTGCGTTTTATGCACTTTTTCGTTTCGGACTAGCGATGCTAGTTTTTCTTTCATATCTAAGCTTCATTTACCTCATTATGATCATCTAGCCTCATCCCATGTAATAAAAATTTTATTCGCATAGTCATTTCACCTATCAACTCTCTAACGGCACTATTTTGCACATAACTTGCGCAATTTTTATCGGATTCGATCTATTCCAAAACCTATGGTTTTCTATAATTCCTAAGCATCATTTGAGGTGTATAACCCCCCCATACATGTCAGACTTAGTCAGGTTTTCTCTAGCTCATGGTTTGAGCTCGGGATTCCACATTTACTCTATGACACTTTCTACGCGCATTATTTTGGCCATAACTTTGTCAATTTTTATCGGAATGATTCCGTTCCAATTCCTATGGTTTTCTATGTTCCCGAGGCATGTTTTGAGGTATAGAACAACCCCAAATAAGCTAGAACAAGTCAGGTCTCTACTGACCCTTCATCAAGCTTAGGATTGCTAATTTGCTCAAAACTACTTCCATTGAACTTCTATCCTTTCTACTTATCTTTCTAATCTTATTTATGGTAAAATTTGGGTTTAAAACCATCTAATCTCAGAGATTTTCCACTGGTCTTCACAGCCATGACACACACACATTCACTATTTTGTCATTTTTACTAGTTAATATCTCTTAGTTATTTCATCAAACAACATATGTGCAAATTTTTCTTTTAATAACTCATTCCTTTGATTTCATAATCTAGAGTTTCCCATTCATAACCCTAACTTGTCACTTGTATACTCTATCATGAAACCTAAGATTCCATGTCATATACTTATAGTTCTACATTTAGTTTAAGTGATAAACATCATTCACAACACACCACAAACAATTTAATCTCTACATAACTTTTCAAACCCAACAATCATAGATTTGACAAGGTTGTGGCATCATACCTTATGCTTGACTAGAGTTGATTAATCAAGCTTGAATCTACTTAGAAGTTTGATGAAAAGCAAGAAATTTAGCTTGAAGTAGTTTGATCTTTCTTCCTCCTCTTTTCTCCCTTTTGTCGTCCACTTCCTCCCTCTCCACACATCTCTCGGTTTCTCTTCTTGTTTTGCTAGATGTTGGCCGACCAACATCTCCCCCTCTCAATAATATATAACACTTCAAAGATTAAATGGTTTAAATTACTTTACTACCCTTAGTCATCTCTTTTACTAACAACTAACATATGGGCTTTATGGGCTTTTATGTCTTTCATTAATATCTTTAATCCTTTATCATTTAACCAGTGTCTTTAAGTTTTTAAATTTTACAGCTTTATCACTTAATCATTTATCTCTCATTATGGAATAACCATATTGTCCTTCGTGGCATTTATCTCTTTATTAATATTTAACACTTTATATTAATTTTATTGTTATTTGTTACAATTTCTACATCTCCCTTGAAAATATCAAATTTCTAGTACTAGTGAGTGATTTATCAAGAATCGAATAGGGGTTTACATTTACTCTCTCTCCATCACCGTTGTTCACCATCTATTTTGCTAGACAACACCTCTCTCTCTCTCTCCATTGTCGTCGCTTCGAAATTGTGGTATCACTGCCCTCATCTCTTTATTTATTTAATTTTTTTTTTGGGTCTTTCAATTTCTCATTTCTCTGTTTTGCTTTCATCTTTAATTTTTTGATATGTACTTTCTTAGATATGCGAAGAACCTTCAAATCTCAAGTTAGATTAAAGGCTATGCTTTGATTGTTTCTTGGTATTTGATTGTTTCTAGTTGTGATTTATTATTGAAATTTATTGGATCTGATTTTTAGATTTTCTTTATTTCTAGATATGTTTTGTGTTTGTTGAAATATACATGTTTTGTGTTGGATTTGGATTCATTTTAATTTGAAGTTATTGCATTACGTTTTTAGATCTATGTATGCATGTGATTGACTTAGTTTGACTTCGTTTATTGCATTTTTAAATATCTACTATTTGGACTTGCCAATCAAGTGTAGGAGTCTGGACTTTTGACTCAAACTATTGATGTGAAATGAAATATGGAATTTGGCATGTTGAATGCTTTCGTTTTTGTATGACGATGTTGTTTGGCTTTGTGTTTGTCCAATCAGTTTGTGTTTTTGAATATCTACTGCTTGGACTTGCTATTCACACTATTTGCTGTTTTAATTTGTATGTTGTTAGTGTTAGATCTGTGATTTTATACATGTCAGTTCGTCAAATCTGCTCTCATTTTGCAGCATTTCAACTGTTTTTCTTATGTCCAATTAAGTCTGTTCATGTTAGTTTGTTCATATATTATCAGATCTCACAAAGAGCGGTGTTTTCAGTTGAAAAAATATATAAAAATGTTCAATATTTCAATATTCATTTTCTTTTCATTTAATGGACTTGTACTGTCACATTCACCATCCAAAACGCTACATCCATACATTTTTCCATCAGATCTGGTGAAGATTGTGTTGTTAGTCAATATGAATTTTATTTTATATTTTTGTTATACATGAAAACATATATTAGATCTAATCTATAGCTAAGGGAATATGTTAGAATAACATACTAATTAAGTAGTGTTTGCTTTAAAAATTAATGGTGATTTAAGATTGTAAACGTAGATATCTAATGTTATTTTCTTGTGATTTTTGTGTAGCTTGGAGGTCCCCTTGAAATCAAAAAGTGAAGAATTTAAGTTACCAAGTTTTATGTTGGAGAATGACAATGTTATGTCATTTTAATTTCTATGGATTTGCATTAAGTTTGAACATGATTTTATTTTGGATGATATGTAATTTTATGTAGATGATTTAATGTGTTAGTTTTTATGTGTTGAATTAGGGGTTTAGTTGTGAATTATTTATTATATTTGTGTTTAAAATATTATTTAAGTTAAATGAATTCAATGTGTTAAACAAATTAAACGAGTTAAACGAATTAAACACGTTAAACAAGTTAAACAAATTCGCAGGTTAACAGGTTAATGGCTTTGGATTCTTTATGATTTAAGTAATAAACAAATTAGTTGTATCTTGTATTATAATTCATTTGTAAATGAATTCATGTTAAATCCAAAAATATTGACCTATTTCATAAATGAATTTGTGTCGAATTAACCGAATTTATAAACGAATTAAATCAAATTAAGTTCGACCGACACAGGAACCTATTTTGCCACCCCTAAACTCAGCCCACCAAGCCTACTGTTTTAATAATAGTGACTGTGTTAAACAATGGACTTGAGGAACTTAAGCAATGGAAGGAGTTTGTTGGGTTCACTATTGACGAGATCTGGTGTCGGCGATGAGTTGGCAATGACGATGAGTTGGTGTCAAAGCTTCTAAGTTCACTAACGATGAGCTTCTAATGTTAGAGCTCAAGCAACTTGCCTACGAGAGTTGGTAACGGCAATGAGTTGATGTCAATGGCAACGAGAGAGTATGGCCAATGAAGCTTGACGGTAGAGTAAGAGGACAACAATGGCGATGGTATTAGTTGATGGGTGATGACGATGATGGGTTAGGGTCATGTGTTAAGTGGTGATGGGGTTAGGTTTTGATGGTGGGTGTATGGTGATAAAGTTGAATGGTGATGGTGGTTAGATGAGATGAGAGAGAGAAGGAGAGTAATGGTAGAGAGAGAGTAAGGTGTTGTTGATGAACCTAAAGATTTTTGCTTTATTTTTTTGAAATTTTTGAAATTTTGTTTACTTTTTTTAATTCAATCCAGTTGTCTCCAATTAAGAAATGTAAGGAAATTGATGATTATTCTCTTAGAGTTCACAAAACCATTACTTTATTAACTGAAGTATTATTTTAATTAACCGTTGGATTTTTTTAGCTAATATTTTCAAAATCAATGGTGGTTTGGTATTATATTCAATTCTAGGGATAAAATGATAATATATGCAATGATCTACTTTTAAATATTAGATCCCTTTTAGTTTGTTTACTAGCCAATAATTCAATACTTAACCTCTCACATTTGCACTCTTGAAATTATAAGTTCGAGTTGTGATCACTCCTCTAAACTTAAAAATTATTATAATTATGAAAGCAAAGAAGTCTATACTTAATTCTTAATAAAAAAAAAAAAAAAAAGAAAAGTGTATGTATATACTTACTATCGTATATACTTAATATCGTAACATGACTTGCCGTGCAAAAAATATGCCTTTTATTCATTGAAAATTTATTCAAAAGTGAAGCCTTCAAAATAAAGCGAATGTCAGGGATAAAAAAAATGGAATAATCCTGAAAAACCCCCTGAAAACAAAAATAATCTCAATTCACCTTAACTTTTGAAAATATTAGCCAAAAATCCCCCTACCGTCTCCCAAAAGCGGTTTCCATTTAAATTTTGGTGGTTTTGTGATAAAAAATACTAAAAGACCAAAATACCCTTATAAATTTTAAAAAATAAATAAAAACTACACTTACTATATTAAAAAATTAAATAAAAATAATAAAATAATAAAAATTGAAATAATAAATTTTTATTAAAAAAAAAATTAAAATTACATTAAACCGAAAAACAATTACTCAGATTTCACTGCATCACAACAACACGCACCAAGCAAAAAAAAGTTCATCGCTACAATTACATCAAACAATTTTCTACAAGTACATTACATCAAACAAACAGATTTCATTACATCAAACAATATAAACCAAATTTCAGATGCATAAAACCAAACAAACAAATTTCACTACATCCAGTAATCAAAAAAACGCAGGAACAGTGCCTATAGATCCCCATTCGCACTGCCGCACAGCGCCTATATCCCCATTCACAGCGCCTATATCCCCATTCGCACCGCCGCACTACTCTATAACGAAGGCACACAACCTGCCGTTCCTTATCGTCCTCTCCATCTCCTCCACGAACTGCGTCGGAACAGCGCCCGCACGATATGATCCGCTTCCTCACCGCTGTACGCAACAGCACTCAGCCCTCCAGCGCCTACAGATCGACCTTAGCACCGCCGCACTGCTTTCCTGCCGTTCGCACCGTCGCACCGCTGTACGTAACAGCACTCAGCCCTCCAGCGCCTACAGATCGTCCTTTGCACCGTCGCACCACAGCACTGCTTTCCCACCGTTCGCACACAGCCCGCCGTTCCTCATCGTCCTCTCCATCTCCTCCACGAACCGCGTCGGAACAGCCCCTGCACAATATGATCCGCTTTCGCACCGTCGCACCGCTCGACGCAACAGCACTCAGCCCTCCATTCCTCGTCGTCCTCTCCGCCTCGTCCATGAACCAGTGCGCCGTGAACACCACGTCGAAGATCCCATTGAAGAACAAACCAACATCACCGCTTGTATAATCAGAGTCGGCGGTGGCGTAAAAAAGGGCGGCGACTATGGCGTACGGTTGTGTGTTGAGCGGAGATGGGTTAGGCTTTTGAATGGTGATGGTGATTGGGTGAGATCTGGGAGAGAAAGAAAGAGAGAGAGAGAGAGAGAGAGAGAGAGAGTAGTGGTGATGGGAGGGAGGGAGTAATTAATGGGTGGTGATGATGACCGAAATTTTTTTTTTCGGTTTTATTTTTTATTTTTTTATTTAATTAAAACCTCAATAAATGGAACGTAGCTGTCATCCAATATTTTGGTATCAAATGACGTTTTTACCCTCAAAAACTAACGGATCCGTTACTTTATTGATAAATTCACTGTTTCATTAAACGGTTGGATTGTTTTAGATATTATTTTTAAAACCAGGGATGGTTTGATATTATTTTCAATTCCAAGGGGTAAATTAATAATAACCCTAAAAAAAATGGATATAATAGTTACATCTTTGTATATGAATCGTGAACTTGTAGAACAATGTAAGAGAATATACAATCTTTCATATTATTTTGTATCCAAAGTTACACAAAAATCTTTTACTCGCAAACATAAAATTTAATAAAAAAATTCCCAGTGATATTATTTTCATCCAAATAAACAGGTTTTTGTTTCCTATGGCAAAAAATTACCTTTTTAATGTATAATCAAGGAAAACTAAATTGATAATTATTTAAATAGTGAAGTTATTGACGTTAAAAATCTATTCACATTCCATTTTAATATATGTTAATTAGTTTGGGAAAGAGAGGATTTTAACTCTACACCTTCACTTTACGAAAAAAAATGTAGTTATCAAGTTATGCCTACTATCACAAAATAACTATATTTTACAACAAAATAAAGTGCTTTTCGAAATTTGAAAATTTTAATTTCTTATAAATTTATAATGAAGTGTACTTAGAAAAAAAGTGTATTAAAAAAAAAAAAACAAAAAGCAAATTACGAAGTAGAAAATCTCTTATTTATGAAACAGAACAATAACCGTTCTCATTATTACAATCATTATTACAATTTATTTGAAGTACATTTTACTCGAGAACCTTAAACACACAAATAAGAGAAACAAATTAACGATGGATAATTTTGGAGTACGCAAGAGCTCTTATTTTTCTAACTTTTTTTCTTGGTTTCTGGGGGCGGATCACTAAGTTCTTGAGGTAGGGAAGAACTTAGTGCCAAACTTATTCAAAAAGAATTTCCAAACTTTCATGAACGAAGCAAACAACGGGAACTGTATTAGTGCCAACACACCCACTGGCAAGAATGCAACGTTGCATATGAGAGTCGTGTTGTGCGCAGCGGAAATTAAACAAATACACAACTACTAATGCTAGCTATTAAATATAAATAACAAATACTAATACAGCAGAAAAGCAGAAAAATAAATGCAAAGCGAAAAAGGAAAGAACACACCAGAATTTACGTGGTTCGGTATAAAACCTACGTCCACGGGCGCTGCTGAAAACTTCCACTAACTCCAAAGCAAAATATTACAAAATCTGGGTAAGATCCAAAAACCCAGAAACATATGAGGAGAAAACAAGAATAATACAAATGTATGGATCTTTTACAATTCTTGTTTTTTGTGGGATACAAAATCAATTAGCTAAAGGACTTATTTATAGTCCACCAAACATCCCACCACATTCTATTCTTTAGATGTGGGATTCCTCTTATGGCTAATTTAGCCAAAAACCAACAAATCTCCACCTTGGCGTATTAGCCTTCAGCAATGCCTTCATATATGCCTTTTAGACTTTCAAAATATTGATCAAGTCCAAACAATGGTTGAACTTGATTGCTGTCACCACTTTGGTCATCATATCCGCAGGATTATCAGCAGTCCCAATTTTCTGTAAGAGAATCAACCCTTCACTCAGAATTTCCCGCACAAAGTGATATCGGACATCAATATGCTTGGTACGAACATGGAATACCGGATTCTTTGCTAAATGAATGGCACTTTGACTATCCGAGTAAATAGCAATATTCTTCTGTCCCACTCCCAACTCTACCAGTAATCCTTGTAACCAAATTGCTTCCTTCACAGCCTCTGTCAATGCCATATACTCTGCTTCTGTCGTAGACAAAGCAACTGTTGACTGTAAAGTAGACTTCCAACTTACAGGAGCTCTCGCAAGAGTGAATACATATCTAGTAGTTGATCGTCGTTTATCCAAATCACCAGCATAATCTGAATCAACATATCCGATTGCAAACTGACCAAGTGAATCTTCACTCTGAAATACCAAACCAAAATCTACGGTTTTTAACAAGTACCGTAGAATCCATTTCACAGCTTGCCAATGTCCTTTACCAGGATCATGCATATACCTGCTCACAACTCCAACCGCTTGCGAAATGTCAGGTCTTGTACACACCATAGCATACATCAGACTACCAACTGCATTAGAATACGGAACACGAGACATGTATTCTCGTTCTTCATTAGTACTCGGAGATAATGATGCACTCAACTTGAAATGAGGAGCAAGTGGCGTACTTACAGGTTTTGACTGTTCAGATACACCAAAACGCTGCACCAAAACGCTGTAATACCTTCATCAGATATTGCTTCTGAGTCAAACAAACCTTGCCTTTTCCTCTATCTCTGCTAATCTCCATACCGAGAATCTTCTTAGCTTCACCCAAATCCTTCATTTCAAACTCTGAACTCAACTGAGTCTTCAGCTTCTCAATCTCCACTTTGCTCTTAGAAGCTATCAGCATATCATCAACATATAAGAGCAAGTAGATGAAGGAACCATCTTGTAGCCTTCGAAAATATACGCAATTATCAAATTTGCTTCTGGTGTACTCTTGACCTATCATAAATTGATCAAATCGCTTATACCATTGTCTCGGAGACTGTTTCAAACCATAAAGCGATTTATTCAATTTACAAGCCCACTTTTCTTTACCAGCAACCTTGAATCCATCTGGCTGAGTCATATAGATTTCCTCTTCCAAATCACCATGTAAAAATGCAGTTTTTACATCCATTTGAACTAGTTCCAAATCCAATTGAGCTACAAGGGCCAATAGAATTCTAATGGAAGAGTGTTTCACAACTGGAGAAAATACCTCATTGTAGTCAATCCCTTCCTTCTGAGCGTAGCCTTTCGCCACCAACCTTGCCTTGTAGCGAACATCTTCTTTGTTTGGAAATCCCTCTTTCTTAGTAAATACCCATTTGCACCCAATTGCCTTCTTATTCTTCGGTAGTTGAGCTAGCTCCCAAGTTTCATTCTTCCGAAGAGACTGCATTTCTTCATCCATAGCTTTCTTCCACTTATCAACTTCAGAACATTGGACTGCTTCTCCGTAAGTTGAAGGAACATCATCATCTACAATTGGAAGTGCATAGGCCACCATATCAGCAAAACGAGCAGGTCTGCGAATCTCACGTCTTGGTCTATTTATTGCAATTGATTCTTGTTGCTGCGAAGGTTCTTGGGTAGGAACCTCTTCTTCTCCTTCTTCTTCAGTAACCTCCTTGATCATAGGAGTGTCATCATCTGCATCAACAATTCTAGCTGGATTATTTGTTGACTCTATCTGTTTCTGAAAAAACTCCACCTGCTTCCGAGTAGACTCCACCTGTTGCGGATTACCCTCAACAATATCTTCTATTTTCTTTTTCAACATCGAAGACTCATCAAAAGTAACATCCCTGCTGAAGATTATCTTCTTCGAATTAGGATATAAAAGACGATACCCTTTCAGCCCTGAAGACATCCCCACAAATATAGCTTTCCTTGCTCTCGGATCCAATTTAGATTCCTTTACATGATAATAAGCAGAACAACCAAAGACATGTAAAGAATCATAATCAGTAACAGGTTTTCCAGACCATACCTCCAATGGAATTCTACCACCGATCGCTGTTGACGGTAAGCAATTAATGAGATGACATGCATAAGTCACTGTCTCAGCCCAAAACTCCTTGTCCAACCCAGCATTGGACAACATACACCGAACTTTCTCCAGCAACGTTCGGTTCATGCGTTCTGCCACCCCATTCTGTTGTGGTGTGTGTCTAACTGTAAAATGACGTACAATACCCGCATCTTGACAGACCTCTCGAAAAGATTTACTGCAATATTCACCTCCATTATCTGTTCTGAGGTGTTTAATCTTTCTCCCAGTCTGAGTCTCAATCATCTTTTTCCAATTAAGGAAAATCCCAAGTACACCATCCTTTTTCTTCATTGTATATACCCAAACTCTTCTGGAAAAGTCATCAACAAATGTAACAAAATAGTGTTTACCACCCAAGGAGGCTGTCCTTGTGGGTCCCCACACATCAGAGTGAACATAATCCAAAATACCTTTAGTATCATGAACTGCAGTTGCAAACTTCACTCTCGTCTGCTTTCCCAGAACACAATGTTCACAAAAATCCAACTTACAGGTTTTTACTCCTTTCAACAAGCCTTGATCCACCAAACTGCTTAAAGCTTTCTCACCTGCATGTCCCAGACGCATATGCCATAGCCTGATCATATCTGAATCAACATCCTTCTCTGATACTGCTGCTGCTGATTCAGTAACTGTACTACCATCGTAGTAGTACAAGTTGTTCTTCCTTGTACCTTTCATTACCACCAAAGCCCCAGATACAACTCTCATAACTCCATCTCTGATAGATACCGTGTAGCCTTTAGATTCTAAGGCTCCCAATGATATGAGATTCTTTTTCAAATCTGGAACATACTGAACTTCTGTCAAAACTCTGGTCGATCCATCGTGATTCTTCAATCGGATTGAACCTATCCCCTTAGTTTTGCATGAGTTATCATTACCCATGAGCACAATTCCACCATTTAGCTCTTCGAAGTTGAAGAACCATTCCTTATGTGGACACATGTGATAAGTACAACCCGAATCTAAAATCCACTCACCAGATCCAGATGTTGATGATAGACTAACCAACACAAAATCTTCTTCCTCATGTTCGGCTACATATGCATCGGAAGTAGCTTTACCCTTGCCCTTATCTTTCTTCTGCAGCTTCGGACAATCTTTCTTCCAATGCCCTTTCTCATGACAAAAGGCACATTCATCTTTATCAGGTCTTTTTCTTGACTGTGATCTGCCCCTTCTTTCCTGTTTCCGACTCTTACTTCTTCCCCTAACTGTAAGCGCCTCTGCTGATTCATCCCTGTTCTCTTTCTGATCTTTCTTACGAATTTCATAATTAAGCAAAGCTGCACACACTTCTTCAAAGGACAATTTTTCTTTCCCATGAATAAGTGTAATGCACAAATGATCTAACTCATCAGGAAGAGATCCTATCAACAGCATGGCCTTTTGCTCATCTTTGAACGTTTCATCCAAATTCAACAAATCAGCTAACAAACGGTTGAAATTATCAATATGGTCATTAATATTCAAACCTGGTTTCAACTGAAGACGGTACAACCTCTTCAACAAATATAGCCGATTCTCATTGCTTTTCTTCATATATTTGTTCTCCAGCGCCTTCCACAATTTACTAGCAAAGGTTTCCTTCATGAACGGATACTTCTGCTCTCTACAGAGACATGAGCGAATTAAACCACATGCCTTCGCATTTTGCCTCTCCCAGTCCCTTTCTTCAATATTCTCTGGTCTTGTTTCTTCCAGAACAATATCCAAATCTTGTTGATATAAGACGTCCGTAACTTCGCTTTGCCATAGGCCAAAATTATTTCGACCATCAAATTTCTCTACTTCAATTTTTACATGTGAAGATGATGCCATTTCTGCTTTATAACAAAAGTTTTATGCCAATAGCTTGGTGATCAAATGAATAGTACTCAAAAGGTTAGCTCCCAGGAAAGGCTGGAGGGGTCACAAACGGTCCCACTTAAAATCCAGTCTCCTTAGACAATTATAGTCTTTTTGACAAAGCTTCCCTAAATTGTAACTATTCCAAAATAACACCGAAGCTTTACAAACAAATATTTAATAGCTAGCTAATGCCCTAGACAATTTCCTAGATCAATCGAAACCTAAGGCTCTGATACCACTTGTTGTGCGTAGCGGAAATTAAACAAATACACAACTACTAATGCTAGCTATTAAATATAAATAACAAATACTAATACAGCAGAAAAGCAGAAAAATAAATGCAAAGCGAAAAAGGAAAGAACACACCAGAATTTACGTGGTTCGGTATAAAACCTACGTCCACGGGCGCTGCTGAAAACTTCCACTAACTCCAAAGCAAAATATTACAAAATCTGGGTAAGATCCAAAAACCCAGAAACATATGGGGAGAAAACAAGAATAATACAAATGTATGGATCTTTTACAATTCTTGTTTTTTGTGGAATACAAAATCAATTAGCTAAATGACTTATTTATAGTCCACCAAACATCCCACCACATTCTATTCTTTAGATGTGGGATTCCTCTTATGACTAATTTAGCCAAAAACCAACAAGTCGTGGTCCATAGTTGACGTTGGCCCAAACGGATAACGAGGAAAATTGTCGATGCAAATGCAAGCATGGTTGTTGCCACCGACACAAAGAGCAAGGCAAAACCTACTGTCAATTTTGTAGGAAGTGTAGTATGAAATGATTTGAGCTCAAGGGGTGATGTAAGGATGGCGAGGAACATAACAATGGCGGTCAAGGAAGATGATAAAGCAACTATATCCGCAGTGGTAAAAAATAGGAAGAAAGGCCTGTTGAGGAGGACTGGACTACCATTTCGGGAATCAGTACCACCAGGTACGGTGAAGGCAGCTGCAAAGACGGCGGTGGCTACTAGAACAGCAACCGTAGAGCAGGACTGAGAAGTGTCTCTTATCCATTTTTGTACCTTCTCGTGTTGTTCACCATGGTGCTCCACTAAAACTTCCCATGGAGTCATGCCGTTCTCAGCAGGGAGCATGGTATAGTAGGACGGCATTATGGGCTCCACTCTCTGCGGCCACAAGGATATAAAGATAACAAGTGATTTAAATTCGATATTAAATGTGTAACACGTCATGTCATTTTTGAGATAAAAAATTAGTTTCAAATAATTACAAAATTAGAAAAAATCCACAGTAAAATTATTATTATTATTTAACAAAAAAAAAAAAAAAAAAAAACTTTATCGAACTCTAAAAATTCATTAAAAGATAAAACTTTACATATAAAATGATAATTTAAAGATTCTTCATATATCCATTAAGTAGGCTAAGTAAGAGTAGGATCCTAGAATTTGTTATAATCATATTGTGTATACCCTTATATATATATATATATATATATGTATATGTATATGTATATATTTGAACAAAACGTAAATAAGCTAGGGAGAGTAAGTCTCACATAGAACCATTGTAACTCCTCTTGCAGTTGGTAAGCAGGACCCGATTGCTTTCCTTCTTTGTAATGCGTTGTGTCTGCAACACTGTGTAAAATGGTGTAGCCGTTTGAATCAATTTGTCGGGCCAACCTGAGCATTGGTATTTCATATTTTCTCACAAGATTGAAGATCTCCTTTTGACGGTACATAACAGCCTTATGCAATATGTTCTGCTTCTTATCGTTTATCTACTCAAGTGCCTGAGGATGCTGTTCAAGCATTAGCTTGACTAACTCTTCATTTCCTGTTGTTATTGCAGTAAACAATGTGTTTTTAGAGTTTTCCTCTCCTGTTGTTCTATCTGCATTACGGAATTGCATCTCACTTTGGTCCCACGATTTATCTGTCTTTATCAGTATCCCAGCAAGTTTGCAAGCCAAATTATATTGTCTTTTCTCTTGCCAGAGGTTACGCACTACTGACCACCCTGTTCATGTTTATCATATGATAACAATTTAAATATTTATTGCTAAATGAACGTAAATTTGTTTGCAAGAAGTGCTAATAACGTTGCCATTTCATTAAAGATATATTTAAAGATAGAGACAATACCTATGAGCATGTTCCAAAAGGATACGTAAATATTGCATAAAACTGCACAAAAAAAAAAAAAAAAATCAATTTGATAATAGAAATACGATAAAAAGCGACTTCTATCTTCTCCATTATTAACCTTCTCCATTATTATACGATAAAAACCATTTTAGTGATTTATCTTCTGTCTTGATATCTTGATTGTGGGCTGACACATAAATTTTGGCCTACTTTTAGGTCATATCAAAGTATTGAACAATTGGGCTTAGTACATGATGGATATAGGCCCAGTTCTTTTTTTTTTTAATTATTATTATTATTATTTTTTTATTTTTTTTTTGAGTTGTGATATTTTTCACCCTACAAGAATTATATGTAGATCGCAAATTAGCTTTTATTTTTTATTTTTTTTAAAGTTACAATATTACCCTTAAGTAAAATTACTAAATGATAAATGTTTTATTAGTACAATTAAAATATCATTTATATCTTAAACCCTTTTTACCTTTTTAATCTCTAATTTTTCTTCTTATTACTTTTTCAAACCCTAACTTTTTTTTATCAAAAATTGAAAAATCTCCAATCATTTATATGATGGTATTTGCATATCATCATTACTTTATTAACTCTTAATAGGAGAGGATGCATGCAATGATATATAGACTGGTTTGGATAAGACTATTCAATTCAAAAAATGTTATTGAAGAATCATATTGAATAATCTTATCCAAACCAGTAAATTAGTTAAACACATGATATATATATATATTACAGAGTAACTAACTTTCTTTAAGTCATATTTAACCATATCTTTTTTCCAAAACCATTAATTTCATTGTTTATATATAATTATTTCCTTAAATTTTCAGGTGTTCCAATTGGTTGTAGCCTGGACAATAGCTCTGAGATGATAAATGAAGACGAAGATCCAGATATAGAGAAAGGCCTTCACGAAGGTAATAGCCAATTGCAATCTTAATTCGCTTTAATTCTCCAGAAAGAAGGATGTGCCCACGAAGTATGCCGTTGGCGTCCACAAAGGACTCCTCAATTTAATATGAGCAGGCCAATCTTTTCTGAATTGAAAGGATTTTATCTATTTTTTTATTATTTAATTAAATGAGTTAATATGATATAGTTGATCAGTAAGACCTCCCTAACCATATCACTTGGATTGTATCCCATCATCGTATAACTAATTCATAGAAGTATCAAAAGTTAATAAGTTCAATTATCATCTATTAATTTGATAAAGTCTCTTTATTTGTTCTTGTGCTCTCTATCTTCTCCTATATGGGCATGCACAAATATATATATATATATATATATATATATATCATATATCACTATATATATTAAGCTGTAATATATACTTTATATTGTTTTTTTTTTTTTCTCAAGGAATAAATAGAAATTGACTATGGAATAATAAGTCCTTTTCTTTTTCTTTTTTTTTTTAATTCCAATGTGATGGACATCAATCAGGTAGCATCTCTAGCTACCTACTGACTTATATGATTTGGATAGCTATAAACCATATAAATTATTTTGCCCATTATTGTATAAGCATGAGAATCCTAAAACATATATAGTAGCTCTTAAAATAGCTAATAAATTTTAATGATTCTTTGAACGGACAACATTTTTTTTAATTAATATAATTGTTTTTCTGCTTTCCTAAAATGTGGAATGCATGTATTCTTTCATGAACACTTGGTACTTGAAAGCTTCGGTTATTTGGAATATATTATATTGCAAAAGATTCTATTGATGTTGATAGCAAAAAGTGATTCGATTTTGATAAGAATCATTATTTTTTTAAAAAAATTAATATAGGAATCATTTGTTAATCTTACGTTAGAATAATAAATTATCTTTTTCTTTTTTCTTTAAGCTTGTGTGGTATGTGTAAATTACATTACGGCATAGCATGAAGAACATAATTTTTTTTTAAAAAAAAAAAAAAACACATGAAGAACATAATGGCTAGACCCACTAGAATATTATAAGTCAAATAATTGTTTACAAAGTATTGATTATCAGGGGGAGATTGAAAATATCAAGTAAAAATTGGATCAAAATAATTTCTTATCATTTTGATAAAATCAATCTATGAAGAATTAATTCAATTTACTCTTTGTACATAAAATATGTCTACATGTCAAAATTAGAAAATTTTATAACATGTACATCACGTGTGCTTCACAAATATAAATAAAATAATCAATTTAACCCTTTCTGTCTCATAAATGAGAGATTAATTGTTCAAAACAATTTTCTACCTATTACTCTCAATGTAATTACAAGAAATTAAGTTAATCAAAATATGATTTTGTAATCAGTGTTTCTCTTATACGGACATAAGTTCTTCATTTGTCTAGAGAATAAATAAAAGTTAATCACACAAAAAATAAGAGAATTTTGTTCTGATTCCAATTTGACTGACATCTCAAGCAGTATTAGCATCTTTAATCGTTTGTTTGTTTGATTTTTTTTTTTTTTTAATTTAAATTAGTAATGTGTATTCATTTGTTTAGAAACTAAATAAAAGTTAAACACACAAAAAATAAGAGAATTTGGTACTTTGATTCTAATTTGACAAACATATCAATTTCAATTAGCATCAACATCTTTAATATTTTTTTGTAAAAAAAAAAAAAAAAAAATCTTGCAGTATGTATATATATATATACACATACACTCAATGTAATTACTAGAAATTAAGTTAATCAAAATATGATTTTGTAATCTGTCTTTCTCTTATATGGACACAAGTTTTTTATTTGTTTAGAGAATAAATAAAAGTTAATCATGCAAAAAATAAGAGAATTTTGTTCAGATTCCAATTTGACGGACATCTCAATTAGCATTAGCATCTTTAATCATTTTTTTTTTAAAAAAAAAAAAAAAAAAAAAGTAGTAATGTGTATTCATTTGTTTAGAGACTAAATAAAAGTTAATCACGTTGATTCTAATTTGAAAAACATCTCAATTAGCATTAACATCTTTACTTTTTTTTCTTTTTTTTTAAAAAAAAAAAATCAATAGTATATATATTGTGAATTTGATTTAGAGACGTAGCATTGTAAATCAGGTTGGCTAGAACAGGTTTTTTAAATGAACTTTAATGACATAAAAATATATCATTAATTGAAAACAAATGGATATTACCCCTCAAATTTTGTATTATAAATAAATATGTTTAAAAAAGAATAAAATGATTAAAGAAAATATAAAAGAAATATAAAATGCAAGCAATCAAGTAGGTTTTAAAGATATATTAATGATTAAACTTATTAATTATAAATTATAAAATAATAACATTATAGCATCAATACTTTTTTTTTTTAATAAAAATAATTTATATTTTGACAATCATAATTACTACTATACTTTAAATTAGAGTATATTAATAATAACAATAAAAGATATTCAATTTTAGTAATATACTATGTAACTAATATTATGATTAAAAAAAAACAAATTGTGAAAAATGTAAGTAAAATTTTACTTACGTTATGTAATATTTAAATAAAAATGTAAACATAAATAAGAAAATATATGTAATATGTTTGGAATACACGTACATTTACTTGCTATTATAAGAATTAGTACATGAAAAAGGAAAATATATTAATAAATTTTAAGACACGTATAATTTTATAATTATAGAAAAAAAAAAAAAAAAATCAAGGTGGCGTTGGGTAGGCTTGAGCCTACCGTACCCACCACCCAACTACATCCCTGATTTGATTTCTCCAACATTGTACTATAGTTTCTACATAATACTTGCAATGGACTTTGTTAAAATGGTTATAACATTGATTTCATTTTATTTTCTTGATCGAGTATTTTAACATGAAATATCGACATAATGGTGAACTGTGATTACGATTAAATACAGTTATGAGTTTGTAACTACGATGAGTTCCACATGTTGAGATAAAGTTTTGATTAATTATATTTATAGTGCTTATCATTATAGGATTTGAAAAATGTTAAAATCCTTTATCTTGCTCATCGATTAGCATCTACAATACAATTCTTTATTTAAGTTAAATTTGTACTTACAAGATGCCACAATTACTTGATTGCCCATTTAATGCTCTCAAATGGCAAGTAATTTGGACTACATACTCCCTTTAATATTTAAAACAAGACAAAGCAATAGTTACGTGAAATTTGTGTGGCTGTAAAAACGAGAGGTTCAAAAGATTTTGTACTTATAATTATTGTACTTTTGCCTGTTTGAGTTAAATATGTACTTATTAGGAGTCCCACGTTTGCAGTGAATAATTGCACGTTTGTCCATGTGAGTTAAATTTGTGGGTCCAAGGAGTCCCACGGTTTGCAGTGAATAATTGCACTTTTGTCCATGTGAGTTAAATTTGTGGGTCTAAGGAGTCCCACCGTTTGCTCTCAAGTCCCAACAAATAAATGTATGGACCACGTACTTCCCTTATTACTGGGGAAGTTCTGAATCCCTGTATTTTTTAAAAACTATTTATTTTTAAATATAAATTTATTTATAATTTTTATGATCCCTTATTTTTTTTAAAATTCATTAAATTAATCATTCTAATATTATTTTTAATAGTCAACATTGAGTCAAAATAATAAAATATTATTTTACCCTTAACTTTACATACATATATTAAAATGACGTGTTTACTTTATTAAGAATTTTCAAATTATAATTTAACTTGAATTCTCTATAACAAAAATGCCCTATATATATAAATTAAAAATATAATTTAATTAAAAAAAAATTAAAAATAATAAAAATTTGGTCTCCATGGAAGGGGTCTCTCATAGAGACCAAAATCTGGTCTCTAACAATGGAGATCAATCGATCTCCATCGTCGGAGACGCGATGAAGATGCCTCCCGCGATGGAGAATGGTTAGTCACCATCGTTGGAGGCCTGGTCTCCAACGATGGAAACCAGTCTGGTCTCCATCGTCGAAGACCAGATCTGGTCTCTGTCGTCGGAGACCAAAGGATCTCTACTGTCGGATATTGGTATCTGACGGTGAAGACTGATTAGTGATAAAATTGTTATCTCTATTTTTTAAAAAAAAAAAAAAAAAAATTGCTTAATCTTTGATTTTTATTCATTTGGGAAATGTTTGATTTGATATTGATGTTTAATTTGAGTGATGTTAGTTTGATGAAAATGATAGAGATGATGATTTTGATGAATGTAAATGATGAAATTTAAGATGATGAAGATGAGGGAATTTTTTTTTTGGGGGGGGGGGGGGGGTGGGGCTTTTTAATTAAATTAAATTAAAAGAAGTATATATATTATATTAAATTTTTTAATTTATATATATAAAGGGTATTTTTGTCATAAAGAATTCAAGTTAAATTGTAATTCTAAAATTTTGAAGAGGGTAAAAACATCATTTTAACATGTATATGTAAAGTTAAGGGCAAAACAGTCTTTCACTATTTTGAGTTGATGTTGATTATTAAAGATGATGTCAAAGAGACTAATTTGATTAATTTTTTAAAATTAAAGGACCATGAAAGTTATAAATGAATTTGTATTTAAAAATGAGAAGTTTTTTTAAAAACATAAAGACAAAAACGAAGTTCTCCCTTTATTATTTAAAGAAAGACCAAACAATAATTTCTAAGCATGATCAACAACTTGAAGGAGTACATTGGACAAATTTCTAAGCATGGTCAACAACTACACACACATATACAACAATATTTCAAAATATATACATAGTGGCTAATCAACTAGTCAACAGATACTCGATAACTAATTGATTTGATCGTTGATCAAACTGTTAACTCGTTGACTGAAAATTATATCTATAAGAAAAATAATAAAAATATTCATATGACCAAAATACAATAACCACTCAATAATAAAGAGGAAGAATCAAAGAAATTAATCATTGAAAAATTTATGGAAGGGTTCTTGGTTTACAACACAATGAAGCATCTCAAAGTTCATTTTTCGATTCAAATACGAGGCTCCCAACATGATTAGTGTATGGAAATACACTTCTATTATTAGTAAACCAATTGCATTTATCAAAATATGTTCCTTTAGACGGACTTTTTTATTTAATCATTTGTACAAATGTAATTAATAAAACCATCGTGATTTAGTTTATTTTTATGTTCATAAGTGATGAAATTTTGTTATGATACGTTTACAAATTGATGCTAGGTTTTGATGTTTTTTAGCAAATAAATCCAAGCCCAAGTTATATAGGCCCCAAGCTTTATGGCCCATCCAATTCTAAACTTACGTGTCAAACATTCCCACTAGAACTCATCTTCAAGGCCTCGTTTGTTGGCTAGGATGGGATTAGGTTTGGACAAAATTTTTATCCAAACCTATGTTTGGTGCCAACAAACCTTCTTCACTAATTTATTCCAAGTTTTTCCTACAGCAATTTTAACCCACTCCAATGGGTTAATTGAAACTTACTCAAACTGGTGGGTTAATTTTGTCCCACTTTACCTGTCTGTCGTCTTTCCTCCACCGTCGACATTCGTCACAGTCGCTTGCTTCAATTGGTTGGTCTATTTCTTCTCCGATTGAATCGTCGTTCTTCTCCGGTCTTCTTTTTCTTCTCCATTCTTCCCTTTCTTCTTCCTCTCTTCCACCGCCAGCGAATCTCCAAGCTGACAAGACCGAGATACCATCGATTTGCAGCTGGGTTACATGTCATCTTCGCTGTCGTTCCAAGACATTGACGCCTCCATCGTCTCCACCACGCATTTTATCGCTGAAAACGATGTCAGGTTTGGATGGATTTGGGATGGGGGTGACGAGAGAGGGAGGAGAATAATGGTGGGGAGCTGGATATGGATTTAGGAGGAGAGTGACGGTGGGGAGATGGATTTGGGATGAGAGTGACGAGGGAGGAGAGTGACGGTGGGGAGATGGATTTGGGATGAGAGTGACGAGGGAGGAGAGTGATGGTGGGGAGATGAATTTGGGATGGAAATGAAAAAAAAAAATTAATATATGTAAATTTATATTTTAGCCCTTGATAAATTTCATTTAAATTTTATTTTATCCTAATGTTACTAAACATTATAGAACAACTGAAGTAATCCAATCCAGTCTAATTTAATTCCATATAAATAATCCAATCATATTCTATGTAACAAACGGGGCCCAAGTTTGAGCCAGTCGCCGACGTATATCCTTATTCTTTATCAAACTCTACTACAAACCTCCATGGCTGCCAATCCTCTAAGCATCTTCTTCAAACCCTAGCCAGTGCCAACTTGCACCTCTTCATCAATAGCCGACTGAACTTGTAATCAACCTGATGAAGCCGCAATCTCGATAGCTTTCATCTTCAAACCGTTACATCTCACTGTCTTCATTAACTTGAAGTTGTCGTTTGTCCTCCATGTATGTTGCAGCTTGAACCATTCTTTTCCCTCATTTTTGGTTGTCACGACTACTCCCTTTTTGTTCATAGCTTCCGCATTTCTCTTCATCCCAGTAATGGCCTGATAACCCTCGATTAGGGGATTCTCATCTGGTCGATCGACTGCTGAGGAGTTCTCGACTAGTAATTGACGCAACTCGTCGAGATCTGAAACACTAGAATTAACAATAGTTTGCAGGGTATTAAAAAGAAGAACTCAATTTAATTTTTTAATATTATTTTTTGAATTAACGCCTATTCGGTACTAAAAAAGATCATAGTATATTTAAATACAAAATCTTATATTTAAATTGAGTTCTTATAAGATCTTGTATTTAAATCTACTGAGATCTTTTTTTAGTATCGAATAATCGCTAATTCAAAAAATAATATTAAAAAATTAAATTGAGTTCCTTTTTTTAATACTCTGCAAACTATTGTTAATTAACACACACTTTATGCTAAACCAACAATTGTTTGTAAAAATAAGTTTGTTCACACTTCGCAATGTAACAATAGTCTGTAAAAGTACTTA
The DNA here is from genome assembly GCA_022984855.1 of Dimocarpus longan. Taxonomy (NCBI): domain Eukaryota; kingdom Viridiplantae; phylum Streptophyta; class Magnoliopsida; order Sapindales; family Sapindaceae; genus Dimocarpus; species Dimocarpus longan. The sequence continues at coordinate 25,416,487 of CM041017.1, forward strand.
AAAAAAAAAATTAGTGCAGTTTTTCATAGTTATTTTTTGAACTACTTTGATGTGATAATGATATATAAATATTTTATATATAACAACCACCATTATATTATTAAAAAGGAAAAGACAAACAAAGATGGTCAGGGCAAAATGTTAAAACAAAACCAAAAACAACATTAAAATATTATAATAAGACCACGGGAAGAGAAAGACAACTGAACTTAAAAGAAAAATAATCAAATCACTCGATAATTAAAGAAAAAGAAAACACAGTTTTTATTTTTTTTCCTACAAAAGAAAACATAGTTATTCAATAGTTTTTCGACAATTATTTCTTCCCTTAGGAATGTAGATTACACATCTTTCTTTTAGGTTTATGTAATAGATGATGGACGGTAAGAAATAAGAATGATACACAAATCATTTTTTTTTTTTTATTGCCATACTGAAAGCCTCTGTCATGTCTAGGTCATCATACGTCATTCCATTTGGACGTTTCCAATCAAAGTGGCACAAAAGCATTGCAAGTGGAAGCTCAACATTGGAGATGCCAAATGACATTCCTTGGTAGATCCTTCTACCAGCCGCAAATGGAATATATTCAAAATTATGTCCCTTATAATGAATAGAAGAATCAAGAAATCTTTCTGTAATAAAACTATCAGGTTCGCTCCAATATTCTAGATCTCTTCTAATCGTCCATGCATTTATAATGACTTGAGTTTTGACAAGAATATCAAATCTCTTAACCTCACCTTTCTCTCCACATTCTCTTGGAAGTAACAAAGGGATAACAGGATGTAATCTTAAAGTTTTTTATATAATTAGCTTTAGGAATTTCATTTTGTTAATATCTATTTCATCAACCTTGCCAATTCTATTGAATACCTCCCTCACCTCTGCTGTGCCTTTTGCACAACTCTTGGATTTTTCATCAATTCTGCTTGTGGTAGTAATGTTTCAATTTTTTTAATGTATTTTTTCTTACTTTCTAGTTTTACTTTATTTAGAATCAATAAAATTAGAAGTTTAAAAAAATTCAGAATATAGCTTATAATATATATCAATCAAATTTGTTATTGTTCATTATAAACACTTTTTAAAAAAAAAAAAAAAAATTAGATTGAAATTGTTTTGTAATGAATACGTATGATTTGTGTCTTATTTAAATTAATAATTTTTTAAGTAAATAATAACTTTACGTAGTTTATTTTTTTCATTTTTATTTATTTTAATGATTTCGATAGGATTTTTCATTTTTAAGTAATAACTTAATTTTAATAAAAACTAAGTTATCTATGTTTTATTTTATTTAAACTATATTATATTATTGAACTTTATTTTATATAAAAAATTTTATATTTAGTATTATCTCAATTGTCAATGTTTTTATTATTTTGTTCATGTTTCTCCTTATCAAATTTTATAGGTCAGCCATTGAAACCCCGATTATAACTAGATACCAAACTAACAATAGTTTGTAAAAGTATTTAAAAAAAAAACTCAATGCTGTTTTCCACAACTGTTTTCCTAACTACTTTGATGTTGTGATAATAATTTAATCATTCAATAACTATAGAAACAGAAAACTTATTATTATTATTATTTTTTGTTGAAATCAACTGATTCATTCATTCAAATAAAACCCTAATAGTTGAGGGAATTAAGAAAAATATATGAGGCATTGACACGATACCATACATAATATCCTACCGAAGAAAGGGCCAACGAGGCTAACCTTTATGCTAGACGGTTCCAATATCTAAAGATAGTCTGACATTTACAAACTTAGTTATTCAATAGTTTTTCGACAACTATTCCTTCCCTAAGGTACATAGATTACACTTGCTTCTTTTGGGCTTATGCAAAAGATGAAGGATGATAAGGAATGGGAATGACATACAAATCATCTCTTTTTCTGACAACCGCACCGAAGGCCTCAGTCATATCTAGATCTTCATGCTTCATTCCATTTGGATGTTTCCAATCAAAGTGGTATAAAAGCATTGCGAGTGGAAGCTCAATGTTGGCGATACCAAATGATATTCCTGGACATATCCTTCTACCAGCCCCAAATGGAATATATTCAAAATTATTTCCCTTATAATCAATAGACAAATCAAGAAACCTCTCTGGAATAAAACTATCTGGTTTGTTCCAATATTCTGGATCTCTTCCAATTGCCCATGCATTTATAATGACTTTAGTTTTGACAGGGATATCAAATCCCTTAACCTCACATTTCTCTCCACATTCTCTTGGGAGTAACAAAGGGACAGGAGAATGTAATCTCAAAGTTTCTTTTATAATTAGCTTCAGGAATTTCATTTCGTTGATGCCTGTCTTGTCAACCTTGCCAATTCTATTGAATACCTCTCTCACCTCTGCTTGTGCCTTTTGCATAGTTCTTGGATTTTTCATCAGTTCGGACATTGCCCAATTTATTGTTGTGGCTGATGTCTCAGTACCAGCAGCAAAAATATCCTGTGAAGGCATTTATATGAATCTAAATTATTGACCTTAAATACATAAATGGAGTAACATCTAAATTATTGAATTTACAAGCATAAAATATACAAAAAGATAATGAAAAGAAGAAACATGTTGCAAAGGAAGTTAAAATACTTACGTAAATTACCGCTTTGACATTGTCCATTGTCAAAGTAAAATCAGCATCACCATTCTCTTGAACTTTTAAAAGAACATCAACCAGATCTTCATTTTTTTCATTGTTGCCAACCTCTAGTAGTGTTTCCTTGTCCTTAATATGTTCACTGATGATGTTTTCAAGTATTTGATCAGCTTCTTTGTGAATCCTCTCTAGTTGAGATTTGATTCACTACAAGAAATTCTGCCTATAGCAACTTTTGAAAGGCAACATGCATTAGGTTTACGTTGCCGTAAGTCACCTACGGCAACGTGCAAGGGTTGCACGTTGTGGAAGCAGGCTATGACAACGTTTACTCGCATGCTGCTGAAAGTAAGTGATATATAGCAACATGCAAGGTTGTGCACGTTACCAAAAATCTACCTTTTGGCAACGTTCAAGGATGTACGTTGCCAAAAACGTAACTTTTAACAACGTGCATAGCTGAATGTTGCTTAAAACTAATATTTTGGCAACGTGCACTTCCATGCGTTGCCAAAAACCAATATTTTAGCAACGTGCATTGTCGTGCGTTTCCAAAAATCCATATTTTGGCAACTTGCAATGTTGAAAGTTGCCAAAAAACCATCTTTTGGCAACATATACAATTGCAGGTTGCCGAAAACCTATATTATGGCAACGTGCAAAGTGGTATGTTGCCAAAAACCCACTTTTTGGCAACATTCACTCCTACATGTTGGTAAAAATTTGTATTTTAAATTGATATAAATGAATTTAATTTTTAAATTTATTTTATTTAATATCAGAATGACTAATCACATCTCATCTCAAACATGAAAAAATAATTGTTCTTTGACTTAAATACAAATTACTTACCTAAGGTGTAACATAATTAAATTGATAAAAATAAATTCAATTTTGAAATTAATTTTATTTAATATCATAATGAAAATATAGTGATTATATATTAGTATGTTATCTGAAATAATAAGTATAATGATGTGTTTACTTCACTTGGAGGAATTGACATGAGAATTGGATCCAGAATCGAAATGATTTGAAATCGGAATGATATGTATATATTGGAATCAAAATAAATTATTTACTTCAACTATAAGAATTAGAGTTGAAATCAGTCGTATTCTCATTAAGTTATTTATTTTAATTTTGAAACGAAATGAAATAATTACAAGTCATAAAAATGTCGTTGATTAAAATAATAAATGAATTACAAGATGTAGAATAATATTTAAGATACAGCGCTATATTTTTGTTATTTAACTCATCATAATAGGCTAATTAACAAAATGAACTTTTTTAATTATATTATTATAAGCATGGACTAAAATTATAAATTAATTACAATATATATGTTATTGATTGGGTTAACCGGGTCAGATCAGGACAAACTTTCTTTATTGGCCACTTGAAAAATGAATAAAAATAATTTAATCAATTCTATTAGTTTCCAAATTCAATTGATTCTTGAATCATGTTATATATTTTACATGCCAATACCCTTTTTCTTGTATCTTATGATTGTATCTTTGATTTCTTTATGTCATTGTTTACATAATTAGAAATTCTTTTATTAATAATTTATCTAATTAAAACATTTGTAGATATATTACTTAGAGATTATTTTGAGATCATTCAAATCAATTATTTTATATCAAGAATTGAAACTTATCAAATCATTTCCAAATAGTTACTTAGAGATTGAAACTTATCAAATCATTTCTTTTATTAATAATTACTTAGAGATTGGAAGCTCTCGGAATATGTAGGACTGCTAAGATTATCTTGCTTGGTGGGAGTTTGACTTTTCAAATCATTTCCAAAACTTGAGAGAGGCGGGCCCAAATAGTAAAAAAATAAAAAAATATATATATATCTAAGTGATTAGCCTCCAACCACTCATTTCCTCTGTCACGACTACTCTCTTTCTCCACAGACGGCATTTGGATGCACTCTCTACCTTGCCGTGCCTGTCATCATCGTGCTTCTTGACTGAGTTTTATTTGTGGTGCTTCTCAAAACAAGTAAGAACTATATTTTCCATCTAAACTTGATATCTTTAGTTTACCTCTGAAATATGTTTTATTTGTGAACTTTTGGGCTTTTGGTCTGTCAAATGAGATTTGTGAGGATGTGAAATGAATTAATTTATGTTGCATAGCATCGTCAACTCTCTCTCTCTCTTGGAGTGGTCCCTAAAAACTTTTGGTTGAATGCTATTATTGTGTTGTTTTATTTATGTATAAGAATATCTGTAGGGGTGTTTGATTTGTGTTGTTTTATTTGGATACAATAGTAAAAGTAAAAAGTTATATTGTTTAGTGCAAGAAAAGCAAATGGGTTTATTTAGATACAATCATAAAAGTAAAAAGAATATCTTTAGGTATGTCAAATGTGTTTTATTTATAATGTGTTATTGCTATTTGATGTTGTTTAGTATAAGAAAAGCAAAAAGTTATTATAAAAAACATACTAGGCTTGATGATATTGAAAACCAAAACTAAAACTAAAAAAAGAAAACAAATTTGAATTGAGATTTTGAGTATTGATATTGAATATTAAGGTGGGTTGTTGCACTTGCATTGTAGTCATTTAATTACTATCAACTTTTTGTTGAATCTAATCTAATTTTTTTGCCATTTAAGGAGATGATTGAATTCTCAGTATTTACTTAAGTTAAAAGTTTCATGCATCTATTGGTTGTTGAATAATTACACAATGTTTTAATTACCTTAAACAAAAAAAAAATAAATTGTTATAAATGATTACTCTAGCAATTATATTTATATATAGGGATAGAGAAGCTATTCAAATGTCAATTAGTTTCCTTTATATATATCTATATATATAATAATATATATACTGGTTTTTGTTTTTAAAATATGTTTTAATTTCTTCCAAACTTTAACTAGAACATGGAATCTGATACAAAAATAAAGAAATAAAAGCAGAGATGAAATTGGAGAGTTGAAAAAAAACAGAGGAGCATTGTATTTTGTGAGAGATACAGAGATATAAAAAGAGTAGGGGCATTGGGATGAGAGTGGACTTGTTAAACACATGTGGAATGAAAAAGAGTTTATATCAATATATACGAGTGAAAGACACAGACCATGCAGAGAACATGGTCACATTCAAAAAAGTCAATAAAATATGATTCATGGGCCCTACATATATTAGTCAACAATTTTTTGTTTTTGTTTGTTTTGATTGGCTTTGAGCTAATACTTGATTCAAAGCCCACTACCAGTAGACAACATCAAGGCTGAAAAACCGAGTCATACTCGGTGAGTAATCACATTTCTTTTACTATTCGTTGTCTCTCTATGTCAGTCTTTTATTCTTATATATATATATATACTTGTGTGTGTGTTTGTGTGTGTAGAGATTTAGATAGATAGTGTATTATATTAGTTTACTGTACCATTTAAGCAAAAGAATTTATTAGGATTCACAATTTGTTAGGGCATGTGATATATTTAGCTATAAGAAAAAAAATAGGTAGCTTTGAGCCTAGATAGATAATTTTAATGTGTTATTGTCAAATATTTAGTGTTCCAATGAAGAATTATCAAATATAATTATATTTGCACACAATGGAAAGAAAGTGACAGAATATGGTCCTCTTGATTAATGGACACATGTAATTATTATCGAGGAGATTGTAGAGTTGCTAATCTTATTGATGTTTTGATTGTGTGTAGCTCACAATGGATAAGAGATGGGTGCACCTATCAAGGTTTATATTAATACTTTAAAAACTGTTTTTTTCTTTAATTTTATTTAGTGTTTCTATTTAGAATAGGATGATAAGTTTCAAATTTTCTCTTTGTAGACTCTCAATTGAGTATCAAGAAGGGGCCCGAAACTTTGTTGACAATGCTTATGCTAGTGTTAGGAACTCGGATCTAATAGTTTGTCCATGCATGCATTGCAAAAACTTGCAACGCCATAACTACGATATTGTATATGAACACTTAGTAATTAATGGAATGGATCCTTCTTATCATATTTGGGTCTTTCATGGAGAATGTGCTCCTAGTACATCTACAGGATGTGGAGGCATAAATATGATGTATAGAGATCACATAATGTTTCAAGATGAACAATTCATGGGGGATATGAATGAAAAGCTTCCTCATGAACAACTCCTAAATATAGTTAGTGTTGCTAAGACTCCTTTATATCCTGGTTGCATAAAGCACACCAAGATGTCTGCAACAGTAGCTTTATTCAAGCATAAGGTCACACATGGATTATCTGATAATGGTTTTGATGATTTACTTCAGATAATTCGTGACATGCTTCCACCAGAAAATACACTTCCTGATTCTTTTTATTCCTCAAAGAAACTCCTGAAAACATTTGATCTTGGACATGAAAAGATTCATGCTTGCATTAATGATTGTTGTCTTTTTCGAAAAGAATACGAGAATGACCAAGAATGCTTTAAATGTCATGCATCTAGATGGAAAGTTAATGATCAGACTAAGAAGATTCAACATGGCATTCCTGCTAAAGTCTTGCGTTATTTCCCGATAAAACCAAGACTTAGAAGGATGTATGGGGTAACTAAGATAGCCGAAGATCTAAGGTGGCATGATTCTCATAATAGTGAAGATGGGAAAATGAGACATCCAGTTGATTCTGTAGCATGGAAGACAATCAATCATAAATGGCCAGCTTTTGCTTCAGATCCTCGAAATATTAGATTTGGTATGTCCACCGATGGATTTAATCCTTTTCAAGATCTTAGCTCCAAGTATAGTTGTTGGCCGGTCATTTTAGCTATATATAACTTTCCTCCATTATTATGCATGTCCAAGGAGAATTTAATGTTGACATTACTTATTCTAGGGCCAAAACAACCAGGTAATGATATTGATATTTATTTGGCTCCACTTATAGAGGACTTAAAGGAAATGTGGACTATTGGAATTGATGTATATGATGCATATAGTGAGTCAACATTTAAACTAAAAACAATTTTGATGTGGACAATTAATGATTTTCCGGCATATGGAAACCTCTCTGGCTGGCCTACAAAAGGAAGATGTGCTTGTCCAATTTGTGGTGAAAACACTTGTTCGAAATGGTTAAAACATAGTAAAAAATTTTCATACATGGGTCATAGACGGTTTCTTGCTATGAATCATCCATTTCGATTAAAACGAGCATGGTTCAATGGAGAACATGAACGAGGTTGCAAGCCAAGGATATCAAGCGGAGAAGAGATTTATAAAGAAGTTGATGAAGTTGTTAATGATTGGGGAAAAAGGAAGGGTACACAAAAAAGAAAACGAATTCAACATGCAAAATTATGGAAGAAAAAGTCTATATTCTTTTAATTACCTTATTGGAAGGTATATACTATATTTTATTTTACATTTTTTTCTTCGTAATCAAACAAGAAGTTTTTTTTATTATTAATTTTGATAATTAAATTGTGTAGGATATGCTTGTTCGGCACAACTTGGATGTGATGCATGTCGAAAAAAACATTTGTGATAGCATTGTCGGTACTCTTTTAGATATTAAAGGAAAAGCAAATGATGGACTTAATTCCCGTCTAGACTTAGAAAACATGCAAATTAGAAAGGAATTGCATCCTCAACGTAAAGGCAATGCATTCTATTTACCGGCTGCATCACACACACTTTCAAAGGTAGAGAAAAAAATGTTTTGTAGAAGACTTGCTAATATGAAGTTGCCAGATGGTTATGGTTCTAATATTGGGTCTTGTGTGTCGATTGAAGATTGTAAGATAACTGGCCTCAAATCTCATGATTGTCACATTCTAATGCAACAACTTCTACCAATTGCATTAAGAGGTCTTTTACCAAATGGTCCTAGAATAACAAATTTTCGACTGTATTCATTCTTTAATGAATTATGTAATAGAGTTGTTGATAGAAATAGAATTCAACAAATGGAAGAAGAAATTGTTGAAACTTTGTGCATGTTGGAAAGGTTTTTTCCACCATCATTTTTTGATATTATGGTCCACCTCACAATTCACTTAGGACGAGAAGCACGACTTTGTGGACCTGTACAATTTCGTTGGATGTACCCATTTGAGAGGTAAGTCACAAAAATAGATTGATTTGAACTTTTAATTATTTTGCATTTGTAGGAACTATTTATGACTTGATTTTTATTATTAGGTTTATGAAAACACTAAAGGGATATGTTAGAAATCGTGCACGTCCTGAGGGGTGTATAGCTGAACGATATCTTGCTGAAGAGTACACAATATTTTGTAGCAAGTATATCAAACAAGCATCTGAAGTAGGAATCCGACATCAACGCAATCAACAATTTGAGAAAGACTTCTTGTTTGGAGGGCGTCCAATAAGTGCTGCAAAGTCAATAACTCTCTCAGCTGAAATTTTACAGATTGCTCATCGTTACATCTTATTTAATAGTTTAGAGGTTCAACCTTATTTAGAGTAAGATTTTAACAATTTTCATGCATTATTAATTGCTTTAGGTTACTAAAATTTATTTATCTACTTAAATAATTTCTTTACCTATTAGAATGCACTTGGAAGAACTTAAAAGTTTGGATAGACGGCTTATAAAGAATAATGAACGGTTACAGAACCAACACATGAAAGAATTTAGTGCATGGTTAAGAGAGAAGGTTGGTAAATTCTTCACTTAAGATGTTCGGTATATATTATAAAATGATTTTATTATTAATTTTTCTTATTATTTGCTACTACATTTGACAGATTAATGCTCAAGCAAGATGCAAAGAAGCATGTATATCTAGTACTTTGAAAGGGCTAGCATATGGACTTCGTGAGGTTGCCACATCATATAATGGATATATTATAAATGGTCTTCGATTTCACACCAAAGAGGCAGAGAAGAGTAGACAAAATAGTGGGGTTTCAATATCAGCGTCCACAATGTGTAGATCTAGTGCAAGAGATCATGCACCAATCATTGGACAAGTGACCTATTATGGAGTTTTGGAACAAATTTTAGTACTTGATTATCATATGTTTGAAATCCCACTTTTTAGGTGTTCATGGGCAAATGTTGTCAATGGCATTAAACATGAGGATGGTTTTGTTTTGGTTAACCTTCATGAAGGACAAAATCAATTTGAAAAGGATCCATTTATTTTTGCTTCACAAGCTAAACAAGTGTTCTATTGTAGAGAAAGTGAAACATCACCTTGGTATGTTGTAGCAAAAGCACCACCAAGAGGTTATCATGAGTTGGAAACTTATGATGAGACTTTATATATGTCGTCTATACCAAATAATTTAGGTGCTCTTGGGACGAATAATGATCATGACAATGAAACTTATGTAAGAGTTGATGTGGAAGGAATCTTATGTGATAATTAAACTTATGTTTTGTAAAAAGATTTGTTTTGTTATGTTTTTATTACTTTATTAAGAAATGATGAGAGGTTTGGAGTATATGTAAGATTATTGGTTATATTGAATTCAGTAAGTGATATTAGTTGGCATAGTTAATTATAATTATTTGTCATTACATGCACAATTTTTACGAATTTCAATTTTGTATCTATGAGAGTTATTGATTATTATATGTTAGGGTTGTTTACAGGGATACTTATAGGTGATTTGTTGATTGAGAAAGAAACAACTTATCATTCAACGATAAGCATGATAGAGGCAAGTAGCATTATTCATCTAACTTTTATCTACCTATGTTCAATATTTTATGATGTATTTGTACCTGATTTATGTGTTTTGTTCTTAAAAGTCTTCAAAACAAGCTGCAAAAAGATTTTTGAAGGAACGACGAGCAATCTTGGCTTCAACAAGAAGAAATACAAATCGTGGGATAAGAATCTCAACTGAAGAACAAAATTCAAGGATTGGAGGTCAAAGTAGTACAAACAACCCAAATGAGCGAAGTGACACGCAAGTTAGTCAACCTAATGACAATGTCAAAAAAGCAAAGCAACGCGGATCAACTCGTATGTCCAAATTAAAAGGCAAAGAGCCGATGGAAGTGGAAGTTAATATGCAAGGTCAAACAGTTGATGGATCTTCAATCACCCTTTCATCTTACATCGGAACTATTGTAAGAGAGCATGTACCTGTTACACTTCCAAGTTGGAAACAACTTGATAATCAAACAAGAGAAATGTTATGGTCATCTCTTTTGGTACGTACTTTTATTAGTCTATGTTTATAATTATATTTCTAAAGTTTAAACTTTGAAAATCTCTATTTAACTTGAATTGAAATATCTATTGTGCAGCAATATTTCAAGCTCTTAGATTGTCATAAAGATTACATATTTCGAAAGATAGACGCTCTGTGGAGACTACACAAGTGTAGAGTTACTAGAAGAATTAGGGAAGCAAATGCAAAACCCCAAAGAAAACGTGAATTGCAGTCAATTAAACCGAAGAACATTACAAATGAAGAAGAATGGAAAAAATTTATCAAAGAGAGAACATCTACTGCATTTGAAGTGAGTGGAATTTAAAGTATTCAAAATTAATGTCTTCATTTATATATGGCTTGTGTTTTTGTAATTATTATGTTTGAGAATACTTGTTTGGGTTTGTTATAGGCAAAGAGTAAGCAATTTCGTGACATGAGTCTAAATCAACAATTCCGGCACACAACAGGTCGAAGGGGTTATGCTCGCTTACAACATATGATGGTTAAACTTTTTCATTATCTAACTTTTATGATTAAATTATAATAAAATTGATTGGTTTTGTTTTAAGTAGATAATAGAGTACATTTTTTGTGTTGTAGAAAAAGCAAGCTATAGATGAAGGTAAAGACCTAAATGGTATAACAAGAGTTGATGTTTGGATAAAAGGACATCAAAGAAAGGAGGGCAAATCTGTTAATCATGTTGTACAAAATGTTTTGGTAAGATATAGTTTCAATAATTTTGTTTTCTCTCTCATTCTAAACTATTTTTTTAGAGTTTTATTTTAATCTTTTAATTAATTTACATATGCATTCAGAATGAAATTGAGGAGTTGCGCTCATCAGAATGCCCTCCAAATGATAACAATGTGAATGAAGATACCATTGCAAGAATATTAGGGAAAGAGAAACGTGGCCAAGTGAGAGGACTTGGATTTGGAGCCACCCCATCACGAATAGATGCACAACTTCATTCCGGGCAAAAGATGAAATTACTAGAAAATGAAGTGGCGAGTCTTAAAGAGATGGTGGCTATGATTATGAAGCAAAATCAAGAAGTATGTATTTTAATTTCAACCTTAATTTATTATAGATATATGCTTATTAGAATATATGTTTTAATTAAAACATCTTCTATTATTATTTATATTAGTTATTGAATAAATGTGCAATGGTGGATGCAATGGCGTCTCGTGAGTGCACTCCTTCTCGTGGATATACTCCGGTTGAGTACATGCCTTCTCATGAATATAGTCAGGTTAATAATCCTAAATAGTTTTGTTTTAGTTAATTGTATTTTTTAAATTATTAATAATATGTTATATTTATTATTGCAGTCACAACATGGAAGTGTCCCTACAACACAAAGTAACTTCCAATTAGAGAATGCAAAATGCCACATCTTACATTGGTATCCAATTGAAGATGAAGATAAAGTTGTTGCAGAAGGGAGGATTTCATCAACAGACCCTTCAGTTACAATACATAATATGCCTCTTGGAAAATGTTATTGGAGAGTTTGGATAGATGTGGTATTTGAAGATATAAAGTTATGTAGACCAACCGATGAGCATGAAACTTTAAGTCAAGCTATTGGAAGTACCGTCGCTTGGATCAAAGAATGCATCAAGTTGGTGTAAAATAAGGTAGATTTGAACTTCTAAGGTTTTTTGGTTACTTGATGTTCTTCTTGATTCATTGACATAAGGTTGACATGAGTTGTCATATTAGACTTGATTTAAACAAGTTTTAGATATTTTTTGGAAATATTGTGATTATGACGTTATTATGAAAGTGATGTAAATATTATATATATTTATGAAATTACAGTTTGTAAATACAGGTTTCATAATTAGTCTCTAAAAGTATTGTTGAGCATGATGTGGACAATTGAAAAAATTAGTTACAGGGAAAATGATATTTAGCAACGTACATTTGATGTTGCCATAAGCAACCTATGACAACATGCAGGTAAAGTTGCCTTAAGCATCAATGGCAACGTGCAGCTGATGTTACTTTAAGATCAACAGCAACGATCATTATATGTTGCCATAACATACTAACGGCAACGTGCAGCTAATGTTGCCTTAAGCGCCAATAGCAACGTGCACATCACGTTGTCTTACATATCTATGGCAACATGCAGCCAATGTTGCCTTATATTCTATAGAAACGTTAGTTGCAGGTTGCTATAACCTATTGCAACATGCACTTGATGTTGCTATAAGAAGTAAGATAACGCGCGGCGCACATTGCCAAAGCCTTTATCACTATGGCAACAGGCTCATCAGTAACTTACTCCTGCACGTTGCGAAAACCTACGGCAACGTACTGTGCACGTTGCCGTAGGCCAAATTTCTTGTAGTGATTCCACCGATCCACTGAAGCAATCCTTCCATAGAAGGAAAGAGATCTGCAAGATAAAATCCGCCTGACAATTTGACATGTTCATCAAGAATTGATTGAAATGTCTCTTGGTGACCGCATATCTTTCCAAAAGCTATCCTCGAAGTGATCTTATATGTTAATGACTGTATTTTATCGGTGAAATTAATTGGTGATCCTGCTCTTGAACTAATCCAATTAACGAGATTACACACCTCTTCTTCTCTTGTTGCTCGGAATGATTGGACTCTTTTTATGCTCAGAAGCTTCATTGCACAAATCTTCCGCAGTTGTCTCCAGTACTCACCATATGGTGAAAAGATTATATCCGTAGCATTATAAGACATGATACCAGCCATTAAACTATACGGCCTTGATGCAAAGATAACATCATGAGTTTTCATCACTTCCTTGGCGAATTCTGCTGAAGAAACAACAACAGTAGAAAGTTCACCAAGTTGCAGGTGCATCAAGGGTCCATATTTTTCGGCCAAGTGTCTGAATTGATGGTGGGGAAGAGAGCCGACAAGCTGGTGCAAATTTCCAATGATAGGTAATTTCTTTGGTCCAGGAGGTAGATTTTTGGATCTGTCATTGTACTGGGATGATCTCTTTCTTATATTTAACACCAACAAGACAAAGAGAAGAGAGGTGAGAAGGATTGGGATGGAAGAGAATTCAAGCTCCATGATGAGAAGATGTAGAAAGGATAGTATTAATTAATAAGGCTGTTGTGTATGGTAATAATCTTTCATCAGTTTTGCCTTTTATATTGCAGAGAATATGCAGAGAGGATATTATTAATAATTCGCTCATAAAGTAAAATCTAAGTTATGCACGTAATTAGACCATATCCATATTTGATACAACTTATTTAATGATAAAAGACTTTTTTAATCTCTATTTTTTTTTTTTATTATTTATCATTCCTATAGAGTTTTTAAACAATTAAAAAAATTAAAATATATTTACTTGAAGAAGCTCAAAAACTCGAATTTTAAGCTTTTCAAAGTAAATCATTTTAAGTTTTTTTTTTTTAAAATTTGAAATGTCTAATATAACCCTTTGTTAATATCATATTTAGAGAATATTTAATTAACTAAAAAAAATACTATGGGACTAATATTATGATTGAAAAAATAAATTATAAAAAATTTAAATAAAATTTTACATAAAACAATATTATTATATATATAATATTTGAATAAAAATGTAAACATAAATAAGAAAACATACGTAATAAATTTGGAATTCATATACATTTATTTGGTATTATAAGAATGGATACATGAAAAAGAAGAGTAAAATGCACAAAACCTCCCTCAGGTAAGACTTTAAACATCTACAATCAAAGATTGAGTTTTATAACACAATACCTCCTAGTCAATAGTATCTGTTAGTCGACATTTAGTTGACCAAATGTAATTTCATCATTTACTAATAATAAAAATTATTAAAACTTTTTTTACTTTTACTAATAACAAAAATTATTAAAAAGTTATTAAAACCATTTTTCCAAAACTCTCTCTGTCACTCTCTACATCCTCCGCCTCTACCTAATCTCCACATTCTTCTTCTTCTTCTCCTCTTTTTCTTCTTTTCTCCTTGATTTGGGTTCGTGAAACCCAAACATCTGGGTTCAAATCGAACCCAGAGGTCTAGGTTCACATCGTCGCGAACCCAGATCTGATTTGGGTTCGCGAGATCTGGGTTCCCGACGACGAACCCAGACGTCTAGGTTCAGATCTGGGTTCGCGATGATGAACCCAGACATCTAGGTTCCCAGATCTGGGTTCATCGTGGTTGGATGAACCTAGATCTAGGTTCGTTTGGGTTCGAATCCAGATATGTTTGAAGATGATGTCTGAATGTGTTTGAAGATGATATCTGGATGAGTTTGTCTGTGTTTGAAAAAGATGATTGATAATGTGTTTGGGTTTTTGCAGATGACTGATGATATATTTGAGTTTTTACAGATTGATGTCTGGATGAGTTTTTACAGATTGTTGTTGTAGGTAGGGGCGATTGATGTTTGGATGCAGATGAGTTGTTGCAGATTGATATTTAAAAGATGAAGGTTTCTGGGTGGAGATGAAAGGTTTGAAAGATGGGTTGTTGCAGAAATCTTCAGAAAATTTATTGTGTTAAATTTTAAAAGAAAAAAAATTAATTTTAAAAATTGAGGACATTTACGTCTTTTCACTTTAAACCAAAGTTGACCGTCAATTTTAACACATTTTAATCGTTGAACTGTGGCTATTTTGTTATAAAACTTAAGCTTCGTATTTATATGTTTAACCTTTTATCTGACCGAAGTTATGAGCATTTTGCTCAAAAAAGAAAAAATATTAATAAATTTTAAGATATGCACAGTAAAAAATTTTGTCAAGGTGGTGTCTGCGCCATCCCACCACCCAACCGCTTCCTTGATTTGATTTCTCTGACATAGTACTGTAGTTTCGATATAATACATGCAATGGACTTCATTAAGATAATTAAAAAGTTGATTTGATTTTATTTTTTAACTGAATATTAAACATCGACACAATAATAAAGTGTGACTACGAGTTTGTAACTACAACGGTTTCACATGTTGACAGAAAGTTTTGATTAATTATATTTATAGTGTTTGTCATTATAGGATTTGAAAAACATTAAAATCCTTTTTCTTGATTATCCATTAACATCTACGATACAATTCTTTATTTAAGTTAAATTTGTACTTACAAGAATGCCACGATTGCTTGATTGCCCATTTAATGCTCTTAAATCCCAAGTAATAATTATGTGGACCACATACTCCTTTTAATTTTTTTTTTTTTTTTTAAAAAAAAAAAAAAAAAAGACTGAGCAATAGCTAGGTGAAATTGTGTGGCTGTAAAAACGAGAGGATAAAAAGATTTTGTACTTACAATAATTGTACTTTTATCTATTTGAGTTAAATCTGTACTTGTAAGGAGTCCCACGTTGCAGTCCATAATTACACTTTTGTCCATGCGAGTTAAATTTGTGCTTACGAGGAGTCCCACCGTTTGCTTGGTTGCCCATTTAATGCTCTCAAGTCCCAACAAATAAGTGTATGGACCAGATACATACTCCCATTATTATTTAAAAGAAAGGAAATTATGAAGACTCCCTAAAAAATAAAATAATTAATAAATATATCTTAAATTTTATATAAAATATTAATATTTTTCATCCAAAATAACGAAATAATCAAAATATCATCATTAAAATCCTATAAAATCCCTCTCATACTCTTCAAACTTATATAATAACTAAAATATTCTTTAAATTATTAATTAATAATATTATTAAATAAAAAATAACACAATTTTTATTTTTTTTTTAAAAAAAACTAAAGCTCAAAAATTATGAATTTCCAAGTTACTGGAAACTAAGAATTTCTGGGTTTTTATCAACCTCCAGCAACTTAGAAATTTCTAGGTAGAAACATAGAATTTCTGAATTTTTAACAACCTTTCATCAATAGAAACCCAAAAAAAAAAAAAAAGAAAAAAAAAGAAAAAATCCAGTCTTCAAAACTCCAACAACACCACCACCACCACATAGTAACAAACCCAAACTAACATCACTAGCACTACTGTCAAATCCAATCAAACTCAACCCCTAACATCATCACCACCACAGTTAAACCTAATCAAACACAAACCCTAACATAACCACCACTATAGTCAAAACCCAATCAAACCTAAATCCCAACTCCATTACCACTGTCAACCACCCAAACCACAGTCATCGATGGAGAGAAAAGAGAGAGCAACAAGGTGGGAGAGAGAAAACAATGAGAAAAGAGGTAAAGAAAGCGACGAGGTGTAAGATGGTGAGAAGAGAAGGAGAGAGAGTGGTAAGGCGTGAGATGAGTGTGTTAAAATCGACAGCAAAGAGTGGAGATGGTTGCGTCACAGTCATCGATGGTGGATATATGTAGTGATGGCGATAAGATAAGTAGAAGAAGAAGAAGAAAAATAAATGCAGCCAATGGGTTTGAAGGGAAGGAGAGAGGGACAACGATGACAATGATTGGAAATGGAGGAGAAAGGAGAGGAAGTTGATAGGTGGGAGGGATGATGATGTTAGTTTAGGGTTAATAAGTAGAGATCTAGTGAATTAAATTTTTTATTTAATTAATTAATTTTTATTTAATTTTTTTAGATTAATTTCCACCATTCATCTTAAGATGGATGATGGAGATATAATAAATTAAAATTTTATTTAATTATTTATTTTTTTAATTTTTTTATTTTATTAAAATAAATAAAATTACTCTTCAAATTATCATTATACTCTTTAAATTTAACATCAACTGATTTTTTTTTCTTTTTTTAACGGTAAGGGACGGTTCACCTAATAAAAAAATCGAGTATATTTTTCGATTATTTTTCTTTTCAGGAGGTTTTTCATAATATTCCTATAAAGAAGGATCGAGCAATAGCTAGGTGGAATTCGTGTGGTTGTAAAAACGAGAGAGTCAAAAGATCTTGTATTGGTGGTAGCATTTTTTTTGACAACTTGAAGGAGTACATTGGACAAACTTCCAAGCATAGTCAATAACTATGCACACACACGTAACAATATTTCAAAAAATATATATATAGCGATTTGTCAACTAGTCAACGAATACTCGATGACTAGTTGGTCTGATCATCGATTAAATAATTAATTCGTTGATTGATGGTTAAATTTGTAAGAAAAATAATAAAAAATTTCACATGGCCAAAATACAATAACCACTCAATAATAAAGAGGAAGAATCAAAGAAATTAATCATTGAAAAATTTGTAAAGGGTTCCTTATTTACAACACAATGAAGCATCTCAAAGTTTATTTCTCAATTCAAAAACGAGGCTCCCAACAAGATTAGTGTATGAAAATACACTTCTAATATTAGTAAACCAATTGCATTTGTCAAATATATGCTGCTTTAAAGAGACCTTTTTATTTAATCATTTGTGCAAATATAATTAATAAAATCATCTTGATTTAGTTTATTTTCATGTTCATAAGAATTGATATTTTGTCATCATATATTGGTAAATTGATGCTGGGTTTTGATGTTTTTCAGCAAATAAATCTAGGCAAGCTCAATGACCCATTCAATTCTGAACCTACGAGTAGACGCTCCCACCAGAACTCATCTTCAAGTTTGAGCCAGGCGCCAACTTACAACCTTTTTCTTCATCAAACTCTACCACAAACACTGCTATGGCTGTCGATCCTCCAAGCATCTTCTCAAGCTCAGCCAGTGCTGACTTGCACCTCTTCATCAATAGCCGATCGTAATCATCCTAATGAAGCCGCAATCTTCATAGCTTTTATCTTCAAACCGCTACACCTTACTGTCTTTATCAACTTAAAGCTATCATTTGTTCTCCATGTTTGTCATTGTTGGAACCATTCTTTTCCCCTATTTTCAGCTGTCACAACTACTCCCTTTTTGTTCATAGCTAACTCATTTCTCTTCATCCCAGTGCCTAGAAACCCCTAATCACCCTCAATTAGCGTGTTCTCACCTCGCCGAGCGAGTTTTCGATGAATAATCGATGCAACTCGTCGAGATTTGAAACACTAGGTATGAGATCTCTTACTAAATCTACTAGGATCTATTTTTAGTATAAAAAAACACTTAGTTCAAAAAATAATATTAAAAAATTAAATTGAGGTATTTTTAATACTTCCGCAAACTATTGTTAATTTACACATGCTTTCTGCTAAACCATCAATCGTTTGTAAGAATAGTTCGCTTAGATTTCACAATGTGACAATAGTTTGTAAAAGTACTAAAAAAAAAAAAAAAAAAAAGACTAGGGCGGTTTTTCCCAATTAATTTTTTAACTACTTTCCTATGATAGTATTTTTTTTCCCTTTTATATATAAAATTGTTAGTCAAAATCAACGTATTATAAAATAAATAAATAAAGATTGTTAAGGTACAGAGTTAAAATAAAAATTAAAAAAAATTAAAATATTATAACTAGATCATATATAGAAAGAGAAAGATGACTAAACTTAAAAAAAAAAAAATTTAATCACTCGATAATTAAATAAAAAAAAACATAGTTTTTTTTTCCTCTACAAAAGAAAACGTAGTTATTCAATAGTTTTTCAACAATTATTGCTTCCCTAAAGTAGATTACATGACTTTCTTTTGAGCTTATGTAATAGATGCAGAATGATAAGGAATGAGAATGATACACATATTATCTTTTTTTCTAACTGCCAAATCGAAAGCCTTAGTCATATCTAGTTCTTCATGCTACATTCCATTGGGATGTTTCCAATCAAAGTGGTACAAAAGCACTACGAGTGGAAGCTCAATGTTGACGATACCAACTAACATTCCTGGATAGATCCTTCTAATAGCCCCAAATGAAATATATTCAGAATTATTTCTCTTATAATCAATAGAAGAATTAAGAAACCTCATTGAAATAAAACCATCGGGTTCGCTTCAATATTCTAGATCTCTTCCAATCGCCCATGCATCCATAATGACTTGAGTTTTGACAGGAATATCAAATACCATAACCTCACATTTCTCTTCACATTCTCTTAGAAGTAACAATGGGATACCATAATGTAATCTCAAAGTTTCTTTCATGACTAGTTTCAGGAATTTCATTTCGTTGATCTCTGTTTTGTTAACCCTGCCAATTCTATAACTAGCCTCCTTCACCTCTGCTTGTGCCTTGCATAACTTTTGGATTTTTCATCAATTCTACTTGTGGTAGTAATCTTTTGACTTTTATTTTTTATTTTTCATACTTTCTAGTTTTACTTTATTTAAAATTAATAAAAATTAGAAGTTTAAAAAAATTCAGAACAAAGCTTATAATATGTATCAATCAAATTTATTGTTGTTCATTATAAATACAATTATTATTTTTATTGTAAAATTAGACTGAAATTATTTTGTAATGAATACATATGATTTGTATCTTATTTAAATTGATAATTTTTTTAAAAATAGTTTTCTTTTCATTTTTATTTAATTTAATGATTTCGTTAGAATTTTTAAATGTAAAACTACTTGTTTTGCTTAAGCATTATTTATGTTTTATTTTATTTAAACTATATTACATTATTGAACTTTATGTTACATAAAAAAATTTATATATTTAGTATTATCTCAATTGTCGATGTTTTTATTATTTTGTTCATGTTTTCCCCTAACAAATTTTCTATGTCAACCGTTAAAATCGTGATTATAACTAGATACTAAACTAACAATAGTTTGTAAAAGTATTTAAAAAAAAAAAAAAAACTCAATGCAGTTTTCCGCAACTATTTTCCTAAATACTTTGATGTCGTGATAATAATTCAATCATTCAACAATTACAGAAAAAGAAAACTTAGGTTTTTTTTTTTTTTTTTTTTGGGAAATCAAATGCATCATTCATTCAAATAAAACCCTCACAGTTGAGGGAACTAAGAAAAATATATGAGACATTGACGAGATGCCATACATAATGTCCTATCGAAAAAAAGGCCAAAGAGACTTAACCTATGTGCTAGACGATTTTCATTTCTAGGTACGGCCTGACACTTACAAACTTAGTTATTGCTCCCCTAAGGTAGGTAGATTACACTTGCTTCTTTTGGGCTTATGACATGGACGGAGGATGATAAACAAGGGGAATAATACACAGATCATCTTTTTTTCTGACTGCCATACCGAAAGCCTCGGTCATATCTAGATCTTCATGCTTCATTCCATTCGGATGTTTCCAATCAAAGTGGTACAAAAGCATTGCAAGTGGCAGCTCGACGTTGGCGATACCAAATGACATTCCTGGGCAGATCCTTCTACCAGCCCCAAATGGAGTATATTCAAAATTATTTCCCTTATAATCAATAGACGAATCAAGAAACCTCTCTGGAATAAAACTATCAGGTTCGCTCCAACATTCTGGATCTCTTCCAATCGCCCACGCATTTATGATGACTTGAGTTTTGACAGGAATATCAAATCCCTTAACTGCACACTTCTCTCCACATTCTCTTGGAAGTAACAAAGGGAGAGCAGGATGTAATCTCAAAGTTTCTTTTATAACTAGCTTTAGGAATTTCATTTCGTTAATGCCTGTTTCGTCAACCTTGCCAGTTCTATTGAATACCTCTCTCACCTCTGCTTGTGCCTTTTGCATAACTCTTGGATTTTTCATCAGTTCGGCCATTGCCCAATTCATTGTTGTGGCTGATGTCTCGGTACCACCAGTAAAAATATCCTGGAAAGGCATATATATGTGTTAGTTATTATCAAATCTAGATGATTAAGTTGATAAAAAATAATCAAATTATAGTATTCAAGATTTGAGATCATAGAACACTAATAATATGAATCTAAATTGTTAACCTTAAATATATAAATGAATTTTCAAATGAAAGAAAACAAGAAAAGAAAAAAACTGAAGTTGAATATACAGGCAAAAATATATAAAAGGATAATAAAAAGAAGAAACATGTACAAGAAGTTGAAATACTTACGTAAATTACTGCTTTGACATTGTCCATAGTCAAATTAAAATCAGCATCACCATTCTCTTGAACTCTTAAAAGAACATCAACCAGATCTTCATTTTTTTCGTTGTTGCCAAGCTCTAGTAGCGTTTCCTTGTTCTTAATATGTTCATTGATGATGTTTTCAAGTATTTGATCAGCTTCTTTGTGAAGCCTCTTTAGTTGAGACTTGATTCCACTGATCCACTGAAGCAACCCTTCCATAGAAGGAAAGAGATCTGCAAGATAAAATCCGCCTGCCAACTTGACATTTTCATTAAGAATTGATTGAAACGCCTCTTGGTACTCGCATATCTTTCCAAAAGCTGTCCTTGAAGTGATCTTATATGTTAATGAGTTTACTTTATCGGTAAAATTGATTGGTGATCCTGCTCTTGAACTAATCCAATTAACGAGATCACACACCTCTTCTTCTCTTACTGCTCGGAATGATTGGACTCGTTTTATGCTCAGAAGCTCCATTACACAAATCTTCCGCAGTTGCCTCCAGTACTCACCATATGGTGAAAAGGCTATATCCGTAGCATTATAACACATGATATTAGCCGCTGAGGCATACGGCCTTGATGCAAAGATAACATCATGAGTTTTCATCACTTCCTTGGCGAATTCCGCTGAAGAAACAACAACAGTAGAAAGTTCACCAAGTTGCAGGTGCATCAAGGGTCCATATTTTTTGGCCAAGTGTCTGAATTGATGGTGGGGAAGAGAGCCGACAAGCTGGTGCAAATTTCCAATGATAGGTAATTTCTTTGGTCCAGGAGGTAGATTTTTGGATCTGCCATTGTACCGGGATGATCTCTCTCTTATATTTAACACCAACAAGACAAAGAGAAGAGAGGTGAGAAGGATTGAGAAGGAAGAGAATTCAAGCTCCATGATGAGAAGATATAGAGAGGACAGTATTGATAAGGTTGCTGTGGAAGTAATCTTTCATCTATTTGGACCTTTTATATTACAGAGAAGATTTAGAGAGGATAGCATTGATAATTCTCTCACAAAGAAATATCTAAATTGGGTAGGTAGTCACATTCTGGACGGCAGGCGAAAAACGCGTCTTGCACTAAATCTTCTAAAACAGGTAAGCAAATGCAAGCCAGCTTTGAAGTGACATGGGGTTGACAAGTTAGACAGCAAGATATTTTTGAGCCGTACATTAATAATCTTATCCAAGAGCAACTCTGAATCTGACTGGTTAATAAACCTGACAACCCTATCTTTGTGGATTCCATTATTGTTCGTTATCACTCGTCACATTTAATTGTTAGATTTCGTATTGATATTTTAGATTTTACAACGTTATCGTCAGGAATTATCATCTCTCATTGCCTGACTCAAAAAATTTATTCAGAAATACATAAACAAACTAATAAAAATAATAAATTTAAAATTATATTAATTAAATATTATATAAAATAATGTACAATGACATAATATTTCAAATAAAATGAAAACATATATTATATTTAAGTAAAAACAGTATTTTTATACTTTAAAAAATTTAATGAAATTATTAAAATAAATAAAAATAATAAAATAATAAAATAAACTACCTAAAAATATAATAAAGTAAAACTATAAAGTAATATATATATTATATAATAATTAAATTATGATAATACATAGATAATTTTAATGCATTAACTTAAATATTAAAGTTTAAGATTTTAAAATTTATCGATGAGATGTATGTTAAATTTAAATTATTAAAAATAAACAAATATAAAAAAGTAATAAATTTGGTAGACTAACTTGTTATTATAAATGACAAGATGTCAAATGAAGATGATGAGATGCCATGTGAAGAAGCAGAAAATGTTAGGATTTGTTTTTATATTTCTTATTATAGGTTTATATATAAAATAATAATTATATTATGAGCTATTTATTTTAATAGGGATAAATAAATTATCTATTAATGAGCTCTAAAAATATCCATTGGATATGAACTTTAGTGTGTAGAAACCTAATACTAATGAAATTAAGGTTAATGAGAACCTAATTATATTAGTATATAAAAAACATTACTAAGGTTATGATCCCCAAATCAAATCAACGTAATATTTTGCTCTCTCTCTTTCTCCTTCCCCATTTAAGAAGAAGATTACAGAGCAACTAAAAAGATTTGACTGTCGAAGATTCAATCATACTCAAGTTTATCAACGTGGATTCAGGTATGTTTTTCCTATAATAATTCTTAATGATTTAATATGAGTAATTAGATTTTTGTATATATTTTTACCTATTAAAGTTTTATCCAATAAGTGATATCAGAACCAATTTATATTAAATAATTGAAGAATTAATTAGTTTGGTTTATTGTTGTTGTAATGGAAGCATGAAGTTTTATGTATCGAATTTTGTGTTTTTCGGATTATTAAAGCGAGGATTGTTTTATTGTTATTCATTGATATATATATATATATATCTATATACATATGTATGTACATATAAGACCAGCAGTTTTCTTCTAGATAAGCGAATATTTTTATTTTTATTTTTTTTTAAAATCATCGAGAGATGAGTTAAAAAAAAAATGAAAAGGTTTGAATTATTTGTTTTTTTGGATTGCTATGAAATTTCGGATGAGTGTTTCTTTTTATGTAGCAAAGTTTGACTCTTGTTTTGGATTGTTATGGAATTTTTTGGTTGTTGGTACATGTATTCGGTGATGATTGCTTGCTTTTGTTTTCAATTGAAATTTGATGTAATTCAGACATATATATATTCCCTCATTGAAAACCGTGGGTGCACATGGGAAGTGGAGAAACCACTTTTTCCATCCAAAAACAATTTATTTAAGTACGAAGTCAATTTGTATTATGAAAACATATATATACTGTATGAATATAAATTAATTTAGACAAATTCTTATAATCTTTGAATTGTTTAGTTTTAATTAAAAAAAAATAGTATGATGTTTCAAAATAAATTGAATTGAAATTATATGTTATCAAAGTAATTTCTATAATATAAGTTTGTTCATTTTGAAACATTAAGATGTGTGTGTCTATTATTTATGTGAATAATGATCAGCTCAAATAAAGGTTGTTGTTTGACCAAATAATGAACATACTTGTGGTAATAAATATGTGACGATTATTAGGTTTTTCATGTAAGTAATAAGTCGGTCTAAAGAAAGACTTACTATTTGACAGGATTAATTATCAATATTTGGTTACTACACAAAGAGTATCATTTACAGTTAATATTTCTGTCCAATGACTAAATGTCAATGTTGTACTAGGTATCTTGTTTTATGACCCACCATTATGGGAATTGTTTAATCATGTCATATATGAATTTATTGATTGAGTATTTTTGTGTTGTGACATGATTATTGATTGTGAGCTTGTATTTGATTTTGTTCTCAATTCAGTTACTACTGCTTCAACAATATCTATCAATATTAATTTCATTCCTGTGCTTAATGGAATGAATTTCAAAAATTGAAAAGAAAACGTTATGATTGTTTTTAATTGCATGGATATTGACCTTACACTACGGGAAGAACGACATGCATCTCTTAATAAGAATAGTTCCGCTAATAAAAAGACAAATATGGAGAAGTGAGATCGTTCTAATCGTATGAGTCTTATGATCATGAAACGTTCCATTTCAGAAACTTTTAGGGGTTCTATGTCCGAAGAGAAAAATGCTAAGAAGTTCTTTCAGAAATAAAACAGTGTTTTGTGAAAAACGAAAAGGTTGAAACAAATACCCTTTTGGCTAACATTGTTTCAGTAAAGTATAAAGGAAAAAGGAACATAAGGGATTACATCATGGAGATGTCTCATATTACTTCAAAACTAAAGACATTAAAGTTACAACTGTCTGAGGATTTGCTGGTACATTTAGTTTTAATTTCTCTTTCTGCACAATACAATCAGTTTAAAGTGAGTTACAACACTCAAAATGACAAATGGACTCTTAATGAACTCATATCTCACTGTGTGCAAAAAGACGAAAGATTGAAGCGATAAGGTTTTGAAAGTGTTAACTTAACAACTACCTCTAAAGATGAGAAAAGGAAAAGAGGAAAAGAAACTACAGTTGGGACATCACAATATAAGGTGCAAAAGAAATAAGAATGAGAGTTTACCTATTACTTTTATAAGAAAACGGGACACGTGAAGAAAAAATGTCGCAAATATGCCAACTGGCGTATCAAGAAAGGTATGCTTCTCAATCTAGTTTGTTCTGAAATTAATTAACTTCTGTACTTAAATACTGAAAGAACCCAACCCGGATTTTTCTCGTAGAGATCCGAGCGGAGCCCTCCCAGCACCCCACAGAATCCTTGCAGTCTTTATGTAGGTGACTCAAAAGGACCCTGTGAAGTAAAGTTGTAAAATAATTTCGTTTCTTAATCATTTAAAACTTAGGGTGGAAAAATTTTGGCAGCACAACGACTGTTTCTCCAATATTTCCAACTTTTTCAAACACCTGTAAAATAATTTATAAACATTTCTAAATGCATACATTCTTTTCACTTCCAAATGGGACCTCAGGTATATCTCAAAATCAATATTCAAACACAATTCAAGTATTCAAAACCAAAACCATTTCAAATTTAAAACATTTCATATACGTGATATCGTAATCGTTATTATAAAACTTAAACATGTACATTACACTAAATCCGTTATACATCAAAACAGTTACTTTAATTTCACAGTGATGGTCGTTTAATAAGTTCGCCTATTCTTGAGTTGGAGATCTGTCACCTGGAGGACTCGCACCTACGCCTGGGGAGTTTTTCATAAAATAAACAAGAAAATGATGAGCTAAAAAGGCTCAGTGAGTGCTATGCATTTCTAAATAATTTTCTTCTCTAAAATCTTTTAAAAATTTTTAAGTTCTGAAAGGAATGGTTCAAACATGAATTTCATATTATTACATAATTATTTATATACATATTTACTTAAAAACAAGATTATATGCAATCAAAAATTCATTACGTAACATAACTCATTTGAAATTCATTCATAACATAATCATAAATTTATAAATCATATCCTCAGTCATAAAATATGTATCCAATGGGACCCAAGAAAATCATGATCACTGCTCGATCCTAGAATACCGGTGGTGGGGACGGTCAATCTCAGTCATAAACCACCATGCCGCGGAATGTTACCTCGCTGCACATAGGGCATCAATCATAATAGTACCTTATATACGCGTAGAGGGCGACTTGACAGACTCGATCCTCCCATAGTTAGTGGACTTTCTCCCATAATTAGTGGACTTTCCCCCACAGATATGTCATATGCGCAATAAGGCACTTCAGCCGCATAACAGTAATATTTCAGTCATATAATGAGGATTGGGTAGCCATCGATTTGAAATACATTGATATATTAAAATAATTGTTGTAGAACATATTTCTTCGATTAGAAATCAAAACATAAAAACGTATTTGAATAATAATTTATGCGATCAATATTGCTTTAGATGCATATATAAAAACATTTATAAGCGTAAGTCATTCACATAAATTCATTTAAATATTTAAAAATGTTTCAATCCTTCATGCAAGCATAGTAATCATAGTGTATTTATTATTTCATAAAACAATTTACACTCACCGATTTCTAACTCATAGAAACTTCCCGATTTTCTACCTCGCGATACTTTCTCAACTTCGATTTCCTCTGCCTTACCGATACCTAAATAATTTAACATTCTAATATAAGCATGTCGTAACTACGCTATTCGAATTTAAAACAACATCATCAAATTCACATTCTAATGGATTCATCAAAAAGGATAAGCGAAGCTAAACGAATAACATAAAACTCACGCGATTTCGACGACTTACCGCGGATTATCGCTTTTAGTGTTTCGCGCGATTACTTCAATTCTAATCAAGCTTATCGTTAATACTACTCGTGACTATAATTAAATCATGGAAAACGAATATTCAAACACAAAAATGAAAATCAAGACAGCAAGCTAAACGATTATTCATTTTCCGATTCGACTTTGAAAATCAACGGTTTCTTATAATCGTGCGCAACGAAACTATCCGATTGACTCTATTATAATTCAAACTATCATCA
The DNA here is from genome assembly GCA_022984855.1 of Dimocarpus longan. Lineage (NCBI taxonomy): Eukaryota > Viridiplantae > Streptophyta > Magnoliopsida > Sapindales > Sapindaceae > Dimocarpus > Dimocarpus longan. The sequence continues at coordinate 25,444,251 of CM041017.1, forward strand.
ACATTTATCGTCTTAAAGAGCTTAATAACATAAATGACAGCTTGCTAATCATCAATTACATTTCCAAATTCGACAATGAAACTCGCAACTAACTAACATTCGCATTCGTGGAAAACTTATCCGAATAGCTCGGAAACGATTTTTCAACATCCGAACGATTACTCGAAACTTTAAAATACACCATTATACATCATTTTCTAAGACAATGAAATCGAAAATAAAGTTGCAACATAACAGCCCATTTACGACAGATTTTAGCACATAACCCAACATCTAATTTCATCCAATATTGCATCAAAATCACAACGAACGAACCTCTGTACTAACGAGGTTCCAATCCTAATTCCCAAACATTTCATCATGATTTTCATTCAATATTACAACCTAAACACTTCCAACAAAAATGAGAATCATAAAAACACAAACTTACCTCTTAAATTCAACTCGAAAACAACTCAAACACCACATGCAACTACAGCCCATATGCTTTCCCTTTGACCGAATGCTTTAACGGGCCTTGCAGCAAGTTATCCACCGCTACTCCACCTCAGGCCTGATAGCAGCTGCTCGGCAGCAGCTCACGACGGCAGCAACACCAGCTCTCGGCAGCAACAGCACCAACGCTCGGCAACAACAACACCAGCTCTCGGCAGCAACAGCACCAACGCTCGGCAGCAACACAGCTCACGGCCTGACCCCTCCTTGCTGCTCTTCCACTTCACAGTTTGGTTCTAATTCTCCTTGAAGTTGTCCTTGCATGCACGATTAGCTTGGGCTAAGCTTGATGGTGTTTGATTTGCTTCATGGTCTGCACTAAGTAGCTCACAATCGGCACTCAACCAGCTCACTTCTTTGCTTGCATACACGAATGGAGACTGTTCAAGGGTGGGGGTGGGGGTTGATGCAGCTGCTGAAGCACTCCACCACGAGTAGATCTAGGCTTTGCTTCTCACTGAGCAGATCTCCCTCTCTCTCAATCTCTCACTCTCGGTTCTCTCTCAAGAAGCTCTCGGTCTTGATTGCAAATGAAGACTACACTCTCTCTCTTTTACCCATACTCTCACGGTTTTGAGTGAAATTAGAGACCGAATGAAGACATTTGCTTTTAAATTCTTGTTTTTCAAGCTTTACCTTCACTTTTTAATATATATTTGGTCTCCATTTTGGACACTTGTCATGCAAGTAATAAATCTCAAGCCACTTGTCTTGTTTCCTTCCTTACACGGTGACACATGTCCTTCATGTGCGAATTTTGCTCTCCACTTGCTTTCCAAGCTTTCCATTCCTCTTTCGATCCATTTCGCTTTCGAAATTCAACTTGTTTCCGTCCGTCCGAAAATCCACTTATAACTTGATTTCGATTCCGCACACTCGAAATTATTTTTACAGTTTGAATCCGCCTTCACGCTCTCGAATTTATTTTTATTATTCTAAAATAAATATTTCGAATATTTTCGGACTTGATAATTATATTTTTTCGATTGAAAACGCGATCCATCGAAAAAATAATTTGTTATCTAACGAATGAGGATTTTGAGTTTTACAAACACACTTGATGGATAGTTTCTGGTGCCACTACTCACATAAGTGTGTCTACTCACATTTGATAATTTCATTTGTACTGAATTATGCTTCGTGGAATCTAATTTCTCAATCATACCATTTCTATTCGTGTTGGTTTCGTTGTATGTATGTTTAAAATCAAATGCCTTGATGTCAACGAAGGAAGCATTTTATGTCTTCCACTTGTACTAAAATCAAATGGCTGTTTTGTGGTTTTTAGTTTGTTTGCTTTCATGATGAGGTTTATTAAATACAGAAGAATTTCTTTAATCATTTTAACAATTGTAACATTGTAACATTGTTGATGGCTCTCAGGTGTTCCACATCAACTTTATACCTTGTACACGTGCTCATCCTTATGAATTTATCCTATTAGGTTCGATGTATGTCTATATGAGTTTCTCATATCAAAGTGCGTTAAAACTATCATAATGATATATTAGATTCCAATAAGACAGACAAATATTAATTTTCAAAGCTAAGTGATCATTATACACTCATCAGATATTAAAAATATATAAATATATTCAAGTTAAAATGACCAAACTAACCCTCTTCTTGATAAGGTTGACTAATATTTGACTAACATAATGATTAAATTGATATATTTTCGAAACGTTAGGGGTAATAGGAATTCGAAATATAAACATTAATAAAAAATAATATTTTGCTAAACGTTAAGGACTAAATTAAAATTTCTCCTAAAAAATAATACAAAACATCAATGCATACAGCTAGATACTGTATGTCTACTAATTTTTATTTATATTACAAAAGAAACTACAAACAAACCATAAATAAGCTCCCTACTGCCTTCTTTTGGTAATTCTATTATTCGTTGAATGTCAACCCAGATCCATTTAATTTATCTTCAATTAATTTCTCCAAATGCTCTAACATGGAAGACGGTAAATAATTTCTTGAATCTCCTACTTTGCCAGTTCTAAAGTACGCACTCTTTGGAACCCTTAACCCAACTGAAATTTTACCAGACTTGTTTACCTCCAAATTTTTCAAGTTATCAAAACTACACAACTTGGATATCTCTTTTATTACTCCATGGCTCTCTTCATCTATAGAAAAAGGATATCCTACGAAATCAGCCAATTTCTTAATGTGAAAGTTAATGTCCTTTTTCAGATTTTCGTATTTTAGGAATAGTATGTTGTTTGGTTCTTCTAAGTACATGTTCCCAAATAGGGCTATATGCTTGAACTCCTTGACAAGCCATTTCAATAGCTTTTTCTAGTGGAAGAAACTCTGCGGTTTGTCCCTAATTTAAAGCTTGGTAAATTGCAGGAAAGAAATGCTAAGAGGAGAGAAATTGGTCCAAAGGGTTTCTACAAATGTAAACAATACGACTATTACAACTGACAATAGAATATGGTAGCAAAGGAAAAGGGAGATGGGTGGCCAAAATCCTTGGGCTAGAAAGCTCATCAATTGATGATTGATTTTCCATATAGACATCGTCAAGAAAAAGTACTAGTTCATGTGGATTATTGGTGAGCAAGGGACTTTCTACTAACGCATGATTAGAACGATTCACAATGATAAAAATGAGAGCTTTTAGCCAAGTGGTACCTGATTTTGGAAAGGAAGCCAATATCATGTCTATGTCTCGAGCATGAAAACATTTTTGAAAGAAGATCATCTTGTGCAGGAGTGGGGGGCGAACCCAAAACGCTTGATATTGAACAAAAGATGTTGTATCTGAAAGTTTCACTTGAGAAATGGTTGAGAGTAATTCTTGAATCTCGTTGCTAGACTCTTCTACTTCATGTGAAGAGTTTTGGGAGGCTATTATTTTTTCCATCTCGATATGTCTAGGAAAAATATCGAGATGGAAAATATCGGCATACCTTCCACAGTATTGGAACATCATTTGTTTAAGCATCACATAACAATAAATTAAAAAATGCAAACAAATTTCCACAGTACAGAAAATTTCCCACGTGTCACAAACTTAAAAAGAAAGTGAGAAGCTTAAAAATAATTTTAAAACAGCAGATTGAAGAAACATAATGCAGTTAAGACTTGGCTTTTCCGTCTATTAATTATTTTCCCAGCTTTCCGGTCAAGTCTAAGCATGTTAAGTTTTCATAGAAAAAAATTACATCAAATTAAGATATAAGTTCAAAATTTTAAAGTAACTAATCCAAATCATGTGAACACAAACACTTAACAAGGGTTTAATTTCCCAGAAGTACGTTTTTAATTAGCCAGAAAAATGCAAGATGCCGTATAAAGAATCATTATAAAAATTGTCAAGAAAAAGGTACAAATAGCGCTAGTCAGTAGTCAAACTAACTATATAAAGTCTGCCTTTTTTGTTTTCTTTCTGGTTAAAATACGTGAAATTTTTTTGACAGTAATATGCAAATTTAGAATACCTATATTACAGATATGTTTTAATAACACAGTTACCAAATATGTTTTAAATGCTATTTCAACATATGTATATATAGATATATATATGTTTTAAATGCTGAAAATAATAAATTTAATTTCTCATTTTTATTTTCAAATATTCAATTTTGTTTTAATGATTTCATAAAATATATTCTTTGTTATTATAATTTAATAAAATCGATATTTTCTTTAAGGAGGAATTGCACAATATCCCTACGAGGTTTGCTTAAAAACCGATAAAATTATCGTTACCATTTTATTGTACAAAACTCTCATGTCATTAGTTGATTTTCATAAACTTTAACGGTTGAATAAAAATTTTGATTAAAAGTATAAACTGCCCTTAATAATTGAAAGTTACCCAATTATCCAAGAATAAGACAAAAGGAAAATAATAAAATATTCTCCCATTTCACATCTTCAACCTTTAACATGACAAGTTTGCACATGATTTAAGGTTTTACAATCTAATTTAATTGACCAATTTGCCCTTATGAATGGGAATAATACCACTCATTTCAATTATAATAATGTAACTTAAGGTAACAAATGTATAATCAAATTTAAATAATGGCAAATTGCAAATGTAACAAACGTATTACCTTGAGCTTCATCATTAGTGGACAAAGACGGTTCCCAAGGATAACTTTAATCAGGAGGAGCAGCTAGAATTTTTAGGAACTTGTGTACAGTCAAATTGTTACTTGCATCGTCGTCAGTACTGCATAAAACATAAATATAATTTTTATCTAATGTGTTCATATAAGAAGACACGGATTTTATGCATATATTTTAACTAATGAAATAGATAGACATGATTACGGTTCGGTTCGGTTCCGGTTTCGATTCCAAACTGACGGTTCCGATTCTGAAAAAGTTGGAACCGAAACCTTAACTGAGATAAAACGGTTCCAGTTCGGTTCTGGAATAGACGGTTCTGTAACGGTTCTGATTCCGATTTTATAACAGTTTCGGTTCCGATTCCGGAACCTTTTTTATAAATAGAAAATTTGAAATTTATAAATATTATATATTGACAATTTGAAATTTAAAAATAATAAAATAAGATTTTGAAATTTAAAAGTAATAAAATAAGATTTTGAAATTTAAAAATAATAAATTAAGAATTTGAAATTTCAAACAATAAATTGAAAATTATAATTTATAGATATAATTAAAAGAAATTAAGATTGAGAATTAAGAGAATATTGAAACTAAAAGTTAAAATTGAGAGAGAGTTGAGATTGAGAAAGATAGGTGTGAGAAGAAATTAAGAATGAGAGAGGTATTTATAGAGGAAACAGAGAGGTTAAAAGAAAAATTAAGGGGAGGGGGTGAAATGTAAAAGAAAAAAGTGATCTTGTAGTTTTTTTTTTTTGTTAGAATTGGAACCGAATCGGAACCACCGGTTCAGAACAGTTCCGATTCCATTGGTTCTTTGAACTCGTGGTTCTGGTTCCAGATGAGTATTTGTTTTGTTCTGGTTCCGATTCCATTGACCCGGTTCGGTTCGAACCGAACCATGGTCATGTCTAAAAACAAAGTATAAACCTACCGTTGGTTTGGATACATATGTCCGCAGAAATGGAGCGTTTATTGAATAATAATTGTTGTTTGTCAATTCATCTTCGTTCTACTTGTTGGGTTTTGTACCCTAAGAGTTTGTAATAATATAAACGGTTTTATAAGTAATAAAGTATTCATTTTATTCAATTTATATATTTTACAAAAATTGTATATATCATGAGAAACATCATTGATTACTGATGTAATTTTAAACTAAGTATATAAGTGTTATATACAGACGGATTTCATTTGAAATAAGTAATCTAAAGAGTCCGTAGAAAGTAAATAAAGTTAGGTACTTTTATTTGTGGTAAATTTACAATTGTGGTCCATTTTGTATTCGGTACGATAGTCTTATCTGAGACTATTCATGTAGTGACATGAAAATTGAGACATCTTATATAATATAGATTACATAGGACTGGATCATGATAAATATAAGTCTCTTATCAATATCTGTTAAACTCAGAGATTTATATTTATCAACCAGATAATCATGTATAAATTGATCTTAATCTTGAGTGTGTTATGGACTCCTGCTTGTTGAGTTATATAATTTAATTTACATGAGTGAGATCAGTGTAGATGTCCGGTCAATAATTTCGTACTTTGGGGATATAATTTAGTAAGTAGCTGAAAACATTCTACACGATAGTAGAATCCACTCCTTCTTGCGAAAAGTAGAGAAGTAGTTCTCTTAAAGGTTGATTCGGGTCTTGAACAATATGAGCGTTCAACTTTCCATTAATATGAAAATAGAAAGATAAATTCATAAGTTGTTATGAATATATTATTCATTAGAGAATCAATGACACTTAAGGATTAAGAAATAATTAGAGGGGTCAAACGGATATTTTGACCTAGCTCTAATTATGAACTATTTGTGGAGGATCAAATCATATGTAGTGATTAAATCAATGAACACTGAAAATTTCAGATTGTATAAAAACATCTACAGTTTTGAGAGTACAATCTTAGATTTTTAGTGGAATAACTCTAAGATTAATAATAGTGAATTATTAATTAAAAAGTTTAATTAATAATTCCGATATTATTGGAGTTTAAAATTGTAGGTCCATCGGGTCCCCTTAATAGCTCATTTCACTATAAGAAACTTATATATAGAATATTGTAATTGGACCGTCTAATTATAATTGTTACGTAAATAGCAAAATTTGTGTTAACTTAATATTTGAATAATATTGATTATTCAAATTATTTAATAATTAATTAACTAATTATTAATTATGAATTAATAATTATTTAATTAATTTTATAAGAGGTTTTGAATTTGATTCTCGGTTGTGACAGAGTATAAATTAATTATGAATTAATTACAGGTCACTGGTTTAATTTTAAAATATAACATGAATTAATTTTAAATTAATTATGTTATATAGGGTAAAAGTTTAATTTTAATAAATTTGAGGTTAAATGTTAATTTGATTAATTAAAACCCTAAGTAGTTGCCTATAAATAGAAAAGAAATAGTTTTCTTTTCCTAATAGAAGTTATTTTTTGTTTTACTGTACGTTCTTTAAAACAGAAAGAAAAAAGTTTTCTACAGCATAATACAGAGAAAAAGAATCTGTATCTTTCTTCTCTGTATAACCAAAACAAATACTCATCTCTTAAATATATACTGTTGATTCTTTTTAGAAAAGAAATCAATAGAAAGTGAACATAATTCTATATAATTGTGCCAACTCACTTGTTTCTTGATGTAGAGACATATCAAAGAGGATTAGGTGGTGAGCAATTCACAGAGATCAATACATAAGGTAAAAATCTAATTTTTATTTTTTTCTTATATCATTTTATTTCATTATTTTATGGATTTTTTGAGTTTTCTAAAAAATTTTAAAACTCAGTGTTCCGCAAAATTAATATTTTTCATAAAAACAATTATTGTTTTTTCCTTCAATTGGTATCAAAGTTTAGGTTTCAATAAAACAATGATTTTAAAATAATATGTTTAGTATTGATTTGTATGTTATTAAGTAGGCACTGTTATTTTTTATTTGATTATATGTGATGTATTTTTATTCATATTTGATAAATGAGGATTGCATGATATGATCTTTAATTGTATGGTTCTTTGGTTATTTAATTTAATTAAATTTGTAAGTAGATGGTAGTATTTATTTTTCTGTTGTAATTCATATAATTAGGGTTTTATTTTTTTTAAGAATAAAGTGCAGCAGAACAGATCTGAAGATTGGCTGAAGTTGGGTTTGAATTTGGGTGTGCATTGGTTATAAACCAGTGTGTTCGCATAAGACGCGCAAACAAACAGCTAGACATGACCACGGTTCGGTTCGAATCGTCCGGTTCGAACCGAACCGGGTCAATAGAACAGGAAACAGAACATAAGGTTCTGGTTCCGGTTCGAAACCGAACCTGAATCGTCATTGTAGCGATTCCGATTCCGGTTCTGACCTTAAAGGAACCTGAACCGTCAGTTCAAAGAACCGGTGGAACCGGAACCGTCGGTTCAAAGAACCAGTGGAACCGGAACCGTCTTGAATCGACGGTTCTGGTTCGGTTTTGGTTCTTAAATAAAAAAAAAAACGAAAAAAACAGAAAAAACAAAAACCCAAAAATTGCAGTCTACAGAGCATACTGCAGTTGACCGTTGGGGCCACGCTGCCCGATCGTTTAGCCCTAACGGTTGGTTTTAGTTTTTTAAGAAAAAACAAAGTTACCAACGATCACTTTTAAAATTTTGACCGTTGGTCACTCTTTGTTTTTTTTTTTTACGTTTTAACCCTCATTTAATTTCTCTTTTAACCTTTCTATTTCCTCTATGAATTCCTCTCCTATTCTTAATTTTTTCTCACATCTATCTCCCTCAATCTTAACTCTCTTTCTCTCCATTAATCTCAACTCTCTCTCAATTTCAAAATATTCTCTTAATTCTCAATCTTAATTTTCTTTAATTTTTTTTTTTACTTATATCTATAAATTATAATTTTCAATTTATTGTTTTGTTTGAAGTTTTAAATTCTTAATTTATTATTTTTAAATTTCAAAATCTTATTTTATTATTTTTAAATTTCAAATTATCAATTTATAATATTTATAAATTTCAAAATTTTAATTTATAATATTTTTTAACTAATAAATTTTGATTTCAATTTATATTTTTAAATCTAAATTTTTAATTTATTAGTTATTACTTTTAAATATTAAATTTTCAATTTATTATTATTAAATTTCATATTTCAATGGCTAGTTCTAGTTCTAGAAAATCATGTTCTAGGAACAAGGGTAAAGATCATATTAATATCGAAGAAACACCACAACCAAATGCAGATATTTTAAACCTTGGTCTTTTCAATGAGGAAAATTATAATGATTGTATATAACAACAAGCAGATTTTTTAGAAATGTTTGGTTCCCAAAATCCTCCTAATCTTAATCCTTCCCATGCTACTCCTCGAAACCCTCAACCCTAGGACCAACCTGAGACGTCGACGTCTCGTCAGTCCAATTTTGGAAGCAATTCCGCTAGTATGTCTAGCCTTGGGCTTGAGGTTGGGGATTGTGATGTAGTTGATGTTGATGACGAGAAAAAGTACAAATCTGATCTTTTTAAGGTACCCATGAAAAAGGTTGAAAAAGAACTTGGTACGATCAAGGCTGTATGCAACTACTGTGGGACAGAATTCAAGTGGAACAAATCCGGAGGATATGGCTCATATTGGAAACACATAAGATCTCAACATCAGGTCGAAGTGAACCGTTCACACGGACAACAACAAATTTCCAGGTTTGCAAGTCCTACTAATCAGTTATTTAATTATACTGATGCACAAAATAGAGAAGAATTAGCTAGATTTGTAGCCACAAAAAGCTTATCTTTTAGTTTTGGTGAAAAAACAAGTTTTCTTCATTATTGTCGTAAAGCCTTAAATCCTGCTGCATATAGGGTGCCTAGAACAACTCTCACATGTACACTATATAATATTTATAAAAGAGAGAAAAAAAGTTTAATTAGATTTTTTAAAAAATATGAAGGTCGTATTACAATTTGTGCTGATATTTAGAGTGATAATTTGCAACATTCATATTTAGGTGTTACTTGTCATTTTATAGATAATTCATGGATTATGCAAAAAAGAGTTCTTGCGCTTCGAGTTTTTGATGATTATCATTATGCACAAAATATTTATAAACTTATAAAAATTATTTTTGAAGAATATTCTATTGAAAATAAAATTTTTGCAATTGGTTTTGATAATGCTGCAAATAATACTGCCGCTATTCCTCATTTAATTAATTTATGTAACCCTTATTTTGGTGGTAGTTTTGTTCATAAAAGATGTGTTTGTTATGTTTTAAATTTATGTGTACAAACTAGTTTAACTTTACTTAAAGATAGTATTAACCCAATTAGGAATGCACTTTATTATTTATGGAAACATCTAAATATCATGAAACAATGGGCTAAATTTTGTAAATATAATAGAATGTATCCAATTAGATTTTCCTGTGATGTTTCACATCGTTGGAACTCAACTTATAAATTACTTTCTAAAAGTTATGCATATAACGATTTATTAGTTACTTTTATGCAATATAATTGTTCAAAAATTTCTTTATTTCCTCAACATTGGGATGTTTGCACAAAAAATTGTGAATTATTAAAAAAATTTAATGATAGTACTCATAATTTATCTGACATTTATTATCCTATCACCTATTTATTTTTTGAAGAAGCTCTTAATATTGTAGGTGCATTTTCTACATATGAGAATGATGAATTATTAGGTGATGTTGTAGCAGTTATGAAGCAAAAATGATTAAATTATTATAGAGAAATTCCTTTAATTTATGCAACTGAATTATATTTTGACCCACAGTGTAAATTTGAAAATTTATTTATTTATTATAGCAATTATTATCAATGTTTAAGGATAACTAATGTAGATCATGTTGTTCTAGCTAATAATATTAAAACTTTATTTTATGAATTGTATGATGAGTACCTTATATTATACGGTCCATCAATGAACATTACCGTTCAGACATCTGAAAATGCCTCTGGCTCTAAAGGTCAAGAATCTTGTTCATCATTTATGAAGTTAAGTTCTATGTTGATGTCCAAACAAATGAAAAAATGTCGAACTTTGTCTTCATCCTCCACCACAAAGGTTGACATCTACTTAAAGACGTAGTTCGAGTTTCTGGACAATGATAACATTGAATTTAATATCTTAGAGTGGTGGAAGGAACATGAGAAACATTTTCCAATTTTTTCTATAACAGCCAAACAAATTCTTGAGACCTCTGACAGGCCCCTTTCTAACTACTAGCTAGGCGACCTACCCGGCAACCCCACGGTGGCTCCCCAGTCGAGATCTACTCTGACTGGAAAGTTTTCGTGAAGCTAAGCCTCTTTTCTTTGCTAAAATACTTGAAATCCTTTTGATTCTGAAAAAGAGTGGGAATTTTGTTCGTTGAAAATAACTTTATGAAAATAGGATTTTCACAGAAAACTGGCTGCACAACGGCTGTTTTTTCTAAAATTCCACACTGTAAAATATCTCATAAAACCTGTATAATTGTATTCACAAACAATTTCTATAATCAATAGGCCTCCGGCCATTTTCAAACTCATAATCATGCAATTAAGCGGAAGTGACTTGAATAAATCTTAAAAACGACATGCATGATATTTACATAAAATCCTTAACGCAAAATAATATTTTTCAAAACTAGAGAATCTGGAAAATGATAGTAAATACAATACATGATGTTATGATAGAAAATAGTGCAATCTGGTCACACGTGTCTAGCTGGCCTGTCCGTGGCCTGTCCGTCCGAAGGAGATACGTCAACCGCGCTACTGGCACCTACACCTGAGGGAGGTTTTTAAGAAAACAGGAAAATAGTGGTGAGAATAACTCTGTGAGTGGGTAAGTTTACATAAACTGTACTTTTGCTTAAAAATACTATTCCTCCCAAAAATAGATTGGAAAACTATTACTTACTTACTTTTCCTGAAAACTGTAAACTCGTTTAAAAGCTGCGAAAGTTATTTATCAAACTTTTCTTAAAACTTTTCTTATTATCATACTAGCCTTATCTGGCAACCCAGGAAATCTTGTCCTTCGTGACGGTGCGAAGACACGCCACTAGGATAGGGGAACTCTCACCATGTGTAGTCGCAGATATGAATACAACTCTGGGATCGTGAATCCCTCCAACATCAGGCAGATCTACACTATCCCATACGTGCAGAGGGTGACTAACAGACTCGATCCCCCCAAAGTTAGTAACTCCCCCCAACTACCGTACACGTATGGAATACTTTCGACCGGGTGTAATCTTAGGGGCTAGGGTAAACCATAGGCATATATAAAATGAAATCTCGGCAATATGCTATAATATCGTAAAATAACTTTCACAAATACTATCTCTATGCATGTATATAATTTCAACTTGCTCAATTACTTTACTGAAGAATATAACATATTCATAACATAAACTTTAAAGCTATACATGCATTTATATATGATAAACTGAAAACTATAAACTTTTACTAGAATCTCAAAACCTTTTACTTGCTAAAACTGATTGCATTCAATAACAGAATGTATGAAAACTTTTAAAAATCCACACTCACTACTTGCTTCCAAAATACTTATCACCGCTTCCCGTTACGGCTCTCGTTCAATTCCCGATTCACCTACATTTGATTTCGATCGAGATGTCGTTAAAACATAACTCGTGCGCAATTAAACTTTAAGCCATATGAGGATTTATAAACACAATAATTCAAGTGACTATCCTCGCACGATAACAAAACGGAAAATTCATATTCGCACGCGAAGACTATTTCAAACCGATTCGTTATCGCGACTTAAAATACTCGAAACTCTATGGTTATCATCAAAACAACACGCAACAATCAAACCTATAGTTTCGATGTAAAAACATCGCTTAACATTACTTCAAAACAACTTATATTTGTCGAACTAGCGTACGCGATTAATTGGGGCAGTTTTGATGTCAAAGTAACTTGTAATTCTAAACCAAAACAGCATGCAAAACTGCACCAAAACAGCATGCAAACGGCACCAAAACAGCATGCAAACGGCACCAAAACAGCATGCAGAACTACACCAGAACAGCGTGCAAACGGCACCAAAACAGCATGCAAACGGCACCAAAACAGCATGCAAACGGCACCAAAACAGCATGCAGAACTGTCCCGAAAACAGCACGCAACATCACGCTTCGACAGGCCACAAACAGCACATTTACTGCTCACAAAACAGCCCTATAACAGCTCATTATCTAACCTTAAATCAGCATAAAAGCTGCACCTAAAATCAATCCTGAATCACCATAAAAACTGCACAAAACGAGCATAAAGAAACTGCGCATGACGAGCATAAAAACTGCACATGACGACAGCCCGCAAAAACTTAATTGCGTTGGGATATGCTCGCTTAATTTAACTTTATTCTCATAGTCACATCACTAAATTACTCAAACCATTCACAAAAGAGAAATGGGGCAGCATTTACCCAATAAGCGAGCTGTTCTCAGCTTCGAAACAGCATCCGAACGGCGCCGAATCTCTCGCACGCTCTCGGCAGCAAGCTGTTCCCTGCCTTGATGTTGTTTCGCGCGTTCTGGCCTGACCTGACAACCATTCGACAGCAGCTCAGACAACAGCAGCTTGCAACGACGGCAAGACAGCAACGTGACAGCACAAAATGGCAGCACTTGGTCACGGTGACAGCACACAACAAAGGCAGCAAGACAGTTTCAGCTCATGCTCAACAGCAGCAGCCTTCACGCCCAGACAGCAGCAACATTCACGTCCAGACAGCAGCACCCTTCACGCCCAGACAGCAGCACATTCACGTCCAGACAGCAGCAACATTCACGTCCAGACAGCAGCACATTCACGTCCAGACAGCAGCACCCTTCACGCCCAGACAGCAGCACATTCACGTCCAGACAGCAGCACATTCAGCACCTGGCAGCAGCTTCCATAGTCAGGCAGCAGCAACAACGGCAACAGCCAGCAGCAGAACAGCTCCAGCTCGGCAGCAGCTCCCTCCACGGCAGCAGCTGGATTCGTGACCACGAGCTGCACCACGGCAGCAGCTCAGCAACTTCTCCTGGCTTGCATGCACGGCTGGAACTCCTCAAGCTTGCCTGCCTTGCTTCTTGACTTCGATCTGCACTCTGCCTTGCTTCAGATCTGATCTTGGTTCTGCTTGGAGCACACTCACAGACAGCTCTCTTCTTCTCTCGGGCAGCGCCTCTCTTGTCTTCAGTTTTTGTTTTGAAATGAAGAATAAGAAGTTGGCAGATGTTTGGATCCGTTTTTGGAAATGAATAAAATAATCAAAGGGTGACCAAATGATAACTTGGTTTTGATATTGTCTTAGGTGACCGTTAATAAGCTATGATATTGTTTCCTTCTTTTTTTCTTTTTTTTTTTTTCATCATCCAATGCATGTGTGACACGTGTCACCAACATGCATTCTTGCTTTTTAAATACCAAGCTCGGATTCCGTTTTTGTCCGTCCATCCTGGAATCCGCTTTTTAATCGCTTTCGCCTTTGGAATAATTTATAAATTCCTAACCCGTTTTCGCGAACTCGAATTTATTTCTCTAAATTGAAAATAATTATTCCAATTATTTTCGAACTCGATAATTATATTTTTCCGATAGGACACGATCCATCAAAAAAATATTTCACTCTCCGACGAACGCGGTTTTGGGTTTTACACTAGGTACTGTTCCCTCCCCTAGGGACTTTCTTTCGCCTCCCCCACCTCTCGAACCTGGCACCAGGGGTTTAATACCAAATTCTTAGAGAAGTGGGTACCAATTGAGCTACTAGCTCAATTGGTACCCACTTCTCTAAGAATTTGATATTAAGCCCCTGGTGCCAGGTTCGAGAGGTGGGGGAGGCGAAAGAAAGTCCCTAGGGGAGGGAACAGTACCTAGTGAGTGGGTGAGAGGGGCAAACCTGGGGTAGCCCGAGGGACCCAGTATAGGCAAATCCCAAACCCCACACCTAGTGAGTGGGTGAGAGGGGCAAACCTGGGGTAGCCCGAGGGACCCAGTATAGGCAAATCCCAGACCCCACAATAAAAAGGCGCCTTTTATTGTGGGGTCCGGGATTTGCCTATACTGGGGTCCCCTCGGGCTGGCCCAGGTTTGCCCCGCGAGCCCACTCACTAGGTACTGTCCCTGGTCAGAGGATTTCTCTCGCCTCCCCCAACTGCCACTCGAACCTCTGACCCTCAAGGATATGAGTGTTTAACTTGCAAGCTGGGTACCAATTAAATAATTAAAAAAATTAAATTTAAACTATAAAAAAATAATTTAAAATTTTTTCAAATTGATCTAGACCATCCATTTTGAGATGGACGGTCTAGATCCATTTATAAGAAAAATAATATTTAAAAAAAAAAATTGATAGTGATTCAGTTCATGAATTCATCACATTTCAGTTTCTGGTTCACATTTTAGGTTTCTGGTTCACGAAGGATATCTGGATTTTTGGTTCATCAACAAAGACATTAATCCAGCATCAAACAGACCAAAAACATCAATACCATCTACAATAAACATAATCATCAACACCATCATAAACATAATCATCATCAACAATAAACAGTAAAAATCAATCATCCAAATGGAAACCCAGTTTTGAAAATCCAGATCGAACTGGGTTTCTAGACGAAAACCCAAATCGAACTGGATTCCGTATCTAGGAACCCAGATAATCTGGAAACCCAGATCTGGGCTTCCGGATCGAAAATCGATCTGGGTTTCCATAAACCCGGATCGATTTTCAATCTGAAAACCCAATCTGGGCTTCTAAATGGAAACCTAGACGCCGGACGGGCGTCTGGGTTTCCATTTGGAAACCCGATCTAGTTTCCATCTAGAAACTCGATCTAGGTTTCCAAATGGAGTCTGGGTTTCCATATGGAAACCCATATCAGATTTACAGACGGTGTTTGGGTTTCCAGATGGAAACCTAAATGTTGATCTAGATTCCAGAACCCAGATCGGTGTCTGGGTTTCCAGGTGAAAACCCAGACACCGATCTGGGTTCCTGGAAACCTAGATGCCGATCTGGGATGTCAATCTGGGTTCTAGAACCCAAACGCTAAAACCCAGATCGATTGATGAAGAAAACAAAAACCAAAGAGAAGAAGGAGAAGAGAAAGAGAGAGGTGAGAGAGAGTGAAGCAAACAGAAAAATAGAAAAGAAGAGAGAGAAGGAAAAGACGAAAGAGAGAGACAGAGAGAAAAGAGTAAGGGTAATGGATTTTATAAATTAAGGGTATTTCCATCTTTTTACCTTATTTTGTCATTTTTCAGTTATATTAAACGGTCCAATGTGATCAAAGGGGAGGTCATTGTTATAAAATATAAAAGTAGTTTTCGATTGTAATAATGCTAATATCCAGAGGGTTGTGAGTAATTTGCTCTTCAAATAATTAAATTTTTTATTTCGTTTGCGTATAGATTTATTTTTTTAATATTAAAATATAGTTTAATATTAATTTTTAAATTTCAAATTGTCTTTTTAAGAAAAGATTCAAGAACCGGAACCGAAACCATTATAAAATCGGAATCGAAACCGTTACAGAACCGACAGTTCCAGAACTGAACCGGAACCGTTTTATTTCGATTAAGGTTTGGTTCTAGCTTTTTTAGCACCGAAACCGTCGTTTTGAAATCGAAACCAAAACGAACCGAATCGTGGTCATATCTACAAACAACAAGTGCATAAGTTGTGTGAACGAAAAAAAAAAAAAAGGGTTGTTGTTAAGTTTGGTGTGCCGATTTGTGTGCATACTGTTTTTGAACAGTTGTACAAATTCGAAGCATGCAGTTTTTTTTTTTTTTTTTTTTGAATAAATTTATGCGCATTAGATGCGCAAGCAAAATAAAAAAAAATAATAATTGCGATTGAATGCTCTGCGGTTAGATGTGGGGCTGTGGGTTTTTGTGCCAGTGATGTGTGCGACTGGACAGACGCTTGACTTGGTGTGCTTGCTGGATGTGTGTTGCGTCTGATTTGGTGCATTTTGACGCAATGCATTGTAGGTGCAATTGTTGCACTCATTCACGTTTAATGTACTGACACATAAGATAAAGTCAAAATAGAAACTTTATTGCTTATAATGAACAAAAGACAAAAACTTGTGCAATTGTTACTAGACATGACCACGGTTCGGTTCGAACCGTGCGGTTCGAACTGAACCGTCATTGTAGAACCGGAACCAGAACATAAGGTTCTGGTTCCGGTTCGGAACCGTTACTGTAGCGGTTCCGATTTCGATTCTAACTCTAAAGGAACCGGAACCGTCTTGAACCGACGGTTCCGGTTCTTAAATTAAAAAAAAAAACAGAAAAAAACAAGAACAAACTGTTAGGGCCAATTAAACGGTCCAATATGATCAAAAGGGGGGTCATTATTATAAAATATAAAAGTAGTTTTCGATTTATTTATTTATTTATTTTTTGTGTATAAAAGTAGTTTTCGTTTGTGTATAGATTTATTTTTTTAATTTTAAAATATATTTTAATATTAATTTTTAAATTTCAAATTATCGTTTTAAAAAAAGGTTCCAGAACCGGAACCGAAACGGTTATAGAACCGGAACCGGAACCGGAACCGTTACAGAATCGACGATTGCAGAACCGAATCGAAACCGTTTTATTTCGGTTAAGGTTCCAGTTCTAGTTTTTTTAGAACCGAAACCGTCGGTTCGAAATCGAAACCGGAATCGAACCGAACCGTGGTCATGTCCAATTGTTACACAAGTTTACGTGTGAATGTTTGATTCACAATTGTGCATAAGACAAAAGTGTACCAATTGATGGTTAATTTGCACTTGTACCCCTTTAACAGTCTATTAGATAATTTTTTCTTGAGTTCAAAAATCAACAAATGGGTTTAAAGTCCAATCCATTAAATGAATGTTATTGATTATTAAAATCCAATCCATTAGATGGATGTTCTTGATTATTAAATTGGATTTAATTTTGAGCCTAAGAGAACCCATGAAGATCTTTCAAGATAATGAAGACTACAAGTGAAGGCCAAAGAATATCTTGATTAATTTATGTAATAATGAAATTAGATTTAGGTTGCCAAAACTAAAGAACCTAGTCATACACATGTTGTATTTAATTATTTTCGTGAGATGAATGATTAATTTTATAACATGTACATGCATAAAAAATATATCATATAGAATCATAAAGGGTGCCTACGCATTGCATTATAACATGACATGCATCATTTTATTTTACTATTAAATTGTTTATTAGTATAAATAGAAGAATAATACATATAATGCCTTTTAAATAATTTGAATTGATTTTAGTAGAAAATCATATGTTTCAAATTAGAAATTAGATTTCAATAATTGACATTCATAATGTGGATTACATTTTAATTAGTTAAAATCAGATAACTTTATATTAAATCTAGTCTTTATAATTTTGATTATTTAGATTAGATTTATAAATTGAATTAGATTTTTAAGTGTTAAAAATCAGGTAATTCATTAAGTGTTAATAAGTTTAAGACTTTAGCAACACACAAATTCTTAGTACCTTAAATTATCTTCTTAGCCGTTAATAATCTAAGACTATGACTAAGAATATTAAATAGAAAACCCTTATTCTAAATAGTGAGTGGGAGAGGGATATATGACAGTATATCTCATGGTCTCCATTATTAGTTCAACATCGTGAAACTTAAATGGGGCCTCGAGATGGCTTTGTTATCGTCCCTTTACGGGTGGTATCCATTTAAGTTGGTCAAGGTTGACTTCCTAATAGATAGGATTTCTAAATGTATCTTGGGATTGACCTACTCTACGACAGTAATTCTCTAGTTAAGTCCATGGAATCCGAAATGATGGGTTACACTTATAAAGGAAATAATTAATTGTTAATTATTTTTCTAACTGAAAAACGGTAGTTAAATAATATATGAATAAGAGTTATTTTGTTATATTATTTAATTGAGAATGTCTCAGTCTAACATACAAATATTTGACCTACCCTACAGTGGCACTTATTTGTGGAATGTTAGATTATCGTGGCATAGTAATTATTTTCTAGGGTATTTTCTAATTCATTATTCGTGTATCATGCATCACGTTTAATTTTTTGCCAAAATTACATGATATTAATTTTTTGTAAATTGATATTAAATGTTTGTTATTTTATTTATTTTCAGCAATGGTATCTCTGTTGATTTCTATACTTGTTAATGATAAATTAAACGAAAAAAATTATGTCAAATAGAAAAGTAACATGAATGTAGTCCTGGTCTGTGAAGACCTTAAATTTGTCACGACTCAGCCTTGTCCTCCCCAACTAGCAGAAAATGCTGGACATACTGTGCACGAGGCCTATCAAAAATGGGTCACAACTGATGAGAAGGCCCGCTGTTATTTGTTAGCAGGGATGTCCAAGGTGTTTGCTACCAAGCACGAGACAATGAAAACAGCAACTCAAATACTAGAGTCATTGCAGGACATGTTTGAGCAACCTTCTGAGCAGCAACGACACGAAGCTATTCATGCTGTTATAACTTCTAGGATGAAGGAGGGTACATCTGTTTGAGAGCATGTCTTGAAAATGATGACCCACTTCAGCACAGCTGAAAGCTATGATGGGACTATAAATGAGTGTAGCTAAGTGAGTATGATACTAGAAACTCTTCCGAAGAGTTTTATACAATTCAAGAGCAACTATGTTATGAACAAGTTGACTTACTCACTTACACAGTTGCTAAATGAGCTCACTACTTATGAGTCTATAAATAAGGATAAAAATAAGTCCGGTGAAGCAAACATTGCTGAGACTTCTTCTTCTGATAAAAACAAGAGGAAGAGAAACACTAGAAAGGTTAAGGCTAATGTTAAGCCTAAGAAGCAAGCCACTCAGAAGAAGAGCAAAAAAGGCTCCAAGGCCACTAAGCCCAAAGGAAAATGTTTTCATTGTGGTGTTGATGTGCATTAGAAGAGGAACTATCCTAAGTACCTCAAAGAGCTCCAAGAGAAGAAGATGAAAGGTAAATGTGATTTACTAGTCATTGAATCTTGTTTAGTGGAGGATGATTCGTCTCCTTGGATAATTGATTCAGGAGCCACTAATCATGTTTGTTCTTCTTTACAGTTGATTGATTCATATAGGCAGCTTGATAAGGGTGCGTTCAACATGAGAGTCCGGATTGGGGAAGTCGTTTCAGCAAAGGCAATGAGAGAAGTTAGACTTCGTTTCAATAATAATTGTTTTATTGTAATGAACAATGTTTATTTTATTCCAGGTTTTAAGAGAAATTTGATTTCTGTATCTAAACTTTTGGAATTTAATTATTCTGTTTTTTTTGGTAATAAATCAGTTATTATTTCTAGAAATGGTTTGAAAATTTGTTTAGGGATACAAGAAAAAGATTTATATGTATTAAGATCATTAATGCATAACCCACTGCTTAATACTGAAACGTTTAAGGTTGAAAAACTAAAAACAAAACGACAAAAGATTTCTTATAATGATGACACATATCTTTGGCATCTAAGACTTGGTCATATTAACCTTGACAGATTAAACAGACTTGTAAAGAGCGAATATTTAAACGAGTTAAAGATCGGTACTTTACCTGTTTATGAATCATGTTTAGAAAATAAAATGACCAAAAGACTATTTACTGGAAAAGGGCTTAGAGTTAAGGAACCGTTAGAGCTTATACATTCGGACGTCTACGGTCCTATAAATGTTAAAGCTAGAGGCAGTTATGAATACTTCGTCACATTTATTGATGATTATTCAAGATATGAGTATGTTTACCTAATGCAACGGAAGTCAGAAACTTTTGAAAAGTTCAAAGAGTTTCGAGCTGAAGTTAAAAATCAATTGGATAAAACATTGAAAACTCTACGATCAGATCGTGGAGGCAAGTATCTCGATACAGAGTTTGAGGATTACTTGCTTGAACATGGGATTTTATCCCAATTGACTGCTCCTGGAACACCCCAGCAGAACGGTGTTACAGAAAGGAGAAATCGGACCCTTTTAGACATGATGAGATCTATGTTTAGTTATTCATCATTACCTAGTTCATTTTGGGGATATGCATTGCAAACTGCAATGTATATTTTGAATGTTGTGCCTTCTAAGTCAATTCCAAAGACACCTTTAGAGTTGTGGAAAGGTCGTAAAGTTAGTTTACGATATTTTCACATCTGGGGGTGTCCAGCACATAGACATGACCACGGTTCGGTTCGAATCGAACCGTAACTGTAGAACTGGAACCAGAACATAAGGTTCTAGTTCCGATTCGGAACCGTCATTGTAGCGATTCCGGTTCCAGTTCTAATCCTAAAAGAATCGAAACCGCCGGTTCAAGAACCGACGGAACCGGAACCGACTTGAACCGACGGTTTCGATTCTTAAAAAAATTATATAAAAAAGGGGGGGGGCGAGGGGGTAAACAGAAAAAACCGTTGGAGCCAACGTTCGGGCCGCGTGGCCCCAACGGTTGGTTTAGCAATTAGCCGTTTAGGCTAAAAACGGTCACATTTTATTTTTTTACGTTTTAAACCCTCATTTAATTTATTTTTTAACCCCTCTTTTTTCCTTTATAAATTTTTCTCCCATTCTTAATTTTTTCTCATATCTATTTCTCTCAATCGCAACTCTCTTTCTCTCCATTAATCTAAAGTTCTCAACTCTTTCTCAATTTCAAAATATTATTTTAATTCTCAATCTTAATTTTCTGTAATTTTTTTTACTTATATCTATAAATTATAATTTTTAGTTTATTGTTAGCAATTTTAAATTCTTAATTTATTATTTTTAAATTTCAAATTATCAATCTATAATATTTATAAATTTCAAAATTTTAATTTATAATATTTTTTAACTTATAAATTTTGATTTCAATTTATATTTTTAAATCTAAATTTTTAATTTATTAGTTATTATTTTTAAATATTAAAATTTTAATTTATTATTATTAAATTATTTCAATGGTTAGTTCTAGTTTAAGAAAATCATTTTCTAGGAATAAGGGTAAAGGTCCTATTAATATCGAAGAAACACCATAAGATCCACAACCAAATGCAGATTTTTTAAATCTTGGTCTTTTCAATTAGGAAAATTATAATGATTTTATACAATAACAAGCAGATTTTTTAGAAATGTTTGGTTCCCAAAATTCTCCTAATCTTAATCATTCTCATGCTACTCCTCAAAACTCCCAACCCCAGGACCAACCTGAGACGCCGACATCTCGCCAGTCCAATTTTGGAAGTAATTCAGCTAATATGTCTAGCATTGGGCTTGGGAATTGTGATGCAGGGCCAGCTGATGTTAATGACGAGAAAAAGTACAGATCTAATCTTTTTAAGGTACACATGAAGAAGGTTGAAAAATAACCAGGTATGATCAAGGTTGTATGCAACTAATGTGGGGCAGAATTCAAGTGGAACAAATCTGGAGGATATGGCTCATATTGGAAACACATAAGATCTCAACATCCGGTTGAAGCGAATCATTCACGCGGACAACAACAAATTTTCAGGTTTGCAAGTCCTACCAATCAATTATTTAATTATAGTGATGTACAAAATAGGGAAGAATTAGCTAGATTTGTAGCCACAGAAAGCTTATCTTTTAGTACTGGTGAAAAAACAAGTTTTCTTAATTATTGTCGTAAAGCCTTAAATCTTGCTGCATGTAGGGTACCTAGAACAACTCTCACACGCACATTATATGATATTTACAAAAGAGAGAAAAAAAGTTTAATTAGATTTTTTTAAAAAATATGAAGGTCGTATTATAATTTGTGCTGATATTTGGAGTGATAATTTGTAACAACATTCATATTTAGGTGTTACTTGTCATTTTATAGATAATTCATGAATTATACAAAAAAGAGTTCTTGCGTTTCGAGTTTTTGATGATTCTCATTCTGCACAAAGTATTTATAAACTTATGAAAATTATTTTTGAAGAATATTCTATTGAAAATAAAATTTTTGCAATTGGTTTTGATAATGCTACAAATAATACTGGTGTTATTCCTCATTTAATTAATTTATGTAACCCTTATTTTGGCAGTAGATTTTTTTACCAAATATGTGTTTGTCACATTTTAAATTTATGTGTATAAACTGGTTTAACTTTACGTAAAAATAGTATTACCTTAATTAGAAATGCACTTTATTATTTATGGAAACATCTAAATATCATGAAACAATGGGCTAAATTTTGTAAATCTAATGGAATGCATCCTATTAGATTTTCTCGTGATGTTCCACATCGTTGGAACTCAACCTATAAATTGCTTTCTGAAAGTTATGCATATAACGATTTATTAGTTACTTTTATGCAATATAATTGTTCATAAATTGGTTTGTTTCCTCAACATTGGGATGTTTGCACACAAATTTGTGAATTATTAAAAGTTTTTAATGATAGTACTCATAATTTATCTGACATTTATTATCCTACCACCCATTTATTTTTTGAAGAAGCTCTTAATATTGTAGGTGCATTTTCTGCATATGAGAATGATGAATTATTAGGTAATGTTGTAGCAACTATGAAGCAAAAATGGTTAAATTATTATAGAGAAATTCCTTTAATTTATGCAATTGCATTATGTTTTGACCCACGATGTAAATTTGAAAATTTATTTATTTATTATAGCAATTATTATCAATGTTTAGGGATAACTAATGTAGATCCAATTGTTCTAGCTAATAATATTAAAACTTTATTTTATGAATTGTATGATGAGTACCTTATACTATATGGTCCATCAATGAACATTATCGACGTTCAGACATCTGAAAATGCTTCTGGTTCTAAAAGTCGAGAATCCTCTTCATCATTTATGAAGTTAGGTTCTATGTTGATGTCCAAACAACGAAAAAAAGTCGAACTTCGTCTTCATCCTTCACCACCGAGGTTGACGTCTACTTAAAGACGCAGTTCGAGTTTATGGACAGTGATAACATTGAATTTAATATCTTAGAGTGGTGCAAGGAACATGAGAAACATTTTCCAATTTTGTCTATAATAGCCAAACAAATTCTTGGGACTCCCGTCTCAACTGTGGCAGTGGAACAAGAATTTAGCTCTGGCTGCAATATTCTAGACCTTAAACGGTCCTTAATGAGTCCAGAGTCTGCACAAGTTGTGTCCACGACTGGACAAAGGCACAATTGAGACAGCAAGAGATGGATGAAGTGAAAGTTCAAGGTGAAATTTATGATTTTTTTAAAGATACTGATCAAACCACCATCGGGGGCACTGGAAACACAAGTGACGATTAAGTGAGTCATAAATTTTTATAAACTCCATCTCCATGTAATAAAAGGTAAGAGAACTACGTGGGCTTTGATTCCTCCAAAATTTGAGAAGATATGTAGGCAACTTAATTATGGTAATAAATTAAGTGCAAGCCCAATATTTTTATTTTATTTTTTTATTCAATCAAAGTTTAAATAATGAATAAATTACTGTAAAGTGTAAACCCTCTCCTCTATATTTACTTTATTACAATCGAAAATCATTTTTACCTTTTGTAACAATGATCTCATCTCTATTAATGTTTAACCATGATTCACCGTCAACGTCAAAGTTATAAACTTATATGGATATTTTGATCAATTTATTTAATTTTTATTTTTCCTTTTAAAAATTATATTAATAAATAATTTAAAATTATAAAACTTAAGATATTTAAAAATTAAATAATTTAAAAAATTAAATTTAAATTATAAAAAATTAATTTAAAATTTTTTTAAATTGATCTAGATCATCCATTTTGGGATGGACGGTCTAGATCAATTTATAAGAAAAATAATATTTCAAAAAATAAAAATAAAAAATTGATGGTGATTTCAGTTCATTTGTTCATGAAGGTTGAAGGATATCTGAATTTCTAATTCTGGTTCATCTACAATTCAACACTCAACAGACATTAATCCAACATCAAACAGACCCAAAACATCAATTCCATCTACAATAAACACAATCATCAACAGTTCAACACCATCATAGACACAATCATCATCAACAATAAACAGTATAAATCAATCATCCAAACGGAAACCCAATTTTCTAGACAGAAACCCAGATCTGGGTTTCCAGATTTGCCCAGATCTCGGTTTTCGATCTGGAACTGGGCTTCCAGATGGAAACCCAGACGCCCGTCCAACGTCTGGGTGGTTTCTATCTAGAAACCCGATCTGGGTTTCGGAAACCCAGATCGGATTTCCAGACGGCGTTTAGGTTTATGAAACCCAGATGCCAGTTTGGACGTCGAACTGGCGTGGACGCCGAACTAGAGTCGGATCTGGGTTTTGGAAACCCATAACCTAGATCGGCGTCCGATCTGGGTTCTGGAAATCCAGACGTTGATCTGGGTTTCCAGGCTGGAAACCCAGATGCGATCTGGGTTTCCATCTAGAAACCCAGATCCGTCTGGGTTTCTAGCCACTGGCAACCTAGACGCCAGCTGCTGGAAACCCAGACACCGATCTGGGTTCCAGAACCCAGATCGGCGTCTGGGTTTCCAGAACCCAGATCCAAAAGCCGAACAGAACCCAGAACCCAAACCCAGACGTTGATCTGGGCTGAAACCCACCAGAACCCAGATCGAAAACAAAAAAATCAAAGAGAAGAAGGAGAAGAGAGAGAGAGAAGAAAACAGAGTAACAGACTAACAGAGAAATAGAAAAGAAGAGGAGAACCGGAGAACGGGAGAAGAAAAAGACGAGAGAGTCAGAGAGAGAGGAGAGAGAGAGAGAAGAGTGAGTGACGTGAGTCAGTGAGGGACTGAGGGTAAATCAGTAAATGGATAATCCGATAATGGATTTTATAAATTAAAGCTAGTTGTGACTTGTGATTGTGAGTAATTTGACCTTCAAATAATTAAATTTTTTATTTCGTTTGTGTACCCAGTATCGATTTATTTTTTTAATTTTAAAATATATTTTAATATTAATTTTTAAATTTCAAATTGTCATTTTAAAAAAAGGTTCCAGAACCGGAACCGGAACCTGAACCGTTATAGAACCGGCGGTTCCAGAACCGAACCGAAATCGTTTTATTTCGATTAAGGTTCCGGTTCTAGCTTTTTTAGAATCGGAACCGTAGGTTCAGAGTCAGAACTGGAACCGAACCGAACCGAACCGTGGTCATGTCTACCAGCACATGTGTTGAAGAACAAGACTGAGAAGTTGGAACCACGTTCAAAAGTTTACCTATTTGTAGGTTATCCCAAACAGACTAGGGGCAGACTCTTTTATAGTCCTGAAGAAAACAAAGTGTTTGTATCGACAAACGCTACTTTTCTTGAAGAGAGTTATATGAGATATTACAAACTTCGAAGTAAAGTTATACTCGAGGAGTTACTTCCTGGGTCAAAAAGTACCCTGTTAGCAACAGTTGTTGACAATGACATAATTCAGACCACGTCTAAACGTCAGAGTAGGAGGGTTATTAGACCACCACGTCTGGGTCAAAAAGTATTCTCATCAAATCTTCTACCACTACGTTGTAGTGGGAGGGTTATTAGACCACCAGTCCGCTACAGAGAGATCGAAGAGGCACAAATTGCTATCTCTGATGAGAGTGTAGATGATCCATTGACATATCATGATGCAATGAAGGATTCTGATAAGGAGGAATGACTTAAAGCCATAAATCTCGAGATGGAGTCTATGTACTCTAACTTAGTTTGGGAACTTATGGATCAACCAGATGAAATAAAACCCATAGGTTGTAAGTGAATCTACAAGAGAAAAAGAGGAATGGATGGAAATGTTGAGACCTTTAAAGCTAGACTAGTGGCAAAGGATTATACCCAGAAGGAAGGAGTTGACTATGAAGAAACTTTCTCGCTAGTAGCTATGCTTAAGTCCATTCGGATTCTTCTTTCCATTACCGCATGTCTCGATTATGAGATTTGGCAAATGGACGTCAAGACTGCGTTTTTGAACGGTAATGTAAAACCCAAAACCGCGTTCGTCGGAGAGCGAAACATTTTTCCGATGGATAGCGTCTGATCGGAAAAATATAATTATCGAGTCCGGAAAATAATTGGAATAATTATTTTCGCTTTAGAGAAATAAATTCGAGTTCACGAAGACGGGTTCGGAATTTATTTATTATTCCAAAGGCGAAAGCGATTAAAAAGCGAATTCCAGGACGGACGGACGGAAACGGAATCCGAGCTTGGAAATTAAAAAGCAAGAATGCATGGAATCCAATAAAGGGAATGCATGTTGGTGACACGTGTCACACATGCATTGGATGATAAAAAAAAAAAAAAAAAAAAGAAGGAAACAATATTATGGCAATAAACGGTCATCCATTGTGCATTCAATGACAAAACCGAAACCATCATTCGGTCAACAAAATTTTTTTATTACAAAAGCCGAAACCAAAGGAAAGCATCTGCCAACTTCTTCTTCTCATTTCAAAACAGAATCCAAAGTGAGAAATAGAGAGGAAGTGAGCTACTGCTCGTGAGTGGAGGAGATCAGATCTGCTCTTGAGACAATGCATGCAAGCAAGAGAAGAGTTACTGCCCTGCCATTGTCACCGTGAAGCACCAGCTGCTGCTGAAAGGGGTGTCGCTGCTGTTGAACCAGGTGTGGCCGTGAAGGAGCTGCTACCGGCGAAGGGAAGCTGCTGTCTCATTGCTGTGGCTATTGCTGACTTGCTACCGTGAGCAAGGAAGACAGCTGTTGGCGTGAGGAGGTCGTGCACCAGCTGTTGTCACCGTCCCCAAGTGCTGTCGTCGGAGAGAGGAAGCTTTCTGCCATTGCTGTCACCGGTGCTGTCTTGCTGCCATAAACTGAAGAGCTGCAGCTGTTGAGGTACTGCTGTGCTGTCATCGTAAGTTGCTGCTTTTGCTGTGTGCTGTCACCGTGACCAAGTGCTGCCATTTTGTGTTTTCACGTTGCTGTCTTGCCGTCATTGCAAGCTGCTGTTGTCTGAGTTGCTGTCGAATGGTTGTCAGGTCAGGCCAGAACGCACTAAACAACATCAAGGCAGGGAACAGCTTGCTGCCGAGAGCGTGCGAGAGATTCAGCGCCGTTCGGATGCTGTTTCGAAGCTGAGAACAGCTCGCTTATTGGGTAAATGCTGCCCCATTTCTCTTTTGTGAATGGTTTGAGTAATTTAGTGATGTGACTATGAGAATAGAGTTAAATTAAGCGAGCATATCCCAATGCAATTAAGTTTTTGCGGGCTGTCGTCATGTGCAGTTTTTATACTCGTCATGCGCAGTTCCTTTATGCTCGTTTTGTGCAGTTTTTATGGTGATTCAGGATTGATTTTAGGTGCAGCTTTTATGCTGATTTAAGGTCAGATAATGAGCTGTTATAGGGCTGTTTTGTGAGCAGTAAATGTGCTGTTTGTGGCCTGTCGAAGCGTGATGTTGCGTGCTGTTTTCGGGACAGTTTAGCATGCTGTTTTGGTGCCGTTTGCACGCTGTTTTGGTGCAGTTTTGCATGCTGTTTTGGTTTAGAATTACAAGTTACTTTGACATCAAAACTGCCCCAATTAATCGCGTACGCTAGTTCGACAAATATAAGTTGTTTTGAAGTAATGTTAAGCGATGTTTTTGCATCGAAACTATAGGTTTGATTGTTGCGTGTTGTTTTGATGATAACCATAGAGTTTCGAGTATTTTAAGTCGCGATAACGAATCGGTTGGAAATAGTTTTCGCGTACGAGTATGAGTTATCCGTTTTGTTATCGTGCGAGGATAGTCACTTGAATTATAGTGTTATAAATCCTTGTATGGCTTAAAGTTTAGTTTCGCATGAGTTATGTTTTAACGCCATCTCGATCGAAATAAATTGTAGGTGAATCGGGAATCGAACGAGAGCCGTAACGGGAAGCAGTGATAAGTATTTTGGAAGCAAGTTGTGAGTGTGGATTTTTAAAAGTTTTCATACATTCTATTATTGAATGCAATCAGTTTTAGCAAGTAAAAGGTTTTGAGATTCTAGTAAAAGTTTATAGTTTTCAGTTTATCATCTATAAATGCATGTATAGCTTTAAAGTTTATGCTATGAATATGTTTATATTATTCAGTAAGTAATTGAGTAAGTTGAAATTATATACATGCATAGAGATAGTATTTGTGAAAGTTATTTTGCGATATTACAGCATATTGCCGAGATTTCATTTTATATATGCCTATGGTTTACCCTAACCCCTAAGATTACACCCGGCCGAAAGTATTCCATACGTGTACGGTAGTTGGGGGGAGTTACTAACTATGGGGGGATCGAGTCTGTCAGTCACCCTCTGCACGTATGAGATAGTGTAGATCTGCCTGATGTTGGAAGGATTCGCGATCCCAGAGTTGTATCCACATCTGCGACTACACATGGTGAGAGTTCCCCTATCCTAGTGGCGTGTTTTCGCACCGTCACGAAGGACAAGATTTCCCTGGGTTGCCAAATAGGCTAGTAAGAAAATAAGAAAAGTTTTAAAAAAAGTTTGATAAATAACTTTCGTAGCTTTTAAACGAGTTTACAGTTTTCAGGAAAAGTAAGTAAGTAATAGTTTCCCAATCTATTTTTGGGAGGAATAGTATTTCTTTTAGCAAAAGTACAGTTTATGTAAACTTACCCACTCACTGAGTTATTCTCACCACTGTTTTCCTGTTTTCTTAAAAACCTCCCTCAGGTGCAGGTGCGAGTAGCGCGGTTGACGTATCTCCTTCGGACGGACAGGCCAGCTAGACACGCGTGACCAGATTGCACTATTTTCTAGCATAACATCATGTATTGTATTTACTATCATTTTCCAGATTCTCTAGTTTTAAAAAATATTATTTTGAGTTAAGGATTTTATGTAAAGATCATGCATGTCGTTTTTAAGATTTATTCAAGTTATTTCCGCTTAATTACATGAATTTGAGTTTGAAAATGGCCGGAGGCCTATTGATTATAGAAATTGTTTGTGAATACGATTATACAGGTTTTATGAGATATTTTACAGGGTGGAATTTTAGAAAAACAGCCGTTGTGCTGCCGGTTTTCTGTGAAAATACTATTTTCATAAAGTTATTTTCAACGAACAAAATTCCCACCCTTTTTCAGAAACAAAAGGATTTCAAGTATTTTAGATAAGAAAAGAGGCTTAGCTTCACGGGAACTTTCCAGCCAGAGTAGATCTCGACTGGGGAGCCACCGTGGGGTTGCCGGGCATGTCGCCTAGCTAGTAGTTAGAAAGGGGCCTGTCAGGTAATCTTGATGAAAGTATCTATATGGTACAACCAGAGGGATTGGTGTCCCAAGATCAAGAGCAAAAAGTTTGCAAGTTGCAAAGGTCCATTTATGGACTTAAGCAATCATCTCGATCTTGGAATATAAGGTTTGATACTTCGATCAAGTTTTATGGTTTTGAGCAAAATATCGATGAACCTTGTGTATACAAACGGATATTCGATAAGAACGTGGTTTTCCTTATACTTTACGTTTACGATATTCTATTTATTGGGAATGATATTGGAGTATTGTCAGACGTAAAGAACTGGCTCGCTAGCCAATTCCAAATGAAAGATTTGGGAGAGGCCAGTTATGTCATTGGGATTCAAATAATACGAGATTGTAAAAACAAACTGTTAGCACTTTCCTAGGCATCGTATATCGATAAGATTTTTGTACGATTTTCGATGCAAAACTCTAAGAAATGTAATTTACCTTTTTATCATGGAGTTCATTTGTCTAAGGAACAATGTCCTAAGACACCTCAAGAAATTGAGGATATGAGATGGATTCTCTATGTCTCTGCAGTAGGCAGTCTCATGTATGCTATGTTATGCACGAGATCGGATATATGTTATTCGATGGGAATAGTTAGTCGTTATCAATCCAATCCAGGATTTGATTATTGGGTGGTAGTAAAACATATTCTCAAGTATCTTCGAAAAACGAGAAACTATATGCTCGTATATTCTGGAGAGGATTTGATCCCATTAAGATATACAGATTCTGATTTTCAATCGGATAAGGATCTAGAAAATCCACGTCCGGATCAGTATTCACTCTTGGTGGCGGAGCCATTGTATGGAGGAGTGTTAAGCTATCATGCATTGCTGACTCCACTATGGAAGCCGAATATGTAGTAGCTTGTGAAATAGCTAAAGAAGCGGTATGACTACATAAATTCTTGATTGATCTGGAAGTTATTCCAGATATGGATAAACCACTTACCCTTTATTGTGATAACAGTGGTGCAGTGGCCAATTCCAAAGAACCAAGAAGCCACAAACGATGGAAGCATATAGAGAGGAAATATCATCTCATTAGGGAGATCGTACAAATGAGAGATGCGAATGTGATGAAGATTGCATCACAAGATAATCTTGCTGATCCGTTTGCGAAGACCTAAACTGTTAAAGTGTTTGAAGGTCATCTAGAAGGTCTAGGATTACGAGATATGTCCCATCTGCTCTAGGGCAAATGGGAGATTGTTGGGTTTTATGCCCTAAGAGCTTGTAATAATGTAAACGATTTTATAAATAATAAAATATTCATTTTATTCAATTTATATATTTTGCAAAAATTATATATATCATGAGAAATATAATTGATTACTGATGTAATTTCAAACTAAGTATATAAGTGTTATATACAGGCGGATTTAATTTGAAATAAGTAATCTAAAGCGTCCGTAGAAAACAAATAAAGCTGGGTACTTTGTTTGTGGTAAATCTACAGTTGCGGTCCATTTTGTATTCGGTACGATAGTCTTATCCAAGACTATTCATATAGTGACATGAAAATGGAGGCATCTTATATAATATAGATTACATAGGACTGGATCACGATAAATATAAATCTCTTATCAATATCCGTTAAACTCAAAGATTTATATTTATCAACTAGATGATAATATATGAATTGATCTTAATCCTAAGTGTATTATGGACCCTTGCTTGTTGAGTTATATCCTTTAATTTACATGGGTGAGATCGGTGTAGATGTCCGGTCAATAACTTCGTATTTTGGGGATATGATTTAGTAAGTAGCTGGAAATATTCTATACGATAGTGGAATCCACTCCTTCTTGCGAGAAGTAGAGAAGTAGTTCCCTTAAGGGTTGATTCAGGTCTTGAACAATATGAGCGCTCAACTTTCCATTCATATGAAAATGGAAAGATAAATTCATAAGTTGTTATGGATATATTGTTCATTAGAGAATCAATGGTACTTAAGGATTAAGAAATAATTAGAGGGGTAAAACGGATATTTTGACCTAGCTCTAATTATGAACTATTTATGGAGGGTCAAATCCTATGTAGTGATTAAATCAACGGACACTAAAAATTTCAGATTGTATAAAAACATCTACAGTTTTGAGAGTGCTATCTTAGATTTTTAGTGGAGTAACTCTAAGATTAATAATAGTGAATTATTAATTAAAGAGTTTAATTAATAATTCCGATATTATAGGAGCTCAAAACTTTAGGTCCATTGGGTCCCCTTGATAGCTCATTTCATTATAAGAAAATTGTATATAGAATATTGTAATTGGACCGTCTAATTATAATTGTTACGCAAGTAACAAAATTTGTGTTCACTTAATATTTGAATAATATTTATTATTCAAATTATTTAATAATTAATTAGCTAATTATTAATTATGAATTAATAATTATTTAATTAATTTTATAAGAGGTTTTGAATTTGATTGTCAGTTGTGACAGGGTATAAATTAATTATGAATCAATTACAGGTCACAGGTTTAATTTTGAAATATAACATGAATTAATTATTGTTGATTCTTTCTTCTCTGTATAACCAAAACAAATACTCACCTCTTAAATATATATTGTTGATTCTTTTTAGAAAATAAATCAATAGAAAGTGAGCATAATTCTATATAATTGTGCTCACTCACTTGTTTCTTGGTGTAGAGACATATCAAGGAAGACTAGGTGGTGAGTGATCCACAGAGATCAATACAGAAGGTAAAAATCTGATTTTTATTTATTTTTTCTTATATTATTTTATTTCATTATTTTATGGATCTAGGATTTTTTGAGTTTTCTAAAAAATTTTAAAACTCAATGTTCCGCAAAATTAATATTGTTCATAAAAACAATTATTGTTTTCCCCTTCACTACTGTATTTGATAGAATCAGTAGTAGCCTGTATTTTAAAATAAAATGAGTTGTACAATACACCTTTGATTTTAAAATAGAATTAATTAAATAGAAAGAATTGCACAGTACACTTGAGGTTTGTAAAAAAAAAAAAGTAAAAATATTTATCATTTTATTACATCAAATCCCTACCCTATTAATCAATTTTTATTAGAGTTAGTTAATTTTACATGATTGAAGGGTAATTTTATCATTTAATTTTTAAATTCTTTTTAAAATTTTAAAATTATAAATTATTAATGAAACTTACAAATAATTAAAAATTAATAAAAATAATCTCTACCCTTCGTTATATGATGGATTATGAAGAGTAATTTAAAAATAAAAATGAAAACAATTATTGCAAAATAATAATAAGATTGAAGATCTGAGTTTTGAACTCAAAAACTTTCAACTTGAATAGCTTCAACTCCTTCGACTTGAAGATCAGCTTTAAAACCCAGATTCCCTTCTAGATTCAAAGAACAACCAGCGTTCTCCATTTTTCAACAACAACCAGCTTCAAAACCCAGATTCCCTTATAGATGGGAAGAACAACGAACGTTCTTTTCCATTTTTCATCAACAAATACTAAATCAGCAACAATAACAAACCCAACCATACCAGCACCATTCGAAGTTTCAACTTCGAACTAGTTTGAAGCTTCAACTTCAAGCCAGTGCGAAACTTCAAACCCAACAACAACAAACCAGTAACAAACCATCAACCTCAAACCTAACAACAAAAAATCAGCAACAAAACCCCGATTTCAACTTTATTTATTTATTTATTTTTTTAAAGAATGTAGATTCTTCATTTACATCAACGAACCCCAGATGAAGTTTGATGAAGTTCATCTGGGCTCATCAACCCAGATTAAGACTCTTCATCTGGGTATCTGGGTACCCGATGAAAGAGATAATACATTTAAAAAAAGAAAGATGAAGACGATGGAGAAAGGAATTCCTTCCTCAGCTCTTGTTTCTATTCTCTGACAAATCTTATCAGACCTTGGTAATATGTCTTCCACAAGAAAAACCTCCATTAAATCCAAAACCCTCCTACAAAACACAAAGACTAGCCCCAAAAAAACAAAAAGTATACTGCTTGTAGACACAGATTAGATAAAAAAATTACAAGTGGGTGGGTATGGCTAAATGAGTACCAAAAATAGCAAATAAAAAAATGGGTACTCTTGGTTTTCTTCTTTTTTTGTCTTTTCTGTTGAGTATATCATATATGCGTTTGTTTGTGTTTGTGTTTGATTAACACAGGGATCAAGGCAGAAGAAGATGAGGAAGAAAGAAACTAACTTGTAGCTGGAAAATCAGAGGAACAAAAGCAAAATAAAAAGTGCAGCATTTTTTTTTTAAAGACAGCTTTTCATTAAAAAAAAATGAGATGGCTTTTTAGAAAATTTTATTTTTTAAATATTATTGGTGATGATTTTTAGAATTTTCTTTTAGTTTTTTTTTTTAAAAATTAAAATTAAAATTTTATCTTATTCATTAGTAAAATAAACATTCGATCAAAAACTGTTAAAATTGACTAATGTTGATTATCGACAAAAAGGTTTGGTATAATAAAATAATAAATATATTTTTATCTGTTTTTTGACAAAGTTTAAGGTCTGTTATGTAATTTTTTCTTTAAAATATAAAATGAAATTTAGGATCCAATGCAAAACTAAATTAATGGCCCAACTCATTAAATAATTGTGTTACCATTTCTTACTTAGGTGGCATAGGCGGTTGGAATGGATATCTCCGCCCACGAAAAGTCGTGCCGCTCCATGATCATAGGGATGGAAATTTGGAAGTGTGTATGTTGACAACCAAAGAGAACTCCTGTAAATATGATGTACAAGGATTTTGCGACAATGCCCTTCTCTCTTTCTTGCTTTGTGGTAGAGCCAGATACAGTGGTTTTCCATGAAAGAGAACACTTGTAAAGATGATGTATAAATAATTCATTAAAAATCAAAACCTTTTAAAAAGATTATATAATATGAAAATTCTATGAAAATTCGGCATACCATTTAGTGTATTAATAACTCTTATGGTCTCTTCGGGTTTTGTGAATAGTACAAAATATGAATCCTATATGGTTTTCTTTAATAACCATATAATTTTGACAGATTCAGTCAATTCACATGGATTAAAATGTGCTTTTGAATTATCCTCTTTCACATGATTATTAATATTTTTAATATAAAAATATCGATTCTTAATCATTTGGATACGTTGTTGACGCAACCTTAACATTTATTTGCGCTCAACTATCTTTTATGCTATTGTGTCATATAAAAATTTTGAGCCTACATGACATGACAAGTTTGTTAGTCTTACAATAAATTGATTATATCACCAGTGAAGAAAACTTAATTTATATAAATATTATATATTGAAGAAATTTTAGTTACCAAAATGAGGGCCATGCATAGGAGTTTCCATTGCTCGTTTGGCATCATCGGGATTTTTAGCGTTTACAAATCGAAAGCCTTTAGAAAATCCGTGTGCATCTTTTACGGAATAAACGATCTGACCTTTTAAGAAATTGCATCACATACCTACACATGCAATGCCACATTGAGTAAAGGCCACAGATAATAAAAAGCTCAAATATTAAACAAACTGAAATTTTGTACTCACAATGCCTACTCTTCTATGGTGACGCCATTCAGTTCAATAACTTTGTTGGCACATATTTCATTTTCATATTGTACAAATCCATATCCTTTACTTTTACCATCCTCAAAAACTGAAACTTTATAAGATAATACGCAGCCAAACTTTCGAAAAAAATTTATTTAATTTTTGATTGTCTATTGAATCATCTGAATTCTGCAACTACATAAATCAAGAGTTCAATTAGATTTATACCATATTACAAACTGAATAAATCAAATTAATTTTTTAATAAATCAAATAAACTTATATTGTAAACAAAATAATTACCTCGATGAATAGTTTCCCTTTTCCATTTCTAATTTCAGGATTTGATTGCTGCCACATTAGCCTAATTGATTTTTCATTGATTATACTGTAATCGAGAAACTCCATGGTTCGCTTAGCTGTTAAAAAAAAAAAAAAAAAAAAAAATTAAGATAAAAAGTTGGTAAATAATTCATAATTAAAAGAAAGAAGATAGAGGTACATATATATATATTTTTAAATAGTTGTCAATTAAATAATACTTAATAATTGAAAAATAAAAAGATAGAGATACATAGACAAGTCCCTTTCTTCATAAATTTCAATTTAATTGCAACAGGGGGAAAAACTAATTACAAGGGTCAGGTCATGAAAATCATCATATTACAATCTATACGGATCATGCATATTAACCAAAAAAAAAAAAAGAAAAAAGAAAAGAAAAACCTTACTAATCATGGTACAGTCATACGAGAGTTGGATTTTTTATTGTTTTGAATCACATTTTCAACTTAAAATTATCGTACAATACTTACAAGATTACTTGTGTTAGTTAAGGCTGTTATTTACCTTATAACTATTTACCTTCATTATTGTAATCATACTTCAATACATATAATTCTATTTAGGGTTTGGTTACTTTACCCAACCACTAACCTTACCTTTTAATTAGAGCTATTGGATTAGTTATAAGGGTGGTTGTTGAAGTCAATCTATCTAATTGAGGGTTAAGGTTAATGGTTGAGTAAGGTAATTAAATCCTTCCGTTTATAACATGCCTAACTTTCATATTATCATATATATTATTCATAATTTTTTCAAAGGAACCGAGTAAAAATTTTTGTACATGATCAAGAAGTAAATCCAACATTATAAAGAAATTGATACATACTGTCTTCAAGTCTTTTGAAATTAACAAAACCATAATGTAAGGATGGTAATGTCATGATATCATGGCAGAGGATAGCAGATTCCAATTCTCCTAATTTGGAAAGTATTTCTGAAATTGATTCTCAGTAATAAAAAAATCAAGATTAGCTACGTATACAGAATATTTAGGCAACACCCTTGAGTAGGGTGTTCTCGTCCAATGGCTTGGGTAACGTGTGGTTGTCCATATTGCATGAGCACTGACTATGCTATACCCACGAATTCACCAATGAATCTTGTGTCCAATTTAATGATAAGAATATCTAAGAAATTTTTATGGTGCGTTTACTTTACTTGGAGAAATCGGAATAGGAATCAGAATAATATAGAATCGGAATAACTTGGAATCAGAATGTAGTATCGAAATCAGAATAATTGTTTACTTCGACTGCAGGAATCGGAATCGGAATTAACAGTATTCCTATTGAGCTATTTACTTTACTTTGAAATCGGAATGGATTAATTATAAGTTAAAAAATGTCATTAATTAAAATATACAAAATTGTGTTTAAGATGTTAATGTCATCTTTTTATCATGTAACTCGTCATAACAAGCTAAAAAAAAAAAAAATTCTTAACAATTTAATAATATCATTGTAAGCATAGCACAAACAATCATAATCATTTGCAACATTATAATAAATTCTTGTATAATAATCATAATTCTTTTCTTTCTTGCTAACACATGAGTCATTCCTATACATAAAAATGCACAATTTTAGAGGAATTTAAAACCTGCAATGGCAATGCTGACAACAAACAAATATATTCATGCAAAATCATATACTAAATAGGATGATGAAACAAAGAAACAAAGAACTGGTGTGAACAAATAAAAAACTGCAATGGTGTCAACAAAGAAACAAACAAATAGATAATTTAACATTCCACTAACCCACTTGCAGTTTTTTATCACAATTTACAGGTTTTTTTTTTTTTTTTTTTGTAATATCAAATAAAAAACTTAAAAAAACTAGTATGAACAAAGAAACAAACAACTACATAATTTAACATTCCACTAACTTGCAATGGTGTGCAGTTTTTTAATATCAAATAAAAGATTAGTATCAATGTAAAAACAAACAAATAGATAATTTTTTATTCTAAAATTGTAGGTATGCAGCTTTTTGCCATAACATGTAGATTTTTTTTAATATAAAATAAAAATTCGGTGTCAACAAAGAAACAAACAAATAGTCTTAACAAAAAAATAGAAACAAACCTATAAAGATAGAGAAACCATTGATGAGAGGGAAGGTGTGGGACTACAACATCAACTCAAATTTGTCAAAATAGGTTTTCTTTATTTTTTAAATAAGGATATAAAAGACTTTTCATTTTGACAAAGAGAGTGAGATTCCCATTCTCTTAACAAAGAAAATGGGATTCTCAAGTGAGCTGGGGGGAATAAGATTTCTATTTCACAATTCCAAATTGATGTAGAGCTCACACTTTCATTTCCATTACGGATAGAATTTTAAGCAAGTAAACACTATCAATCAATCTCATTCTCCAATCCGTGAAATAAACACACTCTTAATGGTGT
This sequence comes from Dimocarpus longan, assembly GCA_022984855.1. NCBI lineage: Eukaryota > Viridiplantae > Streptophyta > Magnoliopsida > Sapindales > Sapindaceae > Dimocarpus > Dimocarpus longan. The sequence goes on from CM041017.1 coordinate 25,482,406, forward strand.
GTTTACTTCATGGATTAAATAAAGGGAATGGGGAATGAGATTGATTGATGTTGTTTACTTGCTTAAAATCCATTCCGTAATGGGAATGAAAATATGGGCCCCACATCAATTTGGGGTTGTGGAATGGGAATCCCATTCCCCCCAACCCACTTGGAAATCCCATTCCCATTCCCTTCATGAAAATAAAATGTCCCTTATACCCATTTTTTAAAAAATAAAGAAAAATCTATTTATTTGATGTTAAAAAAAAAAAAAAAAAACTACATATCGTAATAAAAAATTACGCACTATTAATTTTTCATCACCAATTTCTTAATTATCATGATGGACTAATAAAATAATATGTAATTTTTTTTATTATTATATGTAGTTTTTTATTTAATATTAAAAAAAATTACATATTATAATAAAAAACTACACATCAAGTCAGTAAACTATTAAAATAATATTAAGTTTTTTTAATTATAATATGTAGTTTTTTATTTGATATTAAAAAAAAAAGAGCATATTATAATAAAAAACTACACATTATTATAATTAATCCATAATTTTAATTAAGGGTATTTTTGTAACTTATAATTAATTCATTCCGATTCCAAAGTAAAGTAAACAGTTTAATGGAAATAATATTGATTCCGATTCCGATTCCTGTAGTTGAAGTAAACAACTTATATGATTCCGATACTTTATTCCGATTCCAAGTCATTCCGATTCCAGGTCATTCCGATTCCTATTTCGATTCCTCCAAGTGAAGTAAACGCACTTCATTAGAGCATATATAGCCAAAGGCAAGGGCAAAGGCAAATTTAATGATAAATCCTACTCCTTGTATTATAAGAGGACAATTTGATAACGAATCCTCCTCCTAACTAGTGTTGGTATTAAAGCTTTTTTAAGTTTTAGAATTTTAGGATCGTAAAGAATCCTCTTACCATTTGGATTTTAGAATTTTAGTACGATAAAGTATCTTATTGTCACATGGATTCTAATCAGGAAGTGTGTTTTAATTAATTAGAATTAAGAATAAATTTGAAATTTTCCTTTTAATTTAATGTTTGAATTTCATTATTAGTTTATCATAATGCCAAATTTCACTAATATGTTTTTGTTCAGACTACCAAGGGAGCCCAAATGAAGAATGCAGCCCAGCTCGATCTCTCTAGTATATCCGCCCCAGTAAAATTTTTAAAATAATATATTTTGTTGACGCACCCTATAAATTACCAAAAATATTCTTTCTTTTAATTTTGGTAAATAAAATAAATTAATAAATTATAAAATAATTCAAATAAAAAATAAAAATAAAATGAAGAGTATGGAAGCAGGTGCCCCCCCCCCCCCAGCAAGCTTACTTACTTTTATTTTATGTTATTTAATTTCTAGTTCAACTTACTTTTAATTAAATTAAATACTTTTCTATTTTTAAAAGTATAGTTATTCAATTATTCAATTTTTGTTACTAAATCGTTAATATTTTGAACGAAGGCTATTATACACATTGGAAATATTGATTATTGTATTAATATGAAATATGGCGTGCATTTATAATTATGCTAACATTTTTATAATTATATAAGGGTAATATTGAAAATAAATAAAAATAATTTTGTAAGCACATACAATTTTAAAAAGGTGTAGATATTGTAAATGAATCAATAGATAGCCAAGGCCTATGAGGATTAAAAATACCATAATAAGTGAACGATTTTGCAATTCTATAAAAACCCTTATAATGGAATTTTTGGTACACCATAGAAAGGATTATCAATTTTAAAATTGAAGATTTTTTTTTTTTTTTAAATTAATATTAAAATTATTAGAATTTACATTCAAATGATATGATATGTTAGATAAATTTTCAAATTCGTACTAAAATATAAAAGAACATAAATATTTAAGAAGCAGGAGTTATAATATAAGGAGAGGTAGACGTGGAATTATTTTAGCATAAACCTTGCTTGTAGTTAAAAAAAAAAAAAATCAAAATCTACTTTTTCTTTTTTACATTATTAATATTGTTGACGTCTGAAACTGGTTCGGTCAACTTGCTGATTCGTTCAAGCCCAAGACTGCAGATCTGTGAAAGATACAAACAAACAAACAAAAAGAAAGGCAAAGAGGAAGAAGAGAAACACACGAGATTTACGTGGTTCGGCCTTAAGAATGGCCTACGTCCACGGCGCCGGCTCCGGTTAGGGGCGGCAGTCACTATTACTATATCTGTTCTGCCTTTACAGTGTGAGAGAGATCTCGAGAGGAAGTCCCCTTTACATTGATTTTGATCTCCTATTTATAGAGGAGATGTTACAATTTGAATAGGTTTCGGAATCTTACAGATAAGCCAAAAAATAATATACATTAATTGATATAATATCTCCCAAGATTATCTCCACCGTATATGCAGCAATTGCCAAGAATGTCGCGATTCGATTTGCATGAAAATAGGTAAGTTGACTCCTTTCCTGAATTGAATTGATTTGCCTTCTAGAAGGTCAACTGGTTAACTCTAGCGAGCACATTGAACAGCTTACTCCAGCGATCAGATAGTGCACCCAGCGGGCAGACTAGTTCAGCGATCAGATATTGCCTCCAGCGAGCAGACTACTTCAGCGTTCAGATGTTGCACCAGCGAGCAGACTACTTCAGCGTTCAGATATTGCCTCCAGCGAGCAGACTACTTCAGCGTTCAGATGTTGCACCAGCGAGCAGACTACTTCAGCGTTCAGATATTGCCTCCAGCGGGCAGACTCTGGTCTGGGCGAGTTGGTGCTCAGGCAGTGTCAGCGATCTGATTGTTCGAGCAGAGATCGCGCAAGCTGGTCGCGCAGTGTAGACGAACAGGTTGGTTGCGCAGGATGTTCGAGCAGCTTGTGAGCCTGTAATGCTGCAATGAGCTCGTTGAAGCGTGCAGATTTGCTCCTTCGCGAGCTGATTGTCTGAGCTTTGGTCTTAGCTGAATTCTTGCTCGTCCATCCGCTTGTTCATCAGCTCGTTCGTACGCTTATTCGCGGACTGTTTGTTCAGTGCTTTTTGACAGTAAATGTAAACCTCAAGAACACATCTATTAAAACAACAACTTTGAGGATGTAAACGGCATCAACCGGGGTACCCCTGGTTGCCACGTTATAGAGCACGAAAATCCCTTTCCGAAAACATATTATAATAGACATTCTGACAACCGAGCACAAAGTTATGCCAATTTCTTTGGACTGGTAACCCGGGCCTTTGTCTGTTGGGGCGGTTTTAGCAGGTTATCTTATTGGGCCTCTAGGCTTTTACCAGCCCACTTGGGGTAGCCCAAAAATACGTACAACAAATATCAACCCTTTAGAAGAGTTTCTGACATATTTAAAAACACTGGATTTTAATTACCCGGAGACGTTTTTTTTTTTTTTTAATTTCCAGTCTATCCGAATTTGCTTGAATTAAAATCTATTTTAGAAGTCCAAGAAATTTATCATATGTGCCAATCCGGAGGCAATTTTATATTACTTCATGGGCTTTTTAAATTCTAAACAAGAATTAATTGGTCTTTCGTGCTTTCTAATACAAAATGTAGCAAATGATCGTGATGTTAATCAAATGCATCAACCAATGAGCTTCTTAATATAAACACAAATGTGATGCAGTATTCTATTGCTGTTTAGCAAAGCGTTAGTTACTGTTCACATTAGTACTGAGGAATTTGAGATCTTTTTTCATTTTTTGTTTTCCCGAAATCCAACCCTAATTGGATTAAGAGTTTACTTAGACCTAACAAAAAAAATTGCCACAAGTACAGTCTTACTATAGGGAGAAAAGCCTCGTCATAAAGGAGAAAGAGAAATGTTCAATCATTTTATTTCATTTTATTTTTTCATAAAAGGATGTTTAACTATTTTATTTTAACTTTTGTTGAAACGGTGTCCAACCAGTTTATCAAAAGAGAAGTTGTAGGAGGTGAAATTTTGGAATAAATTGATCTTGACTTTTCATATTCAGTTATAAACAACCACCCATGACATGTTCAACAACTAAAAATAGAGAATAAATAAATCTGATCAATTTGATTAATTAATTTCAAAATATATTAATGTCAATTTTTTTTATTTCTTCATTTTAAAACGTTAATAAAACAAGGTGTTGATCAAATTAGCATATGAGAATTAGAATTGTCAGGAGCAGTGCATGCTTGCGGTCCATTTTTTTTTTTTTTGTGAAGTTGTAAGACTTTTATAAACCAACCTGAAGTGGGAACAAACTACAAACATTGATATCAAACCAAAAGAGAACCTCCGAAGAGAACAAGGCTAAGGACGCAAGTTTATGAGCCAAACGATTTCCATTACAGAAAATGACTTGACATTTATAAAACACCCATGACCTAACAAAGAACCTTAACATCATTGATAACACAACTAGCTTCCTCACGATTAGGAATACCAAAGTTAATAGTAGAAGCCACGTTGACGGCATCCACCTCCACCAATTCTATTTTCAGATCAAGCGAAGAAGCAAAGCGGAGACCCTTACAAAGAGAAATCAGCTCACCACACTCCGGACTAAAAAAACCATGCCATTGTTTGGCCATTGCAGCCACAACAAAGCCCTAATGGTTTCTCACAGTGAACCACAAACCTGCAGCAGCCACCCCCAGGCGAATAGCCACATCAGAGTTAAGTTTTAAACATCCAGGAAGGGGAGGAATCCAACCCGAGGGAGAAGAACGAGGAGAAACCTGGACTTTGGCAGACATGGCAGCCTTGGTAGCTTGAAACTCTTCTAGCAGATCCAGCTCTTTACTTGTCACATCTTCAGGACTCCTACAAGCCACCTGCTGAAATTTACAATTTCTATTTGACCATATACTCCACAATATCATGCAAACCTCAATAACAGCCCTTTCCTTGCCAAACGCCAACCAAAACATCCAAAACTTTGTGCCACTTAAAACTTTCCAGAAGATCATACCCTCCCTGAAAACACTCCAAGACCTTTGAGCCACCTGACACCAAAACAATACATGGGCACCGTATTCAGAGGCCTCACCATAGCTCGCACAAGAATCCTCAGATAAAACTTGACGACGCATAAGATTGGACTTCGTAGGGAGGGCTTCCACATAAAAATCTTCACTTTAAGAGGCATATTAAGGTTCCATAAGACTAACCACCATTTCTGAAGATGGGTTCCAGTAGAAGAAGACTCACCATCAGCTAATCTGTCTTTAAAAGCCACCCTATACACACTTTTTATCGAGAACAAGCCCTTTTTATCAAAAAACCATCTCCATTGATCTTGGACCCCCTTTAAAACTAAGGGGAATAGACAAAATCACCTCTCTATCAATTGGAAGCAACCAATTCTCTAGCCTTTGGGAATTCCACTGACGACAAACCGGGTCGATAAGGTCCTCCACCTTAATGGACAGCCCCTGGCTTTGCGAAACAACCTTAAAGAAGGCTGGACGCGGAATCCACGAATCACTAAAGAAGTCTATGCTCCGCCCATTGCCAACCCACCATACCAACCCTTTCATTAGAAGTTATCTCCCCCACAAGATACTCTAAGTATGAGACGATCCATGTTTAAGATTGACTAGCAAGAAGTTCCCATTGGGAAAATACTTGGCTTTCAATACTTTCGAAACTAGTGAGTCCTGATTCACCACTATTCTCCAAGCTTGCTTTGCCAGTAAAGCCTGATTAAAAAGCTGCAGATCCTTGAAACTCGTTCCTCCTATGGCCTTTGAAAGACACAAACGCTCCCAACTTACCCAGCTGATTTTACGTTTCGCATATTTCCTTCCTCACCATAGCTAGCTGACAAGGTTTCCCAACTTCTTGCATAAACCAGTAGGTAGACGAAAAATACTCATCACATACGTGGGAATCGCTTGCATAACCGCCTTGATTAAAACCTCTTTACCATCTTGAGAGAAAAGATGGCTCTTCCATCCTTTTAACTGATTCCAGACCCTATCCTGAATTTCATTGAACGTTTTAGTTTTACTCCTACTGACTACCGAAGGCAATCCCAAATATCTGTTATGAGCCCCACCTCCTTTGATACCTACCATGGATTGAAGATCTTTTTTGAATGAAGGGCTAAGATTCGGACTAAAGCAGATAGACGACTTGTCCAAATTAATACGCTGACTAGACCTTTTACCATAAACCTCCAACGCATCTTTGATCAGTTGACAGTTAGAAGGAGTTGACCTATAAAAAGAGAACTCTATCATATGCAAACAATAGATGACTAACGATAGGGCCATTTTTCTGATTTTAAACCCCAACCCCTTCCATCTAGTTCCGTTTTCCTTAAACCACTTGAAAGGGCCTCAGCATAGAGTAAGAAGAGATAGAGAGATAGCGGGCATCCCTATTGAATTCCTCTAGATGGTCTAATGGACCCAACCTTGCTGCCATTTAAAATAGAAGATAATTGAGAGGTTGAGATACAATCCATCACCAACTCAATCCACCTAGTTGGAAATTCCATCTTCTTCATAATCGCTTCCAAAAACGCCCATTCCACATGGTCTTAGGCCTTGCTCAAAGTCTAGCTACATGGCCATGAGACCTCTTTTCCCTTTCTTATGACAATTAATGGAATGGAGCAACTCAAAAGACACCAAAATATTATTCTAAATCTGTCTACCAAGACCGAACGTTGACTGATTTGCTAAGATAAGAGACGGGAGAATGGATTTCAGTCTTTGAGCTAATACCTTAGTTGTTGTCTTGTAGATGACCAAATTAAGAGTAATTGGTCTAAAATCCTTCAACAATTGGGGATTCTTCTTCTTTGGCAAAAGAGTAATCTACCAAGACCTAACTCGAACAAAGCTTTTTTAATTTCCTCTTCTCTCAAAGGAGTAATCAACTTTTTCTTTGAATCATCACTCAGAATTGATTTAATTAGGGTACAAGCCTTGTCAATATCACTCCTAAATGGGTAAGAAGAGGGGAACAGATCAAGGAAGTACTTACAGGTAACTCTACCAATGTCCTCAATAGACTCAGCCACTATACCACTCTCTTCCATTTGCCTACATATCGTATTCTTTTTTCTCTATATTGTAACTCGTGCATGAAAGAATCTTGTGTTACAATCCCCTGCAACGAGCCAATTGGCTCGAGCTCTTTGACACCAATATAGTTCCTCCTTGGCTAGCATGTCTTTAAGCTCTTTCTCAGATCTCTTAATCTCTTCCGTCAGCCCAGACATTGAAACTTTTTTGTATAGCTTCTTGACTAACCGTTGTTTGGTTTCTATTACTCTTTTCAAGGAACCAATACATTTTTGGCTCCATTCAGATAAAGACATAGCACAATGGGAGAGTTTTACTACTAGATCATCTACTGAAATTGGACGGCTCGAACCTTCCCAACTTGTTTTGACAACTCTTAAGCAAACATCCTTTTTGAGCCAAAAGGGTTCAAATTTGAAGCCTTTGTGACTTAAGACTTCACACTTAAACCCCTCTCCTAATTTTAATAAAATAGGTCTATGGTTAGACCCATTGAAACTTAGGTGCTCCGCCAATGCATCGCTGAAATTATCTCTCCAACTTGAGTTAGCCAAACAACGATCCTGCCTCTTCTAAACAGTGTTCCAAAACTCGCTACTCACGACTTGACCAATGATCTAATGAACAGCGAATAATCGGTAACTCGATGAGTAATCAACGAGTACTTGAAAAGTACTGTTTGAGGGGTAAATTATAATTTTTGAAGCTTAATAACATAAACTAATATTTTTACGAACATTAAAGAGTCATGGTAAAATTATCCATGCTATATTTACGTTTAATTGGTGAATGACACGGTCAACATCTCAAACCCTCATCTTCTCTCTCTCTCTCCCTGCCCCTTCTGCTCCCTCTCCCATCTCCTCTCTTATTCCTCTTCTCTCTCCAACAGGCCATTACCGTCACCGTTGCCGTTCAAGTGCGTCATCGTTGCTACCATTTTGAAATCAAGAACAGTCACCATCGCCGAAGCCGAACCAGTCCCTTTTCATCATTGTCGACCATTTTAAATCTCCTTCTTTCTCTTGTATGACAACCAGTCTCCTCTGTCCCTCATGTTGTCGATGTCTTCCTTCAAGTTGTTGCCATTGTCTTTTTCCCTTCAAATCATTACTGGCGGCAGTGAGTGATTGTTTCTTTAATTTTTCTTTTATGTGTGTTGTTTGTTTTGCTAGGAATATTGGATTTTGAGGATGATTTTCAATCGATTTTGTAATGATTGCACTCGCCGAGTCAGCCGAATTGGGCCACGTTGGGTCGAGTTGAGCCGAGTTAGGCCGAATGTCCACCTTCAGCGAGTAAGACCTCCAATCTAAGGGTTATTGGATCGACAGAGTGCCCATCCACGAGAACCAGCGAGAACTTGGCGAAACTCGTTAAGTTTTTAAATAATGCTCCTTATTCATTCGCACTGCCATCTTTCATGTTATTCCACGTAAAGCAAGGCCCTAAAAAGCTAATATCAGATAAACCACATTCATCGACAACCCTCCATATAAATGCTTTGTAAAGCGCTTATGTGAATAAACGCCTTTGGTGTAAAGTGAGATAGTTAAAATATTAGTTTTCTTTTGGAAAAACATTAGAAATTACTTATTTTTAGAAGTGCACTTTAATACATATAAAGAGGGCAATGATCAAATACAAGCTTCATATATTTTATTCGTATAAAAATCCCATTTCACACACATTAGTGCAAGTTGAATCTATCTCAAAGAAATAAGTTTAATTTGTACTTGTGCATATAATATTGTAATTCATACTAAAAACATATTATAGAGTCCATACTTGAATGAATATATATATACATATATATATCTTGAAGTCGGCAAAAAAATCAAGATTTACTCGGCCCGGCTCGACTTGAACTGAAATTGTCAGTTTTCAATTGAAAATCGGATTGGGTCGATTTTTAAAGCTAAAAACTTATTTAAATTGGTGTCAGGTTGAGTTTAGGTGGGAAAATCAGACACGACCTGAAACAGACTTGATTTTCTTTAAAAAAAAAAAAAAGGAAATTGAAAAATATAAAAGGTAAATAACCTACCCATTCACTCATTTTCTCTCCAATCTCTAACCCTATCCGACACCCAACCTGTTTTCTCTCCCTCTTTGCTCTAATTCAAAGGTGAAATTTAGATCAAGATTCATGATAAATTTTGATTCAACTTCCTCGATCTCAGTACCACAAGCATTATCATCGCAACAGTAAGAACCAAAAATAGCCGGTACATCGCCTCTTCTTTCCTCTTTTACGTTTCTTCTTTTCTTCTTTATTTTTCTTCTTTTCCTCACTGAGTCACTATATTTATTTTCCTTATTTTCTTTTTTGGTTTCAGGTAGAGGAAGAACTAAAACTAGCTACTAGTTGTCATCGTTTAGATGGAGGAAGATTTGTTAGTAAGAGCTTTTGTAGAGTTGTTGGAAGGGGAGATAATCTTTTATTTTTATTTTTGGTTTGATACTTTGATTTTATTCTTAGTTTCTTGGTTTTTTGGATCCAAACAGATTTTTCTTTTGCTTTTTAGTTTCATGCAAGTTTTATTTATTTATTTTTGGTTCAGGTAGAGGAAGAATCGAAGAAGCATTTGGATCTAGTTTATTTTTGTTTTCTGTTAATACATATTGTTTATATACAATTTATATATGGTTTATATATGTTTTGTGTTTATATATATGTCAATCTATGTTATAGGTAATTTAACGATCAGACTAATCGAACCCAGAAAGATTTACAGTGCAGGCCCAATGGCCCAAAGGCTCAATAATCCGCCACTCTTCCAGTCCACCTTTCTGCATAGAGGCCCATTCATGGTCACTCAATCTGTCCTCTGATCACTATCGCTCAGCGTGACCGCTGATCCCTTCTGTCAACCTGTCCACTGATCCTGATCACTGGCTTTGATCCTGACCGTTGGTGTTGATCCTGATCACTGGAGCTGATTCCATTCGTCATTGTGACCGCTGATTCCATCCGCCATTCTGATCGCTAGCTCTATCCGTTGATTCTGATCGCTAGCTCTATCCGTTGATTCTGACCGTTGGTTCTATCCGTCAGCTTGACCGATGATTCTGATCGCTCAGTCTGTTCGCCATATCTATTTCGCCCGGACTTATTCGTTCAAGCTCATCCGCCTGGTTGCTCAGTGATTTCTAGGCATGCTCCTACACTTGCTCACTTACGGGATTACCCGCCTATTATCATAACCAGTCGCAGGGATTTTGACTTGTAATCTGTCTCCGTAACTCTGCCTGGTGTCCGGTTCATCAGAAGCTCATCTGTTCTCCAAACTGACTAGGTATCTTATCTACTGGAAAATCCATCTCCATCATACTCCACAGAATCTCGAACCAACAGAAGTCAAAGGTGCCATGCAGAATACAGCTCCAAAACGTGTCATACACGCTATGCCAATCAGAAGCTATGATCGAGACTTCGGTAGCCTATCATGACTTATGCAGATCAGTCACCCGAAATCTCTCTTAGGCAGACCTCAGAAGCGACGGATTTGATCGCATTAAATATATTTTCGGCCACATTTAATACACTATCAGCTGCATTAATTGAAGTTCCAGCGCATTAAATGCGGTCCATCATTGTAACTGTAGTCTACTATATGCTTTTGTCTTATTCTATTTTAATGTAGCACATCCCCCTTCTCTATAAAAGGGGGATGATTTTCATTGTAAAAGAGAGACCTTTTCTGAGCACTGTTATTCTGTCAAAATAGTGAGAGAGGGAACAGTGGACGTAGACATCTTTTTGGGCCGAACCACTCTAAAATCTTCTTGTCTTTCTGTTCCTCGCCTCTGACCTCTTCTTCTTGCTTTTTTTGCTTTGCATGCATTCATACCAGCTACCCGAAACTGTAGCTTAGGCTAAAAAACAATCTTGTTGACTAAAGAACCATTTTCTGACGTTAACAATCTATTTTTGATTTAATATTTGGTTCATGTTTGTTATTTATATTTGGTTTATTACCTGATGATATGTTAGTTATTTATATGTGTGTTGGTTTGTCTATTAAAATTTTTAAGACTATTTTTGTTCATACTGTAGATCCACTGCTTGTTTGGTGATATGGAAGATATATATTGCATTTTTGTTGTTTAATTTAAGTTATTTGAATATTGAAATAGTTGTTCATATATTGTTGTTTGTATCTTTCATCTGATAGTTCTATATAAGGGTGGGCAAAGGTCAGGTTGCGTACGTTTTTGTTAAAACAGACCCTGAAATTCAGTCGGTTTTCGCATGTATAAACTGATCTAACCCGAAATAGATGAATAGACCAACATAGAACGACTAAAGTCGGGTCGGGCTGGTCCGAGTCGGTCTTGTCGGTTTGGGCCCTCAATTGGGCCTCCAATTAACAATAATGGACTTTTTCTAATCTTCCACTTTTATTCAATTGGGCTAATTTTAACTTTCATTTTAATGTTAATGGACTGATTTCCATACATTAACAAACCAATTTAAAGCGCAATTAAGCTGAAATTTTCTAAATTTATCCAATTTAAGATTTTTTTTATAAACAATTTTCCATCTAAAATTCTAATTAACAGCACAATCACTTGCATTAATAATTTTGCATCTAAAATCTCAATCACCTGCATTAACAAAACAACATTTACAAGTCCAAAATAGTCCAAAAACTTCCAATTATAATCCAACAAAACAGCAGAATAGAACTTGTTATATGTCAATCATCACGCTCAATTCATAGTAGATACTAAATTAAAGTCCCTAAAACAACCTTAGCCTATATGTTTTTTTTTTTTGTTTTAGTTGTACACAACTATAGAGCCATAAATAATAAGAGCCCAAAAATAGTAGTATAACACTTTTGCACCTGCCTAAAATAGTCAAGTTAAACAATCATAAACAATTTCTAAACATAGCCTACAATCTAATTTGAACAAAGAAAAGTTACACAACTTTAAGTTATTCCAACATATAAAAAAAAAAACCCTATCAATCCTTCTTGTAGCCTTTGAAAAGTTGTCAAGCTTTTCCATTACTTCAACCTTTAAGTATAAAAAAAAAAAAAAAAAAAAAAAGAAAAATTACAAATTTATAATCAACAAATGTGCACAGTTTTTTTTAAAATATATATATAACAATTCACAAATCACTATAAATGAAAAACAAATATACAATACTTATACTTGCTACCAAATAAATTAATTACTAAGTCATTCTACTAACCATCAATGTAGAGACCAATAAACAGACCATCAATGTCAATGGATACCCAATGACTCATTAGGTATTCATTGACATTGATAGTTTGCTTATTGTTGTACCACCTATATTTAGAACACAATAAGTAAATATAAGTCTATAATCATAAAAATATAAATGAATATTTAACACAAACATTAAAATGAACGTTCACTACAACTAGAATCACAAACACAATTACAATCACATTTTAATAGCATTACTAATATAATTGAAACAATATCGTTAATCAAACCAGTTAAATCACCTAATATAGAACTAGAGGTGGGCAATAAAAGGGGGAACGACCTAGCCTAGCCTAACCCAAATCGTAATTGTCAATTTTCAATTGAAAATCGGATCGGGTCGATTTTTAAAGCTATAAACCGATTTAAATCGGTTTCGGGTGGAAAAACCCAACTCGATTAGAATTGAGTTTTTTTAAAAAAAAAATTAAAAAATATAAAAGGCAAATAATCTACCCATTCATTCATTTTCTCTCCAATCTCTAACCCTAGCCGATACTTAACTTGTTTTCTCTCCCTCTTTGCCCAAGTTCAAAGGTGAAATTTAGATCAAGGTTCATGATAAATTTTTATTCAACTTTCTCTCAGCCACAAGCATCATCATCACGCAGCCGTAAGAAGCAAAAATAGCTGGTACATCGTTTCTTCTTTCCTCTTTTATGTTTCTTCTTTTCTTTTTTATTTTTCTTCTTTTCCTCACTGAGTCACTATGTCTCTTTTCCTTATTTTCCTTTTTGGTTTCAAGTAGAGGAATAACTGAAACTAGCTATTAATTGTCGTCATTCAGATGGAGGAAGAACCACTGGTAGGAGAACTTATGGAATTGCTGGAAGGGGAGATAATCTTTTATTTTTATTTTTGGTTTGATACTTTGATTTTATTTTTAGTTTTTTGGTTTTTTTGGATCCAAAAAGATTTTTCTTTTACTTTTTAGTTTCATGCAAGTTTTATTTATTTATTTTTGGTTCAGGTAGAGGAAGAATCGAAGATGCATTTGGATCTAGTTTGTTTTGTTTTCTGTTAATACATATTGTTTATATACAATTTATATATGGTTTATATATGTTTTGTGTTTATATATATGTTAATCTATTTTTGATTTAATATTTGGTTCATGTTTGTTGTTTATATTTGGTTCATTACCTGATGATATGTTGGTTGTTTATATGTGTGTTGGTTTGTCTATTGAAATTTTTAAGACTATTTTTGTTCATACTGTAGATGTACTACTTGTTTGGTGATATGGAAGATACATATTGCATTTTTGTTATTTAATTTAAGTTATTTGAATGTTGAAATAGTTGTTCATATATTGTTGTTTGTATCTTTTATCTGATAGTTCTATATAAGGGTGGGCAGAGGTCAAGTTGCATACATTTTCGTCAAAACTAACCTAAATCCGACTTCAGTCAGTGTTCAAATGTATAACCCGACCTAACCCGAAATAGATGTATAAACCAACATAGAATGACTAAAGGTGGGTTGGGCTGGTCTGAGTTGGTCTTGTCGGTTTGGCCCGTCAATTAGGCCTCCAATTAACAATAATGAACTTTTTCTAATCTTCCACTTTTATTCAATTTTGCTAATTTTAACTTCCCTTTTAATGCTAATGGACTGATTTTAATGTATTAACAAACCAATTTAAAGTACAGTTGAGCTGAAACCTTCTAAATTTATCCAATTTAAGATTTTTTTGTAAATAATTTTGTACTTAAAATTCTAATTAACAGCACAATCACTTGCATTAATAATTTTGCATCTAAAATCTCAATCAGTTGCATTAACAAACCAACATTTACAAGTCCAAAACAGCCCAAAAACTTCCAAATATAATCCGACGAAACAATAGAATAGCACTTGTCATGTGTCAGTAGTCACGCACAATTCACAGTAAATACTAAATTAAAATCCCTAAAACAACCTTAGCCTATATATATATATATATATATATTTTCAATTGTACACAACCATAGTGCCATAATTAATAAGAGCCCAAAAATAGTAGTATAGCATCTTTGCACCTGCCCAAATAAGCCAAATTAAGCAATCATAAACTATTTCTAAAAATAGCCTATAATCCAAGTTGAACAAAGAGAAGTTACACAACTTCAAGTTATTCCAGCATATAAAAGAACCCTATCAATCCTTCTTGTGGCCTTTGAAAAGTTATCAAGCTTTTCCATTACTTCAATCTTCAAGTATAAAAAATATATATATAAGTTTATAATCAACAAATGTGCATAGTTTTTTTTTTTTTTTAACTATATATATAACAATTCACAAATCACTATAAATGAAAAACAAATTCACAATACTTATAAAATAAATGAATTGCTAAGTCATATTGCTACCAAATAAATTAATTGCTAAGTCATGTTACTGACTATCAACATAGGGACCAATAAACAGACCGTCAATGTCAATGGATACCCAATGAGGTATTCTTTGACATTGACAGTCTGCTTACTGTTGTTGACTTGCTGTACCATCTATATTTAGAACGCAATAAATAAATATAAGTCTATAATCATAAAATATAAATGAATATTTAACACAAACAATGAAATGAACATTCACTACTACTAGAATCACAAACATAATTACAATCACATTTTAACAACATTACTAATATAATTGAAACAATATCATTAATCAAACCAATTAAACCACCTAGTATAGAACTAGAGGTGGGCAAAAAAATCGAAATTGACCTGGCTTGGCCTAACCTGAACCGAAATTGTCGGTTTTCAATTGAAAATCAGATCTGGTCGATTTTTAAAGTTAAAAACCAATTTAAATCGGTTTTCAGGTGGGAAAACGCAACTAGACCCGAATTGACATTTTTAAAAAAAGAAAAATTGAAAAATGTAAACTGCAAATAATCTGTCCATTCATTCATTTTCTCTTCAATCTCTAACCCTAGCCGATACTTAACTTGTTTTCTCTCCCTCTTTGCCCTAGTTCAAAGGTGAAATTTAGATCAAGGTTCATGATAAATTTTTAATTCAACTTTCTCTCAGTACCGCAAACATCATCATCATAGCAGTAAGAAGCAAAAATAGTTGGTGCACTACTTCTTCTTTCCTCTTTTATGTTTCTTCTTTTCTTTTTTATTTTTCTTCTTTTCCTCACAGAGTCACTGTGTTTCTTTTTCTTATTTTCTTTTTTGGTTGCAGATAAAGGAAGAATTGAAACTAGCTATTAGTTGTCGTCATTCAGATGGAGGAAGAACCATTGGTAAGAGCTCTTGTGGAGTTGCTGGAAGGAGAGATAATATTTTATTTTTATTTTTGGTTTGATACTTTGATTTTATTTTTAGGTTTTTGGTTTTTTGGATCCAAACAAATTTTTCTTTTACTTTTTAGTTTCATGCAAGTTTTATTTATTTATTTTTGGTTCAGGCAGAGGAAGAATCGAAGAAGCATCTAAATCTAGTTTATTTTGTTTTCTGTTAATACATATTGTTTATATACAATTTATATATGGTTTATATATGTTTTGTGTTTATATATATTTCAATCTATTTCTGATTTAATATTTGGTTCATGTTTGTTGTTTATATTTGGTTTATTACCTGATGATATGTTGTTTATTTATATGTGTGTTGGTTTATCTATTGAAATTTTTAAGACTATTTTTGTTCATACTGTAGATGTACTGTATGTTTGGTGATATGGAAGATATATATTGCATTTTTGTTGTTTAATTTAAGTTATTAGAATGTTGAAATAGTTGTTCATATATTGTTGTTTGTATATTTCATTTGATAGTTCTACATAAAGGCGGCAGAGGTCAAGTTGGGTATGTTTTCGTCAAAATCGACTTCAGTCTGTTTTCACATGTATAAATCGATCTAACTCGAAATAGATGTATAAACCAACATAGAACAACTAAAGTTAGGTCGGGCTGCTCCGAGTCGGTCTTGTTCGTTTGGGTCTTTAATTGGGCCTCCAGTTAACAATAATGGACTTTTTCTAATCTTCCATTTTTATTCAACTGGGCTAATTTTAACTTCCATTTTAATGCTAATGGACTGATTTCAATGCATTAAGAAACCAATTTAAAGTGTAGTTGAGCTTAAACCTTCTAAATTTATCCAGTTTAAGACTTTTTGTAAGCAATTTTGCAACTAAAATTCTAATTAACAGTACAATAACCTGCATTAACAATTTTGCATCTAAAATCCCAATCACTTGCATTAACAAACCAACATTTACAAGTCCAAAACAGTCCAAAACTTCAATTCACAGTAAATACTAAATTAAAGTCACTAAAACAACCTTAGCCTATATGTTTTTTTTTTGTTTCTTCAATTGTACACAATCGTAGAGCCATAAACAATAAAAGCCCAAAAATAGTAGTATAGCACCTTTGCACCTGCCCAAAACTGCCAAGTTAAACATTCATAAATAGTTTCCAAAAATAGCTTACAATCCAAGTTGAACAAATAAAAGTTACACTACTTCAATACCTATCAATTCTTCTTGTGGCCTTTGAAAAGTTGTCAAGTGTTTCCATTACTTTAATCTTCAAGTTTTAAAAAAAAAAAATTATAAATTTATAATCAACAAATGTGCACAACTTTTTTTTAATATATATATATAACAATTTACAAATCACTATAAATGAAAAACAAATACACAATACTTACCAAATAAATGAATTGTTAAGTCATATTGCTACCAACTAAATTAATTGGTAAGTCATACTACTGACTATCAATGTAGGGACCAATAAACAGACTATCAATGTCAATGGATACCCAATGACTCATTGGGTATCCATTGACATTGATGGTTGTCATTGGGTATCAATTGACATTGACGGTCTGTTTATTGTTGTTGACTTGCTGTACCATCTTTATTTAAAACACAATAAGTAAATATAAGTCTATAATCATAAAATATAAATGAATATTTAACACAAACAATGAAATGAACATTCACCATAAGTAGAATCACAAACACAATTATAATCACATTTTAACAACATTACTAATATAATTGAAACAATATCATTAATCAAACCAGTTAAACCACCTAGTATAAAACTAAGGGTGGGCAAAAAAATCGGGATCGACATGACCCGTTCCGACTCGAACCAAAATTGTCGATTTTTAATTGAAAATCGAATAGATTGGTTTGTAAAGCTAACACTCGATTTAAATCAGATTTGGGTGGGAAAACCAGACCCAAAACCAACTTAACTTTTTTTTAAAAAGAAAAATTAAAAAATATAAAAGGCAAATAACCTACCCATTCATTCATTTCTCTCTCCAATTTCTAACCCTAGCCGACACCTAACTTCTTTTCTCTCCCTCTTTGCTCTATTTCAAAGGTGAAATCTAGATCAAGATTCATGATAAATTTTGATTCAACTTTCTCTCAGTACTGCAAGCATCATCATCACAGCAGCAAGAAGCAAAAATAGCTAGTACATCGCTTCTTCTTTCATCTTTTATGTTTCTTCTTTTCTTCTTTATTTTTCTTCTTTTCCTCACTGAGTCACTGTGTTTCTTTTCCTTAGTTTCTTTTTTGGTTTCAGATAGGGGAAGAACTGAAACTAGCTACTAGTTGTCGTCGTTCAGATGGAGGAAAAACCGTTGGTAGGAGCTCTTATGGAGTTGTTGGAAGGGGAGATAATCTTTTATTTTTATTTTTGGTTTGATACTTTGATTTTATTTTTGGTTTTTTGCTTTTTGGATCCAAAAAAAAAATTTCTTTTATTTTTTGGTTTCATGCAAGTTTTTTATTTTTTATTTTTTGGTTCAAGTAGAAGAAGAAGCGAAGAAGCATTTTGATCTAGTTTGTTTTGTTTTCTGTAATACATATTATTTATATACTATTTATATATGGTTTGTATATGTTTTGTGTTTATATATATATATATATATGTCAATTTATTTCTGATTTAATATTTGGTTCATGTTTGTTGTTTATATTTGGTTCATTACCTGATGATATGTTAGTTGTTTATATGTGTGTTGGTTTGTCTATTAAATTTTTTAAGACTATTTTTGTTCATACGGAAGATGTACTGCTTGTTTGGTGATATGGAAGATATATATTGCATTTTTTTTGTTCAATTTAAGTTATTTGAATGTTGAAATAGTTGTTTATATATTGTTATTTGTATCTTTCATCTGATAGTTCTATAGTAGGTGGTTTAACTGGTTTGATTAATGATATTGTTTCAATTATATTAGTAATGTTGTTAAAATGTGATTGTAATTGTGTTTGTGATTCTACTTGTGGCGAACGTTCATTTCATTGTTTGTGTTAAATATTCATTTATATTTTATGATTATTGACTTATATTTACTTATTATGTTCTAAATATAAGTGGTACTACAAGTCAATAACAATAAGCAAAATGTCAATGTCAATGGATACCCAATAGGTCATTAGGTATCCATTGACATTGATGGTCTATTTATTGGTCCCTACATTGATAATCAACCGTATGACTTAGCAATTAATTTATTTGGTAGCAATATGATTTATCAATTCATTCATTTGGTAAGTATTGTGTATTTGTTTTTCATTTATAGTGATTTATGAATTGTTATATATATATATTTATTTAAAAAAAAAAAAAAAAAAGATGTGAACATTTGTTGATTATAAACTTATATATATATGTATATATTTATTTAACTTGAAGGTTTAAGTAATGGAAAGACTTGACAACTTTTCAAATGCCACAAGAAGGATTGATAGGGTTCTTTATATATGTTGGAATAACTTGAAGTTGTGTAACTTTTCTTTGTTCAACTTAGATTGTAGGCTATTTTTAGAAACTGTTTATGATTGTTTAACTTGACTATTTTGGCAAGGTGCAAAAATGTTATACTACTATTTTTGGGCTCTTATTGTTTACGACTCTATAATTGTGTACAACTAAAACAAACAAAAACAAAAATAAAAACAAAAACAAAAACAAAAACATATAGGCTAAGGTTGTTTTAAGGACTTTAATTTAGTATTTACTATGAATTGTACATGTTAATTGACATATGACAAGTGCTATTCTGCTGTTTTGTCAGATTACATTTGAAAGTTTTTGGACTATTTTGGACTTGTAAATGTTGGTTTGTTAATGCAGGTGATTAGAATTTTAGATGCAAAATTGTTAATGTAGGTGATTGTGCTATTAATTAGAATTTTAGGTGCAAAATTGTTTACAAAAAAGTCTTAAATTGGACAAATTTAGATGGTTTTAGCTCAACTACACTTTAAATTGATTTGTCAATGCATTGAAATCAATCCATTAGCATTAAAATGGAAGTTAAAATCAGCTCAATTGAATAAAAGTGAAAGATTAAAAAAACCTCATTATTGTTAATTGGAGGCCCAATTGAAAGCCCAAACCGACAAGATCGATCGAGATCGATCCGACCTGACTCTAGTTGGTCTATGTTGTTTTATACATCTATTTCGGGTCAGGTTGGTTTATACAAATGAAAACCAACCAAAGTTAGTTTTGGGTCAGTTTTGACGAAAACCGACTCGACCCGACCCGACCCGTGCCCACCCATATATATGTATATATATATATATAGTAATTTTACTATCAGTGCCTTTTAACTTAAAAAGTTATGAGGAATCAATTAAATTTATCTATTACATTATCTCTCCTAAAACAATTTATCTTTTTCTTATTTAATTCAAATGTAATAGATTAATTTAATTAGTTTGTCCCGACTTTTTAATGTTAGAAGACGCTAATGGTAAAATTATTCTAATATATATATATATATTTCATAAACCAGTCCCTACCACTAAATTTCTCTTGTAACTATTAATGATAAGGCTTAATTATCATAATACAATAAAGTTACTACCGATTGTCCTGAAAATGTCGTGAAGACACCAAAAGTTTAACCATCATTCACCAAATAATGAACATTATTACATGACCATGATAGGATGAAATTACATTCAGACTCCTAATCCTTTTTCCCAAGTCAGGAAAGGTCACAAGTTTATAACACCTTGTCAAATGAGTCTCGTGGAAATTTTGCTGCATGTTATGCATATCAGTTTCCAGGAAATACATTACGACCATGTCAACATCACATTTGTTTGTGATTATGCGTGTGACGAAACTCTTTCAAAAGATTTGTTATGTTGTCATTGTTGGGTTTTGTGCCCTAAGAGCTTGTAATAATGTAAATGGTTTTATAAATAATAAAGTATTCATTTTATTCAATTTATATATTTTTTGCAAAAATTGTATATATATCATGAGAAACATCCTTGATTACTGATGTAATTTCAAATTAAGTATATAAGTGTTATATACAGGCGGATTTAATTTGATATAAGTAATCTAAAGAGTCCGTAGAAAGCAAATAAAGCTGGGTACTTTATTTGTGGTAAATCTACAGTTGCGGTCCATTTTGTATTTGGTACGATAGTCTTATCCGAGACTATTCATGTAGTGACATGAAAATGGAGGTACCTTATATAATATAGATTATATAGGACTGGACCACGATAAATATAATTCTCTTATTAATATCCGTTAAACTCAGAAATTTATATTTATCAACCAAATGATCATATATGAATTGATCTTAATCCTGAGTGTATTATGAACTCCTGCTTGTTGAGTTATATCCTTTAATTTACATGGGTGAGATCGGTGTAGATGTCCGGTCAATAATTTCGTACTTTAGGGATATGATTTAGTAAGTAGCTGGGAACATTCTACACGATAGTGGAATCCACTCCTTCTTATGAGAAGTAGAGAGATAGTTCCCTTAAGTGTTGATTTAGGTCTTGAACAATATGAGCGCTCAACTTTTCATTTATATGAAAATGGAAAGATAAATTCATAAGTTGTTATGGATATATTGTTCATTACAAAATCAATGGTACTTAAGGATTATGAAATAATTAGAGGGGTAAAACGGACATTTTGACCTAGCTCTAATTATGAACTATTTGTGGAGGGTCAAATCATATGTAGTGATTAAATCAATGGACACTGAAAATTTCAGATTGTACAAAAACATCTACAATTTTGAGAGTGCAATCTTAGGTTTTTAGTGGAGTAACTCTAAGATTAATAATAGTAAATTATTAATTAAAGAGTTTAATTAATAGTTTCGATATTATGGAAGCTGAAAATTGTAGGTCCATCGGGTCCCTTTGATAGCTCATTTCATTATAAGAAACTTGTATATAGAATATTATAATTGGACCGTCCAATTATAATTGTTACGCATGTAGCAAAATTTGTGTTCACTTAATATTTGAATAATATTGATTATTCAAATTATTTAATAATTAATTAACTAATTATTAATTATGAATTAATAATTATTTAATTAATTTTATAAGAGGTTTTGAATTTGATTCTCAGTTGTGACAGGGTATAAATTAATTATGAATTAATTATAGATCACATGTTTAATTGTAAAATATAACATGAATTAATTATGTTAAATGAGACAAAAGTTTAATTTTAATAAATTTGGGGTTTAATGTTAATTTGATTAATTAAAATCCTAAGTAGTTGCCTATAAATAGAAAAGAAATAGTTTTCTTTTCCTAACAGAAGTTATATTTTGGTTTTGTTTTACATTCTTTGAAAAGAAGAGAAAAAGTTTTTTTTAGCATAACCAAAATCATAAACTCACCTCTTAAATATATTGTTGATTTTTTTTTAGAAAAGAAATCAATAGAAAGTGAGCACAATTCTATATAATTGTGCCCACTCACTTGTTTCTTGGTGTAGAGACATATCAAGGAAGGCTAGGTGGTGAGCAATCCACAGAGATCAATACATAAGGTAAAAATCTGATTTTTATTTTTTCTTGTATTATTTTATTTCATTGTTTTATGGATCTAGGGTTTCTTGAGTTTTCTAATAAATTTTTAAAACTCAGTGTTCCGCAAAATTAATATTTTTCATAAAAACAATTATTGTTTTTCCCTTCAATTGGTATCAGAGCTTTGGTTCCAATAAAATAATGATTTTAAAATAATATGTTTTGTATTGATATTGTTGGGCTATATGGGCTTGGGTCGGGTTCACCCAAGATGACCCAAAGACCCAAACCCGGATCCAACATGGATCAGATTAAGTAACTGCTATTAGCAGTTATTTGATTATAACTGCACATGGCAGTTGTAAACTTATGGAAATATATTAACGTGCTTTTTAGAGATTGTGTGCATGTATGAAATATACCAGTACGGTAGAAAAACAGAAGAGCATAATACAGAGCAAAAAACAGAGGAAAAAGAGCAAGGTATTTACATTGTGGATTGAGTTTTCTTTCCATATTTTGTGATCGAATTCCGACCCAGTTGAACAACACGAGATCTTGATAATAATTGCTGAAAGACGGGTACGTTTTTCTCATTATTTTTCATGTTTCAATATAATGTATATACACTGTTAATGCATGATTATTAATCAACATTGGTATCAGAGCATATGGTTTGTTGTTTGCTGGTGGAATGATGATTAAATAACATGAGACTTACTTATATTTCGAATTTAAGGCATTTAGAGAGTTACTTTTGGATAAAAGTTAAACAAAACCCGAAACTGTTCATGGCTTTAAAATGTTAGTAAATGTGTTTATTTTTGTGTAATTATTATACCATTAGATAGGGCTCGAAAAGAGCTTTCCAACGGTATATTATATGACCAATTTGGATAAGAAACGAGTAAGATAAATGCATTTGAAATCTGCCCCTGAAATATGAAAAAACTGGAAACCAGTTATCGAAAGTTGAAGACGATGAACAATATCGGGACACGTGGCGATCTAGGGAGAGGCCGCGTCTACATGACACGTGTCGATTTCTGGTGGTGCTGCGTCGTCACTGTTGTCCAATTAGAGAGAGCCATGTGTCAGAGGGTGCCACGTGATCAGCCATATGGCTGAATCTGATTGAGCCACGTGTTCAAGAAATGGCAGCATGTGATTAGGCCACGTGTCGCCAAGGTGGAAGCGCCAGAGCCTGCCACGTGGAATCGACTGCAGAGCATGCGCGGCCAGCAAGTGGCTGCTGCCGGCGCGTGAGGTCCACGCGCCGCCGCCGACGGCGGTTTCCGGTGACTGAAAAAATAATTTTTCAAAATAATAATAATAATAATAATAAATCAATAAAATAAATAAATCAATAATTTATTTTATTTTTATAAGATTTAATTAGTATATTTAGTATTTGATATACTAAATTATTTAATATGTTTAATCTAATAAATTTTGTAGATGACATTTCGAGTTATCCATTACTTTTCTGATTCTGATGAGGAGGTCGAGGAGGTCATTGTGATTATTGAGAGTCCTGATATCATTGATATCCCTGATGATCCAGACGATATCATAGTCATTTCTGATGACGAGGAGGGCATCGAGCCTCCAGATTATATGTCTTCTGATTATCCAGCTGATGTGATAGTCATATCTGATGACGAGGAGGACATTGAGCCACCGGATTATGTGCCTTCTGATTGTCCGGTTGATGTTATAATCATTTCGGATGACGAGGATGATATCGAGGTTATAGAGATATCAGATGATGAGGACATCGATATCATGGATACTTCTGATGATGAGGTAGTTGAGGTGATAGACATCTCATCAGATGAGGAGGATCCAGAGATGACGATTGATTTCGACCAGTACATGAGAAAGTATTATGAGGAGACTGTGTCTCGTACCCCTTATCTGCCTGATTGATGTTGGATTTATTTTATTGTTGTTATTTTGTAAAAAAATGTAGGTTGTTATGTTGGATATTTTATTTATGCATTGAAAATGGATTGTGTAATTTTTCCTTTTAATTTATCATTTATAAAATGTTATTTTATTTGTATTGCATTATGAATAATGATATCTATGTGGGTGTCCTAATTCAATTGAGGAATGAGATTAGGACTGTTTTGCGCAAATACACTTACAAGTATGATTTAGTAAATAATTGGAAATGGATGATGATGAGTAGCTTGACTATTTTTTCGATTCCTATCCAAGGATTCCTTCTTCATATTTATGAGTGTATAGTTGCTGCAATATTATAGTGAAATGATAGTAAATGTGCTAGTATAGATATAGAAGGATATAGATAGTAAGTCTCTAAATAGAAATGAATATCATTTCAGGAAAATGGCTTCAACATCAAAGAATATTATTGCTGAACTAAACAAGGGAGAAAAACTGAACGGTGATAATTATGACATCTGGCACCGAAAAGTTCAGTATATTCTCAAAGAGCAGGATGCTCTTGAGACCCTGACAAACACTATGGTGTTGCCCCAGTCAGGTACATCTGCTCAAAGCAGAAGAGACATGGAGATCTATCAGACTTGGAAAAAGAAGAATAGCATTGCTCAGATTACGATTCTGAGCAGCATGGATGATGATCTCATGTGCATGTATGAAAATTATGAGACTGCCCAGGACATGTGGATAGCCTTAAAAGACAAGTATGGTGGTACTTCAACCACTAAGCTGAGGAGGCTCACCATTAAGTTTGACACCTATAGGAAGCGTCAGAATCATACAATGAAACAGCACCTTAGGGAAATGTCAAACATGATACGTGAGCCCAAGTCTGCTGGGCATAATCTTACTGATGAGCAGCAAGTACAGGCTGTGATCCGGTCCCTTCCCTCCAGCTGGGAGAATATAAAGATCAACATGACTCATAATGATAACATCAAGTCGTTTGACGACATTGTACGTCATGTTGAATTGGAAGACGAGCGCTTAGAAGCGGCTAAAGCTTCCAGTCAGCTTTACATGGCTGAATCCAGCAAGCACAAAGGCTTAAGCTTTAAGCGCAAAGGATGGAAGAAGAATTTCAAGAAGTGGAGTGGTAATTCCAAGTTCAAGAGGGATGAGATCGGAAAGCGCAAGAAAGGCAAACGCGCTGGGGCAAAGAAAGAGAAAGCCAAAATGACCTGTTTTAACTGCGGCCAGTTAGGCCATTTTGCTCTTGAATGCACTGAGCAAAAGAAGGAAAAGGTACATTGTTACTCTGACACATTTAATCATGCTTTTGTTTCTAGCTCAGTATTACTCACTGAATCTCGTCCTTTGTGGACTGTAGACTCAGGGGCCACCGATCATGTAGCTAGAGATCGAGGAGCATTCGTGGAGTATCGTCGAATAAGTCAAGGATCAAGATGGATATATGTGGGGAACAACTCACGAGTTGAGGTGAAGGGTATTGGCACTTGCAAGCTTGTTTTGTATAGAGGCCAAGTACTCTATCTCCATGATGTATTATTTGCTCCTGATATTCGGCGAAATTTGATTTCTGTACCAGTACTTCTTAAACTAGGATATGTTTTAAATTTTTATGGTGATTGTATGGATATTTATTTAGATTCTGTAAGGATTGGCACTGGATATTTACTAGATGGTTTTATTGTATTGAATACCGAGATGAACGGTTATTATGATGATAATGGTTGTTTTTCACTAATTGCTTCTTCTGATAATGCAAATGTCAATACTTGGCATGCTAGACTAGGGCATATCGGTCAGGATCGAATGAATAGATTGGCCAAAGAGGGATTTCTAGGTTCCCTCAATAAGATAGATTTGCCTGTATGTGAAAATTGTCTAGCAGGAAAAACAACTAGAAAACCATTTGGAAAGGGAATTAGAGCTGAGAATCCATTACAATTAGTTCATTCTGATATTTGTGGACCTATGAATGTTAGAGCTAGAAGTGGTGCTTCATACTTTATAACTTTCATAGATGATTACACTCGTTACGGTCATGTTTATCTAATCTCCCATAAATCTGAAGCATTAGATTGCTTTAGATTATATCTAAATATGGTGGAGAATCAGTTAGATAGAACTGTCAAAGTCCTGCGAACTGATCGAGGACGAGAATACCTCTCAGAATAATTTGAGATATTGTGTCAAGAGAAAGGTATTGTTAGACAATTGACCATTCCTAGGACACCGCAACAAAATGGTGTAGCGGAAAGAAGGAATAGAACTTTATTAGAGATGATAAGATCTATGATGGCACAAGCAAACCTCCTAATATCTTATTGGGGAGATGCACTACTGACAGCTACTTATATTCTGAATAGGGTCCCTACTAAGTCAGTATCTTCCACACCCTATGAATTATGGACAGGTAGGAAACCTGATCTCACTCATATGTGACCTTGGGGGTGCGCATGATATTTACATGACTTGTCTAGCAAATATGGAAAGTTGGGTGCTAGAGGAAAGAAATGTATCTTTATCAGATACTCTGAGCACTCTAAAGGATATGTATTCATAGGAGAAAATTCAGATGGAAGTGTAACTGAATTGGAGTCACGTGACGTGAATTTCTTGGAGAATGAATTTCCTAACAGAGGTGAAGTTGAAAAAGATATTCATTTTTACGAATTGAGTGAATCTCATGATTTTGTGCATTCAAATACTCAACTAGAGGTAGAAAGAGAGTTACTTGAATACTCTGTCCCTAGTGGGAGTGATAAAACTATTGAAAGTGATAATTCATTTCTTCCCAGTGGGAGCATAGGGACTAATGAATTAGTACCACAAAAATCATCAATTCGTAGAAGTGACCGTAAAACTATTCCTCGTCGTCGATTTGAGATAGAAGGGGAAGCTTTTATGGTTGCTTCACATGATAGTGATGAGCCAAAGAATGTGAATGAAGCTCTCAACTCACCTGCTAAAGAGTTTTGGATTAAAGCTATGCAAGAAGAGATGGAGTCAATGAAAAACAACCACGTCTGGGACTTGGTTGAATTGCCACCTAATCGGAAAGCCATTGGAAATAAATGGGTTCTCCGAATCAAACGTAAGGCAGACGGCTCGATAGAAAGATATAAGGCGAGATTAGTAGCGAAAGGATATACTCAACAAGAGGGTATAGATTATGAAGAAACCTTTTCACCTGTGGTAAGGTTTGCTTCAATTCGCCTTATATTAGCTATCGTCGCACACATAGATTTAGAATTACATCAGATTGATGTAAAGACAGCTTTTCTCAATGGAGAACTGGAGGAAGAAATTTACATGGAACAGCCAGTGAATTTCGTTTCAAAAGGTCAAGAGCAAAAAGTTTGTAAGCTCAAGAGATCTATTTATGGTTTGAAACAATCCTCCAGACAATGCTACCTTCGTTTTCATGAGGCAGTAATGTCATATGGATTTCAGATGACTGAAAAGGACCATTGTGTATATGTCAAATGGGTAAAAGACAAATTCATAATTTTGTCTTTATATGTGGACGATATTTTATTGGCCGGAAATGATAAGGAGTTTATGATAACTATAAAGGAATGGTTATCTTCAACCTTCGAAATGAAAGACATGGGAGAAGCTGTCTATATTTTAGGAGTTAAGATTAAAAGAGATCGTTCAAAGAGAATCTTAGCTCTATCACAAGAGCCTTATATTAAAATGATCCTTGAACGATTCCATATGGCAGATTGTAAGCCTATGGATACTCCTATCTCGAAGGGACAAACTCTCAGTCTTGAAATGTGCCCTAAGACTCCACAAGAGCGTGAAAGAATGCAAAGAGTTCCTTACTCAAGTGCTATTAGAAGTCTTATGTACGCTATGATGTGTACAAGACCTGAAATCTGCTATGCAGTTGGACTGGTTAGTAGATATCAATCAAATCCTGGTCAGAAACATTGGATCGCCGTGAAAAGAATATTAGCATATCTCAAAGGGACTGCAGATTACTCCCTTTGCTACCAAGGTGGTAATTTGCGTCTGATTGGATTTACAGATGTAGATTGGGGAGGTGACTTGGATGAGCGAAAATCTACTTCAGGTTATACATTTTTACTCAGTCAAGGAGCTATCTCTTGGAGTAGTAAGAAACAGTCATGTATTACGTTGTCCACCATGGAAGCTGAATTTATAGCATGTTCAGCAGCAGTTCAAGAAGCAGTATGGCTTAAGAGATTTTTAGAAGATCTGATTTTAGAAGTTGATGCGGAAAAGCCGGTTACAATTTATTGTGATAGTCAGGCAGCTATTGCTTATACTAAAGATGCGAAATATCACAGTAAATCAAAGCATAAAGAGACTAAATATAATTTTGTCAGAGATATAGTGACAAAAAGAAATGTAATAATCAAATATATATCTACGCATGAGATGGTTGCTGACCCGCTTACAAAAGCTGTAACAAGAGATGTTTTCAAGTCACATGCTAAGTCTTTAGGTCTGCGTAGATTATAATGTTATAATTGTCACTTTGAACTATATCCATTTATGAATAAATACGTTAAATTTGTTACGTAATACTAGCACATATCTATTTCACTCAAATTATATAAAGTATGTCATCAGGTTGGAGACTGGTATTCTTACACATACAGTCGCCTTGGTTGCAAAGATGGCAAGCCAAAATGAGACACATATATATATTTTTAGAGAATAAATTGATGAGTATTCTCTCAAGGACTTAGAATATATGAAAATGTCGCCTTGGCAATAGCTAAGATGAGGTTCTACATTAAAACATTGATAATAGAACCACTTGTGATGTATCCCCACCATCATGAAAACCTGATCAAGCCAGATATGAGTTTCTTAATAAGTGGCGCTTAGAAAGCGATTTTTTGAAACTCGGGTTAGACGTTAGGAGAGTGTCTGAACTGAAATCTGTACAGTGAATAATCTAAATATAATTGACATACGCGTCCCTATTGAGGGGCAAGATTCACTGTAACATGCGTTTCATACCGCGTGTGCTTATTATGACCGACATGGAAAATGAGTGAATTTATCCCTAATTCCTCATTGTGTAAGTTCCATTGAAGTTTATAAAACTTCTACCAATGTCCTCAGTGACTATTCACTTTATCTCAAAGTAACGAAGTGATGCTTGTATCATTAGTGTGTTTTCTATGGTTATGATAATGCGACCTATGGGACATTTCTATGATGTCAGTCATTTTTGTTGACCAAGAGATAAAAGTGAGATAGGAAGATTTAATGAATTTTATTTTTCATATATTTACATGTCGACAAATTGTGATTTGGAATCACAATTATAATTATATGAAATATTAAAGGATCAAGCATGTTGTGTTAAAGGGATCGATATGCTTGAACAAATAAAATTTCATTAAATCTAGGACATACTAATGAACAATTGATAATCTCTTGTATAGAAATACAATTGAGATTTAAAAAGTAAGTCCTATTGTAAACCCCTATATTCGATTTTATGTTTCCTAACCTTAGAAACTAAGTTATCGAATAAAAAGGACAAAATGGTCATTTAGTAAAAAATATATATATATATTATAAATGGATGGCAAGATTGTAAAACTTTAGTTTAGTAAGTTAATAATTCAATTATATGAAAAAAAAAAAAAATTGAGACAAATGATCATTGATTTTTATTAGTAAATAACATAACTAAGGGTAATTTTGTAAATCCAACAAGTCAATAGAAGATATGGTGGTCATTTAGCAAAAAGGTGGTCATATAATACACCACTTAGTCACTTTTTCATTCAAAATGAAGAAGTAGGCGTGAGAAACAAAAAAATAGAAGAGAGAGTTGAGAGGGAGAGCATGAGATGGAAGGAAATTAGAGGGGGAGAAGAACAAGTGATATTTTCAACCAATTTTCAAGCTTCCAAGCAATTGTTCTAGTTGATCCCAAGCCAAAACATCAAACCCTAAGCATAGATAAGGTAAGATCTCATCTTCTCCATAGACTTTAATGTGGTGGAAATGTGTAAAAGCATGATGTTGGGTTTGTATGATATGATGATGGATTAGTTTGTTTACTTGATGTGTTATTGGTGAGATTTTGATGTAAATCAATGTTATAGTTATAAGTTGTTAAAAAGGGAACTTGAATGATGTAAAAATGGTAGGTTAGGGTTATGGGAGAAACCCTAACTTGTGATTTAAATTGTTAGAAAAGCAAAAGTAGTTGTAGATTAAGTGTTTGATGAAAAACTTATGAGAGATAGTTTTGTAAAAACTTGAAAGTTTTACTCTAGAATGAGTGTGTGGGTGTGTTATGGCTGTGAAGATCAGTGGAAAACCTCTGAGATTAGATGGTTTTGAACCCAAATTTTACCATAAATAAAATTAGGAAGATAAGTAGAAAAGATAGAAGTTCAATGGAAGTGGTTTTGAGCATATTAGAAATCCCGAGCTTAATGAAGGGTCAGTAGAGACCTGACTTGTTTTAGCTTATTTGGGGTTGTTCTACACCTCAAAACATGCCTCGGGAACATAGAAAACCATAGGAATTGGAACAGAATCATTCCGATAAAAATTGGCGAAGTTATGGCCAAACTAGTACGCGTAGAAAGTGTCATAGAGTAAAAGTGGAATCCCGAGCTCAAACCATGAGCTAGAGAAAACCTGACCAAGTCTGACATGTATGGGGGTGTTCTACACCTCAAATGATGCCTAGGAATGATATAAAACCATAGAAATTGGAATGGGATCGATCCGATAAAAATTGACGAAGTTATAGCCAAAATAGTGGGCGTAGGAAACCGAGATGTGTAATAGCGATGCAAATGCATTCGTTGATGCCCAAAATACATGTATCAGGTCATAATTAGGTAAAAGAACCTTAGATACGAAAGAAAAATCATCGTCGCTTGTCCGATGTAAAAGCTCGCTTTGAAAAGTGCCCAAAATGAGGCGTTTTGCCTAGATTGACATAGCAAACGATGGAGTTTCTCGACGAAACTTTACGGGCGACTTAGTTATGCGTTAAGGAGAAGCTAGAAAAAGGAACGGAGGTGAAACCATGGCTGGTTTCAATTCTGTTTTTCGTGGTCAACCATATAGTTAAAAAGTTGACTTTTTGTTTTAAGCTTCCGGAGACCAAACGAAACATAGGGGGATGATCCTAGGGGTCTAGAAATAAGACTTTTACAAAGAAACCAAATTTTGAGAGCCTCGATCGAGTCAAAAATCGAGTTGGGAAAGTGTGGTGTAGTGAGTTTTCAATGTATTGAAAACTCTATTTTTATTAGTTTTAGCTAAAAAAAGTAAGTTATAACGAGACTATGATGTGTAGGTGACGAGCACGCGGACGAGACGCGAGAGGCTCTTTGAGGCATTGAGAGCGTTGGGATCAAGGTAAGTGTCCTTCACTTCACTTACATCTAGTTTATTTTCATTTATATGGCAATGATAAAATATATTGTTTCAAAGAGTTTTGCAAAATGGTTTTCCAAAATCATAAGTTTTATGTTGAGTAATGAGTTATGTCTAGAATCTAGAAATGAGATTCGAAGGCAAAAGTAAGTTGCAAAAAGGTTTAAAAGTAAAGCAAAGTAAAGTTGAATTTAGACCCATGTGCATGTTGTGATACGATGTAGAAAATTCCGTATCTAATTGCAAGTGATGAGTAAATTGCACTACAATATGCGATGTAGAAAATTCCGCATGTAGTTGCGTAAACTATAAGCTATTGGCACTACAACGGCGATGTAGAAAAATTTCGCGTTGTGGTTACTTAGAGTTGAGAAAGTTCGCCCTACGTCGCGATGTAGCAAATTCCGTGCGTAGTGGCTTTGCACATGGTTGTCTTATGAGAAATGGTTTTCAAAAGAAAAAAAATAAAATCGATTATTTTCTAAGTAATGTCTATGCGGAGTTATACCTTTATATATATATTGCCTAACCTCTCTTTGTTTTGGGTAGCTTGTATACTTTAGTAGACGTTGGCACGGACGCTCTCGCATCAAAGACATTATTTTGATTAACTTTAGGTGGGGAAAATAATGAGACGAACTATATGGATGTTAATGTATTTTGACATTGTGTACATGTGTATATATTGAATCAAATAACTACGTGTTGACATGAGATATTTGACGGATTATAAATCATATTTTGATATGTATATATAAATGAACCATTACACTTGATATGCACATATTGCACAAGGCACATATTTCATATAAGTATGAGTTGTTATATGTCAATTACATATGTGAATTATGTTTGTAAAAGAATTGCATGTTTGTGAAATAAATAAAAAATGCATGTTTGAGATTGAAAGAAGTTGGACGGTGATCAAAATAGTTCGAAGTGTATTTCTTATGCAGGTTGATTTTGGAAATGTTAAACTTACAATCGTTATGCTGTCCGATTTTTATAAAATTAGTTTTCAATCAAACACGAAAAATTCACACCGTTTCAACTATATTAAGAGAAAATAAAAATTTTTAAGCCTAAAACGAGTAAACCGGTTAAGTAAAGTAAAGGGGTTCGCTTCTAGGATTTCTCCAATCCGACAAGTCGGGTTCGGGGAGTCCGTTGAAGTGCCCGGCGGGATCCTCCAGACAAGAGTTTAGATAAGGTCTGGGAAGGGTCCTGTCACCTATTACAAATTTCGTTGTTCATAGGTCACACAATGTATTTACCTGTATGAATGCTCGTACTTCTTATTATAACGGAGTCACCAGTGTTTTCTCTGTTAGTTCTGTTTGGCTCATCTTGTGTGAGTGGGAGATGTTGGGTTATATGGGCTTGGGTCGGGTTCACCCAAGATGACCCAAAGACCCAAACCCGGATCCAACATGGATCAGATTTAGTAACTGCTATTAGCAGTTTTTGTAGCAGTTATTTGATTATAACTGCACATGGCAGTTATAAACTTATGGAAATATATTAACGTGCTTTTTAGAGAGTGTGTGCATGTATGAAATATACCAGTACGGTAGAAAAACAGAAGAGCATAATACAGAGCAAAAAACAGAGGAAAAAGAGCAAGGTATTTACATTGTGGATTGAGTTTTCTTTCCATATTTTGTGATCGAATTCCGACCCAGTTGAACAACACGAGATCTTGATAATAATTGCTGAAAGACGGGTACGTTTTTCTCATTATTTTTCATGTTTCAATATAATGTATATACACTGTTAATGCATGATTATTAATCAACAGATATGTATGTCAATGAGTAGGGACTATTATTAATTAATTATGATGTGATGTATTTTTATTCATGTTTGATGAATGAGGATTGCATGATATGATCGTTAATTGTATGGTTCTTTGGTTATTTATTTTGATTAAATTGTAAGTCTTTTATGACCATTTTTCATTGTAAATTTATAGATTTAGGTTTTTATATTTTCTGTAAATTGATGTGTAATTGGGCTGATGTTTTGCCGCTGTTACGAGTGAAAATTGCTGTTAAAAATCTGGGTAATTGCGATTGTGCAGACTGGTTTTGAATCAGTTGAGCATGCGATCAGATGACTGGTTTGCAAACCAGTTTGATGCGCGTTTGGGTGTCACTGGTTATGAACCAGTGTGTGCGCATCAGATGCGCAAACAAGCAGAAAGCGCATCAGATGCGCGAACAAAATAAAAAATTGCGATAGAATGCTCTGCTATGGGGCTGCGGGTTTTTGTGCCTGTGATGCGTGCTACTGGACAGACACTTGACTTGGTGTGCTTGCTGGACATGTGTTGCGTCTGATTTGGTGCATATTGATGCAATGCACTGTAAGTGCAATTTTATTCATGTTTAATGTACTGACACACAAGAAAAGTCAAAATAGCAACTTTATTACTTATTATGCACAAAAGTCCACGTGTGAATCTTGATTCACATTTGTGCATAAGACAAAAGTGCACCTATTCATGTAATGTACAAAAGTTCTCGTGTGAATCTTGATTCACATTTGTGCAAAAGACAAAAGTGCACCTTGTGTAGATCATTGATAGTCAATTTGCACATGTATCCCTTTGACAATTTATTGGATAATTTTTTCTTGGATTCAAAAATTAAGAAATAGGCTTAAAGTCTAATCCATTAGATGGATATTCTTGATTATTAAATTTGATTTAATATTGAGTCCAAGAAAGCCCTTAAAGACTTTTCAAGACCATGAAGACTACAAGTGAAGGTCAAGGAATGCCTTGGTTAATTAATGTAATCTTGAAATTAGATTTAGGTTATTAAAACCAAAGAACCCGGTCATACACATGTTGTTTATTTAATTATTTTTATGAGATGAATTGATAATTATATAACATGTACATTCATCAAAATATGTCATATAGAATCATGAGGTGCCTACTCATTGCATTATAATATGACATGCATCATATGTATTATTTTATTTTACTATTAAATTGTTTATTAGTATAAATAGAAGAATAATACATAGAATGCCTTTTAAATAATTTGAATTGATTTTAGTAGAAAATCATAGGTTTCAAATTAGAAATTAGATTTCAATAATTGGCATTCATAATGTGGATTAGATTTTAATTAGTTAAAATCAGATAACTTCATATTAAATCTAATCTTTATAATTTTAATTATTTATATTAGATTTATAAATTGAATTAGATTTTTAAGTGTTTAAAATCTGGTAATTCATTAAGTGTTAATAAGTTTCAGACTTTAGCAACACATAAATTCTTAGTAACTTATATTATCTTTTTAGCCGTTAATAATATAAGACGATGACTAGGAATATATAAATAGAAAACCCTTATCGTAAAATAGTGAGTGGGAGAGAAATATATGACAATATATCTCGCGGTCTCCATCATTAGTTCAACACCGTGAAACTTAAAAGGCGCCTCGAGACGGCTTTGTTATCGTCCCCCTACGGGTGGTGTCCATTTAAGTTGATCAAGGTTGACTTCCTAACGGATAGGATTTCTAGATGTATCTTGGGATTGACCTATCCTACGGTGGCAATTCTCGAGTTAAGTCAATGGAATCCGAAATGATGGGTTACACTCATAAAGGAAATAATTAATTGTTAATTATTTTTCTGACCGAAAACCGGTAGTTAAATAATATAGGAATAAGAGTTATTTTGTTATATTATTTAATTGAGAATGTCTCAGTCTAACATATAAATACTTGACCTATCCTATGGCGGCACTTATTTGTGGAATGTTGGATTATCATGGCATAGTGATTATTTTCTAGGGTATTTTCTAATTCATTATTCGTGTATCATGCATCACGTTTAATTTTATGCCAAAATTACATAATATTAATTTTTGTAAATTGATATTAAATGTTTGTTATTTATTTTCAGCAATGATATCTCCGTTGATTTCTATACTTGCTAATGATAAATTAAACGGGAAAAATTATGTCAAATGAAAAAGTAACATGAACGCAGTCCTGGTCTGTGAAGACCTTAAATTTGTCACGACTCAGCCTTGTCCTCCCCAGCAAGCAGAAAATACTGGACGTACTGTGCGCGAGGCCTATCAAAAATGGGTCACAGCTGATAAGAAGGCCCACTGCTATCTGTTAGCAGGGATGTCCGAGATGCTTGCTACCAAGCACGAGGCAATGACAACAGCAACTCAAATACTAGAGTCATTGTAGGGCATGTTTGGGCAACCTTCTGAGCAGCAACGACACGAAGCTGTTCGTGCTGTTATGATTGCTAGGATGAAGGAGGGTACATCTGTTCGAGTGTATGTCTTGAAAATGATGACCCACTTCAACACAGCTGAAAGCCATGGTGGGGCTATAAATGAGCGTAACCAAGTGAGCATGATACTAGAAACTCTTACGAAGAGTTTCATGCAATTCAAGAGCAACTATGTTATGAACAAGTTGACTTACTCACTTACACAGTTGCTAAATGAGCTCACTACTTATGAGTCTATGAATAAGG
The DNA here is from genome assembly GCA_022984855.1 of Dimocarpus longan. Taxonomy (NCBI): domain Eukaryota; kingdom Viridiplantae; phylum Streptophyta; class Magnoliopsida; order Sapindales; family Sapindaceae; genus Dimocarpus; species Dimocarpus longan. The sequence continues at coordinate 25,518,303 of CM041017.1, forward strand.
ACAAAAATAAGTCTGGTGAAGCAAACGTTGCTGAGACTTCTTCTTCTGGTAAAAACAAGAGGAAGAGAAACATTGGAAAGGCTAAGGCTAATGTTAAGCCCAAGAAGCAAGCTACTCAGAAGAAGAGCAAAAAGGGCTCCAAGGCCACAAAGCCCAAAGGAAAATGTTTTCATTGTGGTGTTGATGGGCATTGGAAGAGGAACTGTCCCAAGTACCTCAAGGAGCTCCAAGAGAAGAAGATGAAAGGTAAATATGATTTACTAGTCATTGAATCTTGTTTAGTGGAGGATGATTCATCTCCTTGGATAATTGATTCATGAGCCACTAATCATGTTTGTTCTTCTTTGCAGTTGATTGATTTATATAGGCAGCTTGATAAGGGTGAGTTCAACATGAGAGTCGGGACAGGGGAAGTCGTTTCAGCAAAGGCAGTGGGAGAAGTTAAACTTCATTTTAATAATAATTGTTTTATTATAATGAACAATGTTTATTTTATTCCAGGTTTTAAGAGAAATTTAATTTCTGTTTCTAAACTTTTGGAATTCAATTATTCTGTTTATTTTTGTAATAAATCAGTTATTATTTCTAGAAATGGTTTGAAAATTTGTTCAGGAATACAAGAAAACGATTTATATGTATTAAGACCGTTAATGCATAACCCACTGTTTAATACTGAAATGTTTAAGGTTGAAAAACCAAAAACAAAACGACAAAAAATTTTCCATAATGATGACACATATCTTTGGCATCTAAGACTTGGTCATATTAACCTTGACAGATTAAACAGACTTGTAAAGAGTAGATATTTAAACAAGTTTAAGATCGGTACTTTACCTGTTTGTGAATCATGTTTAGCAGGTAAAATGACCAAAAGACCTTTTACTGGAAAAGGGCTTAGAGCTAAGGAACCGTTAGAGCTTATACATTCGGATGTCTACGGTCCTATGAATATTAAAGCTAGTGGCGGTTATGAATACTTCGTCATATTTATTGATGATTATTCAAGATATGGATATGTTTACCTTATGCAACGGAAGTCAGAAACTTTTGAAAAGTTCAAAGAGTTTCGAGCTGAAGTTGAGAATCAATTGGGTAAAACATTGAAAACTTTACGATCAGATCGTGGAGGCGAGTGTCTCGATACAAAGTTTGAGGATTACTTGCTTGAGCATGGGATTTTATCCCAATTGACTGCTCCTGGAACACCCCAGCAGAACGGTGTTGCAGAAAGGAGAAATCGGACCCTTTTGGACATGATGAGATCTATGTTTAGTTATTCATCATTAGTTAGTTCATTCTGGGGATATGCATTGCAAACTGTAATGTATATTTTGAATGTTGTGCCATCTAAGTCAGTTCCAAAGACACCTTTAGAGTTGTGGAAATGTCGTAAAGCTAGTTTACGTCACTTTCGCATATGGGGGTGTCCAGCACATGTGCTGAAGAACAAGACTGGGAAGTTGGAACCACGTTCAAAAGTTTGCCTATTTGTAAGTTATCCCAAAGAGACTAGGGGCGGACTCTTTTATAGTCCTGAAGAAAACAAAGTGTTTGTATCAACAAATTTCTTGAAGAGAACTATATGAGAGATTACAAACCTCGAAGTAAAGCTGTACTCGATGAGTTACTTCCTCGGCCGAAAAGTACCCTGTCAGCAATAGTTGTTGACAATGACATAATTCAGACCACATCTGAACGTCAGATAGATTCTCATCAGAATCATTTACCACCTCGTCGTAGTGAGAGGGTTATTAGACCACCAGTCCGCTACAAAGAGATCGGAGAGGCACAAATTGCTATCTCTGATGAGAGTGTAGATGATCCATTGACATATCATGATACAATAGAGGATTCTGATAAGAAGGAATGGCTTAAAGCCATGAATCTCGAGATGGAGTCTATGTACTCTAACTCAGTCTGGGAACTTGTGGATCAACCAGATGGGATAAAACCCACAGGTTGCAAGTGGATCTACAAGAGAAAGAGAGGAGTGGATGGAAAGGTTGAAACCTTTAAAGCTAGACTAGTGGCAAATGGTTATACCCAAAAAGAGGGAGTTGACTATGAGGAAACTTTCTCGCCAGTAGCTATTCTTAAGTCCATTCGGATTCTTCTTTCCATTGCTGCATGTCTTGATTATGAGATTTGGCAAATGGACGTCAAGACTGCGTTTTTTAACGGTAATCTTGATGAAAGTATCTATATGGTACAACCAGAGGGATTCGTATCCGAAGGTCAAGAGCAAAAATTTTGTAAGTTGCAAAGGTCCATTTATGGACTTAAGCAAACATCTCGATCTTGGAATATAAGGTTTGATACTTCGATCAAGTCTTATGGTTTTGAGCAAAATATCGATGAACCTTGTGTATACAAACGGATAATCGATAAGAAAGTGGTTTTCCTTGTACTTTACGTTGATGATATTCTACTCATTGGGAATGACATTGGAGTATTGTCAGACGTAAAGAGCTGACTCGCTAGCCAATTCCAAATGAAAGATTTGGGAGAGGCCAGTTATGTCCTTAGGATCCAAATAATACGGGACCGTAAGAACAAACTATTAGCGTTGTCTCAGGCATCGTATATCAATAAGATTCTTGTGTAATTTTCGATGCAGAACTTTAAGAAAGGTAATTTGCCTTTTCGTCATGGAGTTCATTTGTCTAAGGAACAGTGTCCTAAGACATCTTAAGAAATTGAGGATATGAGACAAATTCCCTATGCTTCTACAGTACGCAGTCTCATGTATGCTATGTTATGCACGAGACCGGATATATGTTATTCGGTGGAAATAGTTAGTCGTTATCAATCCAATCCAAGATTAGATCACTGGGTGGCAGTAAAGCATATTCTCAAGTATCTTCGAAAAATGAGAAACTATATGCTTGTATATTCTGGAGAGGATTTGATCTCATTAGGATATACAGATTCTGATTTTCAATCGGATAAGGATTCAAGAAAATCCACGTTCGGATCAGTATTCACTCTTGGTGGTGGAGCCATTGTATGGAGGAGTGTTAAGCAATCATGCATTGCTGACTCCACTATGGAAGCTGAATATGTAGCAGCTTGTGAAGCAGCTAAAGAAGCAGTATGGCTACGTAAATTCTTGACTGATCTGGAAGTTGTTCCAGATATGGATAAACCACTTACCCTTTATTGTGATAATAGTGGTGCAATGGCTAATTCCAAAGAACCAAGAAGCCACAAACGAGGGAAGCATATAAAGAGGAAATATCATCTCATTAGGGAGATCGTACAAAGGGGAGATGCGAACGTGATGAAGATTGCATCACAAGATAATCTTGCTGATCTGTTTACGAAGACCTTAACGACTAAAGTGTTTGAAGGTCATCTAGAAGGTCTAGGATTACGAGATATGTCTCATCTGCTCTAGGGCAAGTGAGAGATTGTTGAGTTTTGTGCCCTAAGAGCTTGTAATAATGTAAACGATTTTATAAATAATAAAGTATTTATTTTATTCAATTTATATATTTTTTGCAAAAATTGTATATATATCATGAAAAACATCCTTGATTACTGATGTAATTTCAAATTAAGTATATAAGTGTTATATACAGGCGGATTTAATTTGATATAAGTAATCTAAAGAGTCCGCGGAAAGCAAATAAAGCTGGGTACTTTATTTGTGGTAAATCTACAGTTACGATCCATTTTGTATTTGGTACGACAGTCTTATCCGAGACTATTCATGTAGTGACATGAAAATTGAGGTACCTTATATAATATAGATTATATAATACTGGACCACGATAAATATAATTCTCTTATCAATATCCGTTAAACACAGAAATTTATATTTATCAACCAGATGATCATATATGAATTGATCTTAATCCTGAGTGTATTATGAACTCCTATTTGTTGAGTTATATCCTTTAATTTACATGGGTGAAATCGGTGTAAATGTCCGGTCAATAACTTCGTACTTTGGGGATATGATTTAGTAAGTAACTGGAAACATTCTACACGATAGTAGAATTCACTCCTTCTTGCGAGAAGTAAAGAAGTAGTTCCCTTAAGTGTTGATTTAGGTCTTGAACAATATGAGCGCCCAACTTTTCATTCATATGAAAATGGAAAGATAAATTCATAAGTTGTTATGGATATATTGTTCATTAGAGAATCAATGGTACTTAAGGATTAAGAAATAATTAGAGGGTAAAACGGATATTTTGACCTAGCTCTAATTATGAACTATTTGTGGAGGGTCAAATCATATGTAGTGATTAAATCAATGGACACTGAAAATTTCAGATTGTATAAAAACATCTACAATTTTGAGAGTGCAATCTTAGGTTTTTAGTGGAGTAACTCTAAGATTAATAATAGTAAATTATTAATTAAAGAGTTTAATTAATAATTTCGATATTATTGGAGCTCAAAATTGTAGGTCCATCGGGTCCCCTTGATAGCTCTTTCATTATAAGAAACTTGTATATAGAATATTGTAATTGGACCGTCCAATTATAATTGTTACGCATATAGCAAACTTTGTGTTCACTTAATATTTGAATAATATTGATTATTCAAATTATTTAATAATTAATTAGTTAATTATTAATTATGAATTAATAATTATTTAATTAATTTTATAAGAGATTTTGAATTTGATTCTCAATTGTGACAGTATATAAATTAGTTATGAGTTAATTATAGGTCACATGTTTAATTGTAAAATATAACATGAATTAATTATGTTATATGAGGCAAAAGTTTAATTTTAATAAATTTGGAGTTTAATGTTAATTTGATTAATTAAAACCCTAAGTAGTTGCCTATAAATAGAAAAGAAATAGTTTTCTTTTCCTAACAAAAGTTATATTTTGGTTTTTCTTTACGTTTTTTGAAAAAAAGAGAAAAAAAATTTTTTAACATAACCAAAATCATAAACTCACCTCTTAAATATATTGTTGATTTTTTTTTAGAAAAGAAATCAATAAAAAGTGAACACAATTCTATATAATTGTGTCCACTCACTTGTTTCTTGATGTAGAGACATATCAAGGAAGGCTAAGTGGTGAGCAATCCACAGAGATCAATACATAAGGTAAAAATCTGATTTTTATTTTTTCTTGTCTTATTTTATTTCATTGTTTTATGGATCTAAGGTTTCTTAAATTTTCTAATAAATTTTTAAAACTCAGTGTTCCGCAAAATTAATATTTTTCATAAAAATAATTTTTGTTTTTCCCTTCAATCATAATCCAATTAACTGGCCGTTGGCTTCAAATTTCAAAGGCCAAGTTAACTAAATATATCATGTTATCACCCTAACTTCATGTTATTACATAATAATAATCTTATTACTGATATATAATATCAATGTAAACCACAGTAAAAACAGATAATGGGCCTAATGGGCCCCAGGCCCAGGTGGGTCCATTGAACCCATGGCTTTTTTTTTTTTTTTTTTGAAATAGGACCTCTATCTCTTAGCAACCAGCAACAACACAGATAATTCAAGCTGCACCCAAAACATCAATAACAAAACCAATGAAAGTTACAATTAGCTTCTTGCCAAAAATAAATAATAATAAAAATTAAAAAATGATTATACTAAAATAACAATTATCCACTTGGATTCATACCCTTTATGTCATCTGGTATTGCACAGAATACCATTAGTTTTTAAAATAGTCATTCTAATATTAAAATTGTTTATAGTCATCATCTCAAAAATGACTATCACTAGCCTCTTGAGTTGTTCTGCAAGTTCAAACTACCTTTCTAGTTTCACTTCTCTTAGGCGCCTTCTTAAAGGTCATAGTTTGGAAAAGTGACCACATAAATTGTGCATCATAACACAAAGAACAAGACCAATTGGTTCAGTTATGTGGGTGCAGATGAATGTTAGAGAAAACAAAGATGAGAAAAGAATCTGAGAATAGTTTTGGAAAAGTTCATAAGAAAAGAGATAAAAAAAAAAGACAACATAATTGGATGATGATTGAGATATCCCTTACTCTTAGCTCTCAATGCCTTTTATTCATTCTCTTCTGTTTCGTACAACAAACTTGCTACAATTTGTTTAGTTACAACTTCCAACTAAATTTTGTTGTACACCCCAGTCTTTTGCCTAATACACTACTACTTATTCTAAGAATCTCGAAGGCCTCTTGATTTCTCTTCTTGGCCTACTTATTACTTCATTCTGCTCTTCCACATGTGCAGTTGTCACTTTATTCACATCAATACACCCCTCATGGACAACAACCTTGTCCTCAAGGTTGAAATCAGGATAATGGTCAACAAACTCTGAAACATCTTCCCACGTAGCAGCCTCTGCAGGTAAACCAGACCATTGAATCAAAGCTTGGTTACACTGCTGTCCTTGCTTGGTTATGATTCTCCTCTGCAGCACTCTTTGTGGTTCCAAAACCAGCTTAGAATTGATGATGTCTTGAGGCAACTGCATAGGTTCCACCATTGCATCGCCATGAAATGCTTTTAACAGTGAAACATGAAAGACATCATGAATTCTGGCCATACTTGGCAACTCTAATTTGTATGCCACCTGTCCAATACGTTTAAGAACCTTAAAAGGACCAAAATACCTTGCAGCTAACTTGTTGGACTCCCTGTTAACCACAGATTTCTGTCGATAAGGTTGTAACCGTACCAATACCATATCTCCAGGTTTGAACTGCACATCACGTCGATGAGCATCGATAGCGCTTTTCATGACAGCTTGAGCTCGCCGTAAATTGTCTTTGAGCTGTTGTAGCACCTCCTGCCTATCTGTCAGCATCCTATCTACCAATTCTGTTGAAGCTGTCATTGGAACATAATCAAGTAGTGAAGGGGGTTCACATCCATATACTGCTTTAAACGGAGTCATTCCTGCTGAAGAATGAAATTATATATTATAGCAATATTCAGCCCAATGAAGTATTTTGACCCATCTTCTTGGATTCTCTGCCACAAAACACCTCAAATATTGCTCCAACACTCTGTTAACCACTTCAGACTGACCATCCGATTGCGGGTGATAAGCCGTACTCCTCTTAAGAACAGTACCACTCAAAGCAAATAATTCACACCAAAATTTACTCAAAAACACTACATCTCTATCAAAAACAATAGAGCGTGGTAATCCATGTAGCTTGCACACCATTTGGGCGAACAACTCAGCAACTTTAGGAGCTGAATAAGTCTTGGTTAATGCTCCAAAATGAGCTTGTTTTGAGAGCCTATCAACCACCACCAAAATAGTTGTATAACCATGTGAATTAGGAAGACCTGTGATAAAGTCCATAGACAAGTCCTCCCAAATCCTCTCTGGAATCGGTAATGGTTGCATCAACCCTGCAGGTGCAAGATTCTGATATTTTATTTTTTGACAGACTGAACATGTTTAACATAGTTCTGAACATCTTTTTTAAGTCCTTTCCATGTGAACGCAGCGCAAACTTTTGCTGTCGTTTTTTGAATTCCCCCATGGCCTCCCATCAATGTTGCATGACACTCACGTAATACTTGTTGAACCAAAGATGAAGTTAGATCTAACAGCAGCTTCCCTTTGTATAATAACAACCCATCTCTTGACTCATATTCTGTTGATGCTTCGAAATTTGCAGCTAATTTCTCGTAGAAATTTTGAAAGAACTTTGAAGTCATATTTTCTTGTCTGAGCAAATCTAAGATTTCAAAACGCACCTGAGACATTGCCAAAAACTGCATTCCAACATCATCAGGCTGTCGTGAAAGAGCATCTGCTGCCCTATTCTCCTTGCCTGGCTCGTAAACAATGGTATACTGATAACCAAGTAACTTAGCCAAGTACTGTTGTTGCTTCGACGTTTGAACTACTTGATCTAATAGAGCACGCAAGCTTTTTTTATTCGTTCTGATGATAAAGCGTCTACCAAGAAGATAAGAAGATACTGACGCCACTTCTTAACTGCCTCCGTTATCACATATAACTCCCTTACATATGTAGAAGCTTGCTGCATTTGAAGTGAAAGTTTTTTGCTAAAATAGGAAATTAAGTGTTCTTGCTACATCAACACTGCTCCAATTCCCAAGTTAGAAGCATCTGTCTCAACAACAAAATCATCCTCAAAATTAGGCAAAACTAACACCGGTGCTGAGCTCATAGCCCACTTCAATTTATCAAAAGCTTCTTGAGCCAAAGGACTCCATTGAAATGCATCTTTTTTAAGCAAATCAGTAAGTGGTGCTGCAATGGTAGCATAAGACCGAACAAATCTTCTATAATAGCCCGTTAATCCTAAGAATTCTCTCAGCTCTTTAAGATTCTTTGGTAAAGGCCAATCTAACATAACTTGCACTTTTTTTCTATCCATGCTGACTCCCATGTCTGACACAATATGACCCAAGTATTCTACTGAGCTTTGCCCGAAAGCACATTTACTTTTTTTCACTAAAAACTGATTATCTCTCAACGTTTGCAAAACCATTCGCAAATGAATCAAATGTTCTTCCAAAGTAGGACTATACACCAATATGTCATAAAAAAAAACTGCTACAAATCTCCTCAAAATGGCTTCAAAATCATGTTCATTGTTGCTTGAAATGTAGAGGGTGCATTAGTTAAACCAAACAGCATTACTAAAAACTCATAATGCCCTTGGTGTGTCCTAAAAGCCGTTTTGTGAATATCAGCAGGTTTCACTCTAATATGATGGTATCCCGCTCTCAAATCCAACTTAGAAAAAATGATTGAACCGCCTAATTCATCCATTAGTTCATCAGCAGTTGGAATTGGAAATCTATCTCGCACCGTGATGTTATTTAAAGCCCTATAGTCAATACAAAATCTCCAAGTTCCATCCTTTTTTTTAACTAGCAAAACAGGAGAAGAAAATGGTGATGTACTCGATCAAATGATACCTGATTGTAATATCTCAGACACTTGTTTCTCTATTTCCCCTTTTTGAAAGTGTGGATAGCGATAAGGTTTGACAATTACTGGCGTTGAATTCGACAATAAGTAAATCTCATGATCCATTTCTCGGTGTAGCATTATGTTTTAGGCTCATCAAACACATCTTCGAACTCCTGCAATAATTGTTGTACATCAGCATTCACTTCAACTTCCTTCGAAACCTCATTCTCTTGTAGCAATGTAATCTGGAACATAGAGGAAATAACACCTTTGTTCTGCATCTTCCGCAACTGATTCATTGACATTTGTTGCTGAGAACCTTGTTTGTCACCTTGCAAATGAATTATCTCATTATCACATGAGAATTCCATTATTAGCTTCTGATAATCTATTAAAATAGGCCCCAAGAGCTGTAACCACTGGACCCCTAACACCATCTCTGCTCCTTGAATTGGCAAAATATAAAAATCAACCAAATAAACACGTTTTTGGATTTGCACAGGTACTGCCGTGCACAGTCCTTCACATTTTAGTGTTTCACCATTGCCCACCATAACCTCAAATTGTCTGTCACTCGTGATTGGCAACTTGAGCATTGAAACCATCTTTGATTGTAGAAAATTATGGGTGCTTCCCCCATCAACTAAAATCTGCACCTCTATTTTTCCAATTAAGCCTCTAAATTTCAATGTTTGAGGCATCAAAATTCCAGACATAGCATGTAAACTGATCTGGGGTGTGCCACTGATAACATTGATGGGTTCGTCATTTATTTTTGCAATGCTCATCTCTTCAAATTCCTCAAAATTAATTTCGTCAGAATCAAGAACAATCAATATGTGTGCTGAAGCTCTACAATTGTGACCAAAAGTATACTTCTCATCATAGTAGAAACATAAGCCTTTCTCACGTCTGGCTTGAATCTGGCTTTGGGATAACTTTTGAACATTTTTTTTGAGTTGGTTAGTGGTGCTGTTATGGGTTGAATTCTGGCTGAGATTTGGTAAAGATCTGAAAGTGTTTGTATGTATTGGTTTGGTTGAGGTTATTGAGGAATTAAAGGGTTTCTGTTGTGGGTTTGGGAATATCGGTGGATAAAGGGAGAATAGTTTGGGTGTTGTATTTCTTTGTTGAAGTTTAAGTTCCTGAATTTTAGCTAATGTCATTGCCTTAGTCAAGTTTGTTGGTTGAAAAGATGTTACCTCATGTTGAATTGCAGGTTTTAAACCTGAGATAAAGCAGTTGAGCAAGAAAGATTCTGGTAACCCATTCACCTTGTTGGATAGATTCTCGAATTCCTCTTGCTACTCCAGTACTGACCCAATCTATACTAACTTAGATAACTTCCCTTGATAGTCCTCCAGCTCTGATGGACCAAATCTCACTTGAAGAGATTGCAAAAAATCACTCCAAGAAACAATCTTGGTGTTCTTTTGACGCCACTGATACCAAGCTAACGCTTTCCCATCAAAATACAATGGAGCGATTTGTAACCTCATTTCTTCAGACGCATTGTGAAAATCAAAATATTGTTGGATCTTGAAAATCCACCCCTGAGGATCGCCACCTTCGAATCTTGGTGCATCAATCTTTAATGGCTTCAAATTCATCGCAGTGCCCCCTACTTGCGTTTGTGGAACTCCATTATCGTTGTGAGTCGGAGTTGATGAAGATGATGAAATCTTTTGTTTTTGCTGTTGCCAATCAGCGAACATGTCAGAAAACTTGAAAGAAATGTCGTGCAATTGAGAAACCATTCCCTGCATCTCCTCACGAACCTCTTGAATCGATTGATCCTGCTTGTCCATCCGATACTCCACAGTCTTGGTTCAAGTGGATGTCGCCATGACATCGATGAAAACACCAATTGATGTGGGTGCAGATGAATGTTAGAGAAAACGGAGATGAGAAAAGAATCTAAGAATAGTTTTGGAAAAGTTCATAAGAAAAGAGATGAGGAAAAAGACAACATAATTGGATGATGACTGAGATATCCCTTACTCTCAGCTCTCAATGCCTTCTATTCATTCTCTTCTGTTTCGTACAACAAACTTGCTACAATTTGTTTAGTTACAACTTCCAACTAAATTTTGTTGTACACCCCAGTCTTTTGCCTAATACACTACTACTTATTCTAAGAATCTCGAAGGCCTCTTGATTTCTCTTCTTGGCCTGCTTATTACTTCATTCTGCTCTTTCACATGTGCAGTTGTCACTTTAGTCACATCATTCAGACAAATACTTATTTTGCCACTCTAATTGCTTCCACTATTGGCTCAAGGGTTCAAGTAACCAGGCCGAAACATCTTGCTACAGCTGAATACTGTATGGATATGAAAGTTCCACGATGTAAGCAAGAACAATGACAGACAAATACAAAGACAATGAATGAAATCTGTCAAAAATAGATTTTGGACCTAACTCCACTATAAAAGTTAACACATGACTGAAAGTTTACTCTCACCTTATAAACCAATACAAATTCATTTTTTCAATCAATGAAGGACTGTCTAACCACACCCAAACCACACCCCCCCCCCCATACACCTACCCACCCCCAATGCACAGCGTGCTCACTCGACAACACTTGTATATCCATATAACTGAATTTGAACCATACAAATTAGATAGAGCCAAATCCAAGCTCCTAATACCATATTAGAAAATGATCTTGAGTCCAACTCCACCATAAAAACTAACTCATAAGTGGAGGTTTACCCTCATTGTCTAAACCAATACAAATTCACTTCTTTAACCATTATGAGATTATTTAACACTCACCTCATGCGCAGCATGCCCACTCGACAGTACCTACACCAATGCAACTAAGTTTGGACCCAACCCAAAACTCTGATACCATGTCAAAAAAAGATCTTGAGTCTAATTTCATCACAAAAGCTAGCTCATGAGTGGAGGTTTACTTTCACCTTACAACCCAATGCAAATTCACTTTTCAATCAATGTGACACTATCTAGTAAAACCAACAAATTACCTGGCAGAACAAGCCATAACAAGGAAGGCTTCACCAAGAAGATTATGTTCACCACGAAGAAAACATCCTTCCCTTTGTAGATATGCCATGGTGTCAGCTATATTCTATATAGAAAACCACATGAGAAAATAAATATGATTTCACTCTTAAAATCTCAGCTTCTATGATCAAAGGCACAAATAAGATGACTATAAGACTCAACTACACTATTTTTCTGGGGCACTCCAACTGTAGTTCTACAACAATGGAATTTCATCATCAAATGTTTAAATGATTTCCTATTGTGAAACTAAATCATCTCCAATCCAACAAAGGTCCTGTTAGAGCTCTTTTAATAGTTTTCTTATTAGATTGTAGACCCTAACAGGAATGAAATTTCATCTATTGATCGCCGACAACTCTATAAATTGCATTACTTGAACATCAATAAAAGCACTTCACACACCTAGTTGCAACAAAAGATAAGCTCTCGACCACTTTTAATTGATAACTAGATCCATATATCATGTGCTATTATTGGACCTGACAAATTAAAGAAAACAAAAACTAACCTTCATGTGAGGTAAAATGCTTTTGTCGGCAGCTTGGGCAATTCTAATATATGATGTACAAATCTGCAACCTTGCATGCCGTGCACTATTTGTTGCAGGATCCCGCCATGAACAATATGGTTAGTTAGAGCAGGAATGATTACAATTTTGGCAAGTAATGATAACTGAAAATGGAAACCAAGTTAAAAGTGAACCTTAACAACAAAAGGAAGAGAAGTTAAAAGCTCTAATCGTTTGTTGATGATGCCCCGCGGCCTCACCCCCCCCCCCCCCCCCCCCCTCCAGCGGCATCTGGGAAATACTTCAGAAAGGGACCCATTGCATTTAAATGGTGACCAAGAGCTTCCACGAGGAGTGGCTCAGTCCATTTCAGAGAAAGAAGTTGTGGAACTAATCCTTCAAATCAAAATAATAGGAGGTTTTCAACAGGTCTTAATAAAAGTCTAAAATCTTAATAAAAGATGAAATGAAATTACTAAAAGACCATCAAATATTCTGCAGAGTGAAAGGTGAACTACAGAAGTAGCCCCACCAATTTCATTTGGTCTCTCAAAAACTGCACTCACAACATTTACAGACAAACGTTTCTTGATTAGGAAAACACTTTAACAAACTTAGTTGGCCTAATGGTGACCTGCAGGTATACATGTACCTTGAATGTTGTAGCTGTTGTATGGTTGCATTCAAGTCACCCTCCAATTTACAGTCTGTCCAGTCTTCCCTTAATTTTTCTAATGTTGGAGTGGTTACGTCTCCTGACGAGAAATACTTCATCTGGGGGCATCCATTCAAGTTTAATTCTTCCAAAGATGGTAATACGAAGTTGTAATTTCCAGAACAGAAGCATGTGAGACTGGGTAAATCATCGAGTGTCAAAGTCCTCAGTTTAGTGAAAATAATGTTGTCCTCTGTTACATCTTCCTCCTTTGCTACTACTTCTATCATCGATCTGCAGTCATATATTACCATTTCTCTAAGTTGCACCAAGCTTTTGGCTGTTGAGGACATTACTAGGTTCTTCAATCTACTGCAAAATTGTACATCCAAAAATGTTAGATTTTGGAAGGACACAGACGATGGCACCAGCTGGATCAAGTCCCTACAAAACTCTAGACTTAAACTCTCAATTTTATGAAGAACTGTGTCCAATTTGGCGTCGCATCTCAACACTGAAGGATCCAAAATCTCAGCCTCTTGGTATGAATCTAGCACTTGGTATGAACAAGAATGAAGACGGAGCTCCTGCAGATTGCGAAATCTCTGAAGCATACCTAGTGGGAAGACTACTGGAACTGCTGCATCACCCCGCACTTTAAGAGATTTAACATTGCAACAGAGCTGTTCTGGAAAATGGCACTGCAATATTAACTTGAGGTCTGTGTCTATCACCAGCGCTTCCAAGTTGGGCAAAGGATCCTGCAACAGAAACAAATGGGAGTTATTTTCAATCCAACACAACTTTTATGTACCTTTAGAAGCGAAAAAAAAAAAAAGGAAGAAAGAAAGATTTACAGTGTAATTCAATCTGTTGCAATTATATTTTCAGTTTAATTACATTTGCAGTTTAAAAAAATGAGTCTAAAAATTATGTTAATTTCAATTAAATTTCTCTTAAACTCTATTAACAATTTAAAACGAAATGCATTTTATACCTTTTCGACCATAATAAAAGATTGAATTGAGCTACCATCTTGACCCTCATTATTTGCTTGGAAATTAAAAAATTCTGAGGCAAACAACTCCATTTTCTGACAATAACCCAAGCGCAATTCTTTTAAGTTCGGCCATTGTGACATGTGTATCGCTTGATAGAAAGTTTTAAATTTAGGTAAATTGAAGAGCCTTAAAGAGGTTATTTGTGGGAAGACAAATGTAGTAGCTTCTTTTGCTTCTCCATCGTCCTCAACAATCTTCTCCACTTCACATTCAAACACATCAAGATCTTTAAGTTCCCAAAGATTCTTGGCTATAGAGATTGGAAAGAGATATTTCAGACTCCCACAATTATAAACTTTGACATCTTTCAGTTTTTGAAATGAGAACTTGTTTTGTGGGTCTTTATTCCATATGTGCTCTAGATTTGGTAGACAATTAATATCCAGATTTCGTAACTGAATCTCTGTCTGAGGATGTGATTCTTCCAAATCTATCCCTTGAAGATCAAATATGTTTTGTACCAAATCACAATTCTTGACCACTACGGTTTCTAGTCTTGTGATTCTTTCAAGCATATTGGGTTGGAAAATAGTCAGCAACTTATGGCATCGCATGACTTCTATTGATTTTAGATTACAAAATGAATCATTACAAAGTTGATTGGGCCATATCATCTCCAAGTTAACCATCTCTGAAATTTGAATAATTTCTAAAGAAGGGAGTGCAACCTGCATAATACTTTTATTAACAATTGAGTAAAAAATATATAAAAACTGTAAGCAAAAGAAAAACGACTCTGTTAACCATAAATTTTGAGGGTCTCTCTATTTTTTTTTTTTTTTTTTATATAAAGGTCTTTATGTCTTTTATTTGTAAAACATTTATGAAATTATATAACAAATATCGAATTTAGCTACTATTCAAAATTTCTACAGTTATAAAGGTGGTTATAAGACTGATTAATTATCTCTTAATTTTAAATTTGCTTTAATTGTACAATTTTTTATTTTTGTATACTCTTATGGTGCGTTTACTTCACGTAGAGGAATCAGAATGAGAATCAAAATAATTTGAAATCGGAATGATTAATTATAAATTACAAAAATAACTTTAATTAAATGGATTAATTAAAATAGTGTGCAGTTTTTTATTATAATATGTAGTTTCTTTTTAATATCAAATAAAAAACTATACATCACAATTAATAAAAAAATGAATATTATTTTAATAGTCTACTATGATAATTAAGAAATTAGTGATGAAAAACAAATGGTGTACAATTTTTTTATTATAATATGTAGTTTTTTTTTTTAATATCAAATAAAAAACTATATATTACATTAAAAAAAAATGTATATTATTTTAATAGTCCACTATGATAATTAACAAATTGGTGATGAAAAAAAAATGATGTACAGTTTTTTATTATAATATGCAGTTTTTTTTTTATTATAATATCAAATAAAATTGATTTTTCTTTATTTTTTAAAAAATGGTATAATGGACTTTTCGTCTTAGCAAAGGGAATGAGAATGAGATTCTCATTCCACAACCCAAAGTGATGCAGGACCCACACTTTTATTCCTATTACGGAATGAATTTTAAACAAGTAAATACTATCAATCAATCTTATTTCCTATTTTCATTCCTCAATCCATTAAGTAAACATACCCTTAGAATAGAAACCAAATATTAGTAATGATACACAACATCTACAATAGCATAACCCATAGATAAATAAAATAATTTATTATAATTACACTTTTTCATACTAACACTCTCTCAAATATTCTGCAAATATACACAAATTTAAATGATACAGGCAATATAGGAGGTCAATTATCTGCTTTTATATTTATTTACTTCTGTTTTTCAAATTGCTCATTTCCTGTAATTATATAATTAAAGATTCAACATTGTAGCATAATCACTCTTTTTTACTAAGTCACAACTCTCCCTGTCACATTGGTTTGGAGATTTCCACTGACATCATCCCCACCGACATGTGAAATCGGTTCATGAATTGAATCTAAAATGGGTCTCAACTTTCATTAGAAATTGGTATGAAATTATGAATTATTTGTTTTGGAAATAAATGATTGTTTGTTTTTTCTGCTAATAAGACTTATTTTCACTAAACTTGTAATTTAAGTGATTTTAATTTTTTTTTAATTATATCTTAAATCAAGTTATATCTTATTTTAAAGGGAAAATTCTAAATTACCCCCTAACTTTTGTCTTTAAAAAAAAAAAAAAAAAAAAAAAAAAAAAAAAAAAAAAAAAAAAACCCTACCTTTCAAAAATCCATCTTGCCGTTACAATTTCTATTTGCAAATTTCTATTTGCAAAAGTGATTGTCGTTAGTGGATTAAGGGTAATATTGTAAATGAAGCTTTTAATAAAACAAGAGTCAATAAAAAATAATTAAAAAAATAATATATATATGACAAATAAAATAAGGATTAAAAATTTAAATAAAAATTTTAATTTTAATGTGAACAAAAATTAAATAAAATTTAAAAATTTAAATAAAAAATTTAATTCATTATTCTCCCACAAAATCAATCAAACATTATCAATCTCCCATAAAAATCATTATCAATCTCCCACAAAATCAATCCAACATCATCTATCTCCTACAAACATTGTCACTGGAAACTAAAAAAAAATCAACAAAAAAAAAAATTATCTAAAAATAAATCAACAAAAAAAAAATTATGTTCTTTATACCGATGTTATCCATCTATGAAGAACAATAATGTTATTCAACAAACATGAAAACGAATCCAGATTTTATGGAACCCATATGAAAATCATAACCGAACATCAAAATCAACCCAACAACCTCATCATCAATCTAGATTCGTGAAACCCAAATGAAATCTGGGTTGTTGAACCTAGATGGAAGAAGAAGAGGAAGGAAAAAATCAATACTTATTTACAAGGTTTTATTAATCAATCATTTAAATAAATTAATAAATAAAACCACCTAAATTAGAGTGGAGAGGCACCATACTGCTTTTCTCACGCATATTCGTTGCTATTTTTCACATTGTTTAATTGTTTCAAAAACTTTTTCTATTAAACATATGGAAACATTAGACTAGAGTTAGCTAAGATTTGTTTAATACATACCTTTGCACTAAACGGTGTTCTTTTCACCTTAAACACTAGAGGGTCATTTTCAAGTTTCTATTATTTAATTTGTAAAACTTCTATGAAATTCATTAATATTAAAAAAAAAAAAAAAAACAATTTAGGGTTATGCAATTGTTATAGGGATTAGTAACAGTATAAGAGCAATTCAATTCCATTAGATTTCAATCTAATGGCTTAAATAAATAAGGAATTATAAAATTAAAAAATAAAAAATAAAAATAGATAATGCTTGTAATGAGATTTTTTTTTATCAATTATTTGCTTAAATTTGGCTGCAATTAAGGGAGAGATTGATGGGAGTAAATTTAGCAAAAACCTATATTTTTTTCCCTATTCACAACAATCAACTCTCCTCTAGAAACTATACATACATTATTCGAAATTTTATTTCTTCTTTATTAACAAAGTTCAACTGTCAACGTAGCAACATCAAAGAGATCTAGGTTGATTTTGAAAGTGTTTGAGAATCAAGTAGGTTTTCTTCCGTTTCTTTCATTTCTTTTTATTAATATTAGAACTTTATGGTATGATAAACTTATGGTATCATATTGGTTAGGTTTTGAGTTATTTCAAAGTAAGATTAAAATTTTATGAATTATTTTAGAAGAATTAGAGACTGTTGAAAATTTTACTTCCTAGTAGACCTATTAGATTTGTTTAATTGTTTGAATAAAGAATCAAGGTATAAAATTATGAAATTTGCTATGAATCCTCCTTAGTATGTTAGGTTATATTCTAAAAAATTTCGTTGTCATAAGATACATTTGCAATTAATTAAGAATTTTCATTTACTTCTAAATTAATGAAACAAGAATCCGAACAACACTAAACTAAGCTGAAACTTGATTTTTCTGGACATGCATTTTATCTTATTTTGGTCTCATTAAATTTTTCAGGAACCATTATGAGTCTTTTTTAAGCCACGAAATTTTAAAGGATTTTAATTGGATTTGGAGGTTTAAATTGATAGGTTGATAGAACCATTTAAAGTTAAAAATTTTTATCACATATATTATAAGTCTTTAGAACATATATATGCACTTTTAAGATGATTGGTTTTATATACAATTTGTTAAAAATAAAGAAATTGGTTTGTGTTAAGCTAATGTTAGTATAACATTTAAAAGATGATATGTTGAGATTCAATGTACCTTTGACTAGTCTACAGTAATTTATGAAGATATGAATTCCAATAAATTTATGTAAATGCGTCTTGTCATATGATTTTAGGTTGATAAGTGAGATTATTTTGTAAAGTTATTTTCTTTATTGGGATAATCGAAAGATGTAAATAAACCTTATATATTACCTTAATATATTATGTGTTCAACTTCAAAAAATACTTTGATTGGTCATTTTAAACAATTAAATGAAACTTTGGATTTTTCAATGTTACTTTTCATTATATTCTACTTAAATGATTTTGCATCCTCAAATATATGTTTTTTGTATATTGCTTGATTGTATTAAAAATATTGCCTTCCTATTTGAAAAGTAGTGTGCCATATTCTATCAAAAGTATTCTTCCATATTTGAAAAGTATGATATGTATTATAATCGTGATTGTAGTGAAAACGTTATAGCTTTTCTATTCGTAATTCATTCAACTGTATTGGCCTAAGCACAAGGATTACGTGTGTCATGATTGTATTATATTGGTCCAACTGAAATATTTATTGTTGTGTAATGTTAATTGCATTGGTCCCACATCGAGGTTGTAGGTGCCATAATTATATCTTGTTATCTGGGTCACCGATGTTGTGAATGATATTACATAACAGGAGCCACTCTTTATTATTATTATTTTTTTTAAATTCATATATGGAATGTTTTCCATTACTTTTGACTTTGGTTTTAAATATTGAATGTTTTCTATATTGTATTGTTAAATATTTTATTTACTTTACTATATTCGTAATTATTTCAATTACTATAAAATTATGACTTTATTTTTGTTGTAAAGTTACTTTATTAATTTATGATACATTCTTCCTATTACATGCTATATCGTAGTATATAATAACCTATTGAATTGATAGCTCACCACTTGTCTCTATTATTTTTACATATTAGGAGGCCTTATTTGTTTTAAGGGACGACTTCGAGTTATTACTATTACTTGATGAAAGATTTTAGTTTTAGTGTTGTGGTTATTTCTCTTGCTGTTATTTAAAAAGCATTTAAGTCTGTTTCATCTTAAATGTAAGAATTGATTTTGAATGATTGAGAATTTGAGTTGTTTAAAACTTTTATTGAGGTGTTGAGACAGAGATATGTTATTGAATTAAATATTTGATGAAATAATTCTTTAATAGTGTTTTACTTTTGGAGATTTAATTAGTTGATTGAATATTTTATTATATTCGTTTTGTGTCAAATTGGGGTGTTACAATGTTTCTCTTGTACTTACCATTTATTATTCTTATTGTTCATATATACTACCCAAACCAAACAATTTATTATATTTACACTCATGTACAAATTCTCTAAGTGGATTCTCTCTTGAGTAATGATACAATTCCCCTCTTCAAAAAAAGAAAAAAAATACAATTCCCACCATTGTGTCCCAAAATATGATGTGTTTATTGATTTCGAATACTCATTAATGATTATTTATTTCATTTAAAATTGATTGGGATCATGTCGAAATATAAAAGGAGAGGTGTCTGGTATTAGGTGGCTCTATTGCCACCCCAAATGTTTTTCCCTACACCCATAATTTTACCCCTAAATAACGATAAATAATATAAATAAGTTACATATATTATTTACACTCAACCTAATTGATATATTTTCGAGAAAATAAAAAAAAAAAAAAAACCTGATTGTCCACAAACACTAATTTATTTCTCTCATGTAATCCATTTTTTTTTAAAAAAAAAGTTAAATCTAATCTAAAAAAAAGTTATTAAATTTTTTATGATCATTAAATTATAATTATGTTGGTTAAATTATATCTAAAAATTGTTTAATTTTAAGTTAACAAAACAAACAAAAATATAAAAATATTTTTTTAAAAAAATTAAAAAAATAATTTATAAATCATATATATCTTTAGATTTTTTTAAATGCAAAACACAACTTTTAAATTTTATTTTGTTATTCATTTAAAGAATAAAGATTGATTAAAATATAAAATCAAGTCTCATTCTTGACAGAAAATTTGGTTGCTTCAACCTTCAAGTACGATTTCTTCTTCTTCTTCATAAAATGTAAAATTACAATTAGGGTTAAAAATTTATGTTTAAAAGGAATAAGGAAAGAATAAATATTTTTAAATGAATATAATTAATGTTGTTTAATAGGGTTAATATTGATATATTTATGGGTGCTTATATTAATATGCAACTTTTTAAATTTAATTTATGAGTGTATTGATAATTTGAGTATAAAAATCATATTAATGGGTGGCAATATCTACACCCAACTTTTAATCGTAAATTCTAAAATAATGTGGGTTGAAAAAATGGGTGTATAGAGAGAAAATTTGGATGGCGACAGAGCCTCCCTAGTATTATTGTTCTATCAAATGTGCATCTTTTTCCAAGTTACATCTCTCATTACATGCCACACGTATATTTTGAGATATTTTGGTGGGTTTATAGAATTAAATATAAAGTTACATCTCTCATTACATGCCACACCTGTTTATTTTGAGATGTTTTGATGGGTTTATAGATTTAAATATAAACTAAGTCTGAGCTTGGATTAGAAGGAACTGGCGTGAAATTATGAACATCGATAAAGATAACTTAAATTCTAATTAATTTCTATATGTCATTTATGTGTGTGTGAGTACATATATATATATATATATAATTTTCTCCTATTGTATAAGAGAGAATTTATCATCCTAGCAGGTAACAGTCCTGTTTGTTTTTTTTTTCTAACAATCCTTTCTTTTTTTTTTTTTCTTAACAATCTTATTTGGTTTAAATTACCTTTTTAAGAATTTATTTCTTTTGTTATTAATAATAAAATAAACAAAGAAAAGAATAAATTAGTAAAAAAGAGGTTATTGTGTGTTAGTGTACCTTTTGGTTGAAAAAGGGGCTAGGAGCACAAACTTCATTGCTGTTCATTCTGCAGAAATTTGTCAGCTTTGGGAGATATGACAAGGACAGGGAGCATAATCGCTTGAACTCAGTTTGATCAGTCCGTTCATTGTTGCTGACATCTTCTTCCCTTCCCATAGCAAAAATTTCTTCCATATTGCCACAATACCCCACTGTGACATCTTGAAGCAGTGGAAGTACCCCATTAGTGGAGACTATTGAGAAGATATTCTTCAATTCATTGCATGAACGAACATGTATGGTTGTTAATTGGTGAAAAGACTCTGGTTTGAGTTGATAATCATATATCTTCTCCAACTTATACAATCGCTCTAGTATCAACGACTTCAAGCAAGGAAAGGGATCACAAGATTTCGATATGAAGCAATCAAAAACAGTACGAAAGCATGAACTTTCTTCTACATAGAGAACTTCCAGTTCTGGAAAACCCTTGCTATTCAATTTAGAAAGGAAATCCTCAACACTTGGAAATCTATACTCCGAACAAATACTGTTTTTGAGATTGAGTTTCAACCCCCTCGAAGTCTTATCCATATAAAATGAATTCTTCTCAGGATCATCATCAATATATATTTTGTACCTTTCCAACTTTTTCAACAAAAAGTAGCCTTTGGGTAAAACATTGGCATTTGGAATTAATATTTCCAAATTTGTGAGGAACGATAGACGCTTCAACTCATCAAGACTTTCGTATCCGGCAACCTTCCCCATAATGTCGTATCTCCAACAATTGAACAAATGCAATTCTTCTAACAAGGTTAAGGTCGATAAGACATTTGGTGGAATATAAAGACCTTCACAATCATTCAAATTTAACAATCTTAACTCACTTAAGTTACATATTCCCTTAGGCAACTCCTGACAATAATAACTACGAATTCTAAGGAATCTCAATTGCTTCAACTCACCAATAAAATGGAAGTCATGTAGGTTGCATGAAACTATATTCAAGGTCTGAAGATTTACTAGGCAACATAAAGAATTAGACACTAAATTTAAATTCAGTCCAGCTAAATGTAAAACCTTAAGCTCCGGCATCCTTGTAAAAAACTTATCAGGGACTTTCAAAAATTTTTTCTTGGATTTCACGTAGAAAAATTCAAGTTCCGGACATTCTAGCTGCATTGGAAGCTCACTGATAGCATGTAATGAGATTTGATTGCATTTTCTCAATACATTCTTATCTATCAATTCCCTTGGAATAACATTACCTGTCTAACAATCATATGTCCATCTCTAGATGCAATTGATCTAGCAACATCACGTACAACATCGTGCAAAAAAAACCTTTCGTTGTTACCATCAAGCAACAGAGAAGAGCCTTTAAGTTGTTGAACCGATGCAATTACTCTGTTTCTTGCTTCTTCTATTGTTTGTGTGCCCTTCAACATACCCAGACCCATTCCATATGCCAACAAGTCTTCAATGGAGGTATATCCCATTATACTGCAAAGCAAGAAGATTGATTTTAGTTCTTTCCTTCTTAATTGATTGTAACTAATCTCAATACTTGCATATGTTTCTGCTGCCACTCCCTCAAAGCTTCTTGCAGAAGGCCTTTTGAGTTCATTCAAGGCATCCTTCCATACGGACACTCCCTTGCCTTTTAATGCCACCGCCACCGAAGTAATGGCAATAGGTAAACCTCCTAATGCCTTGGCAACTTCTATTGCTAATGCTTGGATATGTTCATCATTTTCAATGCAAGGCCCCGCTTTCTTCTTAAATAGACTCCATGTCTCTTCTTCATCTATAAAATTGATCTTGAAATTACTTTGAGAATTCATTTTGGACAGCACATCTGAACTTCTTGCTGTCAACAACACTTTACATCCTTTATGATCATTACCAAAAGGAATCCCCACATCCTCCAACTTGAGCCCTTCCCAAATATTATCTAAAATTAGAAAGACCTTATCTTCTTGCATCAATCTTTGCTGCAGACTCCTTGCTCTTCCAGAATTACTCTCCTCACGGAACGTCAAGCCCAGCTTATCAGCAATTTCTTGTTGAATCTCTTTTACGACTGGTTTCATAGTTACCTCAGCAAACGCTACAACATTAAAGAGCCTGTTATCCTCGGCATGTGCTGCAACTTTTCTTGCTAGTGTGGTCTTGCCAATGCCGCCCGTTCCATAAATACCAATCATATTGACCTCAGGATTATTCAACTCATCTCGTATGTTCTCGAAAATAGACATTCTTGATTCAAAGTCTTCGTAGTCTTTGTGAGCAGGAATCCATATTTCCTTTGGAATGGTTATGTAAGAAACTGTTGTGAATTTCCCTTCTCCACACAGTTCAGCAACAGCCTTCCCCTTCTTCGCTGCTTTCCTGCTCTGTTGATAATGTTTCTTGGGATTAGAACACAACCCCTTTAAACATTTCATCCTTGCTTGCTCACTTTCTCGAATAACCTCAGAAGCCTCGGCAATCATTGTCTCCACACGTTCCAGCCAAATGTTAACATGCTGTTCAATTTCTTCACCATTTGTTGTAGCGGCTTCAACAGAATGCTGCACCGTGTCTCTTTTAGACTCCAGCTTCTCAACTTCTTTCTTCAATATGTCAAAGTTGCTGGAGTAGTTCCAGATAAATCTGATTGGACGTCCTACGGGAAAAGCCAAGTATTTGGCAACTTTTGCAACAACAGAAACTATAATTTCGGCCATTTTCAGAAACTATACGTGAAAATAAGACAGAAATCACAACAGGGCCAACCAACCGAACAAAGGTCAGGTAAAGCTGCACAACAACAGAATAAAAGTGACAAGAGCAAAGGAATAGCAAGGTATTATTGATATCAAATTGTTAAAACCACAAAACAATTAGATGTGAAACAAAATGGTTAATAATAGAACAGCAACTAGATGGTAGAAAAAAAAAAACAACAGATCAAGGATGAATATATGAAAATCTAATAGATTTTTTTTTCTTCTTTTATAGATATGAAACAAAACAAAGCAAATGGAAACCAAACAGAGAACAGAACAGGGTAGCTAGAGAGCAAAACAAACTAACAGAACACTTACAAGCGCAACACATGTTTTGGAAATCAAAACCATGAACTAGAGAACACCGGAAGACAGCCAACTAGAACAACAATGTAAGGTCAACAAATGTAAGAAAAGTCTTAAAGAGGGGTGTGAAGTGACTTGATACACGCAAGAAAAGAGTAAAGCTCTAGAGTCTCAGCGACAAGTGAGTTTCTTAGATCATGAAATTGCCTATCAGTTGCAGGTTTAGTATCCCAATGTGACTTTGTGGTGTGATTTTAGTGATAGCAACACCAAGGTACTCAACATTAATTAAAAAATCTTTGTTTTTTGAAAATTCAATTGAAAAATCTTACAATTAAACATTTGGTAGGGTGTGAAATGTCTTCTCCAATCTCCATCAATCATTGAGTCTACAATTTTTTCAAAGTAATAAGCACGTTCACCACCGGTAATGTTAAAAAGTAACTTTGATAAAGAATGAGATTATTATAGTTCTAAACTTTAAAAAATGATCATATTTTTAATTATATTTTTAAAAAGAACGAAATGAATTTTAACTTTTTGAAAAAGTGTCAAATTAATTTTTTTCATCGATCAACTAACGATCAAATCTAACTAAAAACATAAAATAATTAATTTAATCTTAAACTCAATTAAAAAAGATAAAAAGATGGTTAGATCTTTATCTAAAGTTAAATATTATAATAATATACAATTAACAAAATACTCTTATGAGCTTTTACGTAGTTTCCATAAAATTACAGCTTTATTCTTAGACAATTTTGTCTGCTACAGCTTTATCTGACAGTCATTGTGTATAAATATTTGTAAAATTATCATTTTACCCTTGCAATAAAATTTTTTCTTAAATCTTCATAAAATCTGTTTTTGAGCTGGGCAGTGTTATTTGCTCATAGGTGTGATTTTACGAAGGTTTTTTTTTTTTTTTTAGTTTCTGTTCCAGCTTATAATTTTTAGTTTTTGCTCTTGTCCATCTACTAGTATTTGCTCCATCTGTTTAATATTTTCACTGCATCTATTAATTTTTTTTAATCCGTAATATTATATATTTCAAATACACATATTTATAATATAATTGATATATGCATGGATGATAGTAGTATATAAGAGATGACCTGTAATATTGGATTGGATGCATGATGTATTGACACTGAATGAAAAAAAAAAACAGAAATCAATAATGTGTGACCACCTGCCTATGCAAATGACATAACAAGTAAAACACAGATTTTGGTGAATAATAAGCACACAGCCACGTTCATAAGGAACTTCTTAGCAAAACCCACAAAAAAATTGAAAGAAAAAAAACCCGACAGACCAAAAGCAGCAATCTGAATACCTTAAATTAAAAGAAAAAAACCCGAAAGACCAAAAGCAGCAATCTGAAAACCTTAATGAGCTCACTGGAGCTGATGAAGACAGTCACCGCCGCTCGGGAAGTTGGCCGAACAGTGTCCGGGGTGTGGGTTGACAGCGGGTGAACGGGGTGCGAGTTGACAGCGGGTTAACGAATGGGGTGCAGGTTGTTGAACCGATCGGACGGTTGCAATGGGTGACCGTCGGACGATGACGGTGGTGGTCGAGGGTCGGTGGTAGGTGAACAGGTGTGGGTTGTTGAACGTGGTGCGGGGTGGGCCGTTGAAATTGGCTTTGAGAGTGTGTTGACTTATCTGCTCCAAACATGAACCCGTGACTTTCTTTTTGTTTTTCAATTTTTTTTTCTCTTTTTTTTTTGACCTTCCATTTTCTCATTTCGTCCCATTTTACACGTGTCATTACTGTACGTCATGATTTGAAATGACAATTTTATCCCCGTACATTATGCTATTAGTTAGATTGACCATTAATTAACCAATTAAAATGACTAACTTAACATTTTTTTCAAAATGAATGTTTATTTCATTCTTTTTAAAAAATATATTAAAAATTTAATCATTTCCCATAACGTACTAAAATGATGTTTCCCTTGTTTCTTTTAAAAAAAATGATTTTCCCCCTATTATTTTTTTGTTGAAGCTAATATCAATAATATATTATCTATATTTTTTTTTCTGATTTTTTTTTAAGTTGAATTGAATAATGATCGTAAACATAGCTTAGTCCATATCAACACATCTCATCAAAACCAAGGTCTTGAGTTCGAATCCCTCTTCCCAAACCAAAAAGACAAAAAAAATGATACTAGAGCAATTAAAGATTTGTTGCAAACGGTGGTAAAAATAAATTATTATAGAAGTAGCAAAAAAAAAAAAGTAATAATAAATAAATAAATTGTATGTTGTGGGATACTTATATTACCAGAAGTAATATCATATATATAACTATAATTATACTGGTGTAAAGTTGGGATTAATGTAATAACCTTTTTTTTATAAATATATAAGACTGCACAAAAAATTGGACGGATATCAAATTTTCCTAAATATATAAATAATATAATTGCAGTTTCGATCATTCAATTGGTTAAGGCATCAAAACAGTGTTTCTCATTCTACATATCACCTCCACAAAAAAACTGTTAGGGCATCAAAGTTCAGTTCCGTGCCTGGAACTAAAGCACACTTGTAAATGATAGAAATGAAAAATAACAGGAGAGATGCAGGGGATCCAAGGTGAACATTTGATGGCTGCTAAAGAAGTACAAAAATAATATGATTAAAAATCATCTGATGAATTGAAATAAGGTTGATTCAATTAGATCTGCTTCACATCTAATAAAATTATGCATGGGATCAAATCATATTTCAATAAAGCTACTGCAAAGTTTCCTGGACATGTCACAAAGGAGACCAAAAGTTGAATTAGCTGATGGTGAACAATACATGACTCTATTTCTATGGAATTACGTACTTATTAACCGCAAAAAGAAAAAAATGCTTTTCCCCATCACTAAACTATATATATATATTTTTTTCTAAGATCACTATCACTAAACTATTTTATTTGTTTATTGTTAGTGGGGATTGATTACTATAACACAGTAAAAATATTTTTTTTCTTTTCTAATGTTATAACAGCATAAAGTTACTGCAAAACTTCATGGATATGTAACTAAAGAGACCAAAAGCTGAATTGCTAAACAATTAACATTATGTTAAAATTCTTAACTTTTATTCTTTGTCTCTTTCTAGTTGTTTAAGATATTGGGTTGAGTGATTTTCTAACTTGATAACAGAACCAAGTTTATGAAAAATGTTAGGATTCAAATGCTACATATAATCATATTTGAATTTGGTTTACCAAAAATCCACAAATTTTGCACGTAAAAAATATATAAATTGCTTAAATATTCTTAATACATTACAAAAGGAAAGTTTTGTCTCGTTGCAGGACTAAGCTTCGATTAAATTACTTTTGACTACTGCCCAAAAAAGATGTCATTATCATTATATATCTTTCTTAAACCAGTCCCTTCCACTGAATTTCTCTTTTGACAGTTAATGATTAGGCTTTTATTATAATACAGTAAAGTTACTGCTAATTGTCCTGAAATGTCATGGAAGACACCAAAAGTTTAATCACTATTCACCAAATAATGAACCTTATTACATGACTACGTTAGGATGAAATTACATTTGACTCCTAATCTTTTTTCCTGAGTCTAAAAAGGAGACAAAGTTTATGCCACTTTGTCAAAAGCGTTTTGTGGAAATTGTTCTGCATGTGATGCATACCAAGTTCCAGGAAATACATTACGACCACGTCAACATCACATGTGTTTGTGAATTGTGTGTGTGATGAAACTCTTTCAAAAGCTTTGTTATATTGTCATAATCCAATTAAACTGGCCGTTGGCTTCAAACTTCGCAGGCCAAGTTAACCAAATATACCATGTTATCACCCTAACTTCAAACTTCAAACTTCTTGTTATTACATGATAATACTGTTATTACTGATAAATAATATCGATGTAAACCAGAGTACTCAGAACAGATCATGGGCCTGGTGGGCCCCCAGGCCGAGGTAGGTCCATTGGACCTCTGTCTCCTAGCAACCGGCAACAGCACAGAAAATTCAAGCTGCACCCAGAACACCGATAACAAAACCAATGAAAATTACCATTAGCTTCTTGTCAAAATAATAATAATAAATAGGGATATTATGAAAATCCCTAAAAAAGTAAACTAATCCTGATTAGACCCTAATTTTTTTATTAGATGGTTTACCCCCTACTGATTAAAAAAATCGATTGATGTTAAATTTGAAGGGTATAATAGTAATTGGATGAGTAATTTTATTTTATTTTTAATAAAATTAAATAAAAAATTTAAAAAAATACTAAAAAAAATAGATAATTAAATAAAAATTTAATTCATTTGATCTTTACCATTTATTTTAAAATGGACGATGGAGATGAAAATAATTTAATAAATTAAAAAAAATGAAAACAAAATTTAAAGATAAAAAATTAATAATTTTCTTAAAAATAAAATAAAATGATTCTATATCTATCATGTCGATGGACGGTAGACATCATTTAAAAAAAATAAAAACAAAAAGTTATATTTACAATCTAAGAAAAAATGAAAATCCTAAAAAATAGTTTGACTCTTAATAGATTATCTGTTTTCCCTCATATGATTTTGGTTTTAACCCTTAAAATTTTATTTAAAAATAAAATAATTATAAAATAATTTTTTAAAATTAAAAATTAAAAACTAATAAAAAAGAAAGTGTAAATCTAGATTGAATCTCCACTAGCTATTATATCATCATCATCATCATCATCAACCTTCAGATCCAGCACCAGCCATGAATAACTCATAACCATCATAGATGAACATATTAACAACCATCACAATCAGCATACCAAAGATGGACAACAATCAATTAATAAACACACAAAGATTATAAAAAATAAATAAATAAATAAACATCATCAAGCACACTTGGAAATCTAAAAAAATAGAGTTATGTTCTTCTTTCTTTGGCAATAGTCATAGCTCCCTTCAAAATCTTCCAAGCATCTCCTCAAAATGTTGTCACGTAACCATCTGTAGCCAACTGTCCAATTGAAATCAAATTTTTCTTTAAATTAAGTAAATATCTTACATTATTCAGTTTCCAAATAAATCCATTTATGTTGATCTTCACCTTTTCTTTATCCACAATATTGCATGCTTTGTCATCATCAAGATAAACTTTACCTAAGTTGCTTGTTACATATTCTTCAAATAATTCATTCCTAGACGTAGCATGAAAAGATGCTTCTGGGTTCAATATTCATAACTCAGTATTATCCTTTAAAGAGTAAATTAAAGTATCATCTTAGCCTTTTGAAACATAATTTGCACCAGTCTGACCATCACTTTCTTTCTTTAAAGTTTTCCATTCTGACTGGTAATATCCCGTCTTGTGACAATTCCAGCACTCGATGTTTTTCTTACTACCTTGCGAATTGTTTTGACAGTGCCTAGATTTATACCCAACAAGCTGCCTACCTCTAGTGTTGCTACTTCCTCTATTTTCCACATTTAAGACTGAACTTGAATTAAACGACCCATTTTCACACATACAAATCTCTTCAGTCATGACCATATCCATAACTTCTGAAAACTTTAATTTCTCTTTCCTAAATGCATCACTGGTTAACTAGATTGTACCCTTCCAGTTTTCAGGTAACTGACTGAAGATAAGCAAGGCTTGTACTTCATCATCAAACTGGATCTTTACGGATGTTAGCTAATCCATAATCTCATTCTGCTCCTTGAAGTTTCCATTTTCTAAAATTCAGAGAGAAAAGAGTTTCTTTATTAGATGTACCTTATTTGCTGCAGAAAGTTGTTCATAGAGATTTGATAAGATTTTTATGAGAGACATCATCGTGTCTTGATTTTTCATATTAAAGATTACTAATCTCGATAGACTCAATCGAATTACGCCTAGAGCTTTGGATCTAACACTTTCCAATTTTTATCTTTCACCTCTGCTGGCTTTTCTTTAAGCGACTAGTACAAGTCTTTCTGGTACAAGTAATTCTCCATCTGTATCTTTCAGAAATTGAAATTCGACCAATCGAATTTCTCAACCTTGTAATGGTCCTTCCCTAAACCCATGATCTTCCACCCAAGTTGGTAAAACCAACCATTAATGAACCAGGTTTTGATATAATATGTTAAGAGGTAAACCCAGAAAGAAAAAAAAAAAAAAAGTTGCAAAGCACAATCAAACAAACGTCACAAAAATAGAAAATAAAAGAGACATAAGAGTTTTACGTGATTTAGAAATTCCCTATGTCCACAAAGTGCATCAGCACTTACTTTATTATCAAATTGATGATTACAAACTTAAGCCTTTGTCTCCTTTACTCTCAATCATGAATCTCTTTCTCACAAATCTCTCTCACATTCCTAAACTTGTCAATATAAGTATAAAATCCTTAGAGACCTCTTAATATATCACACCTCTCACTTATGAGACTTTTAACATGTGTATTTATAGTATAAGAACACTCCATAACTGGTTCAGACTTAAAAAACTATATAAAAAAAAATGGATTCGAAAAATCCGTGTAAAACTAATCATTGGAACTTATTGAGGTGCATGAGTGTGCATGAGAGCTCCCTTTGTTGTGATTTTTGAAGCATTGGATTTGTATCGAAATAAAATCTCCAAAGGTATCTTATTTGAGTAAAACATACTTCATTTGACCTACTTATATGTCAAACAAAATTTGACTCTATTTTATATCCAAATTCTTTTAGGAATCCAAATTCTTTCAGGCTTTATAATTCTAACAAGTGAAGCATGCCTTGGAACTTTCTCTACATTGGAGGACTCCAAGATTGGATGCTAGATGGTTCATTGATGTATACGAAAGAGGAGAGGATGTGAACCACGATTTACTCGAATTTGCTAAGTTGGACTTCAACAAAGTGCAAGCGTTTTACCAACAAGAACTTGAAGAATTATCAAGGTAAATTATAACCCTCCCGAATATTGATTTTCTTGATTTCGCAATTGAATTAATTAATATTTGGATATGCCTCACATCAAATCCTGTAATCTAAATGTGAACCCATTTTAAATTTTAGTCAAGCAATAATAAAGTTATTTTTTCAAATTCTGACGCAAAGTAGTGTTTTTATGTTTTTTTTTCTCTCTCTCTTTAGCCTGTGAATGTGGTGGGAGAGTTCTGGTCTTGAAGAGAAACTAAGCTTTGCCCGCAGTAGGTTGGTACAAGCATTCTTGTGGGGCATGGGTGTAGCTTTTGAGCCTCGGTTGGGATACAGCAAGAGAATAATTACAATACTTGTTGCTCTAATTACAGTAACTGATGATGTTTATGATGTGCATCCTGTATGGTACCTTGGCTGAACTTGAGCTCTTCACTGATGTTGTTGACAGGTTAGTGGGAAAATGAAGTGTTCTATCTACTTCAAATTCTAACACTCATTCAAGGAGAATTAATGCATTTTTTATTTTCCATTTTTATCACAGGTGGGACGTTAAGGCAATGAAGCAACTTCCTTACAACATGAAAATATGTTTTCTTGCACATTTTAATTTTGTCAATGAAATGGCTTATGACATTCTTAGAGAACAACATCTAGATGTTGTGCTGAATCTTAAAGCTTCGGTAAGATGTTCATTTTTATGTTTGATCATAACTTGTCGTACTTATGATCTTAATGATTATAGATTTCTCCTAAATACATGTATTTGTATAGTGGGTAGGTTTATTACAAGCCTACTTGTTGGAAGCTAAACGGTTTCACAGTGGACATAAACCTACGTTGGAACAGTAAATGAAATATGCTAGTGAATCAATAGCAGGCCCTATAATGGCGTTTAACATCTACCTGGCTTCAGCAAACCACATTATAGTGAAGGAATTGGAATGTATAGAAAGCCACCTGGAAGTATTACAATGATCATCCTGGATATTCCGCCTTCAAGATCATTTGGGAACTTCATAGGTATATAAAGTAAATACATTTGTTTTTCTTGCTTTTAGATATAACTTAATTTAAATATATATTTATCGACCCCTTCTTATGTTTTTCTATCATTGGATTCAGGATGAGATAAAAAGAGGTGATATTTCGAAATCAATACAATGCCACATGTTTGAAACGGGGGCTTCTGAAGAAGTTTGTCGTGAACACATTAATGATTTAGTGAGCTAGAGAAGGTGTATGTATACAGAACAACAGAATCCCCCCTGTCTCAAGCTACTATAGAATGGATGTTGAACATTGTTAGAATATCACATTGCATGTATCTACATGGGATGGACATGGTGTTGAAGACCGAGTCTAAGAATCTAGCAACATCATTGCTATTTGAGCCCATCCGCTAATAATTTAATGCGAAACCATACCTTTTTTTTTTTTTAACTATTTTCAATAAAAATTTAATAATATTGTGTGAGAAAAAAACCTATAAACATCTTCATAAAATGATCAATGCAATTCATTTGCAGAATTCATTAATCTCTTTCTTATAGAGCTTTTTAATTTCTAACATTTGTGTTTTGTCCGAATAAAGGCAGATAAACATATAATTCTTGTTTTGTTTGTAACTGTTAGTTGAATATTTGAATTCTATTTGTAAAAGGGTTAGTCTGGGGTGAATTTTTTATTTTTATTTTTTGTTTTAATTACCATGAAATAGTCAATAATTTATAAGGATCGATCTGTTAATATTAACATCACTATTTATGTGGTTGAAATATATATTTCGATAATGGAAGAAATCTATTTTCATAATAAAAGAAGAAAATTCTCCACACATGTCTTAAAATGTGCATGACAGGATTTGAACATCATCATTAATTTGGATTGAGAGATGTACAACGAAAAATAGGAGGTTGTTCTTCACTTTAGTTTTTAATTTTTTTTTTAATTTTTTAATTTTTTGTAATTTTTAAATTTTCATTTTTCATTTTTTAAGTTTTTCTTTTATATATTTAATAATATATTTTATGAAATGATCTCCACCATCTATCATATTGTGATAGACAATAGAGATCACAATTCTTTTTCTTTTTTTAATTTTCAATATTTAATTTTTTAAATTTATTGATATAATGGAGATAACCCTCCATTTGTTATGGTTGACTAACAGTTGACCAATGATAGGGACTAAAATGGTGAATATTTAAAATATGAGGGACATCCAGGAGAGGTATAGACAAATTCATAATTGAAAAAGAGAAATTTTCTAAATATATTAGTATCAAAAGGAAGTTCTTCCTTTATTATAATAGTGCTCAAAATGTTGTAAGATTAATATCATTTGTAATTGTTATGTTGCATGTGCTATTCTGGCCTATTCTATGAAATCTGTTTCTGTACAAGAAGAAGAATAGAGTCTGCATTGATCCTTCTGTTAGGGTAATGTGTCCTAAGAGTTTGTAATTTGTAAATATTTAAATTAAATAATAAATAAAATATATTTATTTTATTCAATTTATGTGCATTTATAAAATGATTGTTTCATACAAATATCATGTAACATCCATGATTACTTATGTAGTCTCAAACTAAGTATATAAGTGTTATATACAAGATGATTTAGTTTGAGATTAGTAATCTAAAAAGTCCGTAGAAAACAAACAAAACTGGGTACTTTGCTTGTGGTAAATCTACAGCTGCGGTCCATTTTGTATTTGATACGATGATTTTATCCGAGATCGTTCATGTGGTGACATAAAAATGGAGGCACCTTATATAATAGAGATTATATAGGACTGGACCATGATAAAATGAATTTTTTATTAATATCCGTTAAATAAAGAAATTCATATTTATTAACTACATGATCATATATGGATTGATCATAATCCTGAGTGTTTTATGGACTCCTATTTGTTGAGTTATATCTTTTGATTTATATGGGTGAGACTGTTATAGATTTACGATCAATAAGCTTCGTACTTTGGAGATGTGATTTAATAAGTGGCTGGAAACATTTTACATAATAGTGAAATCCACTCCTTCTTGCGAGAAGTAGATGAGTAATTCCCTTAAGTGTTGATTCAGGTCTTAAACAATAAGAGTGCTCGATTTTCTATTTGTAAATAAATAGAAAGATAAATTTATAAGTTGTTATGAATATATTGTTCATTAGAGAATAAATGGTACCTAACGGAATAAAAAATAATTAGAGAGGCTTAACGAACTTTAATGACCTAACTCTAATTATGAACTACTCGTGAAGAATCGAATCATATGAAATGATTAAATTGATGGACACTGAAAATTCAGATTGTATAAAACATCTACAATTTTGAGAGTACAATCTTAAGTTTTTAGTGGAGTAACTTTAAGGTTAATAATAGTGAATTATTTAATTAAAGAGTTTAATTAATAATTTCGATATTATTGGAGCTCAAATTGTAAATCCATTTAGTCCCTGTGCTAGCTTACAATCACAAAAAGAAACAAAGGAAAGAATATAATTGGATTGTCCAATTATAAGTACACATACAATTTTATGAACACATTCACGAATAGTTTAAATAATTTGATTATTTAAATATAAGTAATTATTTAATTATTTGTAGAGGTTAAAAGTTTAACTTTAAATGGTGTCATTAAATTATATATGATTTAGAATAATTTAATTTAATGAAAAATCTTTTAATTAATGGAAATGGTAATTTAATTTAATTGGAATTAGATTCCATATTAAATTAAAAATAAAGAGTTTTAAACCAATAAGAAATTTGATTCCATATTGGATTTGAATTAAATTTTTCAATTTAATTAGGAAATTGTATTACTTATTAAATTAGAAAACTCTAACTCACCATTATAAAAAACAAATGTTTTATATTGGTAATGAGGTAGAGAAAAAGAGAGATAGAATTTTTGGCTATATGAAAAAAAAACTTTCATTAATTAAAAAGATTTCGTGATATAATTCTTCGAGATTGTAACCACACACAGTTTCTTTTGTGAAGAGTCATAGCAAGAAAGATCGGGTGGTGAAGAATCTGCAAATCAAAAGGGATCAATTTAATTTTCATACAAGATAAGATTCGATTTTATTAATTTAATTATTGAATTGTTATTACTAGCATTGATTATGCGTGTTTTTATTTATTTATTTTTTTTAAATTCACATTTTCGCATTAAATTCAAAAATCAATTTTTCCTTCACCTTCAACATTGCATAAATTGATATAAGAATTCAACGGAACCTAGTCAACAACGCTGCCTAGAGCAATATTTTTAAAATTCTTATGATAACATTTCTTGAGGTGATGTTAATCTTTATTAAAGCGTCTAAACCCAGTAATTTACATTGTCAAGTTATTTATCTAGTTATGATATGAATTGCATGGATATTAAGGCATCCTAACTACGAAGAGATGATAAGGCCCTAGCTAGCTAGTTGACAAATGCTTGGCTCAATCATGCCTTGTTCCGCACTTTACAAAACATTCAGGTTGTACATTTTGTGTACAGATCGAACCAGACGCATGAAGTTAGGGAGACCAATTTAGTATTCTAAGAAATTATTTACAATATGTATAGTATTAGAGTGAACATGCTATAATTATCAAACTGCTGATTGCAAGGGGTCCTTTAAAATATAAATAAGGGGTCCTCTAAAATTGTTGATTGTAATTTGTAGTTTATTATATCTGATCATCACTAAATAGGTCAGATCACATTTACAACAATCGATCCGTTGAATCATATTTACTGATTGTAATAAGACATGTTAACATTTAATTATAATCGGATATAATAAATATATAATAAACTATAATCAACAATTTGACGATGCAATCATTCCTTTTTTAGGTATATCGATATCCAAAATGTATTATAGAATGTATTATAAAAAAATATAAAAATTAAGTCATGACACACTATGAGATTGACAATTCAGTTAATTTACAAGCAGCAACTTAATCAATTAGTCTTTCAATGAACAGTGTTGGATTGGTTGGCAAATTGCAGAGGCTCTACCATGAACGGGGTAGAGAAGCTGCATAAGAAGAACTCAAACTATTTCTAACTTTCATATTCAGTGTATGATGATCATTATGTTTTGGACTTCCCATCAATGAGCAAATTGAGAAAAAGATATTTTCTCTGGAGAAATTGGATTTGGATATTTCCAAATTCGAACTCACTAATGGAATCCATTCTAGTAAAAATCAATAAAAATGGAGCGGATTGGTTTTACCGGGTTGAGTAGAAAATCGTTTCATAATTAATTATTAGGTGCATCATGCAAACACGCAACCAGCAGTGATACACTGTCCTATTTACATTTGCAGTGAGGAAGATGATGATACTACATTAAAAAAATAAAATAAAAAAATGATTTAACTGTGTTTGGCGTTTTCGCAATCTGAGCACTCAAGGGACACCAAAAGTAAAGATTATTGACTCAGTCCCTCTGGTAATGAAAAAGACCTCGTAATTATGGTGATAATCTGATTAAAATTTGGTTCAAACCCACTGTACCTACGATTAGAAGTTTAGAACTATGGTACAAAGTATCCAAAATATAAAACTGTGCCGACACCTTAATTGTATTAACAATTATAAACCTCCATTTGTTACCTTTACTAAAGTTTTTATCTTTATTATTGATTGAACAAAACTCATTGACTCGAGTCTTTGGATGCTAGCTGGCGTCAGTAACCTCCATGCCTCAATTTGTAATTGGTATAGATACGACACCCATTTTCAAAAATCTAATATATATATATATAAAATATAATACATAATAATATTTATAATAGATATACTAATATTAGGTCTTTCACTGTTATATGTGAATTGATTTCTCATATTCATATGAGTTTTTCCTTATTTTTATGTGGATGAATTCTTTTTAATTGAGAGTAATCATCCGGATCATATCACTAGTGTCATATCTTGATTGATCTTGATAATTGTCCATCCCAATTACGATTCCCGTAAAAAAATAAAAAATAAAAAAAACTCATTGACTTGACTCCACCGCCGACAATTGTGGTGTTAATGTAAGCTTTAATAAGAACATATAACAAAATTCATTGACTTGACCCCACCACGGACACTTGTGATGTTGGTAAAAAGGTAATATTGTAATAATAATAAGCTTTAATAAGCCGGGGTACTTTTTTCTGAATATATATATATATATATTTTTCTCGACGGGTTAGAATAGGTTTGAGCCCACCTTAGCCCATGAAGTGCTACGTCCATGTCATGGTTCATGGGCGGCAAGAGAGAGTGAGGGAGGGAAAATTCAATCTCTTCACTTTCAATATAGCATATGATTAAAAATCCTGTAGACCAAGAAGAAACAGAAAGAAGATCATAACTCACATGTCAATTTAGACTATATATATTTCAACTTAATAGTAACCTTTACTAGAGTGATTGTCTCATAAAAGTCATACCTGAAAAAATTTTGCATACATACATATATATCTATATATATATATATATATATTCTAAATGGAGTAGGTACATTTGAACCCACCATAGCCCATGAAGTGCTACATCTATGTCGGCTGGTGAAACATCTCGGACAAGTAAAAGTAATTTTTCGTCTTTTAGTCAAAAAAAACTTTTATTGAAAAATTGGCTTCTCTTTCTGTCCTTTTATGTCGAAATTACATGAATCAAATGGAGGCTTATAATGAATGAGCATACAAGATTGTTACAGATAGAGTAATAAATTAATTTATCTTCATGGGCTGTAAAAGAGCTCTCTGTATCTCAACACTGTTTTTATTATTTGATCTCTTGTATTCATTCGATGAAATCGATACGATAGCCAGAATAAAGTTCATATCTGATAGTGAAAACGAAAGCCTTGTCTCATCCGATGAAAACTTCAAAATGGGTTTCTTCAGCCCTGGCAAGTCTCGAGCTCGATATGTTGGAATATGGGTCAACAAAATCTCCCAACATATGGTTGTTTGGGTGGCCAACAAGGAAACTCCAAGCGTTTTCAAGATTGGTGGAGATGGAAATCTTGGTGTTTTCATTGGCACTGAGAGCGGTCCTGTTTGGTCTACCAATGTTTCTGTTCCAACAGGCAACCGCAGTGCCAAGCTGTTAGATTCAGGAAATCTGGTTCTGGTAGCTGAAAACAAATGGAATGGCAGGGAAACCATTATTTGGCAAAGCTTTGATTATCCTACAGACACACTTCTACCTGGTATGAAGATCGGAGTCCACCGAAAAAATGGCCTCAACCGGACCGTATCATAACTTCATGGAAGTCATTTGATGATCCTGTACCTGGGATATTCTCCCTCAAGGTTGACCCTTGTGGCACACCTCAGGCTATTTTATACAAAATGTCAGTTCCACACTGGCGTTCTGGCCCTTGGAATGGTCGCAACCTGAACGGCTTACCAGATATAGCCAACAGAATCAAGGGTCACAAGGTTGATCAGATTGATATCAGATTGATCTTATCAATATCACATTAGTGAACAATGAAGATGAAACCTACATTATGTTGCACCCGAAAAGGGGTGCTCTTTTCTCTGTAGTTAAACTGGATCCGATGGGAACATCGAAAAGACTATTCTGGCAAGAGAGTCAAAAATGGGTAAGATTTGGGTCAGTGCCCCGCGATCTGTGTGATGAGTGTGCGCGGTGTGGTGCAAATTCAATTTGCAATGAGGATGCATCGGTGAGATGTGCGTGTTTGCTCGGTTTGAACCATCCTATCCTCAGGATTGGTACCTGAAATGTGAGGAAATGAGGAAGAAGGAACGATGTAGAAAGGGTGATGGGGAGGGGTTTGTGAGAATGGGAAGTGTGAAGTTACCTGATGCCAGAAATTCTACTGTTCATGAAAATTTGAATTTAAAGGTATGTGGGAGAGTGCTTGAAGAGTTGTAACTGTGCAGGGTATGCTATTTTAGACTTCCAAGCTGGTGGACAAGGGTGTATAGCCTGGTCTGGTGACTTAATGGACATAAGAGGGTTCAATGATGGCCAAGATTTTTACGTAAGAGTAGATGTTGTGGAGAAAGGTACACATACTTCTATGATCTCATCTTTGAATTTCATAATAGTAGCATGAAGTTTAGATGCTATCTTAATTATGTTACTGTTGAAGTTTGACAAAAATTGTCAACAAAGAAAATAGAGAATTTTTCATACACTTTGACAGAAGGGATTTTTTTTTTTTTTTTTTTTTTTTTTTTTTTTTTTTTTAAGAAAAAATTAATCAAGCATACCGTGTGTGTCATACCACATATATATATAGATATATATATTTAATGGACATAAGAGGTCAAAGATGGTCAAGATTTTTATATAAGAGTAGATGCTGTGGAGAAAGGTACATATAATTATATGATCCTATCTTTGAATTTCATTATAGTAGCATGAAGTTTAGTTGCTATCTTAATTATGTTACTTTTGAAGTTTGACAAAACTTTTCAACAAAGAAAATAGAGAAATTTTCATACACTTTGATAGGAGCGCTTTTTATTTTATTTTATTTTATTTTATTTTATTATATTTAATTAATCAAGCATGCCATGTGTGTCTCTCACACACACATATATTGGGATAATTTCAAAAAACCTACTATAATTTACAATAATATCTATTTTACCATCTAAAGTTTTATTTTTATCAAAAATCCCTAATACTTTAATCAAAACACTCAAAATATCCCCTCGAGGCTTGTTAAAGGACGACAACTCTCCTAATGGTCACAGATTCCATTAGGTTGACTTAATTGACTGTATGACTCTAGGAGCAAAATGAAAAATGTGATAAAAAATTAATTAAAATAATATTAATTAAATGAATAATCCCCAAAAAACTCATTATAATTTATAAAAATGTTCATTTTATCATTTGTCATTTTTATTTTTGTTCAAAATCTCTCTTAATATTAATAAAAATGTTCAAAATACGCTTTAGAGGCATGTAAATGGACAACAATACTTCTGATAATCACTGATTCGATTAGATTGACTTGGTTAACCATTTAACTCTAAAGGTAAAATGAGAAATGAGATAAAAGCTGGGTCAAATGGACATCAACTTAGACGGACATCATCTAGGTTCGTCCCAAATGATGTTTGAATCCATATTAAATCTAGGTCGAACCCAGATGTCTAGGTTTATGGAACCCAGATTTCATTGGATTTGGGTTCGATTCAAATCCAGATAGTGCATTCCAATGATTGATGATTTTGGATGTGTGATTGTTGTCTGGTGATTGTTGATTTTTTTTTTCTTGTTTTTTAAAGTAGATGATTTTTTTATGTTGATATTTTTTTGTTTATTATTTGACTTTCAACAACAGAGAAATTTGGAGATTAGATCTCCATCTTTAGATTGGGTTTCCAATTTGATTAATTTATTTATTAATTTTTTAACATCAGAAGGGATTTTAGACAAAAATGAAAATTGGTGTAGTAAAATGGACATTTTTGCTAACTATAATAAGTTTTTTTGAGATTATCTCTTATAATTATTTTATTTATTAAATAAAAATCTCAGGGTTAAAATTATCTTTTACTCTTTATATAATTTTTCTGTTGATTTATTAACATCAGAGGGGATTTTATATGATAATGAAACTAGTATTGTAAAATAGACTTTTTTACAAATTACAATAGATTTTTTGTCATTATTCCAAAACAACCAACATTTTTCAACTAAGAGAAACAAAACAAACTGAACATAAGAAGCAAAACTCTGTTTTTCTAGCCTTAAAAATTATTATAGCTCATTTTCATTCATTCACCTACTTTTTTGACATTTTACTGCATCAAATTTACAATCAGTCTACTTATTCCTAAAATTACTCTAATCCGAGAGTAGTGGCATCGATTAGTAAATTGTTGTGGACTTATAAAAATGTCCTGGAAGATCTATGCAACCTGTGAGCGAGCAAGCTTTGGAAAGAACATTTGATCTGTGGATTTTCATGCTCTGGAAGGTACCAGCACTACCTGTA
This sequence comes from Dimocarpus longan, assembly GCA_022984855.1. Taxonomy (NCBI): domain Eukaryota; kingdom Viridiplantae; phylum Streptophyta; class Magnoliopsida; order Sapindales; family Sapindaceae; genus Dimocarpus; species Dimocarpus longan. Next base: position 25,559,532 of record CM041017.1, read on the forward strand.
AGCGAGCAAGCTTTGGAAGGTTTGCCTATTACCTGTGAACTTTTATAAACCTCAGAAGGATCAAACGATTTAATTATCATATGACTTGTGGATGTCTATATTAAAATTGTAACTTAATTAGTACTTGTTTTATACAAGCGATTAGTCCAGATATTTTATTATTATCATATTTGATTAATGACCCGGAAAGCTCACCATTCAACATCAGCAAGGAAAGAGGAAATAAAGATAGCTAAGCAAAGAAATAACATTGCTTCTAAAGTTCACAAAACGAATAACTTGTGCTTATTACAATCAAATGAAAAGAACTAAAAATTTCCTAAGTATTGCTAGGAGGAATGTTCTGATCGCCAGTAACTTCCGTTGAAGTTTTACCTTCCTCAACAAAAGCAATTGGCTGTGAGGAGCTTGAACAAGGTCTGAGATGAGCTAAAGCATGTCAGAAAAGGGAGCTGGTAATGGTATATTTGAAGAAGCCAGACCTTGAGAGGTTTCACTTTGCAATGCTATAGGAGTTGGGCTTTTGGGCTGAGTTGAGGGCACCTCAGAAATAGAAGGGTCTGAGCCCGATTGAGGGGTTGGGAGGTTAGCCTCTGGTTGGTTCTTTTTTGTAGCTTGGTAAGCAGCCCTCGCTGTATACATCTTCACCCCCTCAACGGCTTCCTATCCAAAAAATGAGATGTCTACATCTGGGCGTTTCCGCCACAAGTTAAATAAGAACAAACTGCTCGTTCTGTCTTCTGCCTATTTGACTAAGGCTTGAGTGCGGTTCTATTCCTGGGCTAGTTCTTCTTTGGTTGAAATTACCTCTTATTGCATCGGTTTTATATTCTTCTTAGCTTCATCAGCTAGATGTTTGTGCGAGGCTAGCTCTTTCAGCCTTTTGTTCTCATTTTTCAGTTTTTTGTTCTCTTCTTTTAGCTTTTTCTTCAGGTCTTGGGCATTATTCAGCTTCTTCTTTAAATCATCACCTTCTTCCTTCAGCGAGGCGATAGTGTCATCGTGGAATTTCACAGCTTCCCTCAGACCTGCTCTTAGCTTTTGGGAACACTTAAGTTTTTCATCTAGGTCATGAGCGATCTTTTGGGACTTTTCAGCACCTTCTCCATGGAAGCCTTTTCCTCGGGCCAGTTAGGAATCTCTTTGAAGAGTTTCATGAAAGCCATGGAGGCCTAAAACAAGATGTTAGCAAAACAAAAAGAACAAGGAAAGCAATAAAATGTATTAGTAATCAAGGAAATTCACGAGCAGATTGTGATGACCAAAATAGTTCATCAGTTTCTCGCCCTTCATATCTTTCCTGTAAAGGTCGGGCTTTTCAGGACCTAGGAAGTAAGGCGCGCGATCCAGGAGATCATTATAATATATCCCCGTGTCGAAGTCTTGGGTCGATTCTTTAGTTGTAGGTTCTTTCCCCAGTGTTTTTTGGTGCTTTGGGGGAGGTTCTGCAATCCATTTGCCTTTATTGACGCGCTGACAACACAGGACAGACAAACTACTTGGGGGAGGAGCTGATCGTGTGGGGGACTCCCTCTAAATGTCTCTCATCGTGAATTTTCCCCTACTGATTTATATCTCATGACACGATCAGAGGGTGCTGCAGAATCTATTTGGGTAGACAACCCAGTAGTAGTTTTTGAGGTCGCCTATGAATCAGGAGCACTCGCAACTTCAGCAGGTTTCTTTGGTGGGGGAGGCGGAAGATTAGTAGTTTCTACCACCTGGACATCTTCCTCATCGTCAGGAAGGGGCTCGTCGAAGTGAAGCTAAACCATTGGCGTAGATTGATCTGCTTACGAGTTCGGTGCTTCCTCGCCAAATGCTTCAAAGACAGAAGAGATTTCCTTCTTTTTGCAAGCTCCTAGGTCCAAATGTTTATGAAGTAGTTTACTACTCACAGGAAGAGCAAGGTCGTATATCTGAAGGAGGTGTTCTGATGGCGGTTGGTCGTCCAGAGGATTTTTTACCTCCAAAAATTTATGCAGTAATACTAACTCCTCGCTTGTCAGCCCGATCTCACTCTTGGTAATGTCTGTACAGAAGCAAAAATGGATTAGTAGCCAGTAACATATATGCTTAATAGCAAGATGAAGATATACTTACCAGGAGAAGAACAGAATGAAAAATGTTTAAGATTGGCTAAGGAGAGACAGGAAGCATAAAACCATCGCGACTTGTAGTCGCCTACATTGGATTTACCAACCTCTTTTGGGAGAAACACTTTATAAGGAGAGTTACGGGCTGATGTATAATAAAATTCATCTCGTTTCTTTGATTTGGGGTCACAATGTTTTTGAAGAGAAAGAGATTTTGAATCATTGGCGGGTTGGTGGAGGAAGATTATTTTTGATAAAAATTGAAGCTAGGGTAGTAAAGTGAGCATAAGAATTGGGAGCAAGTTGAAAATGGGTGAGCTTGAAATCGTTTAAAAGATCAATCAGATAGTGGGGGATCGAAAATTTAAAGCTAGCTTCTATGTGTTGGCGACTAATGGAAATAAACCCCTTAAGGGGGTAAGCTGCGTGATTGTGAGTGGTCGGCATCATTGCTCGACACCCAAAAGGTAAGTGAAAATCCTTAACGATTGATTCGAGTTTGCTGGGGTTGATAGAATAATCATGTTTGAAAAAAGAAGAGCGAGTAGGAGGATCATTATGCCTTGTAGGTTCTGATACAACCTCACCGCTCTGAGAGGTCGCGTTTTTAGTAGTTCTGACTTGGACGGGTTCCTTTTCAGAGTCCTCATCAGCAGCCCCCACTTTATGATCGCGACGACTATAACCAAACATCTATAAAATCAATGGGGGGATCAAGTTGCAAGCAGCAGACCAGAGTACAAAGTTTAAGGTTAATTCTATTTTTCCCTAAAGATCAAGTCGCACGTACAAGAGGGGTTGCCGAGTTCTTATGAGCCCTGGTTGCAAGCTTAACAGGCTACAAAGGTGACGATCCAACTAGAGTTGGGGTATCACACAATTACAAAACAGATAATGGTATGTACATATGTAACTAATACGATCAAACAATATTTTTATTCAAGTTCTTCAAGTTTTATCATGCCTAAATGTAAATAAATAGAGTCATAGGATATTCATGCGAGCATGAAAGTAGATTCATGTATGTAACCCAACATGACGCAAAATAAAAATTATAACTGAAAAAGTTGTGGAAGGACATGAAAATTTACCATGAGCACAATGAAGTTTGGTGATAATGAAGAGATTGATGAAGAACAGCAATGGTGGACGAAAGAAAATAGAAGATGGAAGGGCGTCGATTTTTGAAAGTAACTGGTAAAAGCAGAAAATGAAACGACTGAGTTTATATATAATTAAAGCTCTAACCGTAAGATCAAAACAGCTGTGTAACCGTCATTGATCCAGCGGTGTAGTACGAAACCCGTGATTTTGTCATTATACGCAGTCAGTGAGGGACGTGCATTAAATGCGCATTAATAGCGCATGATAAGGGATGTGCAGTGAACTGACGTCTAGGGAAGTGCCGCGTGTCGTGGGATAAGTCAGTATTTGAAAAAGCAACATTATGGGTCCCGCCAAAATTGCCTCGAGGATGAGCTCATTGCTTCTAGTTTAAGGAATGTACTGAAAACAAGGAAGCTAGTGTTATGGACATTTTTACGATCATAGAAAATGGGCCTGAGCCCAGTATGTTATCTTATGAGAAGAAGTGCAAAAGGTTGGTCCATTAGGAAAAAATCAAAGAAGGGAGCATGTGGTCGTTTCTTAACTTGTAAATCCCAGCACATCTGATCGTATGGTTGATCGTTTTAATTACTATATGGTTGACCGTATCATTTGATCATGTGTTTGATTGCGTGGTAGCCTGGTCCCGAGTTGTGATCACTAAGCTGAGCTCGTTGATCGGTTTCTGGCAAATACAAAATGGAGAGACTGGTTTGAAAATGCTTCGATGGAGAATTTGAATTTTAGCTCCTTTGATCATAGACCAATGCTGTTAAGAATTCAGAAAAGGAAAAATCGGAAAGGAATGTGTTTAAGTAAGTTCAGGTTTGAACCATATTGGTTTAAAGAGGAAGACCTCCAACCTATTATCAAGGAATCATAGGAGAGAGGGGGGAGTGCTCAAACCGTTCCTGACCTGCAAGCAAAATTGAAGGAATGTGCTGGAGTCTGCTCGGAATGGAGTCGAGAGAGGTTTGGATCCTTAAGGAAACGGATAGAGTCCAAGCAAAGGCTGATTGAAAATCTGTACTTAAAGGCTTCGGTTGTAGGGGTTATGGAGGAAATTAAGGATCAGGAGAAGGAGCTAGAGGAATGGCTGGCTAAGGAAGAGGTTTATTGGCGACAAAGGTCCAGAGCGGATTGGTTGATGGCTGGAGACCGGAACACCAGGTTCTTTCATGCTAGGGCTACAGCTCAGAGAAAGAAGAACACAATCTCGAGATTGACAGGGGAGGACGGTGGAGTGGCGGAATCTGAGGAGGATATTGGAAGAGTAATGTGTGACTACTTTGGTAAGTTATTTTCTTCTTCTTCTCCTTCCTCTGTAGAGATCGAAGTAGCCTATAGGGGCATAAAAAATGGTCTGAGTGAAGACCAGAAGAGAGGATTGCTAGTACCGTTCAAGGAAGAAGAGATTAAAGCTGCTGTCTTTGCTTTGGGCCCGACTAGGGCTCCGGGACAGGATGGATTCCAGGCGTTATTTTTCCAGAAAATGTGGGATGTTGTAGGAAAGGATGTAGCTGCAGTTTGTCTTAAGATTCTAGAGGGGGAGGCATCCATTAGAGCCTTTAATAGCACAGATGTGGTTTTGATTCCAAAAACTAAGAATCCTGAAAGAGTAAATGACTTTAGACCGATTAGTCTCATCTCGGTGTTGTATAAGGTTATCACTAAGGTGTTGTCCCACAGAATGAAAGAAGTCCTTCCAGGAGTGATCTCGGATAATCAGTCAGCCTTCGTTCCAGGGAGGCAGATTTTTGACAATGTCCTAGCCTCTTTTGAAATGCTTCATACCATAAATAGTCGTAAAAAAGGGAAGAAATGATTGATGGCAATTAAGTTGGATTTAAGTAAAGCGTATGATAGGGTGGAGTGGGTCTTCCTGGAGTCGGTGATGCGAAAAATGGGGTTTCCTCTAAAGTGGGTAAAGCTAGTAATGGAATGCGTCTCCACGTCGGAAATCAATCTTCTCATCAATGGTCAGTGGGCTGTGAGTTTTTCTCCATCTAGGGGTATAAGGCAAGGGTGTCCCTTGCCCCCTTACCTTTTCTTGTTGTGTGCCGAAGTGTTTTCAGGGGGTGTGAAACTCGCATAAGGGGGGGGGGGGGGGGGGGGGGGAGAGAGGCTTGGGTATCAGAAGTGGTAGGTCGGGGCCGATCGTTAGCCATCTTCTTTTCGCAGACGACAGTATTCTCTTTTGTAAGGCCTCGGTGGCTAATTGCCTATTAATCAATAAGGTTCTGGGTTCGTATAGCAGAGGCTCAGGTCAGCAAATAAATCTGGAGAAGTCGGCTCTTTGTTTTAGTGAGAATGTGGATGGCAGCCTAAGAAAGGAGATTTTCAAGGTGTTGGGTATGGATAATGCTGGTAATCATAGGCAGTACTTGGGGCTTCCTTCCTTGGTTGGTAAGAATAAATCCAAAGCTTTTGCTGAGATAGTAGACAGGGTCGGGAGTAGGTTGAAGGGTTGGAAGAGTCATCTCTTCTCGTAAGGGGGGAAAGAGATCCTGATAAAAGTTGTATTGCAAGCCATCCCAACATACACGATGAGTATTTTTCGCTTGCCCATATCTCTTTGTAAGGAGTTAGGTTCTCTAGCGTCTAGCTTTTGGTGGGGTATGAAGGATGGTAAACGGAAAATGAGTTGGGTTAGTTGGGATAGGATGTGTAAACCGAAGTCGCTAGAAGGGTTGGGGTTCAAAGATCTCTCACTCTTTAATCAGTCTCTTCTAGCTAAGCAGGCATGGAGAATTGTCATTAATCAGCACTCTCTGGCAGCGCGAGTTTTAAAAGCTAAGTATTTTTCGAATTATGATTTCATGCAGGCTCCGGTCCGGCAAGAGGCGTCTTATGCGTGGAAGAGTCTCTTGTGGGGTCGGGAGCTGTTGCAAAAGGGGTGGATTTGGCAAGTGGGGAATGGGGACGACATAGATTTTTTTGAGGATCCTTGGATTCCTAGACCGAATTCCTTTTCGATGGTTTTGCCTCGACAAGGTGCTCCCATGAGAGTGGCAGATTTAATAGAACAGGATAGGCATAAATGGGATATCCAAAAGATCAATGAGGTGCTGCTCCCGATTGATAGAGATCAGATTCTATCCATCCCTCTGAGCTGTAGAGACGTTAAAGACAGCAGGTGGTGGTTTTTTGATAAATGAGGTCTGTTTTCGGTCAAGAGTGGGTACCGGGTAGCTTTTGAGGAGCGGGTTAAAGAGGAGGCTTCATCCAGCATTTCGTCTGACATTCAGAAGTGGTGGGAACCCTTTGGAATTTAAATATCCCTCCCAAGGTTAAGATTTTCATTTGGAGGGCATGCCAAGAGGCCCTCCTAACGAAGGTGAATCTTCTTATCAGGAATATATCTCGAGATGGGGTTTGTGAGGGGTGCTTTAGAGGGGTCGAGATAGGTTTCCATGTGTTGTTCGATTGTAAAGAAGTTGAGCAGGTTTGGGGATCCTGTGATGTGCCTCTAAGAGGTCTGTCTTCTAGAAGTAGGAACATTCTGGATATACTGATGGCGGTGTTGAGTTTGTATGGGAGGAATCGGCTGGCATGTGTGTGCATGGTTATGTGGGGTATATGGGGGAGGTGTAATTTTAAGTTGCACAGTAAAGGGAAGGTTGTAACTGAGGATGTTTTTGGTAAAGCTATGGGTCTGTTGAAGGAGTTCCAGCAGACCAGCAGGGCCTTGTCCCCTCAGACTGGTCAAAAGGTCTGTGCCAAGTCTGTGTGCTGGAGCTCTCCTCCTTCTGGTTTGTTGAAACTTAATACTGATGTGGAGATCAGGATGGGTAAAGGTTCTGTTGGGCTAGGAGCTGCTGTCAGGGACCATACGGGAGCTGTTATTTTGGCTGTTGCTAAATCCTGGTAGGGGGTTTTTTCTCTTGGGTGAGCTACTGGCTGTTAGAGAAGGCTTGAGGGAAGCTCTTGCTGCGGGGTTGAAAGTGGATGTGGTGGAAGTAGATTCCATTAATGTAGCCTCTGTTCTTAATTCTTGTGATCTCTTTAGGGGGGCTTCTAGTAGTTTAGTTGATGATATTAAGGCGTTCTGTAGGGAGGTGGGGGCTAGTATTTGTCAAGTCGTCTCTAGGAATGGGAACCGTTTGGCTCATAGGTTCGCCTTCTTGGCCTTGTCCTCTTCGGAGGTCTTACGTTGGTTCAACGTTCATCCTTGTAATATTTTCCCCTTGGGGGTTAGTTTATAAAATGTTTTCTGAATTTCAAAAAAGAAAATGATCCTTAATTTCAAAGAAGTCATGGGGTGCTCATGTGGGTTTGAAACTCCAATGGAATAATCATGTTTGTGCATTTGTCAAGCTGAGCACTCAATATTCAACAATGTCAATGAAAAACCTGTAATTAAGGGTCTGTCCAATAAGCTTTATTTTTTTAACCCGTTTTTGTTTTTGTCTTCATATAGTTTTCTTAAAAAAAAAAAAAAAATCTTGGTGGATAATTATTCTTCAAATCTATTAACTATATATAAAAAATGTGAAGAGGAACATAAACAGTATCAAAATTCCACGCTCAAAATTTGTTTGAAAAGAAAATTTCTTTTTTACCCTTGATATTTGTTAGAAAAGGAAAGGATAGAGAAGTAATTTAGTTATACCATAATTGATACTTGAAAGAGTAGTTGGATCGTATGGCCGGGTGTATGGTGATGTGGGGCTAGTGGGTTATGGCTTATGGGTTTAGGAGATTTGGAGTGAATGGTGGTTTTCTCTATGAAGTGGTCTGATTCATGAGCTTTTGGGTTTGTTCAAATTTTAAGACAAAGGTGTCTCGTCGGTTATCAGAGGGGATCACCGGAGAAAGTTGATCGGTCTGCACCTCTTGATCGCTATTCTTCCTGTAATAACCCCACTTTTCAAGGTCCTTACTTTTTTATCTATCTTCATTCTTCTTTTTAATTCTTTTCTCGTAGTACCAAAAACACATATACGTAGTATTATCTATGAGACCCCTCTTTTTCTCTACTTTCCTCAATTGCATGTCCGACCTTTTATGTGATTAGATAGAGAGAGAGGAACACAGGTTTCTAGCTTTGCTTCGCTTCTACAAGGTAAAGATTGGATTTCTTTTTTTCTTTGAAATAAGGTAAACATTGGATTTTTATTTTCTTTGCTTATATCTGTTTTTGTTGGTTTTTTTTTTTGGGTGATAAGGTATCATATTTGTTGTGGGGATCACTTACTACTGATTTTATTTTATGTGATCAAATAGAGATAGAGAGAGAGAGAGTTAAAAGTTTCTATCTTTGCTTTGTTTCAAGAAGGTAAAGATAGGATTTTTGGTTTTTTGTTTATATTTGTTTTTGTTGTATTTTTTTATTTTTATTTTTTTTTATGGTGGCAAGGTGTTGTTAAATTGTTGTGGTGATTGATTTGTGTAATTTTGTTTTTCGTTTTTGGAGGTGGGAATTTGGTTTTGATTAAATTGGGTTTGTTTTAGTGGTAGATTTGTTGATATGTGTTTGTTTGACTATGTGTGCGTGTGTGTGTATATGGAGTCCGTTGTTTGATGAAATGGAGGGAAAATTTGAGCTTGATGTGTTATTGGCATGGCCAATCATGTTTTTTTCTCCCATTTTGTGTAATTTTGGTGACTCTCTTTTGAACTTAATTGGTTAAGTTTGAGGTATTTTTTTTTAGCGTTTGGTGGACATGTTTTTGGCTTTAGAGTGCACTATAGTGTGGTTTTTGTAGATTGCTATAACATCTTTAATAGTATTGTTAGAGTGGTTTGGATGCTTTTGTGTTGGGTGTTTTATGTTGCATGGTAATTTGTTCTTGTTAACTTTGTTCATTTATTTATGTTGAGAGATTTTGGGTGCCATATGTAGATTGTAAATCAATGATTGGATTTTGTTGCTCATTCTACCTGTCATCTGTTTTAGGTCCTTGTTTGGGTTCTTGTGGAAAAGAAGGGTGTATTAAATTAGAATAACATTTGCAATGGTGGATTCCCAGGGAAGTGTCATTGATCCACTGGTGATGGAAAAAATAGGTGTTTATGATCATGGGAAGGGTGACAGAACTTACGGAACAGTGAGTGCTGCTGTTGTTGCAGTACTTGTACCTGTATTGATTTCCATGATGTTAATGGGAAAAAAGAAGGGGAAACAAAGAGGAATTCAGGCTGAAGTTGGTGGTGAGCCATGTTATGCTGTCTGTAATGCTTGGATTTCTGAATTGGTTGAAGTTCCTTGGAAAGGGGCCACAACCACAACCTGAATTTTGAAGTTTGATATCTTGTTTTGCATGTATCTTAAAATGTGGTGCTGATTTTTTCTTTTATGTTCTTTTCTTCTTTTCTTTTTGTATGTGCAGGAAAAGCTTCAATTGGCTTTCTTCAAGAAATGGAAGAAGGAAAATTTATTTGCTAACAGGGTATGTATGATAACCTAAACTAAAGTTTGTTGTTGTCATTTCCTCAATCGTATTTTCTCTGAATTTCTGAGATAGATTCATTTTTTTTTTTAATATATATAGGTCTTTAATCTGTTTGATGTTCAATGGAAGGGAGTTATTGATTTTAGTAACTTTGTTAGATCAATTAATGTTTTACATCCAAATGTCCCTCCAGAAGACAAGATTGACTGTAAGTTGATTGGATAAGACACACGGACCTCCAGTTCAAAGACTTTGGGTATGTTGCCTGCCATACTAATGTTTGGATTATCTTTTGCAGGTTCTTTTAAGCCTTATGATCTGGATGGTATAGGGTTTATTGAGCGCCAAGAGGTATGTTCGTATCTGTTAACGTCGAAAAATGGTTTCCTTAGTCAACGAGGTTGTTTTAGGGCCCAAGTTGCAGTTTCGAACGGACAATGGAAAGCATACAAAGCAATAAGAATGAGGAAGAAAGGTTAGAGGCGAGGAGGAGAAGACAAAGAAGATTTTTAGAGTGGTTCGGCCCAAAAAGATGCATACGTCCACTGTTCACTCTCTCACTATTTTGGTAGAGTAACGACACTCAGAAAATTCCCCCCTTTTACAGTAAAAATCGTCCCCTATTTATAGAGGAAGGGGATATGCTACAGTAAAACATAATAAGACAAAAGCAAACAGTTAGCTACAGTTACAATGACAGACAACATTTAATGCGTCGGAATCTCAATTAATGCGGCTGTCAGTGCATTAAATGCGACCGAAAACGCATTAAATGCAGCCGAATCCGTCGTATCCGAGGTCTGCCCAAGGGGGATTTCTGACGACTGGATCGGATACGCTATGATGGGTTGTCGAGGTCACGATCACAGCTTCTGGCGGATATAACATGCATGGCAAGTCTTGGAACTGTACTCTGCATGGCGCCGTTGACTTCTGCTGACTCGAGACTTTCAGAAGCGAGGCGGAGACAGATCTTCCAGCAGATTGAGTACCGAGTCAGGTGGAAGAATAGAAGAATCTCTGAACAGTCTGTCTACTTGAAGAGTCGAGGAGGTGGATTATGAGTCGGCATGTCCACAACTGGTCATGGCAATGAGGCGGGCAATATCACGAGTGAAGGAGTCGGTACGCGGCCACGCTCAGAGATTAGCAATTAGATTCGGTCAGATCATCTTGGATGAGAAGGACTTGTTGGACATCTCGGTCGGGAAAGATGGATGGAAAGGCAGACGACCGATCATGGCGGATAATCTAGTGAGCAGGCTTAGTTGTCACGGGTGGCGGCTAGCCGTAAGTCTGAGAGATGAAAGCCAACGGCCAGCGGTAAGGACCAACGGTCAAACTGGGCAAACAAAGCTGACGGAGAACACGGCGGTCTGAATGGCGGAGAAGATAGCGGTCGCAGCCAGCTTTCAGAATAGGGCGTCTACGGTTAGAATTAACGGTCAGGCTGAGCGATAGCTTTCAGCAGTCAGGACAAGCGCCCACTAATGGGCCCCTTCTCCAAGAGAATGGACTGGAGGGGTGACGGATAATTGGGCTTTTAGGCCACTAGGCCTGTACTGTAGATCCGTCTGGGCTCGATTATTCTGATCGCTAATTTATCCATAACATAAAGCCCCCTGGCTCTTGGTACTTTAAAGAGGACCAGGAGACATATATTCTAGAGTGAGCAGAATAGGCGGGAACAATTACAAAAGGAGGACGGTTACAGTACCTTTTGAATTCCACTTTATTGCCAGGCCACGTGGAGCTTCCCTAGACAGCGGTTACAGGTCACACCACGCGCCGTATGCATTTAATGCACGTCACTCAACTGACATGCTGCATGATGACAAAATCCCGGGAATCACGCCACGTCATCAGATTGGGGGCGGTTACACAGCTGTCTTGATCCAACGGCTGGGGCTAAATTAAATCATTTTAAAAAGAATGACGCCTCATTTTCTTCTTCTTCTGGATTTTCAAGATTCACAGGCATCTTCATCGTCTTCTTCCTCTGCTCCGATTTTTCATCTTTGTTTAACAGTCTTCGTCTGCAACTGCCGGTCACCATCATACTCAAGGTAAGGCTATTCTTCCCTGTTCGCATTGTTTTCGTCATTGTTGTTTTTCATTTTCTGCGTGGCACTTGCTTCTCTGAGAATCTGGATCAGTTGGGACGGATAACCTCTGTACTGCCTCTGGTCCAGTAAAGTCTGGTAACAATGTAGGATAATTTGTTCGCTTCTTTTCCTTTCTTTTTACAATCCTGGGGGGAAATACTACGGAATGAGACCCTTACTCCCCCTCCCCCTCACGGCTTCGTAGGCGCACGGCTTGACGCTTAGACTTAATGGACTTAGGCTTCTTTTGTTCTCTGAGTCTGGTTAGCTGTCAGCGACCTAACTGGCTGTTTCTTTTGTAGATGTCAAGCCGTGGACTCCGATACCGTCGAGTCATGTCTAGTGAAGAAAGCTCCGGGGGGAGGTCTCCTCAACACGATGGAGGCTCTTCAAGTGCGACTGCTCAAGGCAGCGGGGATACATCGAGTTCCTCTGGGCGAGGGGAGACCTTTGCCTATCAGAGCTTTTACCAACATGACTCCCAAATGACCCTTGGAGAACTTAAAACCATGGCCGATGCATACCATTTCCCTTCCACTTGTCGCGTCATGGTTCCTGCTCATCGCGACCATGCGGTTGATCCTCCTGACAGATTCATAGCGATCAGCCGTCAACATGTGAAATCAGGGTTTAGGTTCCCAGTTTCCCCATATCTAATAAACCTGTTAAATGAATTGGAAATAGCCCCCTTCCAGTTCACACCGAATTCTTACGCACAGATTACCACCCTGGCCTACATCTTTCTCAAGAACGGCCTTCCGCCACC